>JARWIR010000023.1:5098808-5719758 GCA_029959085.1 Nemophila menziesii | reverse complement strand
GAGAAAGTTAGTACCTTTTTGCGTATGACAAATGACTGTCCATTCGCAAAAGACAGTTCTTCATAAATTTAACGAACCAAAGCAGGGATAGACGTGAGGTCTCGTCTTCTCAATTATTTCCAACCAATCTTGTCACAAGTGATAGCATAATCTTTAAAAGTAGTGTTCATAATACATGGGAATCCTTTCTCAACACCAAACTTTAAATAGGCTACTCTCTCACGAACTTGCTCAGTCCAACTAACAAAGACTCGTTTTGGCTTAGTGGATATCATCTTTCTTCGTGTAGATCTTTGTTCCGTAATAGGTTCGCTAGGAGCTTTTTCTTCAACTTCTTCTTTTTCCAAGTTAGGCTTTGGAGTTAGCCACACTTGGGTTTTCTTTCCTCTTCATAGTAGTCTTAACTTCTCCAATCTTAGGTATAGAACTCGAAGATGGAATCTTAATAGCTTTATCTTGTGTAGCACTAATAGTATTTCTAGATCTGGGAGTGCTCCTACGGTTATAGATCAATGAATCGGTTCTGTTTGTCATCTCAACTCACCCACCTCAAAACTTCAAAAATTCAAAAACTAGAGAAAAGTTTTGAAATTTGATGTTTCAAGGATAGAAGAAGGAAGATTAAGGTGAGATATGAGATGGGTAATGTTTATTTTATGTGTTTGGAGAGGTTTTATGGCTCAATTTATGGTTTTGATGAAGAGGGATTCTTGGATGAAAGTTGAATTTTTTATGGTGTTTTGGAAGGATTATGAGTTGATTGTGTGTTTATGTGGTGTTTATGGAGAAGATTTGATGATTTTGTGGTGTTTTAATGATGAACTTTTGGTATATATGGAGCTTTGGGATGGAATTATGGAGTTTCTTGTGGGAGAAGACAAAGAAAGAAGGTCATATCCTTAAGGAAGCACCAAAAACAGCCTTTACTGTTGCAAAACTGGGTTTCCAGTTTGGTGGCGACCAGGATCCTGGTCTGCGTCGCTGAATCGCACGGTATTTTTTTCTCTTTTTTTTGTAGACGCAACAATTTCCTTGCGTCTCCACCGCACAGGTCAGAGAGCTGCCTTCAGAAACCGGGTCCCCATTTAGCTGACAACCGGGTTTCCGGTTGTTGTCGGTGGGCGCGAATCCAGACGCACCATGTGGTCTGCGTCTCCACGGCACAGGACAGAGAGTTGGGAGGTTACAACGCCGATAACCGGGTTACTAGTCAGAGCGAAACTGGGTTTCTGGTTGCTGTAGACAGGCGCAAATCCAAACACGTCATTTCTTACGTGTGAGGGGGTCTCCACATTTATAACCGGGTTCCCAGTTTTCACCTGTTTTGACACCCAAATTTCCATTCTTTTCGTATTAAGTACCCCAAACTCATGACCCTTTTACTCCTGAAATCATCAAAAACACCAACCTTTCTTATTTCTTAAAAATTAAACACTTATAAACAATAATTACTATAATCTACACTACGAATTTAAAAGACATGAAAGAAACTAAACTAATTTACAACTGATATGGCTTTTGTTTTAAGGTCGTTAAACTCGACGGGTTACCTCACGCTTTTATGCAGCTTCGAGGAGGTACATAACCTCCCCAGGATGTGGATCTTCTAAGCGATTGATATCCTCGCCTCCATGACAGATTTTCAATCGATGACCATTCACCATAAAGGCGGGCTGCTATATTGGATGCTCAGTCTCTATTGCTCCATGAGGCGTAACTTTGGTCACAATATAAGGACCAGACCACTTCGATCTCAACTTACCCGGATAGTTAATGAACTTGGAGTTGTATTTAAGGACCTTCTGTCCAACTTCAATCTTCTTTTCACGAATGAGATTGTCATGCCATCTCTTTGTATTTTCCTTGTACAATATAGCATTCACATAAGCGTGTAATCGAAACTCATCAAGTTCATTAAGCTTCATCATACGATTCTCACCGGATAAAGAAGTTCTAAATTCATCTGCGCTATAGCCCAATAGGTAAGTGACAAGCCTTACCATAAACCATGCGATACGAAGATGCGCCAACGAGTGTCTTAAACACGGTACGATATGCCCACAACGCATCATCTAATTTTAATAACCAATCTTTGCGCGTGGGGCCAACAGTTTTTCCAAGATAGATTTGACCTCTCAATTAGAGACCTCGGCTTGACTATTGGCTTGTGGATGATAAGTTGTTGATACACGATGTCTCACCCCATACTTCTCTAAAAATGCCTTCAAGTATCTGTTCACGAAATGAGAACATCCATCACTGATAATAACTCTAGGCGTACCATGTCTAGTGAAGATTTGTGACTTTAAAAATTTAATCACCACTCGCGAATAATTGGTTGGTAGACCTACAACCTCTATCATTTAGACACGTATTGATTTCCATTAGATGGTACAAAGGGACCCATGAAATACATACCCCATACAACAAATATCTCAACTTCAAGAAAATTATTACGTGGCATCTCATCTCTCTTAGATATATTACCAGTAAACTGGCATCTATGACATTTCTTAATATATTCATGAAAATCCTTATATAAAGTAGGCCAATAAAAACGGATTGCAATACCTTAGCTGCTATGCTGTCACCTTTGAAATGTCCTCCATATGGTGAATCATGACAACCCGCCATTACTGATTGGGTTTCACTTTGAGGTATGCATCTTCCCACCATCAGACCACCACATGTTTTGTAGAGGAAAGGATCCTCCCAAAAGAATTTTTTTGCATGGTGTATCAGTCTCTTTTTGTCTTGTGAAGTAGCTCCTTCAGGAAAAGAACTACTCACAATAAGATTTGAAATGTCTGCATACCAAGTAGTTCCATTTACATATATCTAGAACAAAATTTTATCAAGAACTCTTCTTTGACCAACTCCACTATTAGACTCAGAACCTTCAAGAAGAGACAAATGATCTGCAACCTGATTATCACAACCTTTTCGATCTCGAAACTCTAAGTCAAATTCTTGTAACAACAATACCCATCTAATTAAACGCAGCTTTTCATTTTTCTTCTCCATGAGGTATTTTATAGCGGAATGATCGGTATACACAACAATTTCCTCCCCAAGAAGGTAGGAACTAAATTTATCAAATGTATACACAACAACTAATAGCTCTTTCTCCGTCACAGTATAATTAACCTGAGCACTAGTAAAAATCTTACTTGCATAGTAGATAGAATGGAATACCTTACCTTTTCTCTAACCCAAAACAGCACCCATAGCAAGATCACTAGCATCACACATAACTTCAAACGAAATCTTCCAATCCGAAGGTAATACGATAGGTGCATATATAAGTTTCTCCTTGATCTCTTTGAATGCCATCATGCAAGTTTCATCAAAAAGGAATTTGGCGTCCTTCTCAAGTAAGTTGCACAATGGCTTAGCGATCTTAGAGAAATCCTTAATAAAACGTCGATAAAAAACAGTATGACCTAAAAAGCTTCTTATCCTTTTAAAGAAATAGGAGGGGGAAGAGTCTTGATTACCTCAATCTTAGCACGATCAACTTCTAAACCTGAACTCAAAACCTTGTTTCCCAACACTATACCATCACATACCATAAAAAGACACTTCTCCCAATTAAAAACCAAATCAGTCTCCTTGCATCTAATTAACACCTTCTCCAAGTTCTGTAAACACTCATCAAAGTTATCACCAAACACAGAAATGTCATCCATAAATACTGCAAGGAAATTAACGTTCATGTCCCAGAAAATCTCCATCATGCATCTCTGGAAAGTAGAAGGTACATTACATAATCCAAATGGCATCCTTCGAAAGGAAAAGGTACCAAAAGGACATATAAAGGTTGTTTTTTGTTGGTCTTTCGGTTCTACAAATATATGGTTGTATCCTGAATACCCATCCAAAAAGCAATAATACTCTCTTCCAGCTAACTTGTCTAACATCTAATCTATGAAAGGGAGGGGGAAATGATCTTTTCTGGTAGGCTTGTTCAACTTACAATAATCCTTACACAATCTCCAACCAACAATGGTTCTCGAGGGAATGGCTTCATTCTGAGCATTTAGGATAGTAGTGATACCACCCTTCTTTGGTATGCATTGAGCTGGACTCACCCATTTTCTACTAGTTATGGGATAAATGATTCCCACATCTAGAAATTTAATAACCTCTTTCTTCACTACTTCCTTCATAGCTGGCATCAATCTCCTTTGCCCTTTCAACTGAGTGTGCATTATCATATTCCTGAATAATTTTTTTTTTTGGCAATAGGAAGGACTAATACCTTTGATATCAGCAATAATCCAACCAATTTCCTCTTTATTAGCTATTAGTATACGCAACATTTTGTCTTCTTGAGGACCTGTTAAAGTAGCTACAACAATAACAGGTAGAGTGTTGTTAGTACCCAAATAAGCATACCTAAAATGTGACAGAAGCGGCTTCTCTTCTAATTCCGGGGGGATTCAATGGATGGTTTCTTTTTAGGTTTTATCTCTCCCAGTTCTCTTACAGGTTCATAGGTTAGACACCTATACTTTGGATTCTCAGAATTGAGAGTTGTCACTGTTTCGGCAAGCTCTTCCATCATCTCAGGTAATTCAAGTGTTAGGGAAGCCTGCAAGACATCATCAAAATTCATATTATCAAATACCTCTTGTGTGGCATGCTCTACTGCATCTACTCGGAAACAGTCCTCATGGGAATCTGGGAACTTCATAGCCTTAAACACGTTGAACTTTACCTCCTCGCCTTGGATTCACATAGTTAATTCTCTGTTTTCTACATCAATCAAAGTACGCCCTAGTGGCTAGGAATGGTCTTCCCAAGATGATGGGGACATTCCTATCCGCGTCGTTTTCAAGTATAACAAAATCAACGGGGAAAGTTAAGGAACCTGCCTTGACAAAGGACATCTTCTATTCGTCCCTCAGGATGTGCGAGGGATCTGTCAGCCATTTGCAAGACCATAGAGGTAGGTCTTGCATTTCCTATCTTCAACTTCTCAAATATTAATTTGGGCATGAGATTAATACTTGCACCCGAATCACACAAAGCTTTCCCTTTCCACTCATTACCAATAGAAATCGGAATCATAAAACTCCCAGGATCAAGTAACTTAGGTGGAAACTTACTTTGGCAGATTACACAACACTCTTCTGGCAAACCTATCATTTCATTTTATCGATATGGTCTTTTCTTGGTGATGGCTCTCTTCAATAATTTCACATACTTTGGTACATATCTAATAGCATCTAAAAATGGTATAATAATATTAAGACCACTCACCACATTCATAAATTTCTGATAATCAGCAATATCTCATTTCTTCTGAACTCTTGAAGGGAAAGGCGGAGGAGGTCGGGTTTCTAAATCATATTTCTTCTTTGGATTTTCTGGAATCTTCCCCACTTCCACTACTTCTGGTTCATCTTCTTTTTCCACCACATCCCTTACCGATTTTGCTTTCACAGTTGTTTCTTTTTCTTTCATAACCATAAAAGGAGGTGGGGGAAGCTTCTTACCACTTCTGAGTGCTATAGCATTACAATTTTCTTTATGTTTCGGATCTTCATTGTCACTTGGGAGTTGCCCTTGTGGACGCTGATTCAATTGTTTTGCCATCTGAGCTATCTGATTTTCTAACATTTTAAGTGTTGCGGCAGAAGATTGGTTATCTTGGTGCGCCTTCATTTGAAGGTTAATTAATGTATGTAAGGTTTGCTGAATGTCTAACGCACCTTCTTGAGGTTGAGCAGGTTGAACCTTCTGTTTCATAGCCTCGGTATAGGTGTCTTGAGGAGGTTGTGTCTGAGCTTGATTTCCGTAACCTTGTCCCCCTTGGTAGTTATTATGTGGTCTTGATTGATAGTTATTACCTTGGGGACGCGACTGATATGCGTATGTCGGATTAGCGGCCCCACTTGGACTAGAATACTGGAAACCCAGATGGTTTCTTTTTGGTTGATTACCTTGACCTGAATTATAGCTCCCTCGGTCGGAAACAAGCATCACGGATTCTGAATTACGTTGAAAATACTCCCAATCATGATCTTGTACACCACTATTAGAACACCCATATAATTCTTGTGTCACATCCACATATTCTCTTTTACCTGAAAAACCTTCTTTAGCAACTAAGGTAAGCTGTTTCAATTGCTGGACAAGTGTGTTCTTCAATTTATTCTCTAATAAAGAGAATTTTTCATCAATTCCAATACTACTCTCTCTATAACCTGTTCCTTGGATAGGTTCTCTCACAGTATTCCAACCCAACTCATTCTTCACTATTCTATTCAAAATAATCTTAGTATTAGCTAGGGTTACCTGTAAGAACCCACCACCACAAAGCAAGTCTAGATCTTTTCTTGATTGTCCTTCAAGGCCTTTATAGAATATTGACATCTGTTGTGGTTATGTAAGGCCATGATATGGAACTCTTCTTAAGCATAATTGCAATCTTGTTCAACATTTACCCACATATTTATCTTCTTCTTGTTCAAATGACGTTAAAGAAATATGTGCATTTAACCTCATGTTGCTTGAATAGTAACGATCAAAGAACGCTGTTTGTAACTCATCCCAATTGGTGATTGATCCTAGTTATTGTGAATCATGCCATACACTAGCTCCATCTATCACGAAAAATCTGAAATTTGCATAGTACATACTGCACAAATTGGATCTTCTCCAGGTACTCCACGAAAGTTTCCAAAGTTTTGGAATTGAGCTACATACCAGGATCGGGTCTGTAGCGTGCAACATTAATATCTAAAGGACCAATACACATAGCATGGGCATGATATGGAGCTTGTTCAGGACCTTGTATAAACCATGGATCATTAACAACTAGGGGTTGAGCTTATCTTCCAGGTGGAGGAGGATCTTCATCTACCACCCTCAGATTAATATTATTCTCATTATCCACTGCTGCTTCCTTGGCTAATCTCTCTTTCTCTCTCTTCTTTTTCTTCCTTCTTTCTTTTGTTTGATTTCTTGACTAGTATCTTGGGATTTTCGAGCAAAAACGAAACCTGTAAACCTGAGAAAGGAAGAACAAACAAAAGTGTAAAACTGAAAAACAAAAAATAACAATTAAACTACTAAAGGATTAACAAAGGGGTCACACGCTACCGTCCCCGGCAGCGGCACCAAAAACTTGGTGGGTCCTAAGGTGTTAAAAATAATGAAGGAAAAATAGAGGAACCACTATACCGCAAGTGAACGGTTGTCCAAGTAATACTCCGATAAATCGGGTATTATTCTTAGGAACAGATAGTTATAACTCTAGTAAAAGATAAGATTTTTGATTGGTTTTTCTAAAACTAATGATGCAAGAAAATAAAGTACTAATTTAATTAAGTGAAAAGAAATAATGCAAGTAATTAAGATTGGTTGCAAGATGAGCAAGGAACTTGAGTATTGCAAGGGTTTCATCTAAACCTATCAAATTAATGCTTCTGTTTTAGGAATAGATTAGTATTGTTGTGCTAGTCAGGACTCTAATATCTCCTAACCCCCATCAGGGTGGACTTAGGAGCTATCATGCGGTACTATAAACACCTTCAGGGAAATTATATCTACTTTCGAACGGTTTAGTTTCTTACCTCATTGGCTGCATGGTTAGCCAAACCCGCCAGGGTCATTGACGAATACTAACCGTCTATTATCTAGATTTGTAATTAAAAACACCCCCCCCCCCCCCCCCCCCGTCAAGGTGATCTCGTTGCCACTTAAGTGAATAGCCTAATTACTAAGTCATAAGTTTGATTCATGACTTCAAAAAATAGTAATTGAAATTTAAACAATAGCCAACACAAATTATCTAATTTAATTTAAATAGTTAAATCTCAAATTCGGAAAACAATAATTAAGTAGATTAGGGTTTAACCCATATAGCGATTCTCAAGTACTAAATGAAATTAGCTCATGTTGAATTAAAAACTGACATAAAATAATTAAAAGACATCATCCAAAATTATAGAAATAAAAAAAGGACCTAATTGGGGCGTTGGATTGACTGTTGTTGAAAAGAAGAGAATTCCTCCAGCTCTAGCTTCTCCTTCTCTTTTGAAATAGAATGAATTGTGTAATATTTGATGGAGGTCTAAATGTCTAATTATAATAAAAAGGAGGAATGAGATTTTTTACTTAATGAATATAATTAAAATAATAAAAAGCCTAAATCCAATCTTCAATTCCCGTAACTGGTGTACATCTGTTGGTAAAACGGACATAAGTTTTGCGTAACAACTCCAAATCACCTGATTCTAGTCCTAAAATCTTCCTAACTCAAAAACTAACTTCACTATTTCAGGGCTCCAGGGCTGAATCAGTGGCTAAGTGGCTCAAAATCAATAATTAGTAACAACCTTCTAGATTTGTAGCTTTTCTAGTTAACTCTTCGGGATATCTTTTCTTTCCTTTGACTCCTCCGCTCGATCTAAGACTTTAATTCCCACTTCTTCTCCTTGTATTGGTGCTCCCTACAATCCATGGACCTATGAACTTTGCACTAAAAACAAACAAATTAACGTACAAAATCTCTAAAAATAAAATATGTACTCTAAGGGGAGAAAATAAAATATAACGAAATAAGCATAAAATTCTGTAAAATAAGTCTAATATTTACCTAAAATTATGTGTCCTAAGGGCTAATATTTAGAAAAAAAGGGAGACATCAATGACTCTAAAGAGAGAGTGATGTCTCCCTATTTGTTCTAATTATTAGCCCTTTGGAGACACCCTTTTAGGAGAATAAATGACTATTTGCGTTTTTAGAGATTTTGTGCGTTAATTTGACTATTTTTAGTGCAAAGTTAATAGGTTCTTGAATTTCATGAAAGACCAATCCAAGGAGGAGAAGTGAGAATTAGAGTCTTAGCTTATTTTTAGTGTGTTAGGAAGTATTTGAGTCGAGTTTCTATTTTTAGAGTGCACTTTCCTATTTCTATGTCTTGAATTATTGATTTATTCTTTTTAAGCATATGCGGTTTGATTATTTATTTATTGTGAAGCTTTAAAAGATATATGGTAATTACTTAGAGAACAAGTCAAGATAAAGAAGTGAAGGAAAGAAGATTTAGGAAAGATATATGCAAAGAAGGAAAAGATAAAGCTGTCTTATGAATCTGAAATTCCAGCCACATTTTAAAGACCAGTCCATAACTTACGATTGGCTAGGAATATGGACGAGTGGTCTGCACCAATAGAAATATCTTTCCAAGACAAGCAGTTTGATATATTGGAACTCCTCAAACGGATAAGTATTGAAAAAGATATGACCAAATCAAATCAGTAGCAGAATCTTACCTTTCCTAGATTTTAGGGTTACGAATTAAAGAGTTCTTGACTTGTCTTCCACTCCAAGTAATTCGACCTAGGGCTTGCTAACACCAATAAATACACCTCTTAGACCTCATAATTCAGTACCTCTCACAATTTATTCAATATATACATCCTTAGAGAGAGCGTCAAGAGGCCGAAGCTGGAGAATCCTTTTCCTCCAACAACAGTTCAAGCCAATTCCTCTATCTAGGTTCTTATTTTATTTCTTTTATTAGGAACATGTATATTATTAATTTCTTTATTTTTTTTACTTTTAATATGAGCTAAACCTTAATTACTTGAGAATCGTAATGGGATGAACCCTAATTTATTTAATTCATGTATTTCAATTTGGGATTAGTTTCTAGTTTAATTTGAATTAGGTATTTCATATTGTTTCTTATTTTATATTAATTTCACTATCAATGAATTAGCTAATCGGAGATAGGTCATAGTAATTAAGCTATTCACTTTGGTGGGGAAGTGATCGCCTTGACGGGGGGTTTAATTACTGAACTAGATAATAAACGTAAGGTAGAAATTATTGATCCTGACGGACTTAGTTAACCTTATAGCCAATTGGGTAAAATAGTATTCATTCGAAGGTGGATTAGAATCGCCCTGACGGGGTTTGTAACATCTGAGAATAGCTCCTAGGTCCACCCTGACGGGGGCTAAGAGATTATAGAGTCCCAACTAATATAGAAATATCATTTCTGCCCTTAACGAAAGCATTAATTAGGTAAGTTTGGGTGATTCCCTAGCGAGACTCAAGTATAGCTCATATCTGCGTCTTAGTCCTTTAGTATTTATTTTCAGTATTTTATTTCTTTGCGTCTAGTAGTTTAATAACTCAAAACCAAACAAATATATTTTATCTTTTATTTTATGTATTTGCAATTACTACTACTTGTTTTTTGAACACTAAGGTTATACCAGTCCAATCCCTGAGAACGAATCCGACTTATCGGAGTATTACTTGGACAACTGTACACTTGCGGTATTGTGGTTCCTTTATTTTCAGTACTTAATTTTATAACACACCAGGACCCACCAAGTTTTTTAGAGCCACTCTACATTATCCAAATATACGATCATACTATCCCTAAGCCTAACATTACAATCTTAAAGACCTTATGATTCTTGAATGTATGGTTTACAAGAGATTTAACCAATAAAGAGTAGTTAGATGGATCATTAGATACTAGTTTGGATCGATGAACTATATATAGCCTCCATATCCAACTAAGTGATGAACCTATCCTTCATGCATTGTAAAGCTAATCTAATCTTGAAATTAAACTGTGTTGATTGTTTGTATGATAAGGTTATATGGATGATTTAGTTTGTATATATTATTACATGAAACTTGCTAAGTAGTTTCTTTGGGATTATTACTCGCATTCTTTTATCTTCTTCCGTTTATGCTTAATTGACTTAACCATATATTAGAGACTTCCATATATTCTTATTTCTTATTGTGTCGACACATCACAACTTTGAGTTGGGGTCTTGATGTCTTCATATTTTTTATAAATTAATTTATTCAAGAGACAACATTTTAGGTGTATTATGTTCTTAGTTATGGAATTTTTCCTTGTTAATTGTTAGTTTCTCAATTCTTGCCTTCATTTAGAGGTTTATTAATTTTAGAGCGTTTTAGTGTAATTTGTTGTTAAATGGGAAGCTTTTAGGTACAATTATGATTTTAGATGTCAAATAAATGTTAAGGAGTTTAGGAAAGAATATCCAAGGCGACATTAAGAGTTAAAAGGAAAGAAACTAGTTTTAGGAAAGTGCAAAAACTGCCAAAGGTTGTTGTCCAGCTTTGAAGACGTGTAGTATTTTCGATTCTGAAAAAATCAAAAAGGAATTTGAAGGAGCCCTTTTATACTTGGAAAGGTCTTTGAATTTTAGTCGTTTCGATACCGAGATCACTGGATTTGGATCCATAATGAAGGAGTTATTAATTTTAAAAACTCCAAAGGCCAACAAGTCCTAATATTAAGAAAATCAAGTTTGAATTGGATTAGGATTTTAAGACTTGGACCATGGCCTATATTTTGACCTAACATATATATATATATATATATATATATATATATATATATATATATATATATATATATATGACTACTTACCTTTGTAAACATGTCATTTTATAGTCCCTAATCGAAATTACACTTAGAGATCATTGGAGAAGCAAGTTTATCTATAGTGGAAGACAAGAAGATGGAGAGTCACAAATTTCTCTTCTCCATCCCTCTGTTCTCCTATTAGAGTAAATTGTATTAGATTTGTTAGCTTAACTATGTTTCTAATCTCTTTATTCATGAGTTTTATTTCTTTAGCTATCAATTATTTTTCTCATAGCTTGGGGTTACACTATGTATAATCCTTGAATTCTATTTCTATCTTCTATGTTATTTGGGAAACTGATAGTTAATTGATTTAGATTTTAATTATATATCTATATGCTTGACTTATTCTACCCCTAGATCTTGACAATATTAGGACCGCCCTTAGTATTTGGATTGTCACCCTGGCGAGGGATTCAACTATAGACAACACAACATAGTCGTATAGTGTGGGGTAGTGATCCGGAAGGGCTTGCCTAACTGGATAGTCATTAGGGTTTAATTTAAACACCAAGTTTTGAGCTTTCTAAGTCCATCCCGAAGGGGGTTGGAGGAAAGTATAATCCCAGCTATTTTATATCACACTATTCTTCCTTAGGTAATAAATATAGAACAAGGCTAGTGGGGATTACTTGTTAGTTCTCAAGCTAAACTATCATAAACATCTATATATATCATTTAATTTCATGTCTTTATTTTATTTAGTCAACTAAAGTCTTAAAAACCAAAAAATATTTCCAAGTCTTTTATTTTCAGCGTATTATTATTATAGCTTCTTTTATTTTCACTTTATAAATTGCATGAGTTCTCCTAACTTTCATAGTCTCTGAGGAACGAATTCTACTTATCATTAAAACTTGCATACGATCTGTTATACTTGCAGTGGGTACCATGTATAGGCTAGGGTGTTAGTTGCATCTTATTTATGTATTATTTTATCACACCTTAGTCGACACCAAGTTTGTCGGGGACTACATCTTAGTCCTTCTGCGTTTATTTAGTTCTTTTATTTTTAGCTAATTCTTTTTACGCTTTTTGGTTTCTATTTTTGTGTTTTTTAGTTTTTTAGATGGCAAATCAACGGTTAGAGCTAGGTCTTCCTGGGCCATTTCGAGTGCAGCCCATAAGGATTCGCCCTCTAGCTATTTAAGTCGTTCGATTTAAGCCTACTCTTGACTTGATTAATCAATTCGCAAGCTATGGGAAATATAGTGGTGCTATATATCAAGACCCGGTCCGATTTGTTCAAAATTCACACAATTCTGTGATGCCTACATTACTGAAGGTGTTATGCAAGAGAAGATGTATTATTTAATGTTTCAATTCTTCTCGGCCGGGAAATAAAGCGATTGGTTAGATGATCAACCTCCCGAGCTAATAACAAATTGGGATAAGTTTCAAGCAAGATTCCTTGATCGATTTTATCCTTCAAGTATGAGAGCGAAGGAACAAATAAAGCTTATGAATTTCCTACAAGAAGCCAGAGAGAGCGTTGGAGAAGCATGGACTAGATTTCACAGAAAGTTGGCAAGATGTCCACTACATGGATTCACGCCAGAATTACAATTAGCCATGTTCTATAAAGGACTCGGTTCAGAGTAAATATTAAGATTAGATGATCTAGGTTGTGGTGGTTTTGTCTCCAAGGATCCGAAAGAAGCAAGGAGTGGTATGGAAAGAATTATCGAAACCGACATGAGTTGGCCACAATCAGAAGCTCCTACCACTAATATTGATACAGAGGCGAGGTTTTCAAGCTTGAAAGATAAAATTCAACAACTCGCTATAACAGTTGAGAAAAGCATCAAAGTTCCACCTCAACAACTATATTTGCAGGAACAAGCCTATGAAAATCAAGCTACTCTTCCATTAGCACTTCCATCATGTCCTCAAGAGATATCATTGAGTTAAAAGAGACTATTAGTCAATTCATCAACTTCTCAAAGGACAATATGAGCAGACTTGAGTCAAAGCAACAACATAATCAAGATATGAAACAACATAATCAACTTTTAGAAAAAAACGTGATGCTGCTCACTACAATAATAGAACAAATAAAAAGTCAACTCTAGCAATTGACCAAAAGTACAAATTCTAACATGAAGAAGATACAGTACATTGACGACAAGGTTAAGACTATTAGTCTTCAAGCTTAAAAGATGAGAGAATCACTACCATCTCCATCGAGTAAAGTGGAGGTTCTACCAACCAAGTCAAACGTAGATAGGATGAACTTAGATGAGATAATTGTTGAAGATTGGGTTGAAGAGCTTGAACAAGATAAGATTAAGAAGCCAAGAGTGTTTGATGCACCAAGAATGGAAGAGAAAAGTAAAGTGAGACCACCACCCCTACATTGCTATTATCCCGTAAAACCCGCTTACCCAAAGGAAGAACAAGAAAGGTGTATGGAGATGTTAAAACAAGTGAAAATCAATGTCCCTCTACTCGAAGCCATGGAAGGAAAGAGAGACTATAATCGATTCTTTATGGAAGCACTCTCTTATAAAGATTATCTCACAACATCAAAGACTATGTCACTCAACATAGGGATATCATCACAAGTTCAGAGAAAGTTACCACCAAAGCATAAAGATCCTGGAGGTTTTAACCTCCCAATCAAAATAGGTGGTATATTTCACGAAAATACAATGTGTGATTTAGGGGCGAGTGTAAATATCATTCCCATAAGTATATTCAAGAAGATTGGTATTAGTGACGTAAAAATGACATCCGTGATCTTACAACTTACGGATCAATCAACAACAAAGCCCTAGGGTTTCATCGAGGACGTGCTCGTCCAAGTAGGTAACCTTGTTATTCCCACGAACTTTATTATTCTTGATTATGAAGCAGATAAGAACAACCCAATCATACTTGGGCGTCCCATCCTAGCCACGAGCGACGCCATGAGGGAACCGTGACTCTACGTATTGAAGCCTATTCTGAAACATTCTATGCTTCGGGTAAGAAGAAGAATAAGAAGTCACGAGATTTATCAGCAATCAGAGTTGTGACCAGAAAGCCAGAACTTGTAAATCCCCAAGACACCATCGAAAAAGAAATTGAGTTTGGGGTGGGAGACGAGGTAGAATGGAAAACTCCCAACCCCAAGAATAAACGTTCTTGGATAGGGCCATACTTCATCACTAGAGTTATTTCAGCAGGAGTGGTCGAAATAAAATCTATAGAGAGTTGCAAGCTCAGGTTGGTAGATGTTAATCACCTCACTCACTGTTGGGGAGGCTATAAAAAGAAATAACAAAGGTAACACGTCAAACTTTGAAAGACGTTAAACAAAAGTGATCTTGGGAGACATCCCACAATCTTATATGTTTGTATATATTTATTTTTTTGTTCATTTTAGTTAGTTTATGTGTTTTTGAGTGCATATTGCAGTAATAAGGAAAGTATGACTGTTTATGGTGTGTAGGTATGCAAGGGTTCGAGTTTGGGGTGAAAAAATGAAAAACTTTCGGAGTTAAAAAGGCCTTGACAGAAGTATTTTGTGGTACACTGCAGGTATTAGCGGTGCCCCGCACCTGTCAGCGTGAAAAAATTTACGAAAATTTCGAATTGGCATAATTTCGCGCTCGGGTATCGAAATTCACTTTTTCTCGAGTCTAAATCACATATTTTTTCGAGATATTTCCAATGGAGTGGAGAAAACTTTATTTGGAGGTAAAATAAAAAAACATATTTTTCAGTGTCATCCAAAACATATCTGCGGTACACCGCGGGTATAGTCCGGTGCACCGCGCCAGGTCAAAACCGTTACAAAAGTGGAGAAATCAGGGTAATTGCCGAAGCAAAAGGATCATCAGCGAGCTTCATGTGGTACACCGCACTATATCTCCGGTACACCACAGGTAAGAGACCGTCACCACGGGTTGGAAATTAGGTACAATGCTGAACTCACTGGATAAAACTGTATCGACCATTGCACCCCATGGTTTAGAAAAACCTTGAGTCTGGTACACCGCATCACTGCTCTGGTTCACCGCAGTCCACCGCCAGATCTAAATCCAAAAGGTTATAAGAAGGGTTTTGAAGAGAAGGTTAGTTACATCACGAATTTTTCAATCCTTAAGCCTCTCTTTCTTCCCTAAGGCACCCAAACTCCATTAAAACACTATGAAAGTGGTGGTCCTTTGTGTGTTCTAAATAAATGCAATAAGTAATCGAACCACAACCGCAAGTGTACGGTTGTCCCAAGTAGTATAACTGATAAAACAGATTCGTTCCAAGGACGGATGGTTGATCACAATGTTTATGCAAATAGCGATTGATGCACTTATGAAAATGAAAGAGGATAAATTGTTTGTTTTGGTTTTGTTTATTAAAACTAAATGAAAGATAAAATAATAATGCAAGTAAAAGATAAGACGCAAGTAGAATGAGTGAAAACGCAATATGAGAGGTAGTACTTGAGAACGCAAGGATCCTCCTAATTTTACTTTCTAACTTATGTTGTTTAAGGGTTAAATCAGTCAATTACAATGGTCGGGATTCTAATATCCTTATACCCCCGTCAGGGTGGACTATAAGGCGATCCTAAAGTGTCACTAGTCCCGTCAGGGTAAATATGATCCACCGTTGGATGATTAAGATTTATTACCACATTGGCCCTAGGATTAACTAAGTTCGTCAGAATCAATAGTTTTTATCCTAGATTGAACAATTATTTCTGTACCTAAACCCCCCGTCAGGATGATCCATACGCCACATATATGGAATAGCTTAGATACTAATACCTAATTCTAGTTCGCGACTCTAAAATCAGTAAACATTCACAAATTGTCGAAAAGAGTAAAAGCCCTAATTTAATTTAATTCAATAAAAACCCAAATTCAACATTCGTTATAATAATAAAATCAAGATTCACCCATTGTTTTGTTCTCAAGCACTAATGGAAATTTAGCTCATATTAAAATTAAAAACTAAATAAAAAGAAATGGAATTCATATTCGTTACAAAATTAAAATAAAAGAAAAACCTAATTTTCGGAATCAGAATGACTACGAACGGAGCTATAGACCCACTCCAGCTCTTGTAGCTTCTCCTTTCTTCCTGCTGTAGCTTCTCTGGTGTTTTTAATCTTGTGGAAAGTGAATTGTGTGAAAAATAGAAGTCCAGACCTCCTTTTATAATAAGAAAAACGGATTAGGGCTTGGACCAGAAATTAAAAGCCTAATTAAATGTCCAAGCCCACTCTTTAAGCCCAAAATCCCGTAACTGATGATAGGCCTTCACTAAAACAGCTTTTCCCGATGCGTTACAACTCCGATTGACCTCATTCCAGTTGCTAAAGTTCCGTAACTCGATAAGGAATGATTTCTCTTCAAAGGTCAACGGCTAAATCATCGCTTAAGCACCTCGAAATCAGCAATCTATGGCCTGGAAAGTGGATTTTCAGCTCTAAAAATAATATCTTCGGGATTTCTCTTCAAGTCTTGACTCTATCTTTTGATCTTTGACTTTATCTTCGGATTCCTTTCCTAGCTAACATCTAAAAACCTGTAAACTTTACACTAAAAATACCAATATTACGCGCAAAAGTTTAATAAATTAAAAATGCTAGAAATAAAAAGGTAATTCCGGATTATTGCAAATTTAGTCCAAAAGTCTATCATATAAATCAAATAAACACCAAAAATGATGTCTCCTAAGGGTCTAAAATAAGAACAATTAGGGAGACATCAAGACCCCCAACTCAAACCTTTGTCGTCCCGACAAAGCAAAACAAAATAAAACGAGGGGTAGAAGCAAACGTATAAACACATAGAAGCTAGCAAATAAACCCTAAAGCAATTCCTAAGATAAATCTCATATAGAAAACTTTAAAAATTAACATCTACATACACTAATCATGCAACATCAAACATAAATAATCTCAATCATAAAATTAAAGTTGCAATGCTTGAAGGTTACACTTGTACTCATCTCTGTATGATGGCTATAGGGTGGTCATTAATCCTAAATCGCTTTGAACGTTCCACCTAGTCTATTCCCTATCAACATAATCATAAATTCACTATGCACTTAGGAATCACGAGGTCTTTACGGTTATAATATTGGCTTAAGGACGGGTATGGATGTATATTTGGTAAATTTGAAGTGAGCTTTTGGCTCTCTCCTCACTTACCATCAACAATGTCCTCGAGCTTGAGTTAACGCTCAAAAAGATGTTCTCACTCACCCATATACGCAACAATTTAGCGTCCCATGTCTACCCACTATTAACAAGATGATTTTCAGACAATTCCACTTTGCCGGATGTTTTATTCATTCATATTTTTCTTTTTCTTTTCTTTTCTCTTTTTTTTTTTTTTTTTTTTTTTTTTTTTGTACAGAAGCAAACCGGGTTCCCGGTTTTGATGAATCCGGGTTCCCGGATCCTACTGTATGATTTTTCAAAATTTTTCATTTTTTTTTTTTTTTTTTTTTCTTTTTCATTTTTCTTCATTCCCGGCAAAGGGTTACAAGTATATATCATCTGCAATTGTGCTACAATACAAAACACATCGATCCCTACCCATTTAATTCCCCATATGTGGTCCCACCACCCCAAACTCAAGCTCGAGACATGTCTCAGGATTGTGATTCAAGTGCGGGTCATATGGTCATGCCTAATAATCTAAGGGATAATGGCTTATATCGTGGCTACAAAAAAAAAAGGCTAAAGGCTCAAAGTGGGTTAAGACGGATAATAATTAATACAAGGGATAGAAGGCTAAAAAGGCACAAATGGCTAATAAAGAACTGCCCCTATCATTTTCCTAAGTACATAGCTTGTCTTTAGTTCATATCTAGGTGGGTTCTCTACTAATTAGGATTTCACGTTCTACACACCAAACATATTCCTTGAGTACAAGCTTACTTCATTTGCATTGTTAATTAATTTTTCCTATCAATTACCTATGTTCGCATGCAATTGTAAGTGCGTTTTATATCAATCCCTAAAGTCCACTATTTACTATCATAGATTTATCAAAAGTATGCTTAAAGGGATATTTAAAAATTTCTACAGTCAAACGCAACTCCGAAAATTCTTTTATTGAAAGCAAATAAAGCAAATAACACATAAAAATTGGGATGAGGCAACGAACCCCACCCCAAACTCAAAAATGAGTCGTGTCCCCACGACTCGAAAAGACTCAATAAAGCATTTTAACTAATATACACTAAGAGGAAAGTTTAGAAAACGTATCTTAGCCAGCGCGAGGCTGGTTATCGGTGTTGCGTTCTGGACCTTTATCTCGCGTAACAGCATCATAAATCGCGTTTTGAAGTGTATTTACGCCTAGGATTAAATTTCGAAGCAGGTCCAATTCTTTTGTAACGTTTCCCAAGGTAGCAATCATCCTCTCCTGATTCTCTTCCAACACCTGAATCTTCGCTTCCAACTCAGGTACAGTTTTCGCTTTCTTTGATTGAGGAGTTCTTGGACTTCTTGTAGCTCGTGTTGCTTCTTCATGGATGTTCTTGATTGTGCTCAAAGCTATACTCACACCAACTAAAACAGTATCAATATCTGCGTCCTTACGCGGAATCTTTGCGTCTAAACACAACTGAGTAATAGTACAAGGAAACTTCAGATTTTGTTGTTTCATTGGTGATTTCGCGAACTCCATGATTGTATCATAAATGATCTTAGCAACATCAAATGGTGTCTCCTCCAAAATACACTTAATAACAAATATGTGCTCTTTCTTCAACTCGGAAGTGTGTTTAATACCAAAGAAAGTGGGTATTATGAAACGAGACCAAACCTTCGCACGAGGTGTCAAACTACTGCTGTAAAACTGTCCAGGATACCTTTCACCTTCAGGAATTGGGCTAGTCCCATTAATAAGCACGGTCCCCCAAAGGGATTCAAAATCAAAAGAAGGGTCATTAAGAGTTTCTTGGAAGGGGCATGTTCCAGAAAAGTTGGGTAGTTTCAATGATTTCCGAATACGTTCAATAGAGAAAGGAACTACCTTTTTGCGGATATCAATGGCCTCATGGGAGGTAGCTAAACCTTCGTAAAATTCTCGCACAAAAGTAGGAATAAACTCAAGCTTCCTTTCTTGTAACGCCTTCCAACCAAACTTAGCACATGTCACAGCATATTCCTTGTAATCACTACTCATAATACCCTTAGGAAAATTCGTCTCCTCACCAAATTTCAAAAATTCAATTCTTTCACGAACCTGAGTATTCCAACAAGTGTAAACCCTCTTAGGCTTGTGGGCCCACATCTTCATACGCGGAAGTTTCGTAACGGGTGCTTCCGGAATCTCTTGTTCAGTTTCTTTCTCAATGTTCTTCGCAAGTTCCTCTTCTGGTTCCTTCTCACTTTCAATCTCATCAATCAATCTTCTCTTTAGACCTGTGATATCTTTTCTGTTAGAAGCAAGCTTAACTTCGTCAATTTTTCGTTTAGGACGCGAATCAGGAATCTCAATAGCTTGATCTTGAGAACCACCAATGGTGGTCTTTCTTCTGGGAGCAGTTCTTCGGAAATCACCGGTTCTGTTAGTCATCTCTTTTCACCCCAAACTCAAAACTTCAAATAATGAAAAACTTGGGGAAAAGTTTAGAATTTTGATGTTTTGAGGTTTAAGAATTTAAGAACTAGGTGAAATATGAGATGGGTCTTGGTTAATTTGTATGGGAGAAGAAAGAATTGGGTTTAATTTAAGGAATTGGGTGAAGAAGAATCTTGGGAAAAACTAAGGATTTGATGATATTTTGGAGAGGAGGTGAGTTGATCTTATGTTTTTGTGGTGAAAGAGGGTAGGATTTGATGATATATAGTGTTTTGGATGATGAATTTCGGAGGTGGGGAGGCTATTGGTGCGTTTTAGGTAAAGACTTTGGAAAAGAGGCTAAGAACTAGGTTAAAACACCTCAAAAACCGACTTTCACAGCTTCAAAACCGGGTTCCCGGTTTTGGCAAACCGGGTCCCCGGTTCCGCGTCGCTGTGACGGCGCGGAAAAAATACTAAGTAAATTTTTTTTTCTTTTTCCTTTTTTTTTTTTTTTTTTTTTTTTTTTTTTTTTTAATTTTTTTTTTTTTCAAAACGCTGGATCCCAAGACGCTGGGTCAGGGATTTTTCTCGCCGAAACCGGGTACCCGGTTCTGTGGAATGCGGGTTCCCGGATTTTCTCGATGGCGCGAATGAAAACGCGCCAAAACGCAGCACCCTGAAACGCTGGACCAGAAAATTTCACCAACAGCAGCTCCGAAACCGGGTACCCGGTTCTGCCAAATGCGGGTACCCGGATTTGTGTCGATGGCGCGAATCAAAACGCACGAAAACGCAAGCCACCAAGACGCTGGGTCAGGGAATTTCAGAAATTACAGCACCAAAACCGGGTACCCGGTTCTGTGGAATGCGGGTTCCCGGTTTCTCCTGGACATCCAACCTCTTTTTCTTCTGTTTTCGCCAAATCGACCCCAAACTCAAGTCCTTTTTACCCCTGAAATCATCAAAAACAACTACCCTTCCTCATTTCTTAATAAAAACAATAAAATTACGAAAATCAAACTAATCTAAATTGCAAAAATAGAAAAACTCAGCTAATATACAAGTAATTGGCTTTTGTTTAACGTCGTTAAGCTCGACGGGTTACCTCACGCTGCTAGGGATTCTCGAGGAGATACATGACCTCCCCGGGATGTGGATCTTCCGAGCGATTGGTATCTTCACCTCCATGGTATATCTTTAATCTGTGACCGTTAACCATAAAGGTACGGTTCTCTAGCGGATGTTCTATTTCTATCGCCCCATGAGGTGTAACTTTGGTCACTATGTATGGACCTGACCACTTAGATCTTAACTTACCCGGAAAATTGCTGAACTTTGAATTATACTTTAATACTTTTTGCCCCACTTCAAAGTTCTTTGGACGAATTCGATTGTCATGCCATTTCTTTGTATTTTCTTTGTAAAGTTTAGCATTCTCATAAGCATGCAATCGGAATTCGTCAAGTTCATTAAGCTTCATCATACGATTCTTTCCGGCTAAGATAGGATCTAAGTTCAACTGCGCAATCGCCCAATAGGCACCCATTTCAAGCTCTAAAGGTAAGTGACAAGCCTTACCATACACCATACGATAGGGAGATGCACCAACTGGAGTCTTAAACGCAGTGCGATAGGCCCACAACGCATCATCTAACTTCATTGACCAATCTTTTCTTGCAGGACCAACGGTTTTCTCTAGGATTGACTTGACTTCACGGTTCGAAACTTCAGCTTGACCATTGGATTGTGGATGGTATGCAGTAGATACACGGTGTCTAACTCCATATTTCTCTAGAACGGTCTTCAGATATTTATTAACGAAATGAGATCCTCCATCGCTAATAATCACTCTAGGTGTGCCATGTCTAGTGAAAATATGTGATTTCAAGAACTTGATCACCACTCGTGAATCATTGGTAGGTAAAGCCACCGCTTCTACCCACTTAGATACATAATCAACAGCTAATAAGATAAAGAGGTTACCATTTGAAGGGACGAAAGGACCCATAAAGTCTATGCCCCAAACATCGAATATCTCAACCTCTAACACATTATTACGTGGCATCTCATCCCTCTTAGATATGTTTCCGGTAAACTGGCATCTCGAACATTTCTTAACATATTCATGGCAATCTTTAATAAGAGAAGGCCAGTAAAAACCTGATTGAAATACCTTCGCAGCAGTTCTATCTCCCTTAAAATGTCCGCCATATAAAGAATCATGGCATCCGGCTATAATGGCTTGAGTCTCTTCCCTTGCTACACATCTTCGTATCATTTGGTCAGCACAAACTTTGTAGAGGTAGGGATCCTCCCAAAAGAACTGTCTAGCCCGATGAGCTAACCTCTTTCTTTCTTGATAAGTAGAACCTTCAGGAAAAACACCACTCACCACTAAATTTGCGATATCTGCATACCACGGAGCCTCATAATCTCGGACAACGAATAAACTCTCATCAGGGAACTCTTCTCTAACTGCTTCAGTACCACTATTCATCTCTGAACCCTCTAAACGCGATAGATGATCTGCAACCTGATTCTCACAACCCTTTCTATCTTTGATCTCTAAATCGAACTCTTGAAGCAATAACACCCATCTGATTAACCTTGGTTTTGCATCTTTCTTCTCCATGAGAAATCTGATCGCGGAATGATCTGTATAAACAATAACTTTCGCTCCAAGAAGATAAGAGCGAAATTTATCAAACGAATAGACAACTGCTAGCAACTCCTTTTCTGTAACTGTGTAATTAATCTGAGCACCACTAAAAGTTTTACTAGCATAGTAAATTGAATGAAAAACTTTCTCTTTTCTCTGTCCCAATACAGCTCCCATACATAAATCACTCGCATCACACATAACCTCAAACGGTAAATTCCAATCTGGAGGTAACACTATAGGAGCAGAAATGAGTTTTTCCTTGATTGCTTTGAAGGCCGCTAAACAAGCTTCATCAAAAAGGAATTTGCAATCCTTTTCGAGTAAGTTGCATAACGGTTTAGCAATCTTAGAAAAATCCTTAATAAAACGCCTATAAAAACCAGCATGGCCAAGAAAACTCCTTACCCCTTTAACAGAAACAGGAGGGGGAAGAGTTTTAATTACCTCTATCTTTGCTCTATCAACCTCTAAACCAG
Source organism: Nemophila menziesii (assembly GCA_029959085.1). NCBI lineage: Eukaryota > Viridiplantae > Streptophyta > Magnoliopsida > Boraginales > Hydrophyllaceae > Nemophila > Nemophila menziesii. The sequence goes on along the minus strand of JARWIR010000023.1, from coordinate 5,696,663 downwards.
CACTCGAAACTTTGTGACCCAGAACAATACCTTCGCGAACCATGAAATGACACTTCTCCCAGTTGAGCACCAAATCTGTTTCCTTGCATCTCACTAACACTTTCTCCAAGTTATCTAAACATATATCAAAATCATCACCAAACACGGAGAAATCGTCCATAAACACTTCAAGGAAATTATCTATCATGTCCCAGAAGATAGCCATCATACACCTTTGAAAAGTAGCGGGAGCATTACACAACCCAAATGGCATTCTGCGATATGCAAAAGTACCAAATGGACATGTAAAGGTAGTCTTATGTTGATCTTCTGGAGCCACGTAAATCTGATTGTACCCAGAGTAACCATCCAAGAAGCAATAGTACTCTCTTCCGGCTAGTTTATCTAACATTTGATCGATGAAGGGTAAAGGGAAATGATCTTTTCTGGTGGCCTTGTTCAGCTTTCTGTAATCCATGCAAACTCTCCATCCAACTACCGTTCTTGAAGGAATCGCCTCATTTTTATCATTAAGAATTGTTGTTATTCCTCCCTTCTTCGGTACACACTGAACTGGGCTCACCCATTCACTACTCGAAATGGGATAGATAATCCCCGCATCTAAAAGCTTAATCACCTCCTTTTTCACCACATCCTTCATGGCTGGCATTAATCTTCTCTGACCTTCAACTGAGCGTGCATTAACATCTTCTAGTATGATTTTGTGTTGACAATAGGATGGACTAATGCCTTTGATGTCAGCAATTGTCCAACCTATTGCTTCTTTGTTGGCTCTTAACACACGCAACAGTTTATCTTCTTGAGGACCTGTTAAATTGGCTGAAACAATAACAGGTAGAGTTTCATTAGTACCCAAATAAGCATACCTCAAGTGTGCTGGCAATGGTTTTTCTTCCAGCTCCGGAGGAGATTCAATTGAAGGTTTATTTTTAGGAATAATCTCCCCCGGTTCTCTCACAGGTTCATAGGCAAGACGCCTATATTTCGGATTTTCAGAATTGAGAGCTGCCACTGTTTCTGTAAGCTCCTCCATCATCTCAGGTGAATCTAATGTCAAAGCAGCCTGCAAGATATCATCAAAATTTAAATAATTAAATACCTCTTGCGATGCTTGCTCTACTACATCCATTCTGAAGCAATCTTCCTGAGAATCTGGGAATTTCATGGCTCGAAATACATTGAATTTCACTTCCTCATCTTGGATCCTCATTGTCAATTCGCCATTCTCCACATCGATCAATGTCCTCCCTGTAGCTAGGAAGGGTCTACCCAAAATAATGGGGACATTTCTATCTGCATTGTATTCAAGAATTACGAAATCAACAGGAAATATAAGTGTACCTGCCTTAACAAGGACATCCTCAATACGGCCTTCAGGATGAGCAAGAGACCTGTCCGCCATTTGCAAGACCATAGAGGTAGGTCTTGCGTTTCCAATTTTAAGCTTATCAAAGACTGACTTGGGCATCAAGTTGATGCTTGCCCCCAAATCGCATAGTGCCTTTCCCTTCCATTCTTCTCCAATCGATATGGGAATCGTGAAACTCCCCGGATCAACTAACTTCGGAGGTAATTTGCTCTGGCAAATCGCACTACACTCTTCAGGAAGGCCAATCATCTCATTATCACAGTAGGGCCTTTTATTAGTGAGGGCCCTCTTCAAAAACTTCGTATACTTAGGAATATCTCGAATTGCCTCAAGTAACGGAATATTAATACTCAAACCCCTCACTCTATTGAAGAATTTCTGAAAATCACCCAAGTCACCCTTTTTCTGAACTCGTGATGGAAACGGTGGTGGAGGGCGATTGCTCACAATTTCATCTCTCTTTTTCGGGATTTCTCTTGGTCTTTCTATTTCTTCAACCTCACTATCTTTCTCATTCTCTTTCTCTTTCTCACCCACTTCCTTTTCTTTTCTTGGAACTTCTTTCTCTTTCATAACGGGAAAAGGAGGTGGAAGGAGGTTCTTACCACTTCTTAATGTAACAGCCTTGCAATCTTCACGTTGTGTTGGATTTTCTGTATCGCTTGGAAGTTGTCCTTGTGGACGTTGATTGAGCTGTTTACTGATTTGACTCAACTGATTCTGGAACATCTTCATATTTGCTTCAGCTGCATTTTGTCTTTCTATTGCAGCGTTCTGACGTTCTATTGCTGCGTTCTGACGTTCCATCGCTTGTGCTTGTAGAGCAATCAAATTTTCAACAGTTTTCTGAAGGGTGAGTACCCCTTCTTGTGGATGTGCAGGTAAAGCTTTCTGGTTTAGCGTTTCATCGTAAGTATTCTGAGGAGCTTGTCTTGGTACATAAGTATTCTGATTCTGTCCTCCTTGATAATTGTTTTGTGGTCTAGGATTATAGTTATTACCTTGGGGACGCGGCTGATACGCATATGTAGGATTGGCTGCCCCATTAGGATTCGAATATTGAAACCCAGGATGGTTTCTGTTAGGTTGATATCCATTACCACTCGAATTAAAATTACCTCTGTTGGACATAAACATCACTGATTCTTGATTATTCGGACAATTCTCTTCATCATGATCATCAACTCTACAAATTGAACACATATAAACCTCTTGTGCAGCTTGCACAGCTACTTTCTTACCCGAAAATCCTTCTTTTACAGCTAAAGTAAGCTGCTTCAATTGTTGTTCCAAAGTGTTTTGAATCTTCGTTTCAAAGGTAGCAAATTTCTCTTCTATGTCAACATTATTCACTCCCTTAACTGGTGTTCTCACTGATTTCCAACCAACTTCGTTCTTAACTGTTCGTTCTAAAATAATTTTGGCATGAGCTGGTTGAACTTGAAGGAACCCTGCACCACATAACGTATCTAACTTTTCTCTCGAAGTTCCATCAAGGCCTCTATAAAAAATCTTTAACTGCTGTAATTCTGAAAGACCATGATTTGGAACTCTACGCAAACACATCTGAAATCTAGTCCAACTCTTACCCACAGTCTCATCGTATTCTTGACGAAAATTAGTCAACTCCAATTCAGCATCTAACCTCATATTGCTCGGATAATACCTGTCGAAAAATGCGGCTTCTAATTGATCCCAATTAGTAATCTTCGTAGGATCTTGCGTATCGTGCCATTCACTTGCTCCCTCAATAACAAAGAACTTAAAAGCAGCAAAATACATCTGTTCTCTCGAAACACCTTGTGTGATATAAGAATCACATATCTGTTTGAATTTCTGTACTGCCCTAAGAGGATCTTCTGATGGTATACCACGAAAATTACCAAAATTCTGGAACTGAGCTAACATACCCGAATCTGGACGGAAACGCGGAACATTAATATCTGGAGCACCTACTCCTATAGCTGGAGCACGGAATGGAACTTCTGGAGGACCATTAGTAAACCACGGATCATGATTCATCACTATCTGGACTGGAGGATTAGGATTTTGTGGTTGAACTTGTGGAATAACGCCTGGAGCTAAAGGTTGGCCATTTGCATCTAACTGGCCTTGTCCATTCTGTTGACCTTGAATAATGATATTCTCCATTCTGTTACTTAATTCTTCTACTTCTAAAGCTTCTCGTTCTCTTCTTCTTCTGTTCGCAAGTCTGATCAACGATTCTGGATTACTAAGGATCGGAGGTGTTGGCTCTAGATCCTTGAATAGCCTTCTTCGCATACACCAAACCTAAAAACCTGAAAAAGCTAACAAACAAAAAAGCGTAAAACTGATAAAATAAAATAAATGCACTTATCACTAAAGGATAAACACCGTGGTCACACGCTACCGTCCCCGGCAGCGGCGCCAAAAACTTGGTGGTCCTTTGTGTGTTCTAAATAAATGCAATAAGTAATCGAACCACAACCGCAAGTGTACGGTTGTCCCAAGTAGTATAACTGATAAAACAGATTCGTTCCAAGGACGGATGGTTGATCACAATGTTTATGCAAATAGCGATTGATGCACTTATGAAAATGAAAGAGGATAAATTGTTTGTTTTGGTTTTGTTTATTAAAACTAAATGAAAGATAAAATAATAATGCAAGTAAAAGATAAGACGCAAGTAGAATGAGTGAAAACGCAATATGAGAGGTAGTACTTGAGAACGCAAGGATCCTCCTAATTTTACTTTCTAACTTATGTTGTTTAAGGGTTAAATCAGTCAATTACAATGGTCGGGATTCTAATATCCTTATACCCCCGTCAGGGTGGACTATAAGGCGATCCTAAAGTGTCACTAGTCCCGTCAGGGTAAATATGATCCACCGTTGGATGATTAAGATTTATTACCACATTGGCCCTAGGATTAACTAAGTTCGTCAGAATCAATAGTTTTTATCCTAGATTGAACAATTATTTCTGTACCTAAACCCCCCGTCAGGATGATCCATACGCCACATATATGGAATAGCTTAGATACTAATACCTAATTCTAGTTCGCGACTCTAAAATCAGTAAACATTCACAAATTGTCGAAAAGAGTAAAAGCCCTAATTTAATTTAATTCAATAAAAACCCAAATTCAACATTCGTTATAATAATAAAATCAAGATTCACCCATTGTTTTGTTCTCAAGCACTAATGGAAATTTAGCTCATATTAAAATTAAAAACTAAATAAAAAGAAATGGAATTCATATTCGTTACAAAATTAAAATGCAATAAGTAATCGAACCACAACCGCAAGTGTACGGTTGTCCCAAGTAGTATAACTGATAAAACAGATTCGTTCCAAGGACGGATGGTTGATCACAATGTTTATGCAAAAGCGATTGATGCACTTATGAAAATGAAAGAGGATAAATTGTTTGTTTTGGTTTTGTTTATTAAAACTAAATGAAAGATAAAATAATAATGCAAGTAAAAGATAAGACGCAAGTAGAATGAGTGAAAACGCAATATGAGAGGTAGTACTTGAGAACGCAAGGATCCTCCTAATTTTACTTTCTAACTTATGTTGTTTAAGGGTTAAATCAGTCAATTACAATGGTCGGGATTCTAATATCCTTATACCCCCGTCAGGGTGGACTATAAGGCGATCCTAAAGTGTCACTAGTCCCGTCAGGGTAAATATGATCCACCGTTGGATGATTAAGATTTATTACCACATTGGCCCTAGGATTAACTAAGTTCGTCAGAATCAATAGTTTTTATCCTAGATTGAACAATTATTTCTGTACCTAAACCCCCCGTCAGGATGATCCATACGCCACATATATGGAATAGCTTAGATACTAATACCTAATTCTAGTTCGCGACTCTAAAATCAGTAAACATTCACAAATTGTCGAAAAGAGTAAAAGCCCTAATTTAATTTAATTCAATAAAAACCCAAATTCAACATTCGTTATAATAATAAAATCAAGATTCACCCATTGTTTTGTTCTCAAGCACTAATGGAAATTTAGCTCATATTAAAATTAAAAACTAAATAAAAAGAAATGGAATTCATATTCGTTACAAAATTAAAATAAAAGAAAAACCTAATTTTCGGAATCAGAATGACTACGAACGGAGCTATAGACCCACTCCAGCTCTTGTAGCTTCTCCTTTCTTCCTGCTGTAGCTTCTCTGGTGTTTTTAATCTTGTGGAAAGTGAATTGTGTGAAAAATAGAAGTCCAGACCTCCTTTTATAATAAGAAAAACGGATTAGGGCTTGGACCAGAAATTAAAAGCCTAATTAAATGTCCAAGCCCACTCTTTAAGCCCAAAATCCCGTAACTGATGATAGGCCTTCACTAAAACAGCTTTTCCCGATGCGTTACAACTCCGATTGACCTCATTCCAGTTGCTAAAGTTCCGTAACTCGATAAGGAATGATTTCTCTTCAAAGGTCAGCGGCTAAATCATCGCTTAAGCACCTCGAAATCAGCAATCTATGGCCTGGAAAGTGGATTTTCAGCTCTAAAAATAATATCTTCGGGATTTCTCTTCAAGTCTTGACTCTATCTTTTGATCTTTGACTTTATCTTCGGATTCCTTTCCTAGCTAACATCTAAAAACCTGTAAACTTTACACTAAAAATACCAATATTACGCGCAAAAGTTTAATAAATTAAAAATGCTAGAAATAAAAAGGTAATTCCGGATTATTGCAAATTTAGTCCAAAAGTCTATCATATAAATCAAATAAACACCAAAAATGATGTCTCCTAAGGGTCTAAAATAAGAACAATTAGGGAGACATCAGAAAGCTTCATCAAACCTCTACCTCACATCAAAACATCACCAGATAACCATAGATTCATATCCAAATCCTTCCCTACCTTTCTATAAACAAGAATCAAATACCCAGTTCAATCTAAAACACCTAGAATCCAAGAAACAAAACCAAAAATTTCAAATCTTCTTCTAAAATTCAAGAAACCCATATCATCCAAGTAAGTTTTCATCACACCCACATAGAGAATCATCATCCTTACACCTTTCCTAACCCAAATAACACCTTAATTACCTATAATCAAAAGGTAGTTCAAGAGTGTTTAAACCTTTGAGTTGGGGTCAAAAGAGATGACGAAAAGAACAAAGATATTATTAAGGGAGATGAAGTATCAAAGCAAGGTATTGGGTAAGATCAAGAAGATTTCAAGTGAGATTGGTACTTGTTTGGGAACAACTAAAAGGTAAAATGAGTCAAGTAATTAGAGAGGAGCATGCAGTGGTGAAACAAAAGAGCAAAGTAGTTACATCTTTCAAGGAGGAAACACCATAACCTCTTCATATCAAGATCCCTATACCCAAGATGAAGCGAAGTTTATAGAACGCTATTAGATACCATTAAAACAAATATTCCTGGACAAACACCTTCACATGAGAAAATATTTGAGAACGAAATTTGAGAAGATGAGTAAGAGGTTTTTAGGGTTGTATGATTGATTGGGATAAATCACAAGCAGAGGTAAGGGAATGAGAAATTGGTGATACTAGAAGTTTACATATAAGAAAATCACTGCACCCTATCTTGGGTATCGATCATACGAGGCAATAGCCTCATGAGTATGTTTTCTTTCTTCCCTACCATATCCTTATGTGCAATATTTGTGTTAGTTAAAATTTTATTTCTTTATTGAGTCATTTTCGAGTCGTGGGGACACGGCTCATTTTTGAGTTGGGGGTGGGGATTCTTTGTCCTCATCTTTCTTTTTGTTTTTGCATAAAATTTAAAAATTATAGTGTTAAAATTGGCATTGAATAAGGTGAATGTACCTATTGAGCATGTAATTATTAATTCAATGATAGTAAGTAGTATGGTTTTGAATGGTGTCACAAATATGTTTAGTATGCATGTGATGGGGGAAATTGTGTGATAAATAAACAGATAAACAAATATAATAATAAAGGACACACCCTTGACTACTTAGAGAAACTCACTGCAAGTATTACAAATCGTTTGCAAGTTTAGTTGATGAGAAAAGTTCGTTCGCAGGGATTTAATCTGTTAGATCTACTTGTATTCAATAAGAATAGATGAATTTAGATGTTTAGATATAAATAGGATAAGATGAATAATTATCTAACAAGAATAAAAAATAATGCAAATAAATAAATATGAATGTAAGTCAGGTAAATTAGGGTTACTAATATGAGCCTATCTTACTAAGTGGTTATTCTAACCTTAAGGGTGAATTGAGCATTTATATTATTTGGGATTCTAAATTCTACCTAACCCCCGTCAGGGTGGACTTAGGAGCAACCTCTCCACTACCAGGGGACTTGGGTAAGGTGACTCTGAGTAATGATCGGTTGTTAAATTGAACCTTTATGGCTCTCTTGTTAGGCAAGTCCGTTAGGATCACTACCGCACACTAGACGATTATGTGGTGTTGTCAATAATTGAATTCCCTTTCGGGTGTTAACTCAATTACTAAGGATAGTCCTAATATTGGCCAAATCTATTGCTGGAAAAATAAGTCAAAGCACAAAATACATATATATGCCAAGCTCAAATCACTTAAAATAACAAATAGTTTTATAAAAATAAGACAAAATAATAACCCAACAATTAAAAGTAAAACTTACAGAATAAAAGTTTAGAACTATGGTAAAACCACAAATCTATAGCTAATTACCCTATATATAGAGAAGGAGAGACGCAGAAGAGGAGTTTGTCACTCTCCAACTTCTTGCTTCTTGTCTTCCTCTGTAGGTCAGCTTGCTTCTTGGATAATAAGCTTGTATCTAAGGAATAATATTTAATTAAGGACTAAGCTAATGTTTAGAACTAAGCAAGGACATATTTACAATAGTTAAATGGTGTATTTATAGGAGTCTAGGAAGCCCTAGGTCGGATTTCTTGGAGTAAAAGGCAAGCAAATTGACTCTTTTCCAAATCAAATTCGTAACCCTAAAATATAGAAAAGGTAAGAAACTGTTGCTGTCTTGTTTTGAACGTAATTTCGTCAATACTGCTCCGATTGACACTTTCTTTATATCGAAACTAATCGTCTCGGAAAGCTCTACACTTTAGCTTCAGCCCATTCTTCCAAATTCCCAGCCGATATTAAGTTATGATCACTTTTGTGGACGTAGCTGCTGAAATTCAGATTTACTTGACAACATTTCTTTTCCTATATTATCTTTATCTCCTTTTATCTCCAATTTCCATCATTATCTTCTTTCATTTATCTCATGGAATTGATTTGGCATCTAATTAATTACCATATATCTTTAAAACTTCACAATTATCAAACAATTAAACCAAATATGCTCTAAAAATAATAAATCATCAAATCAAGACAAGAAATAAGAAAATATAGAAATATTAATAAAAATCGAGCATTGACTTCTAAATATACCTGAAACGATGTCTCCAACCTAGATTAAATCACCACAAATAGGGAAACATCAGCAGGTATGAAAACAGGAAGTAAAAGATAGGGAAGATTTATAAGCAATGCGTATGAAGTGTCAAATTGGAACTGAGGGAGAGTTAATTGGTGTGTACAACGTGAGGTTTGGAATTAGTTGAAAACCCTCTTGTCTAAAAGTGAAAAAGTAACGAAATCCGGTAGTTAGAAAAATGAATAAGGTAGTTCTTTCATATTGAAGCCACTTGAATCCTTTTTAGCTTTCTCGCCCTTTTATTTGATTATTATTATTATTATCCGTCTTAGCCCCTCTAAGTCTTTCTAAATCCTTTTATTAGCCATATTACAAGACAAACCCCTTAGTTTATAGGACATATCCATATGACCCGCACTCGAATTGCAAAACCTGAGACAGGTTGTTTTAGAGCTTCAGTTTGGGGTGGTGGGTTTCATCATTGCGAAACATTGGGATTGGGAAATTGTAATTGTGATATTATTGAGGATGAGTTTATCATTGTAACCCTTTTCGGAGGTAAAAGTAAATGGAAAAAAAGCTATGAAAAGCATGAAAAGAAAAAGAATATATGAAAAATAGCATAATATCTCAACACTAAAAAAGAGAGTCATTGCTACATTAAAAAAGAGAAAATATCGATATGGAAAAGATTGAAAAAGAATTTATTATGTAATTATCATAAAAGGTAGTACTTGGGTTATTTGGGGATGCAAATCAAAGCATAAAAATTGGGTTGAGTGATAACATCTTCGAGTGAAACTCAAGATCTAGGGCGATTCGTTGATGGAATGTGAGGAGAGAGACAAAAGCTAACTTTTCATTATCCATATATACCATACCATCCCTAATCCACGTTATAACCGTAAAGACCTTAGGATTTCTAGCTACTTGGTGGAGGAACAATGGAACAATTAGGGAATACGTGAGTGGACCATTGGATACTATATTAGGACATCTGATCACCTTATAGCCATTAACATGAATCGATTTGAAGACCTCTCCTTCTGGCATTGCGAAATTAATCTGGACTTGAATTTATGGATTGTTGATTATGTGTATATTAACCATACATGTGAATTATTTCTTTAGCATTACTACATGATACTTTTTATATATTATGCTCTAGGATCATTCATTGTTTTCTATTCTTCTCTTCTTCTCTCTCTTTTTTATTAGACTACCCTATTGTTTTTATCTTTATTGTATCTAGACGATACAACTTTGAATTAGGGGCCTCCCTATTTGTGATGAATTAAACTAGGTTGGATACATTATTTTAGGTATATTAGAGAAATTAATTAAAGATTTTTATTTTTATGTTTATATTTTCCTATTTCTTGTCTTGATTTGATGAATTATTATTTTTAGAGCATATTTGGTTAAATTTGTGTGTTCATGTGAAACTTTAAAGATATATGGAAATCAGATAGATTCCAAATCAATTCTAAAAAGATAAGGAAAAAAGATAAGGATGGAATATGGAGATAAAAGGAAGTAGAGATAATATAGGAAAGAAAAAGTTGTCAAGTAAATATGAAATTTGCAGCCACGTCCATGAAAACAAATATAACTCAAAGTCGGCTAGGAATTTGGAGGAACGGTCTGAAGAAAAGTGTAGATCTTTTCGACGCGGTCGTTTCGATATAAAGTAAGCGAAAATCAGAGCAATAATGAAGGAGTTACGACCAAAACAAGACAGCTGTAGTTTTTCCATTCTCCTATATTTTAGGAAACGAATTTGATTTGGAAAAGAGTCCGTTTACTTACCCTCTACTCCAAGAATCCGAACTAGGGTTTGGAAAACTATATAAATACACCCTCTTATTAGTATAAACACATCCTTGGTCAGTCCCTAATCATTTAAAGACCAAGAAGAAGCCTAGATCAAGATAGAAGAAGAGAAGAAGGAGCTTGGAAGCTGTTCATGCCGCTCCAACTCTACCCGTTTGTAATTCTGTATTCTTATTTCTCTCTTATGACTTAATTTATTTAGCTTGATATTAGAATATGGGTATGAACCCTAGACTTGTTTTATATGTTATTTAATTTTGGATGTCCTTTTACATTTAGCTGAATTTAGTAGTGATAGCTTTGTATTATGTGCTTTGAATTAATGTATGTGGTTCTTGCAATTCACAGGTATAGTATTACCTTAGTGATTAAGTTAACATCCAAAAGAGGGATTCAATTATAGAAAACACCACATAGTCGTCTAGTGTGCGGTCGTGATCCGGAAGGGCTTACCTAACTGGATAGTCATTAGGGTTTAATTTAACCACCAAGTTTTGAGCTCCCTAAGTCTACCCGGAAGGGGGTTGGGAGGAATTCTGAATCCCGGCTATTGTATATCACACTATTCTCCCTTAGGTAATAAATATAGAACAACGCCAGTGGGGATTACTTGCTAGTTCTCAAGCTAAACTATCATACACTTCTATCTATTTCATTTAATTTCATGTCTTTATTTTATTTAGTCAATTAGAGTCTTAAAAACCAAACAAATATTTTCAAGTCTTTTATTTTCAGCATATTATTATTCTAGCTTCTTTTATTTGCACTTTATAAATTGCATGAGTTCTCCTAATTTTCGTAGTCTCTGAGGAATGAATTCTACTTATCATTAAAACTTGCATACGATCTGTGATACTTGTAGTGAGTACCGTGTTTAGGCTAGGGTGTTAGTTTCATCTTATCTACCTATTATTTTATCACACCTTAGTCGACACCATTAAGGCCGAAAGGAAACATACTCTCGAGTCTATTTCCTCGTACGACCAATACCCATAAGTGTTATGATGCGCGCTAGATTTTCTTTGATTTGCAGCACATCGTCTGCCAATAATGTTTAAGCTGCTTCTACTTGGTCAATTCACTCACTTACCATTTTCTTGTCATGAAAGATTCTCTTTTCTCAAACTTGATTCCTTCTCTATCTTCTTATAAAAAGTCTCTACACTTGGAGGATCTGTATATCTGCTGCTCTAAAATTGTCTAAATTCATATGTTATTAATGTTGTTTCTCATTCTATACACATGCTTCTCCTTCTCACCATATTTCACATTCACCTTCCTCATTAGCATAGTGATCATTGTTGGTACTTCAAATTAAACATCGTCTTTGGTGCACTTGCGAATCGTGTTATCGAATCAAAGGTCGCTTGTGCTAAATCTATCTCCTCCTCTCGTAAAATACAATTCAAAAAGATGGAACGTTCCCAAAAGCTGATGATGTGATAAAGTTGTGTCATACTCTTGCATCGGGTTTAACGTACTTGTAAGGCCACGACGCCTTCAGTTCTTCTATATGTTCGCGCACCAACACTCTACTCAACACATGATCTTATAGTATATCCCAGTCAAAAGTTCTAATATCCTTCACCACTTCTTGATACATTCATGGCCCAACCATTTTCTTTAACTCAAAGTGTCTATGAATCTCTTCAACTGTGAAAAAAATTTAACTTTCCTCGAACTAGAACTCGGTCTTCATTATCTCGGCTAAAGAGGCCAAGATAGAAATCAGATACTAATTCAACGCATAAACTTGAACACCTCATCAGGAATGTGGTCCATCCTAATATATCACCGATCTCTAGAAATCTCTTGTACTCACCTTATCCAACTTCATCTTGAATACTCTCTCGTGTGAAGGTGCCAATTCGGGTATTATTGTCTTGGTGATAGCTAATAAGGAATTAGAAGTTTCACTCATCTCGAGTGTAGGAATATCAACTTGGAGAAGTTGTGATGTCTTCTCTCTTGAAATCTCAATTGCTTGCTCTTGAGGTTTTGTACTATCCATAAACGATTCCTTACTAATAAGTTGATTCCAGTTATTCTTAATATATTACTCAATACACAAATGTTATGCAAAACAAAGCTAAACTAGTATGCTCTTAGATAGTACAAGACAGTGCTAAGGTGGATTATGTTTATTTTTCTTTTGGTATGTGGGTGGTCCGGGCCAGCTTGTGTGCACCACGACTTATCCCACGGGGATATACACGTCTCCCCATATATATTCTCAGGTAAATCAGAAATAGGTTACGCATGTTTAAGGAGGGGTTCGAGTCTTGTGACCAGGACCGACCCTAACATTTCGGGGGTCCTAATTCAAAAAATGGGGCCCTCTGTATAGATAAAAATATTATTACTACTAGTATGGTGGTTTATACTCTAGACTGCGTGAAATAAAATATACAACATTACCACCAAACTAACAATACTACTTGTTTATGATTATTTAAATCAGTATATATATACACGCACATAATATATTTAGATGATTGGGGTCCCTAAAAACATAAAAAAATCGGAGCTCTACGCCGCCGTGTCTTTCGCTTTGATACATGACTTGCCCTGCTTGTATCTTTCAATTCACACCTGTTAGATATAGAATTCGTATTCTGTACTTTTTTTTTTTAAGTGTTGAAAAAATAATAATATTTTAGCTACTTAAGCTATTTTTTAGCTAATTAAGCTAATATAACTGGTGAAGGGGATTATGTTAACTAGTCCTTTTCCGAAACGTATATGATTCGGATTGAGTAAATATAATATTAGTACAAAGTCATTTTGAATAGTATTAAAAAATAAAAATAAGATAGTTTCCATAATGAATTTTTTTTTTTTTTTTTTTGGTCAAAGTGTCCTTAATGAATGAATGCACATGGATTAAGTCCACGCGTTCTTTGTAAATCAATGCTTGCAAGTTTTGCTCAATGGATTATAAAAGAAAGCTAGTGGTATATCTAAAACATGTAATGCTATACACGAAGTTGAGGTCTAATGAAAGGTTAGTTGAAAAAAAGAAAAGGTCTAATGAGGTTCTAAAGTTATAATTGACAGAATCTCTCAATAGATATTTAATAAAATATATAAGACTACATATTATGTGCAGATATAGTATGTCATCATAAAAGGTCAAAGTAACCATATCATGTGACCAAATCCAAAGTTTGAAAATTAAAGTTATGACGCCGCATCCATATTTGGAGTCGGTCTTCCATATACAAAAGGTTGTAGGTATATTTATTTTAAATTTTTTTTAGCAATTTACCAACTTATTTTATTTTGTGAGACTCTATGTGGATTTTAAATTACAGTTTGTTCGATGTGTAAGTTTTCATTCTAATGTCTTTTTATTATTTTATCCTTCATTCATGGTTGTGTGTTATTATTAGTTCTACCTTTATTACTAATTTTTGTTTCCCCATTTTTATAGTGTATTTTTTTGTTCTCATAAAAACAATTTTGAATTTTTTTTCAAATATGTAATATACACGTGTCACGCATGCGAAGTTTTGATTTTTTTTAATTTATAAAAAAAAGACTTGCTAGTGCGAGGCTCGAGGTTCTGTATTGTCACTTCCGCCGTTTCATTGCCCATAGGTGGTTTCTCTCTCATAACTCACACACTCAATCTCCATTGATGCAAGCAGAAGGAAGAAAGCATAATAATCGAGTAGGTATCTGTTGATTCTTGTACACACTCCATCTCCATTGTCCCATCTCCATTGACAATTCTTACTACATTGTATGGCAGGAAAATTTTGTATTCGTAGGTATATAATAAAGAAGAAAATGGTTAAAAGGCGTGGAAAAAAAACAAAAGAAAAGGGTAAATTTTTAGGTTTAATCTGTTATTTTTCATGAATTATAAGGGTTTAACCCATTGTTTGATGTATGGTGTTAGTGGAGCGCCGCGAGTAAGAGACCCAACCGGGTTTCCTCTACCGACGAATGCTGCTGAGTTTTCCGCGTAAGTGTATTAGTTACTCTCTTAAAGAATTTTTTTTTGATAAAGTAATTTTGTTTTGCGCTAATGTATATACTATGATTTTGTGTTAATTAGTTAATTTATCGCGCGAGAAGCTCTTGAAAAATGCTTGATGCCATTTTGGATTGGGGGGCTCAAACTCATTTGTTTTTTACGTTACCCGCTCATCGGAGGGAGGTTTACGAAGACTCATTTCTTATTAGCAAAGCATCAACGCCGAGAACAACAAAGATGCGAAGAAGGGGAGATGAGTCAGACTCGGGAGGGCAATCGGGTATTTAGTAATGTATTTTTAATTTATTTTGAAATGGGTGACTGTGTGTACACAATTTCTATTCATATTGATGTTTTATTTTACCTTTTTTAGACATCATTAGTTATTCTTCATACCCTTTGCCCGTTTCTTGATGTTGAGTCGATTTGGTTTTCGTTGTATGTTTCATTTTTATTAATTATTTAGTTGTTAGTTAATGGTTGGGGTGTATTAGGTGTTTCCTACAGCTGATGGTACTGTATAGTGTTATATTCGTTAATTGGCACGGACTGTATCAAAGGAACATGTTGAGCATTTAATATATAATAATCATTATTTCAGTGTTTAGTACCTCAATTGCAACTAGTTTCTAAAATTGAAATAACAAGGAGATTTTATAATACCCCTTGTATGTTATCAACATGTCTATATACAATCTTTATTTTTTAAATGTATATTTTTTATGTAAATGTGTTAAAGTCTTATGTTGTCTATGTGTTAATTCCGGTGAAACGTTCTTATAAGGTGTCTTTAACAAAGATTAGCGCCTTAAGCGAGCACCTAACTCCCAAACAAAAGCAGGCGGTGACAGAGATGGGATTTGGAGGTCTACTTGTTCTTCCAAAGAGTGTTTTGAAGGATGATGTTTGTCAACTTATGTAGGAAGCTTTTGACCCGGAAAATACTTGTTTTAACCTCCATGGCAGCAGCCTTCCTTTTTCATATTTGGATGTTCATAGGGTACTCGGTATACCTAAAGCTGGTGAATTACCCCCGCTTAGTGGCGGGTTTGTCCACAAAGTTAGCGATTTAGAGGTCGTATTTAAAGATCATATTGTGAAGCGAAATGTCGTAGATATGAAACATTTAGAGGCTAGATTCTATGAGTGTCGAAGTCATGGAGATTTGTTCAAAGTTTTGTTTATGTTGTATGTAATAGGTTTTTTGTCGTGTTCACCCAACGTGCATGACCTTGATATGTCCTTTTTTCATGCGGTTGTGGAAGTTGAAATGATTTCCCAATATAACTGGTCCCGAATGGTATATGATAATATTTGCAGAGGAATATAGGTTTTTACTTTGGCGGACCTGATGTCTCCCTAAATGTTCTTATTTTAGACCCTTAGGAGACATCATTTTTGGTGTTTATTTAATTAATTCGATAGACTTTTGAATGAAATATGCAATAATTCGGATTTCCCTATTTATTTCTAGCATTTTTGAATTATTAAACTTTTGCGCGTAATATTGGTATTTTTAGTGTAAAGTTTACAGGTTTTTAGATGTTAGCTAGGAAAGGAATCCGAAGATAAAGTCAAAGATCAAAAGATAGAGTCAAGACTTGAAGAGAAATCCCGAAGATTCTATTTTAGAGCTGAAAATCCATTTTCCAGGCCCTTGATTGCTGTTTTCGAGGTACTTAAGAGCTGATTGAGCCGCTGACCTTTGAAGAGAAAACATTCCTTATCAAAGTACGGAACTTTAGCAACTGGAATGAGGTCAATCGGAGTTGTAACGCATCGGGAAAAGCAGTTTTAGTGAAGGCCTGTCATCAGTTACGGGATTTTGGGCTTAGAAAGTGGGCTTGGACATTTAATTAGGCTTTTATTTTCTGGTCCAAGCCCTAGTCCGAATTTTTAACTATAAAAGGAGGTCTGGACTCTTATTTTAAATACAATTCACTTTCCACAAGATTAAAAACACCAGAGAAGCTACAGCAGGAAGAAAGGAGAAGCTACAAGAGCTGGAGTGGGTCTATAGCTCCGTTCGTAGTCATTCTTATTCCGAAAATTAGGTTTTTCTTTTATTTTAATTTTGTAACGAATATGAATTCCATTTCTTTTTATTTTGTTTTTAATTTTAATATGAGCTAAATTTCCATTAGTGCTTGAGAACAAAACAATGGGTGAATCTTGATTTTATTATTATAACGAATGTTGAATTTGGGTTTTTATTGAATTAAATTAAATTAGGGCTTTTACTCTTTTCGACAATTTGTGAATGTTTACTGATTTTAGAGTCGCGAACTAAAATTAGGTATTAGTATTTAAGCTATTCCATATATGTGGCGTATGGATCATCCTGACGGGGGGTTTAGGTACAGAAATAATTGTTCAATCTAGGATAAAAACTATTGATTCTGACGAACTTAGTTAATCCTAGGGCCAATGTGGTAATAAATCTTAATCATCCAACGGTGGATCATATTTACCCTGACGGGACTAGTGACACTTTAGGATCGCCTTATAGTCCACCCTGACGGGGGTATAAGGATATTAGAATCCCGACCATTGTAATTGACTGATTTAACCCTTAAACAACATGAGTTAGAAAGTAAAATTAGGAGGATCCTTGCGTTCTCAAGTACTACATCTCATATTGCGTTTTCACTTATTTTACTTGCGTCTTAGCTTTTACTTGCATTTATAATTTGTCTTTCATTTAGTAGAATTAATAAACAAAACCAAAACAAACAATTTATTGTCTTTTATTTTCATAAGTGCATCAATCACTATTTGCATAAACATGGTGATCAACCATCCGTCCTTGGAACGAATCTGATTATCAGAATTACTACTTGGGACAACCGTACACTTGCGGTTGTGGTTCGATTATTATTTGCATTTATTTTTAGAACACACAAAGGACCACCAAGTTTTTGGCGCCGCTGCCGGGGACGGTAGCGTGTGACCACGGTGTTTATCCTTTAGTGATAAGTGCATTTATTTTATTTTATCAGTTTTACGCTTTTTGTTTGTTAGCTTTTTCAGGTTTTTAGGTTTGGTGTATGCGAAGAAGGCTATTCAAGGATCTAGAGCCAACACCTCCGATCCTTAGTAATCCAGAATCGTTGATCAGACTTGCGAACAGAAGAAGAAGAGAACGAGAAGCTTTAGAAGTAGAAGAATTAAGTAACAGAATGGAGAATATCATTATTCAAGGTCAACAGAATGGACAAGGCCAGTTAGATGCTAATGGCCAACCTTTAGCTCCAGGCGTTATTCCTCAAGTTCAACCACAAAATCCTAATCCTCCAGTCCAGATAGTGATGAATCATGATCCGTGGTTTACTAATGGTCCTCCAGAAGTTCCATTCCGTGCTCCAGCTATAGGAGTAGGTGCTCCAGATATTAATGTTCCGCGTTTCCGTCCAGATTCGGGTATGTTAGCTCAGTTCCAGAATTTTGGTAATTTTCGTGGTAGACCATCAGAAGATCCTCTTAGGGCAGTACAGAAATTCAAACAGATATGTGATTCTTATATCACACAAGGTGTTTCGAGAGAACAGATGTATTTTGCTGCTTTTAAGTTCTTTGTTACTGAGGGAGCAAGTGAATGGCACGATACGCAAGATCCTACGAGGATTACTAATTGGGACCAATTAGAAATCGCTTTCTTTGACAGGTATTACCCAAGTAACATGAGGTTAGATGCTGAACTAGAATTGACACAATTCCGTCAAGAGTATGAGGAAACCGTGGGTAGGAGTTGGACAAGATTTCAGATGTGTTTGCGTAAAGTTCCTAATCATGGCTTTTCAGAACAACAACAGTTAAAGATCTTTTATAGAGGCCTTGATGGAATTTCGAGAGAGAAGTTGGATACACTATGTGGAGCAGGTTTTCTTCAAGTTCAACCCGCTCATGCCAAGATCATTTTAGAGAGAACAGTCAAGAATGAAGTTGGGTGGAGCTCAGTAAGAACACCAGTCAAGGGAGTAAATAATGTTGACATAGAAGAGAAATTTGCTACGTTTGAGAATAAGATCCAGAATACCATAGAGCAACAATTGAAGCAGCTTACTCTAGCTGTGACAGAAGGATTTTCGGGTAAGAAGGTAGCTGTGCATGCTGCACAAGAAGTTTATATGTGTTCAATTTGTAAGGTAGATGATCATGATGAGGAAAGTTGTCCGAATAATCAAGAATCAGTGAATTTTATGTCCAACAGAGGTAATTTTAATTCGAGTGGTAATGGATATCAACCTAACAGAAACCATCCTGGGTTTCAATATTCGAATCCTAATGGGGCAGCCAATCCTACATATGCGTATCAGCCGCGTCCCCAAGGAAACAACTATAATCCTAGACCACAAAACAATTATCAAGGAGGACAGAATCAGAATACTTATGTACCAAGACAAGCTCCTCAGAATACTTACGATGAAACGCTAAACCAGAAAGCTTTACCTGCACATCCACAAGAAGGGGTACTCACCCTTCAGAAAACTGTTGAAAATTTGATTGCTCTACAAGCACAAGCGATGGAACGTCAGAACGCAGCAATAGAACGTCAGAACGCTGCAATAGAAAGACAAAATGCAGCTGAAGCAAATATGAAGATGTTCCAGAATCAGCTGAGTCAAATCAGTAAACAGCTCAATCAACGTCCACAAGGACAACTTCCAAGCGATACCGAAAATCCATCACAACGTGAAGATTGTAAAGCTGTTACCTTGAGAAGTGGTAAGAACCTTCTCCCACCTCCTTTTCCCGTTATGAAAGAGAAAGAAGTTCCAAGAAAAGAAAAGGAAGTGGGTGAGAAAGAAAATGAGAAAGAAAATGAGAAGGAAGATGAAGTTGAAGAAATAGTAAGGCCAAGAGAGGCTTCGAAGAAGAAAGATGATAGTATGGTAAATCGCCCTCCACCACCGTTTCCATCGCGAGTTCAGAAAAAGGGTGATATGGGTGATTTTCAGAAATTCTTCAATAGAGTGAGGGGTTTGAGTATTAATATTCCGTTACTTGAGGCAATTCGAGATATTCCTAAGTATACGAAGTTTTTGAAGAGGGCCCTCACTAATAAAAGGCCCTACTGTGATAATGAGATGATTGGCCTTCCTGAAGAGTGTAGTGCGATTTGTCAGAGTAAGTTACCTCCGAAGTTAGTTGATCCGGGGAGTTTCACGATTCCCATATCGATTGGAGAAGAATGGAAAGGAAAGGCACTATGCGATTTGGGGGCAAGCATCAACTTGATGCCCAAGTCAGTCTTTGATAAGCTTAAAATTGGAAACGCAAGACCTACCTCTATGGTCTTGCAAATGGCGGACAGGTCTCTTGCTCATCCTGAAGGCCGTATTGAGGATGTCCTTGTTAAGGCAGGTACACTTATATTTCCTGTTGATTTCGTAATTCTTGAATACAATGCAGATAGAAATGTCCCCATTATTTTGGGTAGACCCTTCCTAGCTACAGGGAGGACATTGATCGATGTAGAGAATGGCGAATTAACGATGAGGATACAAGATGAGGAAGTGAAATTCAATGTATTTCGAGCCATGAAATTCCCAGATTCTCAGGAAGATTGCTTCAGAATGGATGTAGTAGAGCAAGCATCGCAAGAGGTATTTAATTGTTTAAATTTTGATGATATCTTGCAGGCTGCTTTGACATTAGATTCACCTGAGATGATGGAGGAGCTTACAGAAACAGTGGCAGCTCTCAATTCTGAAAATCCAAAATATAGGCGTCTTGCCTATGAACCTGTGAGAGAACCGGGGGAGATTATTCCTAAAAAGAAACCTTCAATTGAATCTCCTCCGGAGTTGGAAGAAAAACCATTGCCAACACACTTGAGGTATGCTTATTTGGGTACTAATGAAACTCTACCTGTTATTGTTTCAGCTAATTTAACAGGTCCTCAAGAAGATAAACTGTTGCGTGTGTTAAGAGCCAACAAAGAAGCAATAGGTTGGACAATTGCCGATATCAAAGGCATTAGTCCATCCTATTGTCAACACAAAATCATACTAGAAGATGTTAATGCACGCTCAGTTGAAGGTCAGAGAAGATTAATGCCAGCCATGAAGGATGTGGTGAAGAAGGAGGTGATTAAGCTTTTAGATGCGGGGATTATTTATCCCATTTCGAGTAGTGAATGGGTGAGTCCAGTTCAGTGTGTACCGAAGAAAGGAGGAATTACAACAGTTCTTAATGATAAAAATGAGGCGATTCCTTCAAGAACGGTAGTTGGATGGAGAGTTTGCATGGATTACAGAAAGCTGAACAAGGCCACCAGAAAAGATCATTTCCCTTTACCCTTCATCGATCAAATGTTAGATAAACTAGCCGGAAGAGAGTACTATTGCTTCTTGGATGGTTACTCTGGGTACAATCAGATTTACGTGGCTCCAGAAGATCAACATAAGACTACCTTTACATGCCCATTTGGTACTTTTGCATATCGCAGAATGCCATTTGGGTTGTGTAACGCTCCCGCTACTTTTCAAAGGTGCATGATGGCCATCTTCTGGGACATGATAGATAATTTCCTTGAAGTGTTCATGGATGATTTCTCCGTGTTTGGTGATGATTTTGATATATGTTTGGATAACTTGGAGAAAGTGTTAGTGAGATGCAAGGAAACAGATTTGGTGCTCAACTGGGAGAAGTGTCATTTCATGGTTCGCGAAGGTATTGTTCTGGGTCACAAAGTTTCGAGTGTTGGTTTAGAGGTTGATAGAGCAAAGATAGAGGTAATTAAAACTCTTCCCCCTCCCATTTCTGTTAAAGGGGTAAGGAGTTTTCTTGGCCATGCTGGTTTTTATAGGCGTTTTATTAAGGATTTTTCTAAGATTGCTAAACCGTTATGCAACTTACTCGAAAAGGATTGCAAATTTCTTTTTGATGAAGATTGTTTAGCGGCCTTCAAAACAATCAAGGAAAAACTCATTTCTGCTCCTATAGTGTTACCTCCAGATTGGAATTTACCGTTTGAGGTTATGTGTGATGCGAGTGATTTATGTATGGGAGCTGTATTGGGACAGAGAAAAGAGAAAGTTTTTCATTCAATTTACTATGCTAGTAAAACTTTTAGTGGTGCTCAGATTAATTACACAGTTACAGAAAAGGAGTTGCTAGCAGTTGTCTATTCGTTTGATAAATTTCGCTCTTATCTTCTTGGAGCGAAAGTTATTGTTTACACAGATCATTCTGCGATCAGATTTCTTATGGAGAAGAAAGATGCGAAACCAAGGTTAATCAGATGGGTGTTACTGCTTCAAGAGTTCGATTTAGAGATCAAAGATAGAAAGGGTTGTGAGAATCAGGTTGCAGATCATCTATCGCGCTTAGAGGGTTCAGAGATGAATAGTGGTACTGAAGCAGTTAGAGAAGAGTTTCCTGATGAGAGTTTATTCGTTGTTCGAGATTATGAAGCTCCTTGGTATGCAGATATTGCAAATTTAGTGGTGAGTGGTGTTTTTCCTGAAGGTTCTACTTATCAAGAAAGAAAGAGGTTAGCTCATCGTGCTAGACAGTTCTTTTGGGAGGATCCGTTCCTCTATAAAGTTTGTGCTGACCAAATGATACGAAGATGTGTAGCAAGGGAAGAGACTCAAGCCATTATGGCCGGATGCCATGATTCTTTATATGGCGGACATTTTAAGGGAGATAGAACTGCTGCGAAGGTATTTCAATCAGGTTTTTACTGGCCTTCTCTTATTAAAGATTGCCATGAATATGTTAAGAAATGTTCGAGATGCCAGTTTACCGGAAACATATCTAAGAGGGATGAGATGCCACGTAATAATGTGTTAGAGGTTGAGATATTCGATGTGTGGGGCATAGACTTTATGGGTCCTTTCGTTCCTTCAAATGGTAACCTCTATATCTTATTGGCTGTTGATTATGTGTCTAAGTGGGTAGAAGCGGTGGCTTTACCTACTAATGATTCACGAGTGGTGATTAAGTTCTTGAAGTCACATATTTTCACTAGACATGGCACACCTAGAGTGATTATTAGCGATGGAGGATCTCATTTCGTTAATAGATATCTGAAGACTATTCTAGAGAAATATGGAGTCAGACACCGTGTATCTACTGCATACCATCCACAATCCAATGGTCAAGCTGAGGTTTCGAACCGTGAAGTCAAGTCAATCCTGGAGAAAACCGTTGGTCCTACAAGAAAAGATTGGTCAATGAAGTTAGATGATGCATTGTGGGCCTACCGTACTGCGTTTAAGACTCCAGTTGGTGCATCTCCCTATCGTATGGTGTATGGTAAGGCTTGTCACTTACCTTTAGAGCTTGAAATGGGTGCCTATTGGGCGATTGCGCAGTTGAACTTAGATCCTATCTTAGCCGGAAAGAATCGTATGATGAAGCTTAATGAACTTGACGAATTCCGATTTCATGCTTATGAAAATGCTAAACTTTACAAAGAAAATACAAAGAAATGGCATGACAATCGAATTCGTCCAAAGAACTTTGAAGTGGGGCAAAAAGTATTAAAGTATAATTCAAAGTTCAGCAATTTTCCGGGTAAGTTAAGATCTAAGTGGTCAGGTCCATACATTGTGACCAAAGTCACACCTCATGGGGCGATAGAAATAGAACATCCGCTAGAGAACCGTACCTTTATGGTTAACGGTCACAGACTAAAGATATACCATGGAGGTGAAGATACCAATCGCGCGGAAGATCCACATCCCGGGGAGGTCATGTATCTCCTCGAGAATCCTTAGAAGCGTGAGGTAACCCGTCGAGCTTAACGACGTTAAACAAAAGCCAATTACTTGTATATTAGCTGAGTTTTTACATTTTTGCAATTTAGATTAGTTTGATTTTCGTAATTTTATTGTTTTTATTAAGAAATGAGGAAGGGTAGTTGTTTTTGATGATTTCAGGGGTAAAAAGGACTTGAGTTTGGGGTCGATTTGGCGAAAACAGAAGAAAAAGAGGTTGGATGTCCAGGAGAAACCGGGAACCCGGTTTCACAAAACCGGGGACCCGGTTTTGGAGCTGGTACCAACACCTTTTAACGCAACACTTGGCGTTTGGGTAATGTCACAGCGTCAGAATCCGGGTACCCGCATTTGGCAGAACCGGGTACCCGGTTTTGGTGCTGTAATTTCTGAAATTCCCTGACCCAGCGTCTTGGTGGCTTGCGTTCTCGTGCGTTTTGATTCGCGCCATCGACACAAATCCGGGTACCCGCATTTGGCAGAACCGGGTACCCGGTTTCGGAGCTGCTGATGGTGAAATTCTCTGGTCCAGCGTCTTGACGTGCTGCGTTTTGGCGCGTTTTGACTCGCGCCATCGAGAAAATCCGGGAACCCGCATTCCACAGAACCGGGTACCCGGTTTCGGCGAGCAAAATCCCTGACCCAGCGTCTTGGGGCCCAGCGTTTTGGTGCGTTTTCAAAAAAAAAAAAAAAAAAAAAAAAAAAAAAAAAAAAAAAAAAAAAAAAAAAAAAAAAAAAAAAAAAAAAAAAAAAAAGAGTCCACAATTATTTTTCCGCGCCGTCACAGCGACGCGGAACCGGGGACCCGGTTTTCCAAATCCGGGAACCCGGTTTGAAAGCTGTGAGAGGCGGTTTTGGGTATTTTAACCTAGTTTTCTTAGCCTCTTTTGCAAGTTTTTACCTAAAACGCACCAATAGCCTCCCCACCTACGAAATTCATCTACCAAAACACTATATATCATCAAATCCTACCCTCTTTCACCACAAAAACATACGATCAACTCACCTCCTCTCCAAAATAACATCAAATCCTTAGTTTTTCCCAAGATTCTTCTTCATCAAATCCTAAACTAAAACCCAATTCTTTCTTCTCCCACTCAAATTAATCAATACCCATCTCATATTCACCCTAGTTCTTCAATTCCTAAGCCTCAAAACATCAAAATTCTAAACTTTTTCTCTAAGTTTTTCATTATTTGAAGTTTTGAGTTTGGGGTGAAAAGAGATGACTAACAGAACCGGTGATTTTCGAAGAACTGCTCCTAGAAGAAAGACCACCATTGGTGGTTCACAAGAACAAGCTATTGAGATTCCTGATTCGCGTCCTAAACGAAAAATTAACGAAGTTAAGCTTGATTCTAACAGAAAAGAAATCACAGGTCTAAAGAGGAGATTGATTGATGAGATTGAAAGTGAGATGGAACCAGAAGAGGAAATTGCGAAGAACATTGAGAAGGAAACTGAACAAGAGATTCCGGAAGCACCCGTTACGAAACTTCCGCGTATGAAGATGTGGGCCCACAAGCCTAAGAGGGTTTACACTTGTTGGAATACTCAGGTTCGTGAAAGAATTGAATTTTTGAAATTTGGTGAGGAGACGAATTTTCCTAAGGGTATTATGAGTAGTGATTACAAGGAATATGCTGTGACATGTGCTAAGTTTGGTTGGAAAGAGTTACAAGAAAGGAAGCTTGAGTTTATTCCTACTTTTGTGCGAGAATTTTACGAAGGTTTAGCTACCTCACATGATGCCATTGATATCCGCAAAAAGGTAGTTCCTTTCTCTATTGAACGTATTCGGAAATCATTGAAACTACCCAATTTTTCTGGAACATGCCCCTTCCAAGAAACTCTTAATGACCCTTCTTTTGATTTTGAGTCCCTTTGGGGGACCGTGCTTGTTAATGGGACTAGCCCAATTCCTGAAGGTGAAAGGTATCCTGGACAGTTTTACAGCAGTAGTTTGACACCTCGTGCTAAGGTTTGGTCTCGTTTCATAATACCCACTTTCTTTGGTATTAAACACACTTCCGAGTTGAAGAAAGAGCACATATTTGTTATTAAGTGTATTTTGGAGGAGAAACCATTTGATGTTGCTAAGATCATTTATGATACAATCATGGAGTTCGCGAAATCACCAATGAAACAACAAAATCTGAAGTTTCCTTGTACTATTACACAGTTGTGTTTAGACGCAAAGATTCCGCGTAAGAACGCAGATATTGATACTGTTTCAGTTGGTGTGAGTATAGCTTTGAGCACAATCAAGAACATCCATGAAGAAGCAACACGAGCTACAAGAAGTCCAAGAACTCCTCAATCGAAGAAAGCGAAAACTGTACCTGAGTTGGAAGCGAAGATTCAGGTGTTGGAAGAGAATCAGGAGAGGATGATTGCTACCTTGGGAAACGTTACAAAAGAATTGGACCTGCTTCGAAATTTAATCCTAGGCGTACATACACTTCAAAACGCGATTTATGATGCTGTTACGCGAGATAAAGGTCCAGAACGCAACACCGATAACCAGCCTCGCGCTGGTTAAGATACGTTTTCTAAACTTTCCTCTTAGTGTATATTAGTTTAAATGCTTTATTGAGTCTTTTCGAGTCGTGGGGACACGACTCATTTTTGAGTTTGGGGTGGGGTTCGTTGCCTCATCCCAATTTTTATGTGTTATTTGCTTTATTTGCTTTCAATAAAAGAATTTTCGGAGTTGCGTTTGACTATAGAATTTTTTTAAATATCCCTTTAAGCATACTTTTGATAAATCTATGATAGTAAATAGTGGACTGTAGGGATTGATATAAAACGCACTTACAATTGCATGCGAACATAGGTAATTGATAGGAAAAATTAATGAACAATGCAAATGAAGTAAGCTTGTACTCAAGGAATATGTTTGGTGTGTAGAACGTGAAATCCTAATTAGTAGAGAACCCACCTAGATATGAACTAAAGACAAGCTATGTACTTAGGAAAATGATAGGGGCAGTTCTTTGTTAGCCATTTGTGCCTTTTTAGCCTTCTATCCCTTGTATTAATTATTATCCGTCTCAGCCCACTTTGAGCCTATAGCCTTTTCTTTGTAGCCACGATATAAGCCATTATCCCTTAGATTATTAGGCATGACCATATGACCCGCACTTGAATCACAATCCTGAGACATGTCTCGAGCTTGAGTTTGGGGTGGTGGGACCACATATGGGGAATTAAATGGGTAGGGATCGATGTGTTTTGTATTGTAGCACAATTGCAGATGATATATACTTGTAACCCTTTGCCGGGAATGAAGAAAAATGAAAAAGAAAGAAAAAATGAAAAATTTTGAAAAATCATACAGTAGGATCCGGGAACCCGAATTCATCAAAACCGGGAACCCGGTTTGCTTCTGTACAAAAAAAAAAAAAAAAAAAAAAAAAAAAAAAAAAAAAAAAAAAAAAAAAAAATATGAATGAATAAAACATCCGGCAAAGTGGAATTGTCTGAAAATCATCTTGTTAATAGTGGGTAGACATGGGACGCTAAATTGTTGCGTATATGGGTGAGTGAGAACATCTTTTTGAGCGTTAACTCAAGCTCGAGGACACTGTTGATGGTAAGTGAGGAGAGAGCCAAAAGCTCACTTCAAATTTACCAAATATTTATCCATACCGTCCTTAAGCCATTATTATAACCGTAAAGACCTCGTGATTCCTAAGTGCATAGTGAATTTATTATTCTGTTGATAGGGAATACACTAGGTAGAGCGTTCAAAGCGAGGTAGGATTAATGACCACCCTATAGCCATCATACAGAGATGAGTACAAGTGTAACCTTCAAGCATTGCGACTTTAATTTTATGATTGAGATTATTTATGTTTGATGTTGCATGATTAGTGTATGTAGATGTTAATTTTTAAAGTTTGCTATATGAGATTTATCTTAGGAATTGCTTTAGGGTTTATTTGCTAGCTTCTATGTGTTTATACGTTTGCTTCTACCCCTCGTTTTATTTTGTTTTGCTTTGTCGGGACGACAAAGGTTTGAGTTGGGGGTCTTGATGTCTCCCTAAATGTTCTTATTTTAGACCCTTAGGAGACATCATTTTTGGTGTTTATTTAATTAATTCGATAGACTTTTGAATGAAATATGCAATAATTCGGATTTCCCTATTTATTTCTAGCATTTTTGAATTATTAAACTTTTGCGCGTAATATTGGTATTTTTAGTGTAAAGTTTACAGGTTTTTAGATGTTAGCTAGGAAAGGAATCCGAAGATAAAGTCAAAGATCAAAAGATAGAGTCAAGACTTGAAGAGAAATCCCGAAGATTCTATTTTAGAGCTGAAAATCCATTTTCCAGGCCCTTGATTGCTGTTTTCGAGGTACTTAAGAGCTGATTGAGCCGCTGACCTTTGAAGAGAAAACATTCCTTATCAAAGTACGGAACTTTAGCAACTGGAATGAGGTCAATCGGAGTTGTAACGCATCGGGAAAAGCAGTTTTAGTGAAGGCCTGTCATCAGTTACGGGATTTTGGGCTTAGAAAGTGGGCTTGGACATTTAATTAGGCTTTTATTTTCTGGTCCAAGCCCTAGTCCGAATTTTTAACTATAAAAGGAGGTCTGGACTCTTATTTTAAATACAATTCACTTTCCACAAGATTAAAAACACCAGAGAAGCTACAGCAGGAAGAAAGGAGAAGCTACAAGAGCTGGAGTGGGTCTATAGCTCCGTTCGTAGTCATTCTTATTCCGAAAATTAGGTTTTTCTTTTATTTTAATTTTGTAACGAATATGAATTCCATTTCTTTTTATTTTGTTTTTAATTTTAATATGAGCTAAATTTCCATTAGTGCTTGAGAACAAAACAATGGGCCAAACGTTAAATCAAAGTACTTCCCCAAATGTGTATACGTGTTACAGGTGAGTAATTTGGAAACCTAATTCAGTTGTTATGTATTTGAGAAGATTATGAGGTTGTTATTTTCTAGTAACCTTAACGTTATTCTTGTTGTTATTTATGTTTTGTAGGTCCTATTTCTTCAACACATTCAGCGCATAAACAAATATAAACCCGTTCCACTAACAATGCCGTTTTGTCGTAATTGACCCACGTAACAAACTTCTAAGAAGTTAAGGGAGTTGAACAACTGGGGGGAATGAACTATAATAGGTATAGATTTTCTGAGTTGGCATTGGCAGAAGATAAAGAAGACGATGAGATGCAAGATTCTGTTAAAGCTGTAAGGAAGGATAACCTGAACGATGTGTTTGGAACCCCATCTAGTGCGACGAATAAACGTAATGGATTCTTCTGTAGGATTAGTGAGGAAGCAGTTGGTAGAGCGGAGTTTGAAGAATTAAGGGAAGTTGTGGAAACTATAGCGGACGCGATTAGCGTTAAGGGTAAGGGTTTCGTAGACATTAAAGCCGGAGAAACCCGCAGCATATTTGGTTCACCAATGGGTTCCTGGGTGTCGAGGGATGTCGAAATAGGTTGTGAAACACCAATTCCTCTTGTTCAATCGAGCATCTATAAAGCACACTATTCTCCATTCGATTTGTACAAGTCTCCATCTAGGGATGTACAGCTTAGTAAGGGCAAAAGAGATACTGTGGTATTGTCAAGTGGTTGTAGGACCCCTACTCAGGATTGTGCTAAGCAATATTCTATACAAAGGGGTCCTCAAAATGGATTGTCTCCTTATTCGATTGCACTAAACAAAAACGACAAGAAGTTGTTAAAGTATTTGAATGACCTGAAACCAAACCCCATGTTTGTACAATCACAAGCTCAATTGTGGTTTGTTTATTAAAATCCCTAGACTAGTAAAGGATGCTAATTGATAATTATTATAGTGATGTAATAATATCATTTCCGAGCTTTAACTTGAATCGTAAGTAGATGCGCAAACTTCTAGACCCTATTGTTATGTATCCGCGGATGTGAGTTATTGTTATTTATGTATTTTTACATTTTAATTACGAGATTCGCTTCATTTGATTTTTTTTATATCTCTTGGTTATTTTTTATTAATGAACCAGCTAATTTTCTCTGATGACAGGTTATTGATTTGGTTGGGGAGATCTTGGTTGAGGAGACCAAGCTAAATGCTTCGTACTGCAAGTATTGGTATATGCCTATCTATTTTGTTGTAAGTATATCGACTTATTTTCTACACGAGTTTTATCCATTTCAACATTTAACGTACTAATTTGGTTTTCTATAACAACGTAGACACATTTGGTCAATGGAATGCATACTCAAATGGATAATGTTCGTATATACTATAAATTAAAGCGCTACAACGGTTATGTGAAGCATGTTGAACGGGTAAAAAGTTTGAGTTGATAATTTTATCCGGTAACAATTTTGATTTCATGTAGCGCTCAATGATTAAACCCCATTGTTTGATGTGCTGTTGTCTTTGTAGATTTATATGCCGGTAAACGCGAATAAGAATCATTGGGTCCTCTACATAGTTGATTTTAAAGATAAGAAGATTCATTTTTGTGATTCAATCCTTCCAAGCAAGAACCCACGACCTTCATTTCTCAAACAATACAAATGTTTGGTATGTTTTTTTTTCATCTAGTTGTCATGAATATTCTGTTTGAAATGGTCGTGTTGTTTGTGTAGTCGGCTGCACTAGTGGAATGTCTTGGATTGCTTGATAAAAACCAAGTACTACAAACTCTCGAAATCGATGATCCTATTTACCCTGATTGGGCGCCTAAGCAAGTTGGTACCCTGGACTGTGCACTTCATGTATGTAACATGATAAAGCAAACTGGCGAGGTTATTAACTGGTGTAGCAAGGAATCTACTAAAAGGAGGTTCGATTTGGCAAAATTGCTCTTCAGATCACCATACAATTCTCTACGATATTTTATTGAACCACGCGAAGGTTGAAGTGTGATGGGATTGTTATTCGTTTCTTTGTCTTTGTTTGTAGTGTCAGATCTTATTTGCTTTTACTAGACTTTTGATGGATTTTATTTGCTGTTAAAGACTTTTGGTCCATTAAGTATGTTTGTTTCATTTAAGTTTATGTAATGCAAGTATCCAAAACAAAAGAATTCATCAAACAATACTAATCAGTAATATAGACCTATGCGTTAACAATTTCTTAACCAAATGAAGGTTCTTGATTTTCATACACATGTTCCACCATCAAGTAAATATTATATCATTAGTAGATTGGCAATAAAAACTTACCAATTCATTACCACATACTGAACACATAAGTTCAAACACAAATTACTAGATATTAAACACTAGAAACTACGCTACTAAATTTATGTAAATTGATCACCAATAACATTAAATTAGTTTATAATAACTTGAACTCCTTGAAAGTACTTACTCTTGGTTCCTTATAGAAAACTGATATATTTTCTTCAAGATTTATCAATCTTTGTTCCATTTTTTCAACACTAGTTTGCAGTCGTTTATTTCCATCCAACACTTCATTCACAACTTCTAATATACTGTTAGTACCAGTGTGTTGTTTTGATTTAGAAAGAAAAAGGCAAAAAGAACAGAATTAAAAATGCCATAATTGAAAATAAACAGAAAACCTGTTACCGATGGAGGCTAGGATTGGATCCTATGTCTTTAAGTTTGATTAGCCGCGCACGGGTTTCTTACGTTTTGTAATGGCTTCAATCTCCAAGATACAATGATCAACACTGCAAATATTAGACACTTGAAAATCTGCAGAACTTCGAACTTTATATGGCGTTTAATCTCTCTCTCTTTTATATTATTTGTTTGCAAAAAGAATTGATGAATGAAAATGATTTTCGGCCAAGTATTTATAGGTGTAGAAGCACCTGTTTAAATCCGACATGCAACGTTTCAGACATGGGAGATGGCGTTTGAGGAAGAAGAGTGTTGTTTCAAAAAAATCAGAAAGTTAAAGATGTCCAATTCAAAACGACGTCGTATCGTTTTAATTCTAACGTTAAAACAACAATTTAATGATGATTTTTAACGTTTTAATATTTAATTAAAACGAAAGCTTTTTTGTTTTACAAAATTTATAGTCCAAGCCAAGCCAAGCCCAAAAGTGGGTGCCCCCAAGGGCCCAACCCTTAAGTGCTAAGAACAATATATTAAGTGACTATTATTTTATTGCTTTTATGATGTAGGACTTTTCACTTGTCCACAAGCTCATAAAAATTCTTCCTATACCTCACACTTAACACTTAACTTCTCATTCACCTTTCATTTGTTTTACACAAGTGAATACATGAAATTTATTACCGAAGTAAGACGAACAACTTTCGTCTTTGTCCCGACCTATAACGAGGTCCGGTACCCACATAAACATTATGCTAAAGTAAGCACTTTCACTTGGGTAAAGACCCAAATGATAACATTCCCCACATGAATGAAATTGACTGGTTATAATGCATATGAAAAATAAAACGAGAGAGAAAAAACATGGAATAAGACTATGTCGAGAAAGGTAGCTTTTGGCCTTGAACCTTCTTTAGTAAGGGCTATCGGATTTACTTGCTAACTAGTGATCTTTATGTCTTGAACTGTTCAGCTTTGATGTAAATCAAGTCAATAGAACTTTCATATTATTCTATCGACCATTATATGGTTCTCACAGTTGTGTCCATTTTTGGCCCTGGACAACTCCTGGATTCATGAGTAATTTTTCAGAAAACCAGTCTTTCAAAATTTTCTTAGGAGCGGTCCTCACTCCTTTACTCATATAGGTGGTCTCTTGTCAAGAGTGTCCTGTAATACCCTATCTTTTAATTTAAGATACAAAAACCATTATAAGCTTTGCTTAACCTCAACATTGTACAGGAAGCATTGTATTTAGGTTCTAGGAATGGTTTCGGGAGAAATCCCCCACAATGCTTAGCGCCGAGTTGCTTTTTGCATAATTTGGTTTTCCCTTTGAACTTGATCATGGGCTCTCCAATCTACTAAGTAGGGTTTCCATTATGTAAGCTCATTTAAATAGGCTTTACACCCATTCCCCTAGAAAAGTTATGCCCTTGCTCTTTTGGTAATCCTTTAGTCAACAGATCTGCAATGTTATCCTTTGACCTCACATAGTCAATTGTGATAACCCCATTTGAGAGCAGTTGTCTTACGGTATTGTGTCTACGAATTATATGTCTAGATTTACCATTATACATTTCATATGAGGCTCTACCGATGGAATCCTGACTATCACAGTGTATGCAGATAGCTGGCACCGGTTTTGGCCAATTAGGAAAATCTTCTAGGAAATTACGAAGCCATTTGGCTTCCTCAACAGCTTTATCCAAAGCTATAAATTCATATTCCATGGTGGATCTAGCTATACACGTTTGTTTAGAAGATTTCCACGAGACTGTTGTTCCTCCTAACATAAAGACAAATCCTCTCGTAGATTTTGAGTCAGAGGAATCAGATATCCAGTTAACATCGCTATATCCTTCTAATACAGCTGGTTCTCCAGTGTAGTGCAATCCTTCATTGAGAGTGTACTCAAGTACCTTAGAACTCTTACTATTGCAATCCAGTGATCTCTTCCTGGATTTATTGTAAATCTACTTAACTTACTAACTGCATGTGCAATATTAGGCCTTGTGTAGTTCATTAAGTACATTAGACTTCCAATTAGACGATAATACTCTAACTGATTGATTGTATCACCAGTATTCTTTTCCAAGTGTATATTTACATCAACTAGAGTCTATGCTATATTAGTATAGCCTTTACTAAACTTATTTAGTATATTTTCAATGTAATGGGATTGATTTAATACTAACCCCTCATATTTTCTCACTATCTTAATACGTAAGATAGCATTAGCAATCCCGAAGTCTTTCATGTCTAACTTACTTGAGAGCATCTTCTTTGTAGAAGTGATTATGTCATTATTACTTCCAATAATTAACATATCGTCTACATATAAACAAACAATTACACATCATTTATCAATGCTCGTTACACATACACATTTGTCACACTCATTTATTTTAAAGGCATTACCAATCATGACTTTATCATAAATTTCATGCCATTGTTTGGGTGATTTCTTTAATCCATATAAGGATTTGATAATCCTACACACCTTCCTTTCTTTTCCTGGAACTATATATCCTTCGGGTTGTTCCATATAGATTTCCTCTTTAAGTTCCCCGTTGATAAAAGTAGTTTTAACATCCATTTGATGAATTTCGAGCTTATAGACTGATGCTATTGCAATAAGCATTCTTATGGATGAAATTCGGGTAACTGGTGAAAAGGTATCAAAATAGTTAAGCCCTTCTTTTTTACTATAACCTTTTACTACCCGTTTTGCCTTATACTTTTCGATAGATCCTTCAATTTTCAATTTTCTTTTGAAAATCCATATATTTCCCAGTTGTTTACTCCTAGGGGGAAGATCTACTAACTCCGATGTATGGTTCTGCATGATAGAATCTATCTCACTTTTAACTCTTTCTTTCCAATAAGGAGCTTCTAGAATAGACATAGCTTCTTTAAAGGCTCGCGGTTCATCTTCCATTAAAAAGGTAAGGAAGTAAGGACCAAAAGAAGTAGAGATTCTCATTCTCTTGCTTCTTCTTGGTTCATCATTATCTTGTAGCGATTCTTGGTCCTTCTCCTGATGACCATCTTCTATGTCATCATGAGTCCTTTTTAAAGAACTCCGTTCTTGTGTAATTTTGAAAGGGAAAATTGTTTCAAAGAAATATGCCTTTCTTGATTCAATTACCGTTTACACTGATGTCAACAGTATTTGATCGATACACAAGAAACCGATAGGCTGCACTATTGTGAGCATATCTAATGAATACACAATCTATCGTTTTTGGTCATATCTTGACCACCTTTAGCACTGGAATAGCAAGCTTTGCTAAGCATCCCCACACTTCTAAATATTTGAACGAAGGTGGTTTTCCTTTCCAAAGTTCGTAGCGGTTTTTATCTAGTTTCTTGTGGGGTACTTTATCTAAGATATGATTTGTACTAAGCAAAGCTTCTCCCCACAAATTATGCGGTGCTCCCAAGTTTATCAAAAGAGCATTCATCATTTCTTTTAAAGTACGGTTCTTGTGTTCTACAACACCGTTTTGTTTTGGCGAACAAGGGGCTGTCGTTTGATGGATTATTCCATGTTCAGCACAAAATTCTTCAAAAGGAGAATCATATTATCCTCCTCTATCCATTATGAGATTCTTGATCTTTTTACTTAGTTGATTCTCAACCTCAATTTTATATTGATTAGATGCTTCTAAGGCCTCATCCTTACTATGAAGCAAGTAGATATAACAATATCTTGTGTAATCGTCTACGAAGGTAATGAAGTATTTCTTACCACTTCTAGTTTGCACGAACTTTAAGTCACATATGTCTCTGTGAATTAACTCTAAAGGTTCTAACGACATTTCAAGATTTTTAAACGAGTTTCTTGTCAACTTGGACTCTAACATATCTCATATTTTTCTTGAGATTTAAAGTTAACATTTGGTAACAAACCATCGTTTACAAGTTTAGTTAATGAACCAAAATTAACATGCCCTAATCATGCCATAAATTAAGGGAATCCAACAAGTAAACTGAAGAAGAATACTTATTCATCACATCATTTGTTACATTTTCAGGAGGTACCACGTTTATTACATTTAGCTTAAACATACTGTCACATAGGTACCCCTTGCCTACATACATTTAATTTTTTGAAAGTAAAAATTTATCAGCTTCAAATACAATCTTAAATCCGGCCTTGCTAAGTAAGGAACCGGAAACTAGACTCTTACGAATATCTGGTACATACAACATATTGTTCGAGGTTAACTCCTTTCCAGAGGTCATTTTCAGCACAACTTGCTCCATTCATTAAAATTTTAAGGTTGACGAATTTCCCATGTAAAACATTTCTTCATTTGGAGACGTCTTGTAGGTCTTGAACATGTTTTTTCTCCTAACACACATTCGTTGTTTCTATGGTGTCAACAAACCATTGTTTGGGGTTTCCAACGAGATTCACCTCAGAAATCATTGCAGCGAGATTCATCTCTTCAATGTCATTAGAAAGCTCCGTCATATTTGCTTGACTATTGTTACCTTTCTTCTGGTTACTTTGTGCCTTCTTGTTTCGACAATATTTTGCGTAATGACCATGTTTGCCACAGTTGCGACAAGTTCCGTCAAACTTAGCCTTCTTCTTATTGTGATTAGATTGTCCATGGTTAGACCTTGGTTGTTCCACAACATTAACCTTGGCTTCAAACGTACGAAAGTTACCTCCTTTCTCGTCCAATCAGTTGTCTTCTTCGATCCTCAACGAACAATCAAATCTTCAAGAAGGATTTGCTTTCGCTTGTGCTTAAGATAGTTCTTGAAGTCTTTGTACATTGGTGGTAATTTTTCAACCAATGCAGCAACTTTGAAGGATTCCACCAATCTCATTCCTTCAGCATCTAACTCATGTAGTATTAATTGAAACTGCTGCACCCGCGACATTAGAGATTTCGAGTCTACCATTTTAAACTCCAAAAACTTACCAACCACAAACTTTTTAGTATCGGCGTCTTCAGTTTTGTATTTTTTCTCTAGGGAATCCCAGAGTTGCTTAGCCGATTTCATATTGCTATACATATTATATAGAGAATTGTCTAGACAATTCTCTATATAATGTGTACACAAAAAATCTGAATGATTTCATGCTTCTACGGCATGAGCAGTTTGTGCATCTGGAGCATCTTCTTTGCGAAACCTCACAAGAATCAAAGTAGTCATATAGAAAAATATTTTCTGTTGCCATGTTTTGAAGTTTGCACCACGAAACTTCTCTAGTCTTTCAGCAGGAGCCATAGGTGATGTCATATGCACATTAAGCCTTGAAGTACCACCAATTTCAATTTGTTGTTTCATTGTTGCAGTAGCAGTAGCATTTGCATTTTCTGATTCTTTAGACATTCTGTTAGTTTAAACAAAACAAAACAGAAGATGAAATTTGATACAGTAGAAGTATACAATACAAAATAAAATCGTCTTACAACTGAATATCCAGATTCTTGTTTTCCAAAGAGTTTAGCTCTTGTTAGGTAGACTAAAGTCGCAAGATTTTAGATCTTGTTGTAGAACTTAGAATTTGGATTCAACAGTTGAAAAAATGAAGTCTGAAGCAAACCAACTTGTGAAGTAATAAACCATAAATTGTTAGTACCAGTGTGTTGTTTTGATTTAGAAAGAAAAAGACAGAAAGAACAGAAAATTTATAAATGACATAAATGAAAATAAACAGTAAACATGTTACTGATCGAGGCTAGGATTGGATCCTATGTCTTTAAGGTTTAATAGCCTCTCACTGGTGTCTTACGTTTTGTAATGTCTTCAATCTCCAGGATACAACGATCAACACTGCAAATATCATACACTTGAAAATCTGCAGAATTTCGAACTTTAAATGGCGTTTAACTTCTCTCTTTTATGTTATTTGTTTGCAAAAAAAATTGAATGAATGAAAATAATTTTTGGCCAAGTATTTATAGGTGTAGAAGCACCTGATGACGTTTGAGGAAGAAGAGTGTTGTTTCAAAAAAATCAGAAAGTTAAAGGCTTCCAATTTAAAATGACGTCGTATCGTTTTAATTATAACATTAAAACGACAATTTAATGTTGTTTATAACGTTTTAATATTTAATTAAAACGACAACGTTTTCGTTTTACAAAAATTATAGTGTAAACCAAGGCAAGCCAAGCCAATCCCAAAAGTGGGTGCCCCCAAGGGCCCAACCTTTAAGTGCTAAGAAAAATATATTAAGTGACTATTATTTTCTTGCTTTTCTGACGTGGGATGGTGGGGGAAAAGTTGTGATAAATACACAGATAAATATTATAATAATAAAGGACACACAACCTTGTCTACCACGAGAAAACCACTGCAAGTATTACAGACCGTTTGCAAGTTTTAATGATAAGTCAAGTTTGTTCGCAGGGATTTAATCCGTTAGATCTACTTGTATTAAATAAGCGTAGATGAATATAGGTGTTTAGAATAAAATATATTTAAAGGAATAATTATCTGAGAAGAAATAATAAAGACGAATGCAGATAAATAAATATGAATGTAAGTTAGATAAATTAGGATCATTAATATGAGTCTATTACTAAGTTGTTATTCTAACCTTAGAGTGAATTGAACATCATATATTAACCGGGATTCTAAATTCTACCTAACCCCCGTCAGGGTGGACTTAGGAGCAACCTCTCCACTACCAGGATCTTGGGTAAAGAAACCTTGAGTAATGATTGGTGGTTAAATCAAACCTTTATTGCTATGTAGGTAGGGTCACTACTAGATTATTATGTGGTGTTGTCAATAATTAAGGATAGACCTAAGATTGGCCAAATATAGGGTTGTAACAATAAGTCAAAACACATAATAACAATATACGCCAAGCTCAAATCAATTGAAATAACAAATAGTATTAATGAATGTAGACAAAAGAATAACCCAACAATTAAGAGTAAAACTTACAAAATAAAATCTTAGAAATATGGTGAAGCCACAAATCTATAGCTAATTACCCTAAATATAGAGAAGGTGAGATGTGGAAGAGGAGTTTGTCACTCTCCAACTTCGTGCTTCTTGTCTTCCTCTATAGGCAAGCTTGCTTCTTGGATGAATAGCTTGATACTAAGGATGCATATTAAATTAAAGGACTAAACTACTATTTAAAACTAAGAAAATACAAGCAAGGACTAAGCCTATACTTGGTACTAAGAAAGTACATGTTTACAATGGTTTAAGGGTGTATTTATAGGTGTTTAGGAAGACCTAATTCGTTTTCTTGAAGTAGAAGATAAGTATTGGACTCCTAGCCCAACTCGAATTCGTAACCCTAAAATATAGAAAAGGTAATAATCTGCCGCTGTTTTGTTTTGGCAATAATTGCTTCAATATTTATCCTTTTGACGCGTTCCAATAGTCGAAACTAATCTTCTCGGAAATATCTATAACTTTACTTTAGACCATTATTCCAAATTCCTAGCAAATATTGAGTTATGATCACTTATATGGTTGTAAGTGGTGAAATTCAGATTTATTTGGCAACTTTATCTTTCCATATCTTATCTTTTCTTTCCATATCTCCGATTTCCATGTATATCTTCTTTCCTTTATCTCTTAAAATTGACTTGACATATAATTAATCTCCATATATATCTTTAAAGCTTCATACTAAATAAATAATTAAACCCAATATGCTCTAAAAATAATAAATCATTAAATTAAGACTAAAAATAGGAAAGTCAATATATCATGTGTAAATCGACTACTCGACTTCCTAAAACACTAAAAATGATGTCTCCAACTAATATAAAATCATCACAAATGGGGAGACATTAAGACCCCCCAACTCAAAGTTGTAACGTCCCGATACAATAAAGATAAAAACAAAGGGAAGTCTCTAAATACACACCTAGGTCAATTAAGCACAGATGGAAGAAGATAACAGAATATATAGAATAGACACAAAGAAACTACTCAGAAAATTTCATGTAATAATATTCACAAACCACATACCTGCACACTTTTCATACCTACCATCAATAAGCCTTGAATTAAAGATTAGATTAGCTTCGCAATGGAAGAAGGAGAGGAAATTTATTCAGTTCACCAAGGAGGCTATAGATTGTTCATTGACCTTCACTAGTATCTAAATATCCACTTAACTACTCTATATTGGCTCAATCACTTAGATTTCATAGCAAAGAATCAAAAGGTCTTTAAGGTTGTAATGTTGGCTTAGGGACGGTATGATAAGTATATTTGGACAACTTAGAGTGAGCTTTTGGCTTTGCCTCACTAGCCATCAACGAATCGCCCTAGAGCTTGAGTTACTCTCATAAAACGTTCTCACTCAACCCAATGATTTATCGATGCACAAAGTACCATCCCCAATAACCTAATTAAAGCATAAAGATGTTCACATAAAAATTCCACTTTGCCGGTCCAAATATATTATTTTCATATAATTTTTTTCTTTTGTATGGCTATGACTCTCTTTTTGATGTTGAGATATCACACTATTTTTTCTCATAATTATTTCTTTTCTTTTCATGCTTTTTAGCTTTTTTCATTTACTATTACCCTGTCAAAGGGTTACAATATAAACATGTGAATCATCATCAATATAATAACAGAGCACAATTAATAAGTTCAAAAATCCCAACCTAATAACAATTCCCATAATGGTGGACCCACCACTCCAAACTCAAGCTCTAAAACAATTGTCTATGCATCGCAATTCGAGTGCGGGTCATATGGAAAAGTGCTATAATCTAAAGGGATATGGCTTATAATGTGGTTAAATAAAAAGGCTTTAGAAAGGCTAGAAGGGGCTGAGAAGGATATAAAATAATCAAAATAAAAGGGTGAGAAAGTTAAAAGGTTTCAAATGGCTTCAATATGAAAGATCTGCCTTAATCACTTTCTAAACTATGTAATTTCGTCATTCTCTTACCTTTAGCACGTTCATCAAATGGGTTTATCAACTAGCTTGGATCTCACGGCCTACACACCACTCAAGGCTCCCTGAGATCGAACATACTTTCTATCGCATTGCTAACTAATCTTTTCTTTACTATCAATGTGTGTTTTCTTGCAAATACTCAAAGCATACAAAATAGCTCATAAACATACTACTTTCTATCATTAACTTACTGAGATTATGCTTTCAAGCTATTAAACACACTCTACATACATCTAATCCTTCTCACAAAAATTTTAATTTTACCTAAAAAACAATAAAACACATAAAAATGGAGTTGAGGGACAACGAATCCCAACACCCCAAACTCAAAAATGAGTCGTGTCCCCACGGCTCGAAAAGACTCAAAAATAAAATAATTTTTTTAACAGATATTGCACATAAAGAAATGGTAAGGAAGAAAGAAAACATACTCTTCGAGGCTATTACCTTGCATGGTCAATACCCGGTATAGGGTGCAGTGCTTTTTATGTATGTAAACTTCATGTATCACCAATTTCTTATTTCCTTACATACTCTTATGCTCTATCCCAATCAATCACACTCTAGAAATCTCTTGTTTTTCCTCTTCTCCAACTTTGTTTGTTCTTGAATACTCTCTCACGTGAAGGTGTTTGTCCAGAAATCTTTGGTTTGGCAACAACTACTAGTGTGCCAGAAGCTTTGTCCATCCCTGATATAGGAATCTTTGATTAGAAGAGTTATTGGCATCTTCTGCTCCCTAATTACAATTGCTTGCTTTTTAGGATTTGAATCCACCAAAAACCGGTTCCTCTCTAATTGCTTGACTCGAATTATCTTGTAATTTATTCCTGAACTAGTACCCATCTCAATTGATTTCTTCTAGAACTTATCCAATACCTTGCATTGATACTTCATCTCCCATAAAACCTATTCTTCTCATTATCTCTGTTGACCCCCAACTCAAAGCTTTAAACACTCTTGAAATTTGTAACTCTCGATCATAGGTGGAGCAAGCTTTATTTGGGTTAGGAAAGGTGTTAGGATTATAATTCTCTATGTGGGTATGATGGAATCAAGCTTTGATGATACGGGTTTAAGGAATTTTGGAAAAAGATTTGGAAATTCATGGTTTTGATTCTTGGATTCTTGGTGTTTTAATATGATTTGGGTGATTGAATCTTCTTTGTAATGATGTAGGGAAGGATTTGGATGTAAATTCATTGTGATTTGGTAGTGTTTTTATGTTTGGTGAAGGTTTCTTGAAGCTTTAATGGAGTTGGGAGAGGTTTGGGTAAGAAAGGAGTTGTAAAGGATATAAAATTCGTGATATAACTAACCTCTTTCTTCTTTAAAACCCTTAAAAAAAATTCTCCAGTGGCACCGACCGGTATACCGATGATTTCACCACGTTACTGGTCTGGTACTAGTTTCTCTAGGCATAAAACCCATGTTGAAAACCCGTGGGCACGTGTTTTTCTTCCTGGCAGCAGCGGCGTACCATTGAAATGAGCGGCTTACAGGTGAAGTCCATAAGCTTAGAAATGAGCGGCTTACCGGTGGGAGGGTTAGATTTTCTCTGATTTTTTTTCTTTTTCTCCCTAACTCGATTTTCTTAGTACCTGAACATCAAAAACACAAATACCATCCTAAATAATGCAATATCAACTAAAAACAAGTAATATAAACTAAAATATAAAAAACATAAAATTCTATGGGATGTATCCCAGAGGGCACTTTTGTTTAAAGTCTTTCAAAGTTATATGAGTTACCTCGATTATTTCTTTTTATAGCCTCCCCAGTAGTGAATGAGGTGATTGACACTTACCAACTTGAGCTTGCAACCATTGATATCTTTTATTTCGACCACTCCTGTTGAGATAATTTGCGTGATGACGTATGGCCCTTTCCAAGAATTGTTATGTTTGGGAAAGGGAGGTTTCCATGCTATCTCATCTCCTACCCCAAACTCAATCTCTTTTCCCATGATTTCTTGTAGGGCTTACATGTTCTGGCTTCTTGGTTACAAATCTGATTGGATATAGTTCTAGTGACTTCTTTTTCTTCTTCTTTCCCGAAACATAAAATGTTTCAGAATCATCTTCAACACTAAGAGTCACGGTTCCTTCATTCACATTCACTATGGAGTCGCTGGTGGCTAGGAATGGGTGCCCAAGAATCAATGGGACGTTCTTATCTGCTTTATAGTCAAGAATAATAAAGTCCGTGGGAATAACAATGTTACCTACTTGGACGAGCACATCCTCGATTACACCCCACGGATTTACTGTTGATTGATCCGCAAGTTGTAAGATCACGGATGTCGGTTTCGCATCACTAATACAAATCTTCTTGAATATACTTGTGGGCATGATATTCACACTTGCCCCTAAATCACACATTTCTTTTCCATAATATATACCACCTATTTTGATTGAGAGGTTAATATTTCCAGGATCTTTACGCTTCGGTGGTAATCTTCTCTGAACTTGTGCTGATATCCCTTTATTGAGTGCCACAGACTTGGATCTTGTGAACCTTTCCTTATTGGAGAGTTCCTCCATAAAGATCGATCATAGTTCCGCCTTCCTTTCATAGCTTTGAGTAAATGGACGTTAATTTTCACTTGTTTTAACGCCTCCATACACTTCTCTTGTTGCTCCTTTACGGGATGATAGCAATGTAGGGGTGGTTGTCTTACTCTACTTCTCTCTTCAATTCTTGGTTCATCAACCACTCTTGGCTTCTTAATCTCACCTTGATCAACCTCTTCAACCCAATCTTCAACAATTATCTCATCTAAGTTCATCCTATCTACGTTTGACGTGTTTGGTAGGACATCCCCTTTTGATGGAGATGGTAGCGCTTCTTTCATATTTTCAGCTTGAAGACTAATAGTCTTCACCTTGCCGTCAACGTATTGGATCTTCTTCATGTTAGAAGTTATATTTTGGGTTAATTGCAAGAGTTGACTTTGCATTTGTTCTATGACTGTAGTGAGCCGCATCACATTCTTCTCTAAAAGGTGATTATGATGTTTCAGATCTTGATTCTGATGTTGCAGGCTTTGCATTACTGATGCATCGATCTTTGACTCAAGTCTGCTCATATTGTTCTTCGAGAATTTGATGAATTGACTAATACTCTCTTTTAAATCAGTGATTTCTTCTTGAGGACGTGATGGAGCTTGACTTTCATTGTGCACATTGCAGCCCGGTGGATGATTAGCTTGATTTTCATAGGCTTGTTCTTGCACGTATAACTGTTGAGGCGGCATTTAGATGCTTTCCTTAACTGTTATAGCGAGTTGTTGTATTTGATCTTGCAAGACTCAAAACCTCGCCTCTGTTTCTATATTAGTGGTAGGAGTTTGTGATTGTGGCCAACTTATGTTGGTCTCGATGATTGTTTCTATACCACTCTCTGCTTCTTTCAGATCCATAGATATAAAACTACCACGACCCATATCATTTACTCTCAGCCTTGAATCTGTATTGAGTCTATTATAGAACATGGATAATTGTAATGCTGGCGT
This sequence comes from Nemophila menziesii, assembly GCA_029959085.1. NCBI lineage: Eukaryota > Viridiplantae > Streptophyta > Magnoliopsida > Boraginales > Hydrophyllaceae > Nemophila > Nemophila menziesii. Next base: position 5,653,369 of record JARWIR010000023.1, on the reverse strand, counting down.
GTATCCGTGTATTAGACATCTTGCCAACTTCTTTTGAAATCTGGTCCATGCTTCGCCAACACTCTCTCCGGCTTCTTGTAAGAAATTCATAAGCTCCAATTGTTCCTTTACTCGCATACTTGTAGGATAAAATTGATCAAGGAATCTTGCTTGAAGCTTGTCCCAATTTGTTATTAGCTCGGGAGGTTGATCATCTAACCAATCGCTTGCTTTCCCGGTCAAGAAAAACTGAAACATTAGATAATACATCTGTTCTTTCGTAACACCTTCATTAATGTAGGCATCATAGAATTGCATGAATTTCTGAACAAATCGGACCAGATCTTGATGTGTATCACCACTATATTTCCCAAAGCTCGCTAATTGATTAATCAGGTCAGGATCGGGCTTGAATCGAACGACTTGAATAGTTGGGATGCGAATCCCAATGGGTTTCACTCGGAATTGGCCAGGAAAACCTAGGTCTAACCGTTGATTAGCCATCTAAAACCTAAAAATTACTAAAACAAAAAGAACGCGTAAAACTGAAAACAAATAAAAACTTCTACACTAAATAAACACAAAATAGATTTAACTTAAAGATCGATCCCCGCCAGCGGCGCCAAAAACTTGGTGGGGGAAAAGGTGTGATAAATAAACAGATAAATAAGATAATAATAAAGGACACACAACCTTGTCTACCATGAGAAACTCACTGCAAGTAGTAAAGATCATTTGCAAGTTTTAATGATAAGTCAAGTTCGTTCGCAGGGATTTAATACGTTAGATCTACTTGTATTAAATATGCGTAGATGAATTTGGATGTTTAGAATAAAATATAATGAAAGGAATAATTACCTGATAAGAAATAATAAATACGAATGCAGATAAATAAATATGAATGTAAGTCAGATAAATTAGGATCACTAATATGAGTCTATTACTAAGTTGTTATTCTAACCTTAGAGTGAATTGAGCATTATATATTAACCAGGATTCTAAATTCTACCTAAACCCCGTCAAGGTGGTCTTAGGAGCAACCTTTCCACTACCAGGATCTTGGGTAATAAAACCTTGAGTAATGATTGGTGGTTAAATCAAACCTTTATGGCTATCTAGGTAGGGTCACTACTAGACGATTATGTGTTGTTGTCAATAACTAAGAATAGTCCTAAGATTGGCCAAATCTAGGGCTGTAACAATAAGTCAAAACACATAATAACAATATACGCCAAGCTCAAATCAATTGAAATAACAAATAGTATTAAAGAATGTAGACAAAAGAATAACCCAACAATTAAGAGTAAAACTTACAGAATAAAATCTTAGAAATATGGTGAAGCCACAAATCTATAGCTAATTACCTTAAATATAGAGAAGGTGAGATGTAGAAGAGGAGTTTGTCACTCTCCAACTTCGTGCTTCTTGTCTTCCTCTATAGGTCAGCTTACTTCTTGCATGAATATCTTGATACTAAGGATGAATATTAAATTAAAGGACTAAGCTACTATTTAAAACTAAGAAAATACAAGCAAGGACTAAGCCTATACATGGCACTGAGCAAGGACATGTTTACAATGGTTTAAGGGTGTATTTATAGTTGTTTAGGAAGACCTAATTCGTTTTCTTGGAGTAGAAGATAAGTATTGGACTCCTAGCCCAACTAAAATTCGTAACCCTAAAATATAGAAAATGTAATAATCTGCCGCTGTTTTGTTTTGGCCATAACTGTTTAAATACTTATCCGATTGACGTATTCCAATAGTCGAAATCGATCGTCCCGGAAAGCTCTATAACTTTGCATTAGACCATTATTCCAAATTCCTAGCAAATATTGAGTTATGATCACTTATATGGTTGTAAGTGGTGAAATTCAGATTTATTTGGCAACTTTATCTTTCCATATCTTATCTTTTCTTTCCATATCTCCGATTTCCATGTATATCTTCTTTCCTTTATCTCTTAGAATTGGCTTGGCATATAATTAATCTCCATATATATATTTAAAGCTTCACACTAAATAAATAATTAAACCCAATATGCTCTAAAAATAATAAATCATTAAATCAAGACTAGAAATAGGAAAGTGCAATATATCATGTGAAAATCGACTACTAGACTTCCTAAAACACTAAAAATGATGTCTCCAACTAATATAAAATCATCACAAATGGGGAGACATCATGGGACATTTTACTTGTCCACAAGCTCATAAAATCTCTTCCTATACATCACATTTAACACTCAATTTCTCATTCACCTTTCATTTGTTTTACACAAGTGAATACATGAAATTTATTACCGAAGTAAGACGAAAAACTTATGTCTTTGTCCCGACCTATAACGAGGTTCGGGGCCCACTTAAACATTGAGCTAAACTGAGCACTTTAACTTGGGTAAAGACCCAAATGATAACATATCCGTGCTCCATCTATTGGAGATATGTTCTCTCCGAATCTTGTTCTATCTAGAGATCCCACCATCTCATGAAGGGAATTTGTTATTTTGACATCACAACGCTTTTCTGGGCCGGATTTATAACTTACTCCATGTCGTCTACTTTTTCTGGGCAAGTTATATGTTTTTGTAAAACATGGAACAAATTGGGACGCCGTGGTTTATTTCATCATGAACACCTTTATTCACCAGTTGGGAAACCTAAAAATTGCCTCAACATAAACAAAAAAACTAGAATGTATTGTGGTAGGTGTGGGTTTGGGTGTGGGTAAGAGGTATGTGTTGAATAATATAAGGTAAGGACCTTAAAATAATTAATTGACGTTGGGGACTGCGAAAAGTGAATTATGGGGTTGTGTCTTGTGACATGTGTGGCTAAGATCATCTTAACACATAATAAATTTAATTTAAAATAAAAATCATGATGTTGCTTAGTAACGGCTATATTCATTCAATATCAACTATAAACAAAGCCTCCTTGTTTCATTATCGGATGCCTCAAGTAAACAAAAGGAGGAGAGACTACTACCTGATCAAATACTTGAAGACGGCTGGGAGAAAGAGAAACAAGGGGTCCATGTTCGTAGCACCTGTCAAATGCCAATGTAATTCACCCAATGATTTAGATCCATCCATTACCCTTTGAAGCTTTATTTTATCTCAGGCATAGGAATCTCTATTTTTAGAGGTGGTGGTGTATTTTCCTTGAAAGTTGTAATCTTTTTGCTCTTTGAATTGACCATAAGTAGCTTTTCTCTACTTTCTTAACCTGTTTTACCTTTTTTCTTCATACTAGAACCTTAAATTTTCTCAATTGTCTTCTTCTCAGTAGTATTCCCAATACCTTACTTTGATTCTTCTTCATCTCCCTAACAATGGGTAATGTTTCTAATCTTTTCGTCATCTCAATTGACCTCCAACACAAAGCTTTGAACACTCATGATGTTTTTTACCCCTTGATTTGGGTTGAACAAGTGTTGTTTAGGTTAGGAAAGGTTTAAGGATGATGATTCTCTATGTGGGTAGGATGAACTCAAGCTTGATTGGTATGGGTTTAAGAAATTGTTGGATAAGATTTGGAAATATTGGGTTTCTATTCTTTGATTCTATGTGTTTTGATTTGATTTGGGTGGTTGAATCTTCTTTGTAATGATGCAATAAAGGAATTGGATGTGAATTTATGGTGATATGGGAGTGTTTTAATATGTAGAGAAGGTTTGTAGAAGCTTTAATGGATTTGGGAAAGCTTTGGGGAAGAAAGAGAGGCTTAAGGTTTTGATTTTCGTAGGTAAACTGACCTCTTCCTTATAACCCTTCTTATGGAGGCTCCATGCGGTGCACCTTGGGTGAGGTGCGGTGTACCGCAGGCATCTTATGTTCAACCCCATGCCACGGTCTTGACAATACGGTTTAGGCATGGGGGTCTGGTAATGGACCCTAAATTCGTATACCGTTGTCACGGTTTACGCCTGGTGCGGTACATCGCGAAGGGTCATGCGGTGTACATCATATATGTTCTGTTCGGGACCGTGTCACGGTCTGGTTCGTGGACCTCGGCGCTAGACCCTAATTCTTGAACCGTGGTGATGTTTTTCTTCGTGCGGTGCACGGGGGCATCTGTGCTGTATACCACACGAAAGCTCTGGATGACACCTTTGCTTCGGAATTGTACCTAAATTCGCTTACCGTCGTGACACTTTTTGGGGTGTGGTGCACCGTAGGGATGGTGCGGTGTACCGCATGGTACATCTTTTTTTTTTGCCAATTTTACGCGTTTCTTTTCCCTAACTCGATTTCTTAAGTACCTGCACATAAAAAAAGTAATATCTTCCTCCATACTGATCTACTTAAACAACTAATCTAAACATAAAGTACAGACATAAAAAATTGTGGGTTGTCTCCCGTACAACACTCTTGATTAACATCTTTCAAAGCTAGACGCGTTACCTCTATCAGGATTTCCGTATATAGCCTCCCTAGTGATGTCTCCTCATTTGTGATAATTAAATATAATTCTGAGACATCATTTTAGGCTTATTTATTAGTTTATAGGTTGATTTGAGCTTAGTTTAGTGCACTTTCCTATTTTGAGTCTTGATTTAGTGAAATAATATTTTTAGAGCATATTGAGTTTAATTGTTTATTTAGTGTGTAGCTTTAAAGATAATTATGGAGATTAATTAGAGTCCAAGTCAAAGACTACAACATATGGAAAGAGATTAGCATGGTAATTGGAGATAAGGAAATAAAAGCTAAAAATATGGAAAAGGAAAAGCTGCCTAAATCTGAATTTCTGCAGCAACGTCTAAAGAAGTGGTGATTACTCCTACAAGGAAGCCGATTTTGGTAAATTCCTTTCATAGGGACGTAGATAATTCGCTGAGGATTCTTTTGGTATATTATGGAGCAAAAACCGACCAATAACGAAGAAGATATGCTCAAAACAGTTCAGCATTAATTATCTTTATTTCCATACGAATTTGAGTTGGGCTTGGAGTCTATAACTTGACCTTTCCTCCAAGAAACGAATTAGGTCAACCTATACCCTATAAATACAGCCTCTTAACACTCTTAAATCATCCTTGGCCAGACCTTAAGGCCAAGAGGAAGCTGCAACACAAGAGAAGAAGTCTGGAAGGAGCAGAACACCATATGTCTCCCTCGGCCTCTTATTTTGTAATTCTTTTCTCTTCTCTTCTTAGTATGAATTAATTCTTTTTAGCTTGAGTTTTTAGCATATATGTATGAACCCTAGTTTTGATTGACATATATCTAATTTGGGAACTTAATGTTTTAAATTGAATTATAGTTTTTATTCTCTGTTTATGTGTTTGGATTTATATTCTGTGTTCTTGTGGAAGTGCACCCATATAGAATTACCATCTAGTAGTTAGGTCACCATTGACAATGGTGTTTAATTACGTTTTTAGCACATAACGTCTAGTACAAGGTTTAATCTGACAACCCAACCTAACTAGATAATCACTATGGTTTAGTTCTTGTGACTATTTACCAATTACAGGAAAAGTTTGCTTAGGAAGCCTTATTGACACAGGTAAATCCTATTTAAAACTACCGATAGCGAATTGGAACCGATTATTGAAATACTACATAATTCACCCTTACATGTTTAGAACGGCAAAACTAGTGGGGATTATATGCTAAGTACTCAAGCTAACTTTCATACTATCTTCTTTTCTTTTCTTTTATTTATTTTCTGTCTTTAGTTATTAGTTTAGTTTTATTATTTAAAAACCAAATAAATATTTGTCTATCTTTTCTTTCTATTTGCGTATTATCTTTTCTATCTTTCATATTTGCACTTGATAATTTGCATAAGTTCTCTCTAACTTTAGTCAGTCTCTGAGGAACGAATCTTCCTATCATTAAAACTTGCATATGTCCTGTAATACTTGCAGTACTGTGTTAGCTTAGGGTTTTTATTTGCATCTAAATTATATCATCTTTTTATCACACCTTAGGCCACACCACCTAGTAACGAGCAAGGCTATGAACGTCTACTAATCTCCGGTTGATACTACTCTTGTGCCTGATCTCTATCACTTATGCCGAATCAACTTCCATGACAATGAATCGTCCCATCCACAAATCTTTGTGATTTCATGGCCTATTCTCTGGTTTGCGGGCTTTCTATACAACTTCATGGCCAACCCCAAACTCAGTCATTGGTCTAGTATAAATATGATTTGCGTGGAATTATTCTGGGACTCTATTTCTTGTAGCAATGTGGATGATATGAGCTATGGGATCTAACTTCCTTGGTTTCTTACCCCAGACATAGAATGTCTCGGATACATTTTTAGGGTAACTGTTCCCTCCTGGAAGTTGATGATGCTTTGACTTGTGGCCAAGAACGGCCTTTTAAGTATGGTTTGAACATGCTTATCTGCAGAATAATCAAGAATAACAAGGTTAGTAAGGATGGTGATATTACATGTTTGGACATGAATGTCCTCCACTGTTCCCCATGTCTTTGTCAATGAGCTATCCGCAAATTGTAAGTTCACGGGAGATTTATTCACCTTCTTGATGCCAAGCCTATCGAACACAGACTTGGACATAAGATTCACACTCGAACCCTCAACACACATGGCTTTTACTTTGAGCATACCACTGATTTTACTAGGAAGATTAAAGTTTCTTGGATCTTTGAGATTGAGTGGTAACTCCTTTTAAACTATTTTCAAGACTTTCTCAGTATGAGCCACAGTCGATTTACTGGCTTTTACACTCGCATATTTCTCTAGAATAACTTGTGTGAATACCTGTTGCGGTGTAAGTCCTTTCTTCGCAATCCCAAGCATTTTGGCGTTCATATTTTCTGGACTATACGCCTCTACAAATGATTTTAGTTCAATGTCAACCTTTGAATTTGTCTTTGGAATAGATGGTGACGTTGCTTGATTAATTGGTGGCAAGCCCACCTTCTCTTCTTCCTTCTCTTCTTGCATAGCAGGTGCGACTTCGCCTTTCTTCTCTTTTGATGCTTCTTCCGCTTTCTCCTTTGGTCTACGAGCTTGTCGTTCAATAACGAATCTAATATCTTCATGCATGTCCTTGAGAATATCTACAAAGTCAGATTCTTTAGAAAAGTCAGAGTTTATGGGGCTTGACTTTGTTGGTTCTTCTTCAATTTTTGGAACTTCCGCGGAAAATTCTGTAGGAAGTGGTACTTCCTCTCTATTTTCAGTTTCAAGGCAGATTGCCTTACAAGCTTCGAGTCCAACATTGGCATCACCTCCTTCAATGGCCTTCGCTTCTTTTACTTCTATGAATTTCTTTATTTGTGCCAACTGTGTGCTTAAGATCTAAACTGTGGCATCTTGTTCTCTGAACTTCTCATTATGTGTTTGAATATTATCCGTAACTAAATCCATGAAACTTTGTAATCTTTTTTTCTGACAATAATCCTTCATGAGGATACTGTGGTAAAGCTTTCGGAGCTAGATTATCAATATAAGCATAATTGGTTGGTTGTTATGGAGGTCCTTGTCTATTACAATTTTTATTTCCTCAGCAAGGACCTTGACCTCTTGGTTTGTAAGTGTTGTTCTTGGGACGAGGTTGATAATTACCTTGATTTGCGATCCCTTGCAGGTTTGAATACTGCATACCCAAATGATTGCTATTACCAAATTGATAATTCCCTCAATTATATATAAAATATACAGATGTTGGATTTCCTTCACATTCTTCCCATGTATGATTTGTTACCTCACACTGTGGACAACCTTGTGCTTCTTGCACTGCATTTGTTACAACTACATTTTGATGTTTTTGTTGCATCTCAAGCTTTATCTCCTTGACTTGATTTTCTAATGTTGTTAATTTAGCTGATTGAGCAGTCTATGTACTTAATCAAAGCATGCCTTTGGTATTAGTAAAAGGAGCTCGTGAAATTGGCCAACTCCTTTTCGTTTCAATAAAACGTTCCATACCTTCTACAGCTTATGTAGGATCCTAGTTGGTCTTGGGGTGTTATAAAAATATGAAATAAAAGTAGAGGATCCACAGACTGCAAGTGCACGGTTGTCCAAGTAATACTCCAATAAATTGGGTTTCGTTCGCAAGGACGGATAGTTATAACACAAGTATTAATAAAATAGTAGAATTAATTGCTTAACACAGAAGTAAATGATAAGATTTTTGTTTTTTTCTAAGAACTAAAGATGCAATAAATAAAGTACTAATTTAATTAACTGATTGGCTGCATGGTTAGTCAAACCCTCCAGGGGCATTGACGAATACTACATGTCTATTACCTAGGTCTGTAATTAAACCCCCCCTCAAGGTGATCACTTCGCCACTAAAGTGAATAGCCTAATTACTAAATCCTATGTTTGATTCATGACTTCAAAAATAGTAATTAAAAATAAGATAATAGCCAACACAAAATACTGAATTTAAATTAAATAGTTAAGTAAATGGATTAGGGTTCAACTCATATAGCGATTCTCAAGTACTAAATGATTTAGCTCATGTTCGAATTAAAAACTGAAATAAAATAATAAAAAGACATGTTCCTAAATTACAAAATTAAAATAAAGAACCTAATTGGGGCGTTGGATTGACGACAGTTGGAAGGAAGGAATTCCTCCATGTCTAACTTCTCCTCTGTCTTCTGCTCTTGACTCTTCTCTTGGAAATTTAAGCGTAGAATGAATTGTGTATGTAAGAAGGAGGTTCATTGTCTATTTATAATAAAATATTAGGAATGGGATTTTTAATTAACGAATATAATTAAAATAATAAAAATCCCAAATTCATATCTTCAAATCCCGTAACTGATGTACATCTGTTGGTAAAACGGTCGTAACATTTGCGTCTCAACCCCAAACCTTCCTAAATAAATGTTACAACCCCAAAACGGTTGTAACATTCCAGTCCCTAAACCTTCCTAAATAAAAAACGCATCTTTCCTATTTCAGGTGTCCAAGGCTGAATCAGTGGCTAAGTGGCTCGAAATCAGCAATTAGTAACATCCTTCCAGATTTGTAGCTTCTCTAGTCAACTCTTCGGGACATCTTTTCTTTCCTTTGTCTCCTCCGCTCGATCTAGGACTTTAATTCCCACTTCTGCTCCAGGACTTGTTGCTCCATAGCATCTATGGACCTAATAAATTTGCACTAAAAACAAATAAATTAACATACAAAAGCTCTAGAAATGAAATATCGTAATTCCAAGGGGAGAAAATACAATATAATGAAATAAGCCTAAAAGTCTATCAAATAAGTCAAATATTCACCTAAAATGATGTCCCCTAAGGGCTAATATTTAGAAAAAAATGGGATACATCAAGACCCTAAACTCAAACCTTTGTCATCCCGATAAAGTAAATTAATAACAAAGGCCTTAGGTGAACGCAGAAATGCTGAGTCTAGTGAATAATACCCATAGCACAGCTTAAAACAAACCTCATATAGTATGAATTAGGAATTAATATACACATACACCTATCATGCAAAAATCAAACACAAATAAATCAATAAAAAATTAATTTCACAATGTTAGAAGGTTACGCTTATACTTATCTCAATATGGTGGGTATAGGGTGTTCATCGATCCTCACTCGCTTTGAACGCTCCACTTAGTATACTCCCTATTAGCTGAATTATAAATCCAATATATATCTAGGAATCACGAGGACTTTACGGTTTTAGCGTAGGCTAGGACGGTATGGTATGTATATTTGGTAAATTTGAAGTGAGATTTTGGCTCTGTCTTCACTTACAATCAACAATTGTCCAAGAGCTTGACTTTAAACTAAAATATTGTTCTCACTCAACCCATTTGACGCATTAATTTAGCGTCCCCATATTTACCCAATAAGCACTAAGATAAATTCCAAGATTTCCACTTTTCCGGTTATTTTATTTTTTTGGTTTTTTTGTACAATCGATAACCGGTTTCCGGTTGTCTTCTGTTTTGACACTTTTATCACTTTTTTTTCAAGGAACCCCCAAAGGATTACGACTAATATATCATCGAAATGTGCATCAATACAAACACGTACAATTCCCTCCCAATTTAATTTCCCATTGATGTAACCCACCACCCAAACTCAAGCTCAAGACAGGAAGTCTCAGGATCGTAATTCAAGTGCGGGTCATATCGAAATGCCTTATAAACTAAGGGGATATGGACTTATATTGCGGCAACAAAAGAAAGGCTTTAAGGCTAACAATAGGGCTAAGAAGGATATAATTAATTCATGGGATAGAAAGCTAAAGGTTTCAAATGGCTAACAAAGAACTGCCTTTATCATATTCCTAGTTACATAGCTTGCCTCTAGTTCATACCTAAGTGGGTTCCATACTAATTTAGATCTCATGTTCTACAAACCACTCAATTTCCTTAAGTACAAGTTTAATTCTTTTGCATTGTTCCTTAATTTTTCCTATCAATTACCTAATGTTTACATGCAATTAAAGTGTGTTTTATATTAATTCCTAAAGTCTACTGTTTTCTATCATAAATTTATCAAAATCATGCTTAATGGGGACATTTAAAGTACTCTACAGTCAAACACAACCCTCAATTAATTTTACTGAAAACGGTATAACAAATAACACATAAAAATTGGGATGAGGCAGCGAACCCCACCCCAAACCCAAAAATGAGTCCTGTCCCCACAACTCAAAAAGACTTAATAAAGAAATCAAACTAATATACACTACTATATGAGAAAAGGATAGGAAAATGTATCTTAACCAGCACGAGGCTGGTTCCAATTGTTGCGTTCAGGTTGGGCTCCTTTCGTAAGTACTGCGTAGGTGGCGTGTTGTATATTGCTCACCACAAGTAGCATGTTTTGCATAAGGTCCAACTCTTTTATGACTTTTCCTAAAGTTACGATTATCTCATCTTGTTTCTCCTCTAAAACTCTTATTCGGTCCTCCAATTCAATTCCGTTAACGGTCTTCTTCTTGCGTGTATGAAGTCTAGGACTTTTCATTTAATTTGTAGGTTCCTCATGTGCGTTCTTAATTGATTTTAATGTCATCTCTTCCCCTTTTTTTGTATGCTCAACCTCTTCGTTCTCGCGTGGTTTTGCGTCTAAACAAATTGCAGTTATGGTGCATGGGAACTTGAGGTTTCTTTGAAAAATTGGGGATTTTTCGAACTCCATTATGATATTATAAATCACACAAGCAACATCAATTTCTTTCTTCTCTAAAATACACTTTATAAAAATAAGATGTTCTTTTGTTAACTCGGAAATATGATTGTTGCCAAAGAAGGTATGAATTATGAAACGGGACCATACTTTGGCACATTTTAATAAATCGCGAATTGCTTCGTGATATGGGCAAGGACCAGTCAAGTTTGGTAATTTTGATGTTTTTCGAATAAGCTCAATTGAGAAAGGAAATACATTTTTGCGTAGGACAAGTGACTGGCCATTCACAAAACAAGTTCTTCATAAAACTCACGAACCAAAACAGGGATACACGTGAAGTCTTTTTTTCTCAATTCCTTCCAACCAATCTTGTCACATGTGATAGCGTAATATTTAAAAGTATTATTCATAATACCCGAAGGGAATCCATTTTCTTCAACTTCTTTTTCTTTCAAGTTAGGCTTTTTGGAACTAGCCAAACTTGGGTTCTCTTTCCTCTTCATAGTAGTCTTGACTTCTCCAATCATAGGTCTAGATCTCGAATGTGGAATCTCAATAGCTTTGTCTTGTCAACACCAGGAGTGTTTCTAGTTCTGGAGTGCTTCTCCGATTATAGCACAATGAGTCAGTTCTGTTTGTCATCTCAACTCACCCAAAACTCAAAACTTCAAAAATTCAAAAATTCAAAAAACTAGAGAAAAGTTTTGAAATTTGATGTTTTGAGGATAGAAGAAAGAAGATTAAGGTGAGATATGAGATGGTTAATGTTTATTTTGTGTGTTTGGAGAGGTTTTATGGCTCAATTTATTATTTTGATGAAGAGAGATTCTTGGATGAAAGTGTAATTTTGATGGTGTTTTTGGAATGATTTGAGTTGATTGTGTGTTTATGTGGTGCTTAGGGAGAAGATTAGTTGATGTTTTGGTGTTTCGATGATGATTTTTTGGTATATAAGGAGCTTTGGGACAGAATTATGGACTTTATTGTGAAAGGAGACAAGAATATAGGTCACAACCTTTCCAAAACCGCAATAATGTAACACAACCAGGTTCCTGGTTGGTGATGACCGGGTTCCCGGTCTGCGTCGCCGAGTCGCGCAATTTATTTCTCTTTTTCTATTTATTGTTTTTATTTATTTTTACACAACAAATTGTTGCGTCTCTACTGCACAGGTCAGAGAACTTCCTTCAAAGACCGGGTTCCTGGTCAGTTGACAACTGGGTTCCCGGTTTTTGTCGATGGGTGCGAATCCAGACGCACCACGTGGCTTGCGTCTCCACTGCACAGGTCAGAGAGTTTGGATGCTACAGCTCCGATAACTAGGTTCCCGGTCAGATGACAACCGGGATTCGGTTGCTGCCGACAAGCGCAAATCCATACACGCCTTTTCTTGCGTGTGTGAGGTTGGTCAATGGGAGTTGACCGGGTTCCCAGTCAGTGATAACCGGGTTCCCTGTTAGCTCCTGTTTTGCAACCAAATTTTCTCTGTTTTCCATACTAACCACCCCAAACTCATAACCTATTACTCTTGTAATTATCAAAACACCAAACCTTTCTCATATCTTTTAAAAATTAAACACTAATAAACAACAATTACTCTAATCTGCACTACGAATTGAAAGACATGAAAGTAAATAAACTATTATACAATTGATATGGCTTTTGTTTAACGTCGTTAAGCTCGAAGGGTTACCTCTCGCTTTTATGTAGCTTCGAGGAGGTACATAACCTCCCCAGGATATGGATCATCCAAGCGCTTGATATCCTCGCCTCCGTGATAGATTTCAATCGATGACCATTCACAATAAAGGTGCGATGCTCGATTGGATGCTCAATCTCTATAGCTTCATGAGGCGTAAACTTGGTCTCAATATAAGGACTAGTCCACTTTTATCTCAACTTACCCGAATAATTACTGAACTTGGAGTTGCATTTAAGGACCCTCTATCCCACTTCAAACCTCTTTTCACGAATGCGATTGACTCTTTGTCTTTTCCTTGTAAACTTTAGCGTTCTCATAGGCATGGAATCGAAACTCGTCCAGTTCATTCAGTTTCATCCTACGATTCTCACCGGATAAAGTAGGATCTAAATTCAACTGCGATATCGGCCAATATGTACCTAATTTAAGTGCAGGAGGTACGTGACAAGCCTTACCATAAACCATGCAATACGGAGATGCACCAACATGTGTCTTAAACATATTACGATATGACCACAACACATCATCTAATTTTATGACCAATCCTTGCGTGTGGGTCCAACAGTCTTCTCCAAGATGGATTTGACCTCTCGATTAGAGACCTCAGCTTGACCATTGGCTTGTGGATGATAAGCGGTAGATACACAATGTCTCACCCCATACTTCTCTAAAACTGCCTTCAAGTATCTGTTCACAAAATGAGAACCTCCATCACTGACGATTACTCTAGGCGTACCATGTCTCGTGAAGATGTGTGATTTTAAGAACTTAATCACCACTCGAGAATCATTTGTTGGTAGAGCTATTTCCTCTACTCATTATGACACGTAATCAAAAGCTAGCAGGATGTATTGATTTCCATTGGATGGTACAAAGGGACTTAACATATTTACGACAATCCTTATGTAAAGTAGGCCAATAAAACCGGATTGCAATACCTTAGCAACTGTGCGGTCACCTTTGAAATGTCCTCTATAGGGTGAATCATGATGACCTACAATTACTGATTGGGTTTTAAACTGAGGTATGCATCTTCTCACTATCTGATCACTATATGTCTTGTAGAGGAAAGGATCCTCCCAAAAGAACTGCTCTGCACAGTGAATCAGTCTCTTTCTCTCTTTTGAAGTAGCTTTTTCAGGGAAGGAACAACTCACAATATTATTTGGTATGTTTGCATACCAAGGAGTTCCATTTTCATATATCAAAAATAAAATCTCATCAGGGAACTCTTCTTTGACCAACTCTGGCCCACTATTAAACTCAGAACCTTCAAGACGCGATAAATGATCTGCAACTTGATTATCACAACCCTTGCAATCTCAAACCTCTAAGTCAAATTCTTGTAGCAACAATACCCATCTGATCAAACGCGGCTTTGCATGTTTCTTTTCCATGAGGTATTTAATCGTGTAATGATCAGGTAGGAACAAAACTTGTCAAATGCATACACAACAACTAATAACTCATTCTCCGTCACAGTATAATTAATATGAGCACTAGCAAAAGTCTTACTTTCATAATATATAGAATGAAATATCTTATCTTTTCTCTGACCCAAAACATCACCCATAGCAAGATCACTAGCATCACATATAACTTCAAACAGAATCTTCCAATCAGGATGTAATACAATAGGTGCAGATTTAAGCTTCTCCTTGATCTCTTTAAATTCCATCATGCAAGCTTCATCAAAAAGAAATTTGGCGTCCTTCTCAAGTAAGTTGCACAATGGCTTAGCGATCTTAGAGAATTCATTAATGAAACGTCGATAAAAACCAGCATGGCCTAAAAAACTCCTCACCCCTTTTACATAAATATGAGGGGGAAGAGTCTTGATTACCTCAATCTTAGCACGATTAACTTCTAAACCTGAACTCGAAAATTTGTGTCCCAACACTATACCCTCACGAACCATGAAATGACACTTCTCCTAGTTCAAAACATAATCAGTTTCCTTGCATCTAATTAACACCTTTTCCAAGTTCTGTAAACACTCATCAAAGTTATCACCAAACACAGAAAATTCATCCATAAATACCTCAAGGAAATTATCGATCATGTCCCAAAAGATTTACATCATGCATCTCTGGAAAGTAGCAGGTGCATTACATAATCCAAATGGCATCCTTCGGAAGGCAAAGGTACCAAAAGGACATGTAAAGGTAGTTTTGTGTTGATCTGCAGAGTCTACATAAATCTGATTATATCCGGAGTACCCATCAAGAAAACAATAGTACTTTCTTCCAGCCAATTTATCTAACATTTGATCTATGAAAGGGAGGGGAAAATGATCTTTTCAGGTGCCCTTGTTCAACTTACGATAATCCATACACACTCTCCAACCAACAACGGTTCTCAAGGGAATGGCTCTATTCTGAGCATTCAGGACATTAGTGATACCATCCTTCTTTGGTACGCATTGAACTGGACTCACACATTCGCTACTAGATATGGGATAAATGATTCCCACATCTCGTAATTTAATAACCTCTTTCTTCACCACCTCTTTCATAGCTGGCATCAATCTCCTTTGCCCATCAACTGAGCGTGAACTATCATCTTCTAGAATAATTTTGTGTTAGACCTAGGAAGGACTAATACCTTTGTTGTCATCAATAGTCCAACCAATTACCTCTTTATTAGCTCTTAGTATACGCATCAATTTGTCTTCTTGAGGACCTGTTAAAGTAGCTGAAACAATAACAGGTAGGGTGTTGTTAGTATCTAAATACGCATACCTCAAGTATGACAGAAGCGGATTTTCTTCTAGTTGCGGGGTAGATTCGATAGATGGTTTCTTTTTAGGTATTATCTCTCCCGGTTCTCTTACAAGTTCATAGGATAGACGCCTATACTTTGGATTCTCAGAATTGAGAGCTGCCACTATTTCGACAAGCTCTTCCATCATCTCAGGTAAGTCAATTGTTAGGGAAGCCTGCAAGACATCATCAAAATTCATACTATCAAATACTTCTTGTGTGGCATGCTCTATTGCATCTTCGGAAACAGTCCTCCTGGGAAGCTGGAAACTTCATTGCCCTAAACATATTGAACTTAACTTCCTCATCTTTGATTTGCATAGTTAATTCTCCATTTTCTACATCAATCAAAGTATCCCCGTGGCTAGGAATGATCTTCCCAAAATGATGGGGACATTCCTATCTGCGTCGTATTCAATTATAACAAAATCAATGGGAAAAATTAAAATACCTGCCTTGACGAGGACACTTCTATTCTTCCCTCAGGATGTGCGAGAGATCTGTCAGGCATTTGCAAGACCATAGAGATCGGTCTTGCATTTCGTATCTTCAAGTTCTCAAATATTGATTTGGGAATGAGATTAATACTTGAACCCAAATCACACAAATCTTTCCCTTTCCACTCATTACCAATAGAAATCAGAATCCTAAAACTCCCCGGATCAAGTAACTTAGTTGACAACTTACTCTAGCAGATGGCACTACACTCTTCTGGCAAACCTATAATTTCATTATCTGGATATGGTCTTTTGTTGGTGATGGCAATCTTCAATAATTTCACATACTTTGGTACATCTCTAATAGCATCTAAAAATGGTATAATAATGTTAAGACAACTCACCACATTCATAAATTTCTGGTAATCAGCCATCTCTTCTTTCTTCTGAACTCTTGGGGGAAAGGTGGAGGAGGACGGATTTTTACAACATCGTTCTTCTTTGAGTTTTCCAGAATCTTCTCCACTTCCACTACTCTGGTTCATCTTTTTTTTCCACCAAATCTTTCACCAGTTTTTCTTTCATAATTTTTTCTTTTTCTTTCATAACAGGAAAAGGAGGTGGTGGAAGCTTCTTACCACTTCTAAGTGCTATAGCATTACAATCTTCTTTCTGTTTCAGATCTTCAGTTTCACTTGGGAGTTGCCCTTGTGGACGCTTGATGTCTCTTTAATTGTTCTAATTATAAGCCCCTAGGAGACACCATTTTAGATTGAAAATGGTCTTTTACATTGACTTTTGTGCTTAAATTGTAATATTACCCTTTCCCCCCTTGGAATTAGACTATTTGAATTTATAGAGCTTTTGTGCGTTAATTTACTTATTTTTAGTGAATAGTTAGTAGGTTTATGAATTTCATGCAAAACCAATCGAAGGAGGAAAAGTGAGAATTAAAGTCTTAGAATATTTCTAGTGTGCTTAGTCGAGTTTCCTGAATTTAAATTACACTTTCTTATTTCTAGTCTTGATTTAATGATTTATTATTTTTAAAGCATATGCGGTTTATTTATTTATTTAATGTGAAGCTTTATAGATAATATGGAAATAAATTAGATGCCAAATATATTTTAAGAAGATAAGGAAAGAAGATCTTGAAGAAATCTGGAGATAGAAGGAAACAGAGTTCAAATAGGAAAAGGAAAAGCTGTCAAATAAATCTGAATTCTGCAGCTACATGTAAAGAAGTGATTATAACTCAAAATCCGGGCCGATTCAGGAAGATCCCTGTCATAGGGAGATAGATAATTATGTAAGGATTCTTTTGATAGTTTACGAGACAAAAAAGGCCCAGTAACGAAGGAGATATGGTCAAAACAAGTCAGCAGTAATTATCCCTATTTACTTACGAATTTGAGTTGAACTTGGACTCTATTACTTGACCCCTACTCCAAGATTTCGACCTAGAACCTAAAAATAGCAGTTCTAAACCTTAGAAAATCATCCCTTGGCTGCATAAGCTTAATATACATCCATAAATCATCATAGAAGCAATCAAGAGGATCTAGAGGGGGAAGAAGCAAGAGCTAGAACTTAACTACATCAATTCAACACTTCTCCATCTCTATTCTTTGGGTAAATTAGTATTAGATCTATTTTGTCTGTGAGGTATTTCTAAGCTATTTATTCAAGAAGTTTTAGTATGCATAATTTCATTTTAGGATTGTAATTATATGAACCATTGATTATTTTTTTTCTGTTTTAATTTGAATCTGGGATTTTAGTATTTAATTGAATTGGTTCTTAATTTCCATTGATTATATTCTTGTGCTTGTTCACTATCATAGATGTCGCGAATCAAGGGTAGGTTTTAGTAATTAAGCTATTCACTTTGGTGGGGAAGTGATCGCCTTGACGGGGGGTTTGATTATAGAATTAGAATATAGACGCGTAGTATCCGTTATTTGACCGACATGCTTGACTAACCACGTAGCCAATTGGGTGAAATAGTATTCATCTGAAAGTAGCTTATAATCACACTGACGGGGTTTGTATTACTGTAGGATAACTCCTAGGTCCACCCTGACGGGGGCTAGGAGATTATAGAGCCGACTATTGTGAATTTTCCCATTCACCCTTATTCTTAGGAATCATAAATTCTATAGGATAGGTTCATACTTGCATCTCCGTATCTTACTTGCATAATTAGTTATTATTTATGGTTTATTATATTATTTAGTTAAGTAGAAAACAAACTCCTTTATTATTTATCTTTTTAATTAAAGCAATTAAAACTATCTCTTCTAATATTGAACACGCAGTTAAAATAACTACTTAAATCCCTGTAGAGACGATAATCCCGATTTTACTTATCTATTACTTGGTACCACCCGTACACTTGCGGTCTGTGGATCCTTTATTCCTTTACTTTTATTGCATTATTTTTAATACACAAGGACCCACCAAGTTTTTAGCACCGCTGCCGGGAATTTAAAGCGGTTATTTTATTTTGTGTTTAAGTTAGGTTAGTAGTTTTAGTTGTTTTCAGTTTTATGTTTGTTTTGTTTTAGTCTCTTTTCAGTTTTTTCTTTAGGTATGGAGATTTCCCCCTATCAAGAGCAAAATCCACCACTTTTGATGTCTCGTTATCAAGGTCAAATTCCACCACAGTGGTGGTTGAAACAACTGCAAGACTCTTTCGATAAAATATTTACTTTTGAGAATTTGACATGGGGGAGCTTGACATATCATTATAATAGGCTGAGAAAGTTGGAGGACTCCCTCAGTTGCTTCATGAAGGCCACAAAGGATAATATAGTAAAGAGTGATGCGGAAATCGATGCTATCATATCATTAGTGCAAGTCATGCAACAAAACCATCAATTAATGGAGCAACGACTAACGCAACTTACAAAAACAGTTGAGCAATTACAACAAGTACCATCTATGCAAACTGGCCAAGGTACAAATTTTGATGATGAGGCCATTCAAATTGATAGCGATATTTGGTTCGATGTAGCTACAGAGTTTAGCCTTCAAGAAGAGAAGGAATTGGAATCGCCACAAGTTGCACCTAGTGAACTAGATATTCCAACAATAGAAGAAACAACCACGCTAAGCATAGATGAGTCAATTGTTGGTAATGGATTCGAATTTAAATTAAACCTTGTGAAGGGAAGATTACATCCATGGAAAACCCAGCCAAGCCGCGTTTAGAGGAATTAAATAATGAGGTGTTGGTTAGAAAAGAGATTGAAGAAGAAGATACTAGGATGGATTCCAACCTAGTACTCCATTGATGTCACCTCCAAACCCAATAAAGACGAATCATTCAAACGGTGATATCGATAAAGCATTTGTAGAGGTGTGCAAAGAATACAAAACCTACACCCAAATGCTTGAAAGTAATACAAAAGAACTCACACCGCAACAAGTAGTCACATAAGATATTCCGGAAACAAATGAGAATGCGAGTGTAGAGATCGAGGTTGAATACGTGGCCCTCATAACAAAAGAAAGTTCTGAAGCATCCCTTGTTTTGGACAAAATTCTAGAGGAGGAGCCACTTGAGTTCCCCATTGTTCCAGAAGTATCTAACGAGGTTAAAGAGAAGGACCCCCACCATGAACCTGTGAAGAAGAAAGCTAAAAATGAGTTTGGGGTCGGAACCACGGTTTCTTGGAAGGCCTTCAAATAGGAGAATAGACCACGAGGTTTCAAAAATGAGTGGATGGGACCATTTGTTGTTACTCGAGTAGTGACACCAAAATCAATAGAGATACAACCTTCGAGAGGTCAAAGGAAGCGAATCGTAGACATACATAACATCACCCACTGCTGGGGAGGTTACATACTCAAGGGATAATGGAGGTAACCCGTCAAACTTTGAATGACGTTAAATAAAAGTGATTTTGGGAGACACCCCAAGCTTTAATTGGTTTCTTACTTTAGTTTTTTAGGGTATATTATTTAGTTACGCATTTTTTTAGTTGATAGTTCATTATTGAGGAAGGTATTAGTGTTTTTGATGATCAGGTAGCAAAGAAATCGAGTTTGGGAAGCAAAAACGAAATTTTTTGGGAGTATTCTGACCTGCCACCGGTATACCGGGCCCTACCGGCGGTATACCGCAGGTCAGAAAACCCGAGGCCACGGGTACTAGCCACGTGTTCAAGACAGAATGTTAATCTTCAAAGAGCAGCAGCTCCGGTATACCGGGCCATACCTCCGGTATACCAGACATAACAAACACCCGAGCCCACGGGTTCGCAACACGGGTTTTTGACGAAGCATGGATCTGATGGAACAGTGGCTCCGGTATACCGCCCAACCTCGCTGCAGAAAAAAAAAATTATTGCGTTTTTAAGGTTGAAAAGAGGTAGAGGTGAGTTCTAATCCGAATTTCTCAATCCTTAAGCCTCACTTTCTTCTCCAAACCTCTCCCAACTCCATTAAATCTTCAACAAACCTTCACCTAACATCAAAACACAACCAAATCACCATGAATTCAAATCTAAATCCTTCCCTACATCATTACAAAGAAGATTCAACCACCCAAATCATATCAAAACACTTAGAATCCAAGAACCAAGGACCCACCAAGTTTGATTTCATCATACCCACATAGATATTTTTCATCCTAACACCTTTCCTAATCCAAATAAAGCTTGTTCCACCTATGATCAAGAGTTACAAATTTCAAGAGTGTTCAAAGCTTTGAGTTGGGGGTCAAAAGAGATGATATAGAGATGATAGAGCTATTATCAAGTGTTAAGGGAGATGAAGTATCGAAGCAAGGTATTGGGTAGTTGGAGAAGATGAGAAACAAGAGATCTCTAGAGTGTGACTGATTGGGATGGAGAACAAGAGGATGTAAGGGAAAGTGAAATTGGTGATACATGAAGGTTACATATAAGGAAATCACTGCATCCTATCTTGGGTATTAATAAAGCGAGGCAATAGCTTCGAAGAGTATGTTTTCTTTCTTCCTTAACATTTCTCTATATGCACTATTTGCTATTTTTATTTATTGAGTCTTTTCGAGTCGTGGGGACACGACTCATTTTTGAGTTGGGGGTGTGGGGATTCGTTGTCCCTCATCTCCATTTTATGTGATTTATTATGTTTTTTTAGGGAAATTTGAAAATTTTTGAAATTTTAAAGAGATGGATTAGATGTAGAGTGTGTTTAATAGCTTGAAAGGATAAGCTTAGTAAGTTGATAATAGAAAGTAGTATGTTTATGAGCTGCTTTATTTTGTATGCTTTGAGTACTTGCAGGAAAACACACATTGATAGTAAAGAAAAGATTAGTTAGCAATGCAATAGAAAGTATGTTCGATCTCAAGGAGCCATGAGTGGTGTGTAGGCCGTGAGATCTAAGCTAGTTGATAAACCCATTTAATGAAAGTGCTAAAGGTAAGAGAATGACGAAATTTCATAGTTTAGAAAGTGATTAAGGCGGTTCTTTCATAAGCCCCTTGTTGCCTTTTAGCTTGCTGTCCATTTTATTATTATATATCCTTCGCAGCCCCTTCTAGCCTTTCTAAAGCCTTTTTATTAGCCACATTATAAGCCATATCCCTTTAGATTATAGAACTTTTCCATATGACATGCACTCGAATCGTGATATATAGACAATTGTTTAAGAGCTTGAGTTTGGGGTGGTGGGTCCTCCATTATGGGAAATATTATTGTGTTGGAATTTTTGAGCTTATTAATTGTGCCCTGCTCTATATTTTGATGATGATTCACATGTTTATTATATTGTAACCCTTTGCCGGGGTAATAGTGAATGAAAAAGAAGCTACGAGCTAAAGTTATGAAAAGACATAATTTATGAAAAATAGCGTGATATTCTAACATCAAAAAGAGAGTCATAGCTATACAAAAGAAAAAAATTGATATGAAAAGAATATATATTTGGACCGGCAAAGAGGAATTTTTATGTGAACATCTTATTGCTTTAATTGGGTTATTGGGGATGCTAATTTGTGCATCAAGGAATTCATTGGGTTGAGAGAGAACGTTTTACAAGAGTAACTCAAGCTCTAGGGCGATTCGTTGATGGCTAGTGATGAGAGAGCCAAAATCTCACTCTAAATTATCCAAATATACTTATCATACCGTCCCTAAGCCAACACTACAACCTTAAAGACCTTATGATTCTTTGCTATATAATTTAGAAGTGATTGAGTTGTTAGAGATTAGTTAAGTGGATCTTTGGATACTAGTGAAGTTTAATGAACAATCTATAGCCTCCGTGGTGAACTGAGTAAAGATCCTCTCCTTCTTACATAGCGAAGCTAATCTAATCTTGAATTCAAACCGTGTTGATTGTAGATATGACAAGTGTGCAGGTATGTAGTTTGTAAATATTATTACATGAAATTTTATAAGTAGTTGCTTGAGTTTATTCTATATATTCTGCTATCTTCTTCTCCCCTGCACTTAATTGACTTAGCTGATATTTTAGAGACGTCCCTATGTTTTTATTTTTTATTGTATCGTGCCGATACAAGTTTGAGTTGGGGGTCTTGATGTCTCCCTAATTGTTCTAATTATAAGCCCTTAGGAGACATAATTTTAGGTTGAAAATGGTCTTTTTATATTGACTTTTGTGCTTAAATTGTAATGTTACACTTTCTCCCCTTGGAATTAGACTGTTTGCATTTATAGAGCTTTTGTGCGTTAATTAACTTATTTTTAGTGCATAGTTAGTAGGTTTATGAATTTCATGCCAAACCAATCCAAGGAGGAGAAGTGAGAATTAAAGTCGTAGAATATTTCTAGTGTGCTTAGTCGAGTTTCTTAAATTTAAATTGCACTTTCTTATTTCTTGTCTTGATTTAATGATTTATTATTTTTAAAGCATATGCAATTTATTTATTTATTTAATGTGAAGTTTTAGAGATAATATGGAAATGAATTAGATGCCAAATCCATTCTAAGAAGATAAGGAAATAAGATCTTGAAGAAATCTGGAGATAGAAGGAAACAGAGTTCAAATAGGAAAAGGAAAAACTGCCAAATAAATCTAAATTTTGCAGCTACGCGTAAAGAAGTGATTATAACTCAAAATCCGGGCCGATTCTGGAAGATCCCTTTCATCGGGAGATAGATAATTCTGTGAGGATTCTTTTGATAGTTTACGGCGTAGTAAAGAAGGAGATATGGTCAAAACAAGTCAGCAGTAATTATCCCTATTTACTTACGAATTTGAGTTGGACATGGACTCTATTACTTGGCCCCTACTCCAAGATTTCAACCTAGCACCTATAAATATCAGTTCTAAACCTTAGAAAACCATTCCTTGGCTACATAAGCTTAATGTACATTCATAAATCATCAGAGAAGCAATCAAGAGGATCTAGAGGAGGAAGAAGCAAGAGCTAAAGCTTAACTATATCAATTCAACACTTCTCCATCTCTATTCTTTGGGTAAATTAGTATTAGATCTATTTTTTCTATGAGGAATTTCTAAGCTCTTTATTCAAGAAGTTTTAGTATGCATAATTTCTCTTTAGGATTGTAATTATATGACCCATTGATTATTGTTTTTCTGTTTTAATTTGAATATGTGATTTTAGTATTTAACTGAATTGGTTCTTAAGTTCCATTGACTATATTCTTGTGCTTGTTCACTATCATTGACGTCGCGAATCAAGGGTAGGATTTAGTAATTAAGCTATTCACTTTGGTGGGGAAGTGATCACCTTGCCGGGGGTTTTAATTGTAGAATTAGAATATAGACTCGAGGTATCCGTTATTTGACCAACATGTTTGACAAACCACGTAGCCAATTGGGTAAAATAGTATTCATCTAAAAGTAGCTTATAATCACCATGATGGGGTTTGTAATACCGTAGGATAGCTCCTAGGTCCACCTTGACGGGGGCTAGGAGATTATAGAGTCCCGACTATTGTGAAATTTTCCATTCACCCTTATTCTTAGGAATCATAAATTCTATAGGATAGGTTCATATTTGCATCTCCTTATCTTATTTTATTGTTTATTTATTATTTAGTTATGTAGAAAACAAACTCCTTTATTATTTATCTTTGTAATTAAAGCAATTAAAACTATCTCTTCTAATATTAAACACGAAGTTAAAATAACTACTTAAATCCCTGTGGAGACGATAATCCCGATTTTACTTATCTATTACTTGGTACGACCCGTACACTTGTGGTATGTGGATTCTTTATTCCTTTACTTTTATTGCATTATTTTATAACACACAAGGACCCACCAACGCTGATTCAACTGTTTTGCCATCTGAGTCACTGATTTTCTAACATTTTAAGTGTTGCGGAAGAAGATTGTTGATCTTAGTGCGCCTTCATTTGAAGGTTGATTAATGTCTGTAAGGTTTGTTGAATATCTAACACACCTTCTTGAGGTTGAGCAGGTAGAGCTTTCTGATTCATAGTATCGGTATAGGTGTTCTGAGGAGGTTGTCTTTAAGCTTGATTTCTGTAATTTTGTCCCCCTTGGTAGTTGTTCTGTGGTCTTGGTTGATAGTTATTGCCTTGGGGGCGCGGTTGATATGCGTATGTCGGGTTAGTGGCCTTACTTGGATTCGAATATTGGAAACCCGGATGGTTTCTATTTGGTTGATAACCTTGACCACCTGAATTATAGTTCCCTCTCTTGGAAACAAACATCACAGATTCTGGATTACCTTGACAATGCTTCCAATCATGATCTTGTACACCATAGTTAGAACACCCATGTATCTCTTGTATAACATTAACATCTGATCTTCTACCTAAAAAACCTTCTTTAACAGCTAAGGTAAGCTGTTTCAATTGCTGCTCAAGTGTGCTCTTCAACTTATTCTCTAATGAAGAGAATTTTTCATCAATTCCAACACTAATTTCTCTATAACTTACACCTCAGATAGGTGCTCTCACAGTATTCCAACCCAACTCATTCTTCAATGTTCTATTCAAAATAATCTTAGCATTAGATGGAGTTACCTGTAAGAATCCACCACCACAAAGCAGGTCAAATCTTTTCTTGATTGTGCTTTAAGGCCTTTATAAAATATTGACATTTGTTGTGGTTCTGTAAGGCCATGATCAAGAACTCTTCTTAAGCATAATTGGAATCTTGTACTTGTTCTTGTTCAAATGATGTTAAAGTGATCTATGCATTCAGTCTCATGTTACTCGGATAATAACGACCAAAGAACTCTGTTTGTAACTCATCCCAATTAGTGATTTATCATGGTTCTTGTGAATCATGCCTACACTAGCTACATCTATCACGAAAAATCTGAAATTTGCATAGTACATCTGCTCTCTGGTTACACCTTATGTTATATACATATCACATATTTGCCTGAACTTCTGTACTACACGAATCGAATCTTCTCCAGGTACTCCACGAAAGTTTCCAAAGTTTTGGAATTGAGCTAACATACCAGGATCGGGTATGTATCGTGCAAAATTAATATCAGAAGGACCAATACAAAGAGCAGGAGGGTGATATGGAGCTTGTTCAGGACCTTGTACGAACCATGGATTATTAATAACTGGGGGTTGAGCTTTTCTTCCAGGTGGAGGAGGATCTTCATCTACCATCCTAGGATTAAGATTATTCGCATTAGCCATTTCTGCTTCTCTAGCTAACCTCTCTCTCGCTTATTTTTCCTCTTTCTTTCTTTTGTTTGCTTGCTTGATTATCCTCTCAGGATTTGAGAGCATACACCAAACCTGTAAAACCTGCGAAAGAACAAGCAAACGAAAACGTAAAACGTAAAACTAAAAAATAATGATAACCATTAAACTACTAAAGGATCAACACCGGGGTCACTGGCTACCATCACCGATAGCGGCGCCAAAAACTTGGTGGGTCCTGGGGTGTTACAAAAATATGAAATAAAAGTAGAGGATCCACACACCGCAAGTGCACGGTTGTCCAAGTAATACTCTAATTAATCGGGTTTCATTCGCAGGGACGCATAGTTATAACACAAGTATTAATCAAATAGTAGAATTAATTTCTTAACAGAAAAGTAAATGATAAGATTTTTTTTTTGTTTTTCTAAGAACTAAAGATGCAATAAAATAAAGTAATAATTTAATTAACTGAAAAAGAAATAATGCAAGTGAATAAGATTGGCGCAAGATGAGAAGGGTACTTGACTATCACAAGGGTTTCACCTAAATCTATCTAATTAATGCTTCTGGTTAAGGGCTAAACTGCTTTTATTGTGCTAGTCGGGTGGTGGGTCTAGGTGTGTTTATAAATTAAGAACTGGAAATAAAGGAACCACTTAACCGCAAGTGTACGGTTGTCCAAGTAATATATGATAACAAGTTCGTTCACAGGGACAGATTAGGCACAACTCAGGTATTAATCAAAAAGTAAGAATAATTGCTTGACAGAAAAATAAAATAAAGATTTTTGTTTGATTTTTCATAAATTAAAAGATGCAAGAAAATAACTTACGGAAATAAAAGAAAGAAATTAAAAGAGACTTGAAACTTTTGATGAGAAAGAGTAATTGATCCTCGCAAGGGTTTCACCTAACCTATCTAATTCATGCTTCTGTTTAAGGGCTAAACTGGTATTACTGTGCTAGTCGGGACTCTAATATCTCCTAACCCCCATCAGGGTGGACTTAGGAGCTATCCTACGGTATTACAAACCCCTTCAGGGTGAATATAAGCTACTTTCAGATGGATACTAATTTACCTCATTGGCTACATGGTTAGTTAAGCCCGTCAGGGTCAATAACGGATACTATGCGTCTATTATCTAAGTCTGTAATTAAACCCCCCCCCCTCAAGGTGATCCATACGCCACTATATGGAATAGCCAAATTACTATGAGCTGAGTTTGATTCATGACTTCAAAATTAGTGATTAAAACAAAATAATAGTCAACACAAAATACTTAGTCTAACTTAAACCATTAAATCCCAAATTCAGAAAATATAAATTAAACAGAATTAAGTTCAACCCATATAGAGATTCTAAAGTACTAAAGAAATTAGTTCATAACGGAATGGAAAACTAAAATTAAAACAAAGGAATTCATGTTCAAATACAAAAGATAAATTGATAACCTAAAGGGTAAGATGACTGATGATGTAAGAACAGGACTCCTCCAGCACTTGTTTCTCCTTGCCTTCTTGCTCTGACTTGAAAACCTTAAGCCTTTTGTGTAATTCTCTTAAGTGTGTGAAAAGAGGAGGATAAGGGTGTATTTATAGGTGTTAGGGAACCCTAGGTCGAATTTACTTGGAGTGGAAGACAAGTTAAGAACTCTCAAATTCGTAGCCCTAAATTCTAGGAAAGGTAAGATTCTGCTGCTGATTTGATTTGGTCATATCTCATTCAATACTTATCCGTTTGAGGAGTTCCAATATATGAAACCGCTTTTCTCGGAAAGATATTTCTATTTGTGCAGACCACTCGTCGATATTCCTAGCCAATCTTAAGTTATGGACTCGTCTTTGAAATGTGGCTGGAATTTCAGATTCATAAGGCAAATTTATCTTTTCCTTCTTTGCATATATCTTTCCGAAATCTTCTTATTTCCATGTAAATCTCTTTCCTTTACTTCTTTATCTCGACTTGGTCTCTAAGTAATTACCATATATCTTTTAAAGTTTTACATTAAATAAATAATTAAACCGCATATGCTTTAAAAAGAATAAATTAATAATTCAATAAATAGCAATAGGAAACCACACTCTAGAAATAGAAACCCGAGTAAAAACATTTCGTAACACTCTAAAATACACTAAGACTTTATTATCACTTCTCTTCCTTGGATTGGTCTTTCATGAAATTCAAGAACCTATTAACTTTGCACAAAAAATAGTCAAATTTACGCACAAAAGCTCATAATCTGTAAATAGTTAATTTCCAAGGGGAGAAAGTGCAATATGATAAAATAAGCCTAAAAGTCTATCAAATAAGTCATTTATTCACCTAAAAGGATGTCTCCAAAGGTCTGATACTTAGAAAAATTAGGGAGACATCAAGACCCCGAACTCAAACCTTTGTCGTCCCGACAAAGTAAAATTAAAAAAAAAAAAGGATCTTTTAGGTGAACGCAGAAGGTAGAATCTGGAAAATAATCCCAAAGCACAACTTGAAACAAATCTCATATAGTCTAATCTAGGAATTAATATACACCTACACTTATCATGCAAAATCAAACACAAAATAATATCAATCCAAAATTAATTTCACAATGCTAGAAGGTTACGCTTATTACTTTTCTAAAGATGGTGGCTATAGGGTGTTCCTTGATCTTTACTTGCTTTGAACGCTCTACTTAGAATATTCCCTATTAACTCACTGCGTATCTAGGAATCACGAGGTCTTTACGGTTTTAGCGTAGGCTTAGGGACGGTATGTTATGTATATTTGGTAAATTTGAAGTGAGCTTTTGGCTCTCTCCTCACTTACCATCAACAAACTGTCCAAGAGCTTGAGTTTACACTCGAATAACGTTCTCACTCAACCCATTTGACGCGCTTAATTTGCGTCCCCCAAATTAACCCAATAAGCACTAAGGATGATTCACTAAAAAAATTCCACTTTGCCGGTCCGAATATATATATATTCTTTTCAAATCATTTGTTATTTTATTTTGTATAGCTATGACTCTCTTTTAAATTTTTAGATATCATGCTATTTTTTCATAGTTATTCCTTTTCAGAACTTTAGCTCGTAGCTTCTTTTCCATTCACTATTACCTCGACAGAGGGTTACAATATATTAAACATGTGAATCATCATCATAATATAGCACAAAGCACAATTGATAAGCTCCAAAAGTCCCAACCCAATGTAAATTTCCATGTAGTGGACCCACCACCCCAAACTCAAGCTCAAGACAGGAAGTCTCAGGATCGTGATTCAAGTGCGGGTCATATGGTCATGCCTAAAACTCTAAAGGGATATTGGCTTATAATGTGGCGACAAAATAAAGGCTTAAAGGCTAAAAATTTGTCTAAGAAGGATATAATTCATTCAGGGATAACCGGCCAAAAAGGATTCAAAGGGCTAACAAAGAACTGCCTCTATCATTTTCCTATCTACACAACTTGCCTCTAGTTCATACCTAAGTGGGTTCTCTACTCATTTAGATCTCACGTTCTACAAACCACCCATTATCTTTATGCACAAGTTTACTTATTTTCATTGTTCATTAATTTTTCCTATCAATTATCTCATATTCTCATGCAATCTAAGTGCGTTTTATACTAACTCCTAAAGTCAACTATTTTCTATAATTAATTCATAAAAAACATGCTTGATGGGGCATTTAAAATACTCTACAGTCAACGCAACCCTAAGATTAATTTTATTGAAAGCATGTAAATCACAAAAAGTTGGGATGAGGCAACGAACCCCACCCCAAACTCAAAAGTGAGTCGTGTCCCCACGACTCGAAAAAGACGCAATAAAGCAATTAAACTAAACTACCTACCTAGTGCCTACCATCAATTAAGAAGAAGAATTAGAATGGGGTACCTGGCCATAAAGATCCATCATGTCCTCCTCCGAAGGAGAAGAATAATTATCAATATCCATATTCATAGTTACCTCTTCCAATGTTGACTCAATCTGTGCAATTTCCATCCAAAGTGCTCTGTTGTCTTCTCTCAAAAGTTCGATTTCATGTTGCAATTTGAGAGCCCATGGAGGAATACAAGAATTATTTTGAGAGGAAGAATAACCTTGATCTTGAACTTGTTTCTTTTCTTTAGGCTTTGATAATACCCTCATCCTTGCTGTTAATTTCTTGTGTAGTGCATGTGCCTTTTCTTCTTGTTTTTCTTTAATAGGCTCATCAAGATTGATGGCCTTTTCAATTGTAGAACCATGCAAATTCTTGTTCTTCCCTAGGATACAACATTTCCTCTTATAATCCATAGCATTTGTTCTGTTTTTCATGGTTGATTTGACCCCAAACTCAAGTTGTACCATGGATAGAATAAAGTTAATAAAACTTGGTGTAGCTTGAGTTTCTTGCTTGGATTAGATGAAGAAAGGAGTTTACTTGATGAATCTTGGAAGAATTCTTGAAAGCTTGATGATCTTTAAGGTGTTTAATGGATTTTTGTGATGAATTTGATGAAGAGGATGTGTTTATGGAGGATGGAGGAGAGAATTATTGATTTTATTGTGTTTGTTGTGGAGGTTTAATCAAGCTTCAAGGTGTTTTGATAAGGTTGGGAGCTGGAAAATTTGTATGGGAAAGGCTAGGGTTTGCTTGTGATAAGGTAGGAAGTGTATTAGGTAACAAATTCTTCAAACCGCCATGCTAACCGGCATACCGGCGGATCTGGCCGGCTAGCCGGTGCTGGGCGTGTGTCTTTTTGTACCTCTCGGCTTTGAACTTGTGTCGCGACCCGAGGCCACGTGGTTTTTGTTCGCCGGCATACCGGTCCTGTGACCGGCTAGCCGGTGCTGCTGTTTGTCCAGGGGTGAACTCCGTCAAAATACCTGAGCCTAGCTACCCGTGGCCACGGGTTTTCCTCTGGCCGGCATTACCGGTCGTGTGACCGGCTAGCCGGTGCGCTTCGTGTGATTTATTCTACCTCTCGGAAAACAACCCGAGATTTAGACCCGTGGGCACGTGCTCTGCTCCGCCGGCATGCCGGTGGTCTGGCCGGCTAGCTGGTCAGAGCATCAGATTATTCATTTTCGTTCTTTAGCACCCCAAACTCATTTCCTGGACCATTAACACACTACCTTTCTCATTTCTTTTTAAAGTAGACACTAAAACTTGACACTAACTTAAAATTATACAGTAGGAATTGAAAACATAAAGCAAAAAACTAATATACAATGAACTGGCATTTGTTTAACGTCGTTAAGCTCGACGGGTTACCTCATGCAACTATTCAGCTTCAAGGAGGTACATGACCTCCCCAGGATGTAGATCCACCATCTGATTAGTATCCTCGCCTCCATGATAGATTTTCAGACGATGACCATTCACCATAGAGGTGCAGTGTTCAGTTGGATGCTCAATCTGTATAGCTCCGTGAGGCGTAACTTTGGTCACAATGTAAGGACCAGACCACTTCGATCTCAACTTTCCCGGATAATTGCTGAACTTGGAGTTTTATTTTAGGACATTCTGTCCTACTTCAAACGTCTTTGCACGGATGCGATTATCATGCCACCTCTTCATGTTTTCTTTGTAAAGTTTCGCGTTTTCATAGGCATGTAATCGAAACTCATCAAGTTCATTCAGCTTCATCATACGATTCTCACCGGCCAAAGTAGGATCTAAATTCAGCTGCGCTATAGCCTAGTATGCACCTAATTCAAGTTCAAGAGGCAAGTGACAAGCCTTACCAAAAACCATACGGTACGGAGATGCACCAACTGGAGTTTTAAACGCAGTACGATAAGCCCACAACACACCATCTAGCTTCATAGACCAATCTTTTCGTGTGGGGCCAACAGTCTTCTCCAAAATAGATTTGTCTTCTCGATTAGAGACCTCAGCTTGACCATTGGCTTGCAGATGATACGCGGTAGATACACGATGTCTCATACCATACTTCTCTAGAACTGTCTTCAGATATTTGCTCACAAAGTGTGAACCTCCATCACTGATAATAACTCTAGGTGTACCATGTCTAGTGAAGATGTGTGATTTTAAGAATTTAATCACTACTCGCGAATCATTAGTTGGTAGAGCTACAGCCTCTACCCATTTAGATACGTAATCAACATCTAGTAGGATGTAAAGATTCCCGTTAGATGGTACAAAAGGACCCATGAAATCAATACCCCATACATCGAATATCTCAACTTCAAGAACATTATTACGTGGCATCTCATCCCTCTTGGATATATTTCCAGTAAACTGGCATCTATGACACTTCTGAACATACTCATGACAATCCTTATGTAAAGTAGGCCAATAAAAACCGGATTGTAGTACCTTAGCAGATGTGCGGTCACCTTTGAAGTGTCCTCCGTATGGGGAATCATGACAACTCGCAATCTCTGCCCAAACATCTCTCTCAGGTATGCATCTTCTCACCATTTGATCACTACACACTTTGTAGAGGAAAGGATCCTCCCAAAAGAACTGTTTAGCACGATGGATTAATATTTTCTTGTCTTGTGATGTGGCTCCTTGAGGAAAGTTACCACTCACAATCAGATTTGCAATGTCAGCATACCAAGGAGTACCATCATGTATAGCAAATAAACTCTCATCAGGAAACTCTTCTCGAACCAACTCAGGATCACTATTAAGCTCTGAACCTTTAAGACGTGACAAATGATCTGCAACTGGATTATCACAACCCTTTCGATCTCAGATTTCTAGGTCAAACTCTTGTAACAATAACACCCATCTGATTAAGCGCGTCTTAGCATCTTTCTTTTCCATAAGGTATCTAATTGCAGAATGATCAGTAAAAATAACAACTTTCGCCCCAAGAAGATAGGAACGAAATTTGTTGAATGCATATACTACAGTTAGTAACTCCTTCTCAGTTACGGTATAATTAACTTGAGCACTTGTAAAGACCTTACTAGTTTAGTAAATGGAATGAAATACCTTATCTTTTCCTTGTCCCAGAACAACATCTATAGCAAGATCACTAGCATCACACATAACTTCAAACGGAATCTTCCAATCAGGAGGTAATTGATGTCTCCCTATTTGTGATAAAATAATGTTAGTTGGAGACATCATTTTTAGTCATTTAGGAAGTCTTTGAGTCGATTTTCTTGAAAAATGCTACACTTTCCTATTTTGAGTCTTAATTTAGTAAATTATTGTTTTTAGAGCATATTGGGTTTAATTATTTATTTAGTGTGAAGCTTTAAAGATAATATGGAAATAAAGTAGATTCCAAATAAAATCTAAAGAAAAGGAAATAAGATCTTGAGTAAATCTGGAGATAGAAGGAAACGGAGTTCAATTAGGAAAAAGAATAGCTGTCAAATAAATCTGAATTTCTGCACCTACGTCTAAAGAAGTGGTGATAACTCCAAAACCGAGCCGATAAATTGCTTTTGCATATGGCACTACATTCTTTAGGCAAACCTACCATCTCATTCTCAAGGTGTGGTCTTTTGTTGGCGATGGCTCTCTTCAGGAATTTGACATATTTTGGCACATCTCTAATGGAATCTAAGAATGGAATGTTAATATTAAGACCACGTACCACATTCAAGAATTTCTGATAGTCAGACATATCGTCTTTCTTCTGAACTCTCGAGGGAAAAGGTGGAGGAGGACGGGTTACTGTAGTATCTGGCTTCTTTGGCTTTTTCGGAATCTTCTCCACTTCCACTACTTCAGGTTCATCTTCTTTCTCCGTCACATCCTTTACCAGTTTTTCTTTCACAGTTGTTTCTTTTTCTTTCATCACGGGTAAAGGAGGTGGTGGGAGATTCTTACCACTTCTAAGTGTCACTGCATTACAATCTTCTCTTTGCTTGGGTTCTTCAGTGTCACTCGGTAATTGTCCTTGTTGACGTTGATTCAATTTCTTTGCCAGCTGAGCCATCTGAGTTTCCATCAATTTAAGTGATGTGGCCGTAGTTTGTTGAATGCTGATTAGTGTCGTCAAGGTTTGTTGCACATCTAATGTACCTTCTTGAGGTTAAGCAGGCAGAGCTTTCTGGTTCATGGTGTCGGCATAAGCATCTTGAGGAGGTTGTCTCTAAGCTTGATTCCCGTATGCTTGTCCACCTTGGTAATTGTTTTGTTGTCTTTGTTGAAAGTTATTGCCTTGGGGGCGTGGTTGATATGCATAAGTCAGATTAGCAGCCCCATTTGGATTCGAATATTGGAAACCCGGATGGTTTCTATTCGGTTGATAACCTTGACCACTTGAGTTATAGTTACCTCGGTTGGAAGCAAACATTACGGATTCTGGATTTTTTTGACATTGCTCCCATTCATGATCTTGCGTACTGCAGTTAGAACACCCATAAACTTCTTGTGTAACATTAACTTCTGCCCTTCTACCTGTAACACTCTTTGTAATAGCTAGAGTAAGCTGTTTTAGTTGTTGTTCAATTTTATTTTCCATGGCGGTGAATTTTTCTTCAATCAACGCACTATTTCCACCTCGAATAGGTGTTCTCAAAGTATTCCAATCCAGTTCATTTGTTACAGTTCTATTCAAAATAATCTTAGCATGGACTGGTTGTACCTGTAAAAATCCACCACCACAAAGTAAGTCTAGATCCTTTCTTGAAGAGCCATCAAGTCCTCGGTAAAATATCTTCATCTGTTAAATCTCTGTGAGGCCATGATCAGGGAATCTTCTTAAACAAATCTGAAATCTCTTCCAGCTTCTACCCAAAGTCTCGTCTTGATCTTGTTTGAATGAAGTTATTTCAACTTGCGCATCTAATCTCATATTTGTTGGGTAGTATCTATCGAAGAACACAGTTTGTAATGTGTCCGATGTTGTAATTGTTCGGGGTTCTTGAGAATCATGCCACTCACTTGCTCCATCAATAACGAAGTATCTAAAATTAGCAAACTACATTTGCTCTCTAGTTACTCCTTGCGTAATATAAGAATCGCAAATTTGAATGAACTTCTGTACAACACGAGTTGGATCTTCGCCAGGTGCTCCTCGGAAATTGCCATAACTCTGAAATTGAGATAACATACCAGGTCGGGTTTGAATCTCTCGACATTAATATTTGCTGGGCTAATTCCGAGAGCAGGAGCTCTAAATGGAGCTTCTTCAGGGCCATTGATGAACCACGGATCATTGTTCTGAGGAGGTTGAGCTTGTGGAACAACAGGAACAAGAGAAGGGTTGAGTTCCTGATTTTCAGCCATTGCTAATTGCTCCTCTAACTCTTTTGCTTTAGCTTCTCTCTTTCTTTTATTTGCTTATCGAACTAGGTTTTCGGGATTTGCAAGAATCACGATATCTTCACGCGTAAACCAAAACCTGTAAACCTAAGAAACAAAGACAACCCAAAGCGTAAAACTGAAAAAATAAAACTAAAACTAAACTAACAATTAACCTACTAAAGATTAACACCGGGGTCACACGCTACCGTCCCCGGCAGCGGCGCCAAAAACTTGGTGGGTCCTGGTGTCTTTATAAATTAAGAACTGAAAATAAAGGAACCACTTAACCGCAAGTGTACGGTTGTCCAAGTAATATATGATAACAAGTTCGTTCGCAGGGACGGATTAGGCACAACTCAGGATTAATCTAAAAGTAAGAATAATTGTTTGACAGAAAAATAAAATAAAGATTTTTGTTTGTTTTTTTATAAATTAAAAGATGCAAGAAAATAAATTATGGAAATAAAAGAAAGCAATTAAAAGAGACTTGAAACTTCAAATGAGAAAGAGTACTTGACCCACGCAAGGGTTTCACCTAACCTATCTAATTCATGCTTCTGTTTAAGGGCTAAAATGGTATTATTGTGCTAGTCGGGACTCTAATATCTCCTAACCCCCTTCAGGGTGGACTTAGGAGCTATCCTACGGTATTACAAACCCCGTCAGGGTGAATATAAGCTAAATTCAGATGAAGACTAAATTAACTCATTGGCTGCATGGTTAGTTAAGCCCGTCAGGGTCAATAACGGACACTATGCGTCTATTATCTATGTCTGTAATTAAACCCCCCCCCCCCCCCCCCCCCGTCAGGGTGATCCATACGCCACTATATGGAATAGCCTAATTACTGTGAGCTAAGTTTGATTCATGACTTCAAAATTAGTAATAAAACAAAATAATAGTCAACACAAAATACCTAGTCTGATTGAAACCATTAAAACCCAAATTCAGAAAACATAAATTAAACAGAATTAAGTTCAACCCATATAGTGATTCTCAAGTACTAAAGAAATTAGTTCATAACGGAATGGAAAACTAAAATTAAAACAAAGGAATTCATGTTCAAATACAAAAGATAAATTGATAACCTAAAGGGTAAGATGACTGATGATGGAAGAACAGGATTCCTCCAGCACTAGCTTCTCCTTGCCTTCTTGCTCTGACTTGAAAACCTTAAGCCTCTTGTGTAATTCTCTGAAGTGTGTGAAAAGAGGAGGCTAAGGGGTGTATTTATAGGTGTTAGGGAACCCTAGGTCGAATTTACTTGGAGTGGAAGACAAGTTAAGAACTCTCAAATTCGTAGCCCTAAATTCTAGGAAATGTAAGATTCTGCTGCTGATTTGATTTGGTCATATCTCATTCAATACTTATCCGTTTGAGGAGTTCTAATATACGAAACCGCTTGTCTCGGAAAGAGATTTCTATTGGTACAGACCACTCATCCAGATTCCTAGCTAATTTTAAGTTATGGACTCGTGTTTGAAATGTGGCTGGAATTTCAGATTCATAAGGCAGCTTTATCTTTTCTTTCTTTACATATATCTTTCCTAAATCTTCTTATTTCTATGTAAATCTCTTTCCTTTACTTCTTTATCTCGACTTGTTCTCTAAGTAATTACCATATATCTTTTAAAGCTTCACATTAAATAAATAATTAAACCGCATATGCTTTATATAGAATAAATTAATAATTTAAGAAATAGCAATAGGAAAGAACACTCTAAAAATAGAATCTCGAGTAAAAAAATTTCCTAACACTTCAAAATACACTAAGAATTTATTCTCGCTTCTCTTCCTTGGACTGGTATTTCATGAAATTCAAGGACCTATTAACTTTGCACTAAAAATAGTCAAATTTACGCACAAAAGCTCAGAATCTGCAAATAGTTAATTTCCAAGGGGAACGTGCAATATGATCAAATAAGCCTAAAAGTCTATCAAATAAGTCATTTATTCACATAAAAGGATGTCTCAAAAGGGCTGATAATTAGAACAAATAGGGAGACATCATCGGGACTCTAATATTTCCTAACCTACGTCAGGGTGGACTTAGGAGCTATCCTACGATACTATTAACCCCGTCAGGGCGACTAAATCTACTATCAAACGGTTAAGTCTCTTACTGATGTCTCCTCATTTGTGATGATTTAATATTAGTTAGAGACATCATTTTTAGGGTTTTAGGAAGTCTAGCCGTCGATTTTCCCATGAATTATTACACTTTCCTATTTCTAGTCTTGATTTAATGAATTATTATTTTTAGAGCATATTGGGTTTAATTATTTATTTAGTGTGAAGCTTTAAAAAATATATATATGGAGATTAATTAGATGCCAAGTCAATTCTAAAAGATAAAGGAAAGAAGATATACATGGAAATTGGAGATAAGGAAACAAAAGCTAAAATATGGAAAGATAAAGTTGTCAAGTAAATTTGAATTCCACCACCCAGGACCATGAATGGGCTTATATCTCAAAATCAGTGAGGAATTTGGAAGAATGGTCAAGAGAAAAGTTAAATATCTTTCCGAGACGATGAATTTCGACTATTGATACATGTCAAACGGATAAGTATTGAAACTGTTATGACCAAAACAAAAACGGGGCTGATTCTATATTTTAGGGTTACAAATTTGAGTTGTGCTAGGAGTCCATTACTTACCTTCTCCTTCAAGAAAACGAATTAGGGCTTCCTAAACACCTATAAATACACCCTTAAACCATTGTAAACATGTCCTTGCTCAGTTACAAGTATAGGCTTAGTCCTTGCTATTATTTTCTCAGTTTTAAATAATAGCTTAGTCCTTTAATTTAATATTCATCCTTAGTATTAAGGTATTCATCCAAGAAGCAAGCTAACCTATAGAGGAAGACAACAAGCAAGAAGTTGGAGAGTGACAAACTCCTCTTCTACATCTCACCTTCTCTATATTTAGGGTAATAACCTATAGATTTGTGGCTTCACCATATTTCTAAGCTTTTATTTTGTAAGTTTTGCTTTTAATTGTTGAGTTATTATTTTGTCTATATTCATTAATAATATTTGTTATTTTAATTTATTTGAGCTTGGTGTATATTGTTATTATGTGTTTTGACTTATTGTTACATCCCTAGATTTGGCCAAACTTAGGACTATTCTTAGTTATTGACAACACCACATAATCGTCTAGTTTTGATCATTTGCCTAACTAGATAGCCTTAAAGGTTTGATTTAACCACCAATCATTACTCAAGGTTTCTTAACCCAAGTTCCTTGGTAGTGGAGAGGTTGCTCCTCAGCTTGACAGAGGTTAGGTAGAATTTAGAATCCTAGTTAATATATAATGCTCAATGTGTGACAGGTTAGAATACAACTTAGTAAGAGACTCATATTAGTAATCCTAATTTATTTCACTTACGTTCATATTTATTTATTTGCATTATTTATTTATTCGCGTTACATAATTATTCATCTTATTATATTTTTATATAAACATCTAAATTCATCTACGCTTGTTAAATATAAGTAGATTTAACAGATTAAATCCCTGCGAACGAACTTGACTTATCATTAATACATGCAAACGATCTGTGATACTTGCAGTGAGTTCCGTGGTTCTCAAGGGTGTGTGCTCTTTATTATTATCTTTATTTATCTATTATTTTATCACACCTTTGCCCCCACCAAGTTTTTGGCGCCGCTACCGGGGATTTATCTTTAAGTTAAATCTATTGTGTGTTTATTTAGTGTAGAAGATTTTATTTGTTATTAGTTTTACGCGTTTTATTTTTTTTATTTTTTTTCAGGTTTTAGATGACTAATCAACTTTTGGAGCTAGGTTTTCCTAGTAAATTTTGAGTGCAACTCACTGGGATTCGCATCCCAACTATTCAGTCTGTTCGATTCAAGCCCGATCCTGACCTGATTAATCAATTCGCGAGCTATGGGAAATATAGTGGTGATACACATCATGATCCAGTCGGATTCGTTCAGAAATTCATGCAATATTGTGATGCCTACATTATTGAAGGTGTTACGCAAGAACATATATATTATTTAATGTTTCAATTTTTCTTGACCGGGAAAGCAAGCGATTGGTTAGATGATCAACCTCCCGAGCTAATAACAAATTGGGACAAGCTTCAAGAAAGATTCCTTGATAAATTTTATCCTACAAGTATGCAAGTGAAGGAACTATTGGAGCTTATGATATTCTTACAAGAAGACGGAGAGAGTGTTGGCGAAGCATGGATGAGATTTAAAAAGATGTTGGCAAGATGTCCAATACATGGATACACGCCACAATTACAATTATCCATGTTCTATAATGGACTCAATAGAGAGTCAAGGCTGAGAGTAGATGATATAGGTCGTGGTAGTTTTGTCTCTATGGATCCGAAAGAAGCTAAGAGCGGTATGGAAACAATCATCGAGACCGACATAAGTTGGCCACAAGAACAAACTCCTACCACTAACGAAGAAACAGAAACGAGGTTTTCAAGCTTGCAAGATCAAATACAACAACTCGCTATAACAGTTAAGGAAAGCCTCCAAAAGCCACTGCAACAGTTATACCTGCAAGAACAAGCCTATGAAAATCAAGCTAATCAACCACCGGGCTGCAATGTGCACAATGGAAGTCAAGCTCCATCACATCCTCAAGAAGAAATCACTGAGTTAAAAGAGACGGTTAGTCAATTTATCAACTTCTCAAAGGATAATATGAGCAAACTTGAGTCAAATATCAATGCAGCAGTAGTGCAAAGCCTGCAACAACAGAATCAAGATTTGAAACAACATAATCGACTTTTAGAGAAGAATGTGATGCGGCTCACTACAATCATAGAACAAATGCAAAGTCAACTCCTGCAATTGACCCAAGATACAACTTCTAACATGAAGAAGATCTAATACGTTTATGACAAGGTTAATACTATTGGTCTTCAAGCTCAAAAGATGAAAGAAACGCAACCATCTCCCTCAAAAGGGGATGTTCTACCAAACAAGTCAAACGTAAAAGATATGAACTTAGATGAGATAATTGTTGAGGATTGGGTTGAAGAAGTTGAACACGATGAAAGTAAGAAGCCAAGAGTGGTTGAGGAACCAAGATTGAAGAGAGAAGTAGAGCAAGGTAGCCACCATACATTGCTACTATCCCGCTTATCCAAAGGAGCAACAACAGAAGTGTATAGAGGCGTTAAAACCAGTGAAAATTAACGTCCCTTTACTTGAAGCTATGAAAGGAAGGCGAGACTATGATAGATTCTTTATGGAGGAAATCTCCAATAAAGAAAGGTTCACAAGATCCAAATCCGTGACACTCAATGAAGGGATATCAGCACAATTTTAGCAAAGATTACCACCAAAGCTTAAAGATCCTGGAGGTTTCAACCTCCCAATCAAAATAGGTGGTATATTTCATGGAAAATCCATGTGTGATTTAGGGGCAAGTGTGAATATCATGCCCAAAAATATATTCAAGAAGATTGGTATTAGTGATGTGAAACCGACATCCGTAATCTTACAACTTGCGGATCAATCAACAGGAAAGCCGTGGGGAGTAATCGAGGATGTGCTCGTCCAAGTAGGTAACCTTGTTATTCCCACGGACTTTATTATTCTTGACTATAAAGCAGATAATAACGTCCCATTCATTCATGGGCGTCCATTCCTAGCCACCAGCGATACCTTAGTGAATGTGAATGAGGGAACCGTGACTCTTAGTATTGAAGATGATTCTGAAACATTCTTTGTTTCAGGAAATAGGAATAAAAAGAAGTCACAAGAAATATATCCAATCGGAGTTGTAACCACGAATCCAGAACCTGTAAGCCCCCAAGAAACCATGGAGAAAAAAATTGAGTTTGGGGTAGGAGACGAGGTGGCATGGAAATCTCCCAACCCCAAACATATCATATATTGGATAGGCCCCTATATTATCACGTAAATCATCTTAGAAGGAGTGGTCGAAATAAAAGCTATCGAGGGTTGCAATCTCAAGTTGGCAAGTGTTAATCACCTCCATCACTACTAAGGAGGCTATAAAAAGATATACCGAGGTAACTCGTCCAACTTTTGAAAGACGTTAAACAAAAGTGCCCTTTGGGAGACATCCATTAGTAATTTATGTTGTTATATTTTAGTTTAGATTAATTGTTTTTAGTTGATATTGCGTATTTGAGAAAGGTATTAGTGTTTTTGATGTTCAGGTAGTAAAGAAATGGAGTTTGGGAGGCAAAAACGAATTTTTTTGGGCATGTTGTGACCTGCCACCGGTATACCGGGCCTTAACGGCGGTATACCGCAGGTCACAAATACGAGCCCACGTGTGTGCTATTTTTCATCGCCAGTCGAGTTAGGGAATCATCTCAGGTTTTCCTACATTCTTGACATGCAAGATTTTAAATACCTCGAACATTACAAAGATATTATTTCCCTTGGTCTGACATTCTTCCATCCCCATGTTCTTGAAAACATAGATGATGTATCCATTTATGTGGTAGATCAATCTAGTCCTGAGACATATTGTTCAGGTTACTCTTGTGACCATGAATGGGCCACTCCAAGAACTCTTGTGCTTGTGGAATTTGTTTAAGGAATCGAGATCTTTTATTGATACCTCATATTCTACCCTAAACTCATCCTTTTCTCTACTTCTCACATATTCTATAGGAACCTTCTTAGAACGTTTCTTGGTCTTTTTCTGGGCAAGGTGTGGATCCTTTTATGATTTGGAGGAGATTTGATAGGTGGTTTCTTTCTTATCTCTTTCTCCTTTGACCTTAAGGTTGCAACAACCTTGATTAGTTCTTCCACCACATGATCAATAATGTCCAAGCGCAAACAATCTCTCGGAGAATCGGGGAACTACATCGCTTTGAACAGATTAAACTATTCCTTCATGTCTTTCCCTTGCATGATCAACTATTCATTTTTCTACATTAAAACAACTACACTTAGGATATATCAACTTTGATGGAAAGTTTCTTTGAAAAATCGCACTATACTCTTTTGGAAAACCAACAATCTCTTCCTCTAGGTATTAGAATTTGTCGGAGAGCACATCCTTCATAAATTTTAGATAGTTCGGCATACCTTGGATGGATTTCAAAAATGGTAGGTCGATTTGCAATTTCCTCACCATGTCCATGAACTTCTTGTGCTCTTAGTCATTGTCCTTATATTGAACACCTGATGGGAACGGTGGAGGAGATCAATTTTCATTCACAACTACTTCTTTCTTATTTTAGGCTATCAGTATCTTTTCAACATTTTCATTAACCATCGCTGGATCAATGGCTTCTTCAACAACTTATTCTCTCTCTTTTAGCTTGGATGTTTACTCTTTTTATTTCATAACAGGGAAGTATGGGGCAATTACTTCACACTCCTTAATGAAGACGTGTTAAACTCTTTAGGATTCTCGATATTGTTAGGAAGTTGATCTTGTGAGCTCATATTCAAATGATTAGCAATCTGAGATACCGTATTTTAGAGCATTTTCAATTGCGTGGAATTCTCATTTATCCTTTCATTACTGGATGTCGATGCTTCTTGGTTTGACTTCAACTTCTCACAAGTCATCTTCATAAATGATGTATGTGTTTGTTGTAGAGCATTAAGGGCACCTTATTATGGATATTTAGGAGGTTCTTTTTGGGTGAGGCTCATAGGATAAGAATACTGCATGGGCTTTTGGCATCCTTGGAATTGATTCTAAGGTCTCGACTGAAATTTTTTTCCTTGTGGACGTCGTAGATATTTTACTTGATTTACTGCCCCATTAGGATTTGACTACGGGAATTCGGGATGATTGCACAAATCCATGACCACTAGCATATTGGTTGCCTCGATTAAATATGAATGCCATGGATGTTGGGTTGCTTTTGCACTCTTCCCAATCATGATCATTGACTCCACAATTATAACACCCATATATATGACTTTGTCTGTTTTGGAATCCTCTCTTCACAGCGAATGTCAAGTTCTTCACCTAATTCTCCAATTTAAAAATCTTGGCATCCATGGCGGTCTCACTATCAGCATGTAATATACCTCTTTGTTCTCGCAATAATGGCCAACTTATTTTGATGAGGGTCCATCGATGCAAAACCACCTTAACTGAGAGTATCAACTTTTAATCTTTCACTTGTCCCTTGTAAAATATAGACAGCTGGATCAAAGGAGTGTACCCATGAAAGGGGCACCTTGTCAATTGTTGTTGGATCCTAGTCCATGTCTCTCCGAAGATTTTGCCATTTTTTTGTTTAAAACTTGCAAGCTCTACTTGATCTTTCTTCCTCATACTTTGCGGATAGAAATGTTCGAAAAACGTTGCTTGAAGTCCATCCCATGTTGGGATTGTCTTGGATGGTTGGCAATCTAGCCACTCACTTTCTCCCCAATTCAATTGGAACATGAAGTAGTACATATGTTCCCTTGTAACGCCTTGAGTAATGTATGCATCACAAATTCGCATAAACCTCTGAATAGCTTGTGTTGGATCTTGGTTAATGGCTCCATTATAATTCTCATAGTGTAGGAATTGATTCAAGATCCCCATACCGGGCTTAAATCTTGTGGTTTGAATGGATAGAGAGCGAATCCCCAAAGGTTGAACATAAAATGGAATCCCTAGTTCTGGAAGAAGTTGAACATGATTGTTTTGAATAATTGGTGGATCCTCTTCATTCAAATTCACCTCAAGTTGATTGTTGTGTGAACCCAAAGGTGGGTCATTTCCAACTGGTGGATTCACATGAATTTTGTTAACCCAAAACCTGGTAGTGGGTCTAGGTTGGACATTTATACTTGCGCTTTTCTTTCTCTTTATTTTCTTTTTTTGGTCTTGAAGCAATTTCTCAGGATCCGAGAGCATACACAAAACCTATAAACCTATATAGATACAAAAGAATCCAAGTAAAACCAAAACAACTAAACAATTCTATACTGAAACAAACAAACAAAAATATAACAATATATTCCCTGAAAGAGTCATCAAAAACTTGTTCGCCTCCCAAGCGTGATATAATAATTTGACACAACGCAAGGGAGCATGTACCTGCAACTATACGGGGTCGTTGACAAGTAATAAAGTGTGATAAGTAAAAGGGGATGTGTCCACAAGAACTATCAAAGTTAAATCAATGTGTTCCAAAGTATAAAAATGTAAAGTTTTAAAGGAAATGGACGAAACTAAATATAATATTTGTTTGGTTTTAATGATTAACAAACTAAAATGGAAATACAATTTAAAAGGAAATAAACATAAACTGAATAAAAGATGGAGAAATAGGATATGAAGAGGACTTGAGTTTTGCTAGTAATCCCCAATTCCGTTAATTTAATATTTCTATTAATAAGGGTGAAGTGGTAATTTCACATTAGCCGGCCTTATATTATCTCCCTAACATCCACTAGGGTAGCTTAGAAAGCTACTATACGTCCTTAGAGACCTCTTCCGATTAACCCTACATATGCTTTTGAATGCTAATAGCTCAAACCCTAATGACTACTT
The DNA here is from genome assembly GCA_029959085.1 of Nemophila menziesii. Lineage (NCBI taxonomy): Eukaryota > Viridiplantae > Streptophyta > Magnoliopsida > Boraginales > Hydrophyllaceae > Nemophila > Nemophila menziesii. The sequence continues at coordinate 5,609,065 of JARWIR010000023.1, read as the reverse complement.
TGCTAGTCAAAACCTCCCGGTTCACCAATGCACACCAAGCGTCTAAATGCTATATTTGCAATTAAGCCCCCATTTTGGGCGATAGCCTAATTACTCAAGCTACTCACGGCTTGGCCAAAATATTAATAGTAATTACATATTATTAATGGAAATATAATAACTAGCTTCAGTTAAACATCATCCCAAATTCAATAGAACATTCAATTGACTAACATAATCATACAAAATTAATCCTCAGGCAATGAGGGTTTGATTCATAATGTAAAAATAAAAACTAATTCAAGGTAAATGTTTAAAATATAAAATGAAAAAGGTTTTACTCTTTTGGATGACAAAAAACGAAGCACCAATGATGAAGAATGATGGTTTTTTATGGAAAACCCTTCTTCCCTCCTCTTCAGCTCTCTCTAACATGTAAAATGAATGAAATATATGAAGTGTAATGATTTTGGAGCTTATAAGGTGCTTATATACTAGGTTAAAACTTTTTGGGGGCTCATGGGCTTACTTAGCTAGGTTAATATAGCCCAACCTGTTTTAGCCTAGTGTTGGATAGATACTAGTCACGGTGGAAGCAAATTGTATAACTTATTTATCTCAACTCTGAATTGAATTCTGTCACTTCTCACTCATCACCGACTATAAACTATATCTTAATAAAAAGGAATTCCTCTAGAAGCTATGACCAATAGTTTTGGTGAGTAAATCAATGGACGTCAATATTTTTCCGACGAACGCTCTAACTTTTCAAAGTGACTTTTAGCTCCTGACCTTGAATTGGGGTTCACTTGACTTTTTGACTTCTCCCAATAATCTTGGTTGGTTTGTTGGTTGGAAGGCCTCTAAACAAGATAATAGGCCACGAGGCTTCAAGAATGCGTGGATGCGACCATTTGTCGTTACTCAAGTGGAGACGACAAAATTGTTGGAGATACGACCCATGGGAAATATCTCCTCAGTTACTGCCATGTTATTGAACTCTGTAAATTTGTTCTTCTTGGAGAGTGTCTCTTTGAAGAATATCAGATATATGGGCACTTTCTTGATGGTTTCGAGTAATGGAATATTGATCTTGAGTTGTACTTTGAGTCATCATTCTTCTTAGTGGCCCTTGATGAAAATGGTGGTGGTGGAAGGATTTTGTTTGGTGGAGGATCCACTCTCAAATCTCTTGCATTTTTTGGGCTTCCACTAGATTTTCAAACACTTCGTCTTCTACCGCTTCAACCCAATAGTCAAGTATTACCTCATCCGAATTTGGATTGAAAGGATCTTTCTCTTTGGTAATATTTGCTTCACTAGACACACCTGGTGGTGGTGCTACAACCATTCTACTCTGAAGACGAATGGACTTACATGATTCATAACCATAATTGTTATCACTATTATGAATCAACTTGGCCTCAGTGTTTTTTTCTTGATTGAATTGTGAGAATTGGCCTTGTTATGTCTAGTGAAGATATTTTGTGATCTGAGTTATCTGATTCTTAATTTTTTTTCAATAAAAGTGGAGTGCTCATTCAGCTTCTCGTTGCCCTCCATCATTTTCTCACCCTCATTAACATAAATGTGTTAAATGTCTATTAAAAATCGATGTTGGATCCTTCTTTTGGAAAAGCGAGGATCGCATTTTGAGCTAAATTGTCTTCAAATAAAGGATAATAGGTTTCTGAGGAACTTGGTTCCCATAAATTTGTCTACTCAAATATTGATTTTCTAGCCTCGGTTGGTAGTTGATTGCTTGATAGAGATATTGATACGAATTACCTTGTTTTGCAACTCCTTAATTCACGTCTCTATTAAGTATTGACCAATGGAACCCTGATGATTTTGATTACCTGGTTGATACCCCTTAACCACCTTATTAGGTCCAACGATTTACCATGAAGGACACAAATTTTGTATTACTCTTGGAACTCTTTTCAACTGTGACCATTGACCCCACAACTCGAACACTTATACGACTTTTGAACTATGTTTACCTCATGTTTCTGAACATGACCTCCTTTTTTACAGTCAAGGGTAGTTGTTTCAACATGTTTTCTAGAACAATAAATATAATATTAAGGGCAATATCAACATCTAAATGTATTGTAACTTGTGCAGAATTAAAAATGGGAGTTTGTGATGGTTTCTAACCAATCTTGTTTCTCACGATCTTCTCCATACAACCCAATGCTTGAGTTGAGTCGAATCCATGGTCATGAATCCACTACCGCCAATGTTGTATAGTATTTCCCCGGAACTTTCATCAAGGCCACGATAGAATATAGTGATATGTAGCTCCAATGTGTACCCATGAAGTGGTCACTCATTTCAAAGCGTGTCCAAGACTCGCCTAACCTCTCTCTAGAATCTTGTCGTAAGGTCCATCTGTGCTTTCAGCCTCATGGTTTGAAGATAAAATGTGTCAAAGAATATCGTTTGGAGATCATCACATGTAGGTATGATATCAGACACTAGATGGTCACGACACTCGTTTGCACCTCCAATATAGAAGAAAGGTAGCATGTAGTTATACATCTATTTTCTTGTAATGATTTGGGTAATATAGGTGTCACAAATCTTCATGAAATTCTGGAACACTTGAACTGGATCTTCATTCGCCTCTCCAATATAGTTTCCATGGTTTGTGACTAATTCAACATACCCACTCCTGGCTTGAATCATAATGCCTAAATAACTGGTGGGAAAATCCCAAGTGGTTGCACACACATTTGAAAGCCCTTGCCATGATGTCTTTGAATGCCCTCTTGGTTGACTTGAGGATTCCCTCCATGGTTAGAATTGTCTCCAAGAGGTAATTGGACTCGATGATGTATTTTATTGATTGGTAATACGCCTATGCCACCAAGGGGTTCTCAAGATTCTCGACCCGTGGAATGATGGGGTTACCACTTATGTCTAATTATTTGTTCCCCGCCTATCTTCTAGTACTTCTTTTTTCGCTTTCACGTTTCTTTTATAGGCTGAACAACTTATCCGGGTCCTCGAGCATGCGCTAAGAATAGAACGTGATAAGAACAAAGCACGAGACCAAGCGTAAAAAAACTACACAAAGATTATTGTAGATAAAAATTAAAAACAAAATTAAATAAATGATCCCCACCATTAGTGCCAAAAATTTCTTTCCCTCTAAGGTGTGATATAAAATCAATACTTAGGAGACTACGCCCCACACGTGTACATATCGCCATGTAATATAAAAATTAAGTAAAATCGTCTCAACATGGATGGGATGGTTGATTGTATGCTTTTAACGCGAGATAGAATAATTACTATGCTAAAAATAAAATGCGAAGAGTGGGTTTTTATAACTAAAACTAATTTATGACTTAACTAAGAACAAGAATGGTAAATAAACTAAATGAAAAGGGTTTGACTTAACTAAGAACAAGAATGGAAAATAAACTAAATGAAAAGGGTTTAAGTTGAGTAGAAATGCTTGCTTGAAATGTCTATGCTCACAGAATCAACAACCAAATTACTTACTAAATTAACGAGAAATTCGGTACTTTTTACATTAACCAGGATTCTAAAGTCCTCCTAAGGCCCTCTTGTTCAAATGAGGGGCTACTTTCTAAATATAAAAACTCCCCTAGGTGATCCTACTATTAATAGAGAGATAAAAGATTAAAAATCTAATTTGGCTATGTGAATTATTAAGGCCTTCTTGTTCTTAAGATCAACTCACACGATTGTTATCTAGGTCTACCTATTAATCTTCTCTATGGTGTAACTAGTAAAAGCTAAAAGATTTTATTTATGTGGCCTTTATTAAAAAAAATCTTTAAATCAAGATAATAATTAACAAAAAATAAAAAAAATTATTTCAAGCTAAAAAGATCCCAGTAATCATAGATAATTAAGAAGTTGGATTATGGTTTACAATTTAGACCTCCCAAACTAATACGGTATTTAGCTAATACTCAAATTCAAAAGGAATAAAACCAAAGACATAATATGGAGTTTAAGAGAATAAGAATTACGAAAGATGATGTTTTTCGTACTCTTCAAACTTTTCTCTTGCATATGCTAATCATAACAAAATATAACCAAGTGTATTTACAAGGTTATAAAGCTACTAATATATACATGGAAATTTTAAGGATTAAGTCATGGCCCAGGATATAGGTCAAAAGAGATATTGGACTTTTTTGTTAAATCTGGACAACTCAAGTCAGTTTACCAAAACATCTATAACTTCCTCGTCTCAACTTGGAATTGAACGACGTTGCTTATCACGCGTACTAGAATCCAAGAGTTACCTTTCAGCGAAATATCATGATTATATTCATTATTAATTATTTTTTGTGACTTTTGCAAGTTGCCGAGTAGATTTGCTGCTTTCACTTCTAGTGATCTTTTTGATTTCTTGACTTGTCTTGATTTTGTTTCTGCTCATATTAGTTGTTTCCTTAACTTCTTGACACCTTATATTCATAATTTTATTTTTGAATCCTCCATTTTATATGATTTACACAATTAAACACAAAAATACCTAAAATTGCTCTAGGATACGAATAATCTCATATAATAGCTAATAATTCAATATTGATAAATCAATGGATACACCTATCTTTTCAATCATAAAACAACCCAAAATAATGTTTCATAAGTATTACATTATATTAAAAATACATGAGACATTAGAGTTCTATACATCCTCAGCTTCCGAGGATATGTATTCTTATCATGATCCTCAGAATTACCATGTAAATGAATAACATATGCCTCTTTGTGGGCTTCAATCGGAGGAAGTCTCCATTTCCTCATAAGTTGTTACAACAACTGATGCGTGATATCTGTGCCGAGGGAGATCCTCTCCCTGCCACTAAAGCATTGTTTGTCACCTCATCATCCATCTATCGCAACAAATTTCTCGCACGATCAAGTCAATACCTTATGGAATCTCAATTTAAATCACAACTCATTACCATAGACAGTTCCAATTAATAGAACACAAAATATCTATCAACTCGATAGATCGATTTAAGACCAAAATAGAACGGGTAGAAGAATATTACTAATGGTCGATCACTGTTGGAATGCCTCTCGATATGGACGGAATTCCCAGAAACCAAACACTATATTAGGACCAAAGCGAGGTGCGTTTTCGATGGAACTCAGACGTTTACCATTAGTATAATGTTTGCGGGTATTCTTACGACTAGAAAGCTATGGAGGTTTTTAGATGTATAATGACCACTATGTGAATTTAATAGAGAAATAGAATGCACCCATTTCGAGATATGACTGTGGTATTCATATATGTTTTGGAAGCGTGCATGAGGCGGTCATGGGTGCTCATATCAGACTGTCATTAGTGAACCATTTAAGTCGTTTGTGGGACTCAAACTGTATCTGGTACTCGTAGTGTATGAGGTGCTACTCTCGGATGTCGGTTACGTATGCAATTTTGTATGTTTGGCATGTATTTCCTTAAGTAAGTTTGAGACTCCTTTACAGGCGACAAAGATAGGTTACTCTTGGTTCGTGGCCTTAGATTTAGTCTCGACCTTCTCAGCCTTTCTGGGTTAGTGTGACAAATTTCATAAATTAACGCCATGAGTGTACTATGTTCCAAAAAATAACAATTATCACTCAGGTATCTTGGAAGCTTAATGTCTTATATGAATAGAGTAATCAAAAAGTGACCAGGGCCGGTCCGGGAACTTAGAGGGCCCTGGGCGAAACTAAAATAATGGGCCCCTTTAGTTATAAAAACAAATTTATACTAAATATTAACAAAAAATAATATGATTCGTGAAACAAAAAAACAAATCTATACATTCATACAATATCTTAGAGGTCTCGTTAAAACTTTGTTTGACAAAAACCTAATGGGACAAAACCCCAAACTAATGAAAAAGAGTACCCCATATTGATAACATCTCATAACTAGAATTACTGCTCAACTTAAAGTCCATACTCTTTAACTTCTTTCGTGTTCATTAAAAAATCACATTCAGTATCTTGATTTAATTTTCTCTAAGCTCTAACCAGTGTGATGGAATAGATAGTCATTTAGATTTGCCTTATGGTGTAACATCTCGTTTGCCTAGCAAAAAGAACAGGTTTTTTAATAGAAAACAAAAACAAAGTTTTTCAAGCTTTGTGTGATAGTTCAGGGGTTTACTTGCATGTAATGAAAAGGTACCTTGATCAAAGCCTCAATCTTTCCGTGCTATTTTGTTTGCATTGCCACCTATTTAGTTTTTCTACTCCATCTACTATACATTCTATACAAAAAATGAATAACATGTTCATGTTTCAAGAATTCAACTTTTATGTCAAAAAATTATATACCTTTTTCTTTATATATAATACAGAGGAAACAAAAAGGAATAGGCAAAATTAAACAAATAAAAATGTAAGAAAATGGACTTACAGGATTATTAGGCAAAGTAAATTCTTAAGGAACAACAAAACAATGCCTAAAGCAATCATGTTTCTACATATTCAATCTCTTGTCTAATTCCAATTGAGCCAGGTTCCTAATATAAGCCACAGACCAACAAATTTATTTAAAATTCAGGAAAATTTTGCAAATTATTTAAAATTTCGCTAATTCTAATATAATAATTATTGGAAATAGAAATTTGTTACTCCTACTTTGTCTAGATTGCTATTGATCTGCACCCTCAGTTTTGAGAAGCCTATATATTAGAAATTAACTAATTCAATATGGTATTCTTACTTTGTCTAGATCGATAGACTAGATTGTCATCGATCTGTGTCCTTAATTTTGAACTGACGACTGCCTGCATAAATTACAATGATACTCAACAATATTAGACATCAAACAGAGATATTTAATCAAGAATATACATACATAGCAATATATAAAATAAAGAACCTGCTGGAAGAAATTGAAAGTTTCAAGATTAGATCCAGTGAATCAAATATGACCTTGCTTTGGCTTACTTCCATTTCAGTAAATTATAGTCCATCAAATAATATCACTCGCTCTTTGTAATAGACCTTATTCATAAATTATTAATCAATATTTTATGAATAAAAAAAAAAGGTAGATAGAGAGACTAAGAATAAAGATTGAAAACCTAATTTATTTAGTCTTAGCAACAATCAAATTTCACTGTAATAAAAATATAAAATCAATGAATACAAAAATAGAAAAAAAAATAAAAAACCATAAAAAAAATGTGATTGCTTTATGATAAACTATGAACTAGAAAGTTTTGTATAAGGTTTTTTTTTCAAAATAAAAAATAAAACTCAAACCAAAACAAAGTTTTATATAAAAATATTGAATCATATTTTTGAAAATTATTAAAAATTCAAATTATAATATATATTGGAAAATAAAGCTATTAATGGCGGATGAAAATAAAAAACTGAAAAATCTTTTTTCTTATATTTGTTGTTTTATTTTTCAAATCTTTTCTATATAGATATATGAAAAGAAAATTAAAAAATGGGCCCCTATTGAACTTGGGCCTTGGGCGGTCGCCCAGATTGCCCAGGTATATGGCCGGGCCTGAAAGTGACATGATATATCTCTTAAAATCATACCACCTAATTATATCATTTATGCCGTGACGTGATATAATGGTTATAAATCGTAATTTACCTATTTTCTTGATTTGATTACCGATTTTTAGGTAATTAATTCACACCACGTTATGGATAGTAATTGGATGATATGATTTTAGGTTGTATATATCACTACTCAATTCATACCACCCAAATACCACCCAATGACGTGGCGTGAATTGGTTGGTTATAAATTGTTAATGTATTTGTTTTCTTAATTTGATTAAAGATTTGTAACCAACCAATTCACGTCACGTCATTAGGTGGTACGAATTTGGGGGGTATATATCATTACTCTTAAAAATAAACGGATATGTACTATGCACAGTCAAATCATTTCGGATTGATTTAAAAAGAAATCACTTTGGAGAATTAAAGAACTGGGTCTTTGAACATGACCAAAAAGGCAAGGATAAAAACTTGCGGAGGTGATTTTAATAATCGGCCTCAAGCTTGATCAACGGACTCATTAGATTCCAATTGGCCTATACAAAGAGACTCCCCTTAGGAGATTAAGTCGTGTGCTTTCAAAACTTGAGTTTCTCTCTGTACTTGATAACAATAAAAGAGGGTTTTACTATTATATATTCTTGTATTTATGCAACGAAAATGAAAGCTCAAAGAAGCTTTTGGCTCTTAGTTTCTTTTGTTGTTTTTGGTATTGTCGGTATTTATGGGGGAGGTGAGTTGTCGAAAAACTTTTATGAAAAAAGCTGTCCTCGTGCCGAGGTGATAGTGAGAAATATCATCCGGAGCAAAGTCCAAACTGACTCTACCTTAGGTGCTAAACTCCTTAGGCTGCATTACCATGATTGTTTTGTTAAGGTATATATTATATTATTTTGTACTCCTTTGCTTGAGAATCTCATTTTTGCATGCATTTAGAATAAGAAGCATTTGAAAACTAATGTTGTTTGTTACAGGGTTGTGATGCATCTATTTTATTGGACACAGTTGGAGACACGCCATCAGAAAAGGAAGCAAAACCCAATCTCTCACTCTCAGGTTTCAGTGTAATTGACGAGATCAAGTCCGCGGTTCATGATGCATGCCCTGGAGTGGTCTCCTGTGCTGACATTCTAGCTTTGGCAGCTCGTGATGCTGTTTCACTTCCCGTAAAAATCAAATGCTTTTGCATCTAAAAATATCATGGTATTTCCTAGTATTTATTAAAGTTTTGTACTTCACTTGCAGTTCAACCAGCCTATGTGGGACGTTGAAACTGGAAGAAGAGATGGGAAAGTTTCCCTTGCATCAGATACTTCTGGCTTACCTTCATTCTCCGATGATTTATCCACCCTTCAAAACAAATTCCAAACAAAAAATCTCGATATCATTGATCTTGTGGCATTGTCAGGTGATCACACTTGTTTTTATTTTAATTCGTCATGATTTTGACTACTCAACTTAACAGTCATTGGTTTAATTAATCAGGTGCACATACATTAGGTGTTTCTCACTGTGGAGCTTTCACAAGGAGAATTTTCAATTTTAGTGCCGAAAGTGACATATATCCATTACTTGATCCAACTTATGCTGCAAAGTTAAAGGGGCTGTGCCCCTTACCAACTAATGCAATCACAACAGTAGAAATGGATCCTCAAAGCTCACTATCATTCGATAACAATTACTTTAACATCCTTACCAAGAACCAAGGTTTATTCCAATCCGATGCAGCACTTTTAGATGATAAAAGATCAAAAGAATTTGTGGAAAAATTTCAAGTACAAAAATCATTTTTCTCACAGTTTGGTATATCAATGATGAAAATGGGTGCTATTAATGAATTCTTACCCGGAGATGCAGGAGAGATAAGGGAAAACTGCCACCGAATTAATGGTTAAGTTGATTGACTGGATCTCCCGTGGTCAATTCTGAATTGGGCTTCTCCCTTTTCTATCAAATTACCAGTTTTAGACAAAATAAAAAATAAAAAATTACCAGTTAATTATCTCAATATTTTCTAACTTTGTTGTTTTATCGTAACATGTACAAGTATTCTGTTTTTATTTATATGATATGTATTTATCGATTAAAAAACTAATGTAGAGTACTAAATAATAACGTTGAAAAAATTTGTGGTTTAATTTGTTAAAGAATCATCTTTTCTTAAGTAGGGTTGATGTTTAAGTATTGTACCACAAATAGATGAACGGAGCACTGTTACTTGCTATGACGAAGTCGGCCTTTTTCTTTTCAGGGCCGGTCCTGACGTTTTGGGGGCCCAAAGCAAACTTTAAAATATGGGTCCCTAAAATAATCTTAGGTGTATTACAATTTTTTTACTAGCATTTTTGTTATAAGTTGAGCTAAAATTGGGCTTTTTTAACCAAAAAAAAAATATACTAATACAAAAAAAGTATCTGGGACCCTAAAAGTATTAAGAATTGAGGGGGGCCCAAGGCGATGGCCTCCTTGGCCTCCCCTCAGGACCGGCTTTGTTCCTTTTACTCCGATAACCTTAAACTTGTTCAGGGTATTCTTTAAGAATCAGGTCTTCGATGACAAATTTACCCCTTGGTTGCCGAAATGAAGAGCTGGCTTTCTAAATTCCCAGATTGGAAAGTTTCTCATATCAACATGAACCTTAACGGTACAGCAGACGCACTTGCAAAATGCACAAGACGGAATGTTAATCTTGATCAATGGAGTGATTTTCTCAATTTTTGGTGCTTGTAATTTTCTTAATCAGATATATAAATAATGATACCTTGTTTTCTTGACAAAAAAAAAAATCAATAGAGGTAGTGTATTAAATTTGTTTAATCGAGAATATATATTAAAAGATCAGAATTACACAAAATAATAACGTCATGGAGAAACAAGTTATATAGAAAAACTAATTAGAGGAGTAAAAAAAGACCACCAAAGAACTCATAAATTTTTTATATTATTCTCCAATCTACATTTATCCAGATCCCATGGAAGAAAAAGAATATAAAAACACCAAAACAATAACAAACCATCTAAAGAGACAATGATACCGACAACCAAAAAAGGCAATTTTGTTGACCCACCCTGCGAGAAACCAACACGTTTTTCAACACGCAATGAGAAACGGAACTAAAGAACCACAAAAATCAAGAAACACCAACACCAAATCCACGAGGTAAAGGGATTCGTCAAGAGCGGAGTCATGCGTTTATCCATATTCACCAAAATAAAGGGTGATTCTTAGGCCGAGAAGAGAGGTAACTTTTGGGAAGGAGCAAAGAAAACATCCACGAAAGTAGTAAACCAAGATAAAAAAGACAACAATAACTCACAAATCACGAAAACAAAATGATACACACCCTTCGCTCCTCCAGAGAATCCATAAAAATGCTAGCCAAAATTATCAAGCAAGAAAAACCGAGTACCAAGATCTTCGAATGAACGGAAAACACTCCAAGATCCTAGTATCGGCAACAATTGCTCTCAAAATTATAAATCTAAGTGAATACCACTAGCTATAGTAGGAAACCTGTAAGAGACAAAGAAGCACCACCAACAATCAAAACGCCTAAAGAAACACTTCCTTTCAATACACACTCTAACCCGAGCCAAACTAATCTCCCAGAAAAACTCCAGATGAGCGGTGAACACCTAAAACATATAATGTAGGATTTTACTAAACAACTAAACCTGGCCGAAAGTGAATCACCCAGGGGAGAGTTATGTAATGCCAAGGAGGGTCCATGGCCTCCCCTAATTTTTCAAAAAATAATATTTATAATTACTTTTAAAAAAAATTATAAGTAATTAACCATCAAACTTTTAAAAAATATTTATTTGGCCCCCCTAACTTTTGAAATTTATTTTATTTGAATAAAAATTATTTTATTTATAAGATATTTATTTTTTTACAACAAAATATATATTATTTTGTATTTAAAAAAATAATTTATAGAATATTTAATTAAAAAGTTAACATCGGGACTTATATTACAATATTTACACAATATAGGAACCTATAGTGCATTTTTGCATAATATAAAGACATATTTTGCAATTTTTGCATAATATATGGACTTATTGTGTAAATACGGCCAAAAAAGATTTCGAGGAGAGTTGCCACCGAACCCTCTTGGCCCCCTAACGGTAATTCCTGGCTCCGCCCCTGGAATCACCACAAGAATAAATAATGGGTAACCAAAAGAAAACCAATAAAGCCCTTGCAAACTTAAAAGCATAAAAAAAAACACAAACAACGCCGCTCCAATACTTAACACACGTCCCAAACTTATTCCCCATCAGTGGGCCCAAAATGGCCTGAAAGAAATGGTGGGCCAAAAGGCCACAATCAAGACTATGCTTCTCGACATCGCCAATGCAGGAGATAAAGTTCTCTGAGGCTTATTCGCTTATGGAGATGAATACGAACTCAAAGATCACCGCCGCTAGCCACATCTTACCACACCACAAAAACCCCGCAATATAAGACAATGAACTACCGACAAAACCCAAGAAGGAAGAAGGTTTGGGAAAAGCGCAGAGGCGTAGGAAGCAGGACCTCTTCAGTCACATCCACTAGGTTCCTGCGAGAGCACATCGAGCTTCAAAAGCACAAAATACTACAATATGATAGAATTTATCGAAGGATCAACAAGACAGATGGGACAAGGGAGAGGTTGGTGGAGAATAAAACATAGAATACACAAAAAATAAAAATGGGGAAGAAAAATAAAACAAGGGAGGGACAGAGGGGCCGCCATCACTACGAGAGAAACCCCAACAACGACGGTCGGGGAAGAGGTAAGGGTAGTTTTAGAAATTTTGAAATAAAGAGGAAGAGACGAAAATCTTAGTCTATTACTTGTACATGTATTACTTGTGAAAGTGATCTTTACACCAATATAATTACTGCGGTCTAAAAGTTCAAACTTCCTTTTTTTTATTTACTGTCTTCATCACTTATCGTCTTCTCCATGGTCGTCGTTCAACCCAATAAGACCTCTCTGGAAATGTGATCGACCCCTTCACCCTCCTTTGGGTGATGGGGGTCAAGGCATGGATCAATATAAACATTTATCTTCACTTAAAGCTATACCCTTCTCCCTTCTCTGAGTGGTAGGTCCGGACATGGATCAATATAACGATCAGTTTCACCTAAATCTATACCATCTATACCCAATAAATTGCATAAAATGTCTAACACTAACAACTCTTGCACACTCTCGATAAAAAATGCCAAGACGAGGCTCTCCATTAGGGGTGCTTCCGATCGTATGTTTATGGGTACGGAGATCTCCCTCCACAATTTGCAAAGAAACTTTATTTCTATCGGATACGGATGACATATCTACAATTGCTGGATTAGTAGTAAGGAGTCTTTGATACTTCGAGGTCTAAATTCGATTATGGTTAAAATATTACAAAGGTAGAGCTTAATTTAGGAATGATTAAGGATTATGTTGTGAATAATGCATGGTTTAAAAAAATTATCTCTTAAGATTATGCAATCAAGCTTGTAAGGAGAGGAACAAGCCAATTGAGAATCAATGGAAGGAGACATGTATTCTATCGGCGCCTGCCTCCTATCTCATACGTTGTAGCAATTCAAGACCAAACTACAAATCATTGAGATAGTGGCCAAACGTGGGTAATTGCATCGTCAATTGAAGGGAATATAATGAGTGTAGAAACATCGAGTGCAGAAAATTCTATGACATTACATATGACGTACCACATATCGACAAAACATATCCTCAACTCCTTTGTACTCAAGGTTGTAAGGCATGGCTTCATACGATGACTATCCGTTATCTCGGGCACATTGTAGGATATAAATACTTGTTTAGGAAACTTGATTTGGGGAGAAACCGTTAATACAACAGATTATGTGCTAAATTAGAATCCCACCAATCGTCAAGAAGACATTTTACAAGATTTGGAAGGGAAGAACTTTCAATATCTCTTATATTTATGTATGCAAGTGAAAGTTCAATGCAAATGCCTATAAATGAGTGTTTTTTGGGGTACTCTACAAAGGGTAAAGCTTAGTGAATTTGTGTCAAGTGTGAAAATCCTAGATATATGAATGATATTAGACCCCAAGATGAAGCTAGGAAGTCAAAAATTTACAAATAAACAAAAATCAAGTCGCAAAAGGAGCCAGAAAGTCCAATTAAAACTCAATAGGAATTATCGGTAAAATGTTTATATCAACTTTCAAAGGTCATAGCTCAGAAATAGTGAAAAACATAATCATAAAATTCCCTAAGCGGGTTTTCAACTAATTTCAAACCTCACGTTCTACACACCAAATAATTTCCCTAAGTTTCAACGTGACTTCACAGCATTGCTCATTAACTTTCCTATCTTTTATTTCCTGTTTTCATACATGTATCTAAACAAATTTAATACATCTTTCAAAAACATACTACTTACTATCATTGACCTAATTAAATCATGCTCAATAGGTACATTCAAAGATATTCTATGCCTAATTCAACCCAAAATTTTTTAAATTTTATGCAAAAAACAAAAAGGAAGATGAGGACAACGAATCCCCACCCCCAACTCAAAAGTGAGTCGTGTCCCCACGACTCGAAAAAAGACTCAATAAAGAAATAAAATTTTAAAATTATCATACATATTGCACATAAAGAAATGGTAGGGAAGAAAGAAAACATAATCTTCGAGGCTTTTACCTCGCCTTATCGACATCCAAGATAGGATTTTGCTGGATTTTTCTTTGATTGCTCGAGGAGTGTTGTGATGTACTCCTTTTCTTCTTTTGAAAGTTGCGTAATTACTCTTAAAACTTTAATGATCCAAGCATTGTCAATATTGTTATTCATCTTAAACTCACGTGTTTCTTCTTCACCCAACTTCTTATTCGCTTTTCGTTCAGGACACGCGATCATAATAGGATATTGCATTATATGACGACATGGGAGAGATCGAAAATTCGTATCACCTCCTCATAGATCAATTGTGCCACATCTTCTTCTTCTCCTCACAATACAATTCACAAACAACCCAAGCATTCCAAATCTCCATGAACCTTCATGTATTCTTGATGTCTCCCTATTTGTTCTAATTATTAGCCCCTTGGAGACATCTTTTTATGTGAATAAATGACTTATTTGATAGACTTTTAGGCTTATTTGATCATATTACACTTTCTCCCCTCGGAAATTAACTATTTGCAGAATTTGAGTTTTTGTGCCTAAATTTGACTATTTTTAATGCAAAGTTAATCGGTTCTTGAATCTCATGAAAGACCAATCCAAGGAAAAAAAGTGAGAATAAAGTCTTAATGTATTTTAGAGTGTTAGGAAATGATTTTTACTCGAGTTGCTATTTTTAGAGTACACTTTCCTATTTCGTTTTCTTGATTTATTGATTTATTCTTTTTAAGCATATGCGGTTTAATTATTTATTTGATGTGAAGATTTAAAAGATAAATGGTAATTACTTAGAGACCAAGTCAAGATAAAGATGAAAGGAAAGAAGATTTACATGGAAATAAAAAGATTTAGGAAAGATTTATTCAAAAAAGGAAAAGATAAAGCTGCCTTGTGAATCTGAAATTCCAGCCATGTTTTAAAGATAATTCCATAACTAAAGATTGGCAAGGATTCTGGACGAATGGTCTTCACCAATAGAAAGATCTTTCCAAGATAAGCAGTTTCATATATTGGAACTTCTCAAACGGATAAGTATTGAAAATGATATGACCAAATCAAATCAGCAGCAAAATCTTACCTTTCCTAGAATTTAGAGCTACGAATTTAAGAATCCTTGACTTGTCTTCCACTCCAAGAAATTCGACCTAGGGTCCTCCAACACCTATAAATACACCTCTTAGACCTCATAATTCAGTACCTCTCATATTATATTCAATTCATACATCCTTAGAGAGAGAGAGAGAGAGAGAGAGTCAACCACTTCAGAGCAAGAAGGCAAAGGAGGAGCTAGAGCTGGAGGAATTTTGTTCTTCCATCAACAGTCATCTAATCCTTAGGTTATATATTTCTTTTCTGTAATTAAATATGATGTCTTTCTATTTAATTTCAGTCTTTAATATTGCTATGAGCTAAACTTTTATATACTTGAGAACCGCACTAAAAAAATGAACCTTAATTAATTATTTCTATGTATTGAATTTGGGATTGTTTAGATTTAAATTGAATTAGGTCTTAGATATTGGATATTACTTTGTTCTTAATCACTATTTCTTTTCCGTACAACTAGAAATAAATTTTAGTATTTGGGCTATTCACTTTAGTGGCGAAGTGATCATCCAACAGGGGGGTTTGAATACAGATCTAGGTAATACCCGTGTAATGTCCGTTATTGACCGACAGGCTTAACTAGTTACATAGCCAAAGAGGTAAAATCATATCATCCGAAGAGGCATATTCGACCATACAGGTGTATATGATACTTTAGGATAGCTCCTAGGTCCACCCGACAGGGGGCTAGGAGATATTAGAGTCCCGACTAATATTATAATTCCAATTCTACCCTTAAACATAGCATAGATTATATTAGTTAGGTGGATTCTTTGCGAGACTCAAGTATCTCTCTTATCTGAAGTTAGTCTTTTAGTTGCTTTATTAGCTTTTATTTATTTTAATTTAGTCTTTATTTTATTGCGTATATAGTTTTAAGAAAACCAAACAAAAATCTATTATTTTACTTTTCTGTTAAACAATTATTCTTACTATCTGATTAATACTGGAGTTGAACCTAATCCGTCCCTGAGAACGAACTCGATTTATCGAATATTACTTGGACAACCGTACACTTGCGGTAATTGTGGTTCCTTTACTTTCGTACTTAATTTTATAACACACCAGGACCCACCAAGTTTTTGGCGCCGCTGCCGGGGACGGTAGCGTGAGACCCCGGTGTTAATCTTTAGTAGTTTTAATTGTTTATTTATTTTTCCAGTTTTACGCTTGGTTTTTGTTTTTGTTGTACAGATTTTTATTCAGGTAATGATCAAGAGGTTTTATTGAAGATGTATAGAGGACATTACCCGGATCCCGATCCATACGAATATTGGGAAGACTCTTCGGGACAACAACAATGGGGTAGTAACTTCTACCAACAACCTTATCAATACCCGCAAGAGCAAGGATGGAACAATCAATGGATCGGGAATAATCAACAACAATCATCATATCACTATCCCCAGGAGCAAGGATGGAACAACCAATGGGTTGGAAACATTCAACAACCTCCAGCTCATCACTATCAGCAAGAAATTGACAATGAGATACGTTCTAAACTCCAGCGCTTAGTAGAAGAAACAAACGCCACCCATGCACGCATGCAACAGATTGTAGAAGAATGGGGTAGTATGTCTTATGAAAATTCCACTCCCCCGAGGGATGGAAGAGATCAACTGGAAGAAGTAGTTGAGGAGGAGGTGTTGAAGGAAGATACTATTGATAGTGATATGACCATCATGCCGGTTATAAATGAAGACCACCATGTGGTTGACAATCCTATTAGCATGGTGGAAGAAGGGGTAGCAACGAAAATCCTAGAAATTGAAACTGAGGTTGCTATTCCTATGGTGCGTGCACATGATCATGATACAGAACACAAACAAGAAAAAGAGGTGATCGAGATTCATATTCCACATCAAGAATATGATGAAGTAATAGTGGAAATTTGGGTTGAAAGCGAAGACGAATGTGAAGGGGTTGAGATATCCACCGAAGAATTCAAAGATCACAATGCAATAGAAGTTGAATATCCACCATAAAAAGTTCACCAATCACTATCTCCACCACAAATCATCATTAGAGATAAAATACTGGAATCACCTCTATTACTACAAATGATCAATAGGTGCTACGCAAGAAAGGTGCTACACCGCAAGAGTAAAGCAGCACGGAGAAGCACCTACCCACCATACTTTAAAGAGGAACGCGAGATTGAAGAGAATAAAAATGAGCTCATACCGTTGAGGACGGTTATCTACTATCGTGTGGTGAAGAATAAGTTTCGTCGTGAAAGTAAGAAGGCGAAACAGAGATACTACCCTCCCCCTTTCAGAGATCGATTGAATAAAATTTTAAGGGGGAAGGTTTCAAAGCTTACATGCCAAGAACGAGGCGAATTCAAGCGGAGGAGAACCGCAAGGGCCTCAATACCATATTCATGGAAGGTAACACGTCGAACTTAAAGACGTAATAAGCAAAAGTGCTTCTTGGGAGACAACCCATGTTTAAATTGCTTTAAGTTTTTAAATTCCTAGTGTATATTTCTAAGTTAGTGTCAAGTTTTAGCGTCTACTTTTAAAAGAAATGAGAAAGGTAGTGTGTTAATGGTGCAGGGATTGAGTTTGGGGTGCTAGGAAACGAAAAAGGAACACATGGGAAAATTCAGCGCGAAGTCCGGTATACCGCCCCAGAACCCCGGTATACCGCAGGAAGAAAACCCGTGCCACGGGTTACTAACGCGGGTTTTATACAGAGATGAGAAAAAGTGTCGATGCGCGGTCCGGTATACCGCAGGTGAAAAAGAAACCGTACCACGGGTTGAAAACCGCGGGTTTTTGACGGAGACGAGAAATTGAATAGTGGCAAAAACCTGTGCCACGGGGTATATACCACGGGGTCTTTGCAGATACGAAATGAAGCACTGATGGGTCCGGTATACCGGAGGTTATGCCCGGTATACCGCAGCTATGTCGGTTTGAAGAGTTTGTGCCTTATAAACTTCTTACTTCATCAAGAAGTAACCCTAGCCTCTTCAAAAACGAATTTTCCAGAACTTAACCCTTATATACCTGCACAAAGACCACTACAACATCCAAGAACATTAAATCCTTCCTCCTAATCCATTCCAAACACACATCCAACACCACAATCCTTCAAGAACATCAAGAAATCTTCTCATTCAACCTTAAGCCTCTTCATCAAAGCTTCAATCCTATTTATTAAACCTTTCCCAAGCCATTACATATTCATTACCCATCTCATATAACACCAAAATACTTCATTACAAATCCTCAAAACATCAAATTTCAAAACTCTTCTCTAGTTTTTGATTATTTGAAGTTTTGAGTTTGGGGTTCATTGCGATGATGAAGATTGGAAGGTTAAGAATACCGTGGAGAGGAAGAAGAAGAGTTGAAGAACCTCTTATTACTTTTGGTGTTAAAAGATGTAGTTGAAAAAATGGAACTTTTGGAGGATAATCATGAAGAGGTGTTGAAACCCATAGGAAAAGTCACAAAAGAGTTAGAGCTTATGCAAATCATATTACGTGGAGTGAGCAATGTTCAACATGCCACCTACGCAACACAAGGAGCTCAACCTACACGCAACCATGGAAACCAGCTTCGTGCTGGTTCAGATACGTTTTCCTATCCCTTTCTTATTTGTTTTAATTTTTTATTTGCTTTCTTGAGTCTTTTTCGAGTCGTGGGGACACATTTTTGAGTTTGGGGTGGGGTTCGTTGCCTCATCCCAATTTTTCGGTGTTATTTGTTTTAGATGCTTTAAATGAAATTAATCTAAGGGTTGCGTTGACTGTAGAGATTTTAAATGCCCCCATCAAGCATGCTTTTTATGAATTTAGGATAGAAAATAGTTGGCTTTAGGAGTTAGTATGAAACTGTACTTTGATTGCATGCAAATATGAGATAATTGATAGGAAAAATTAGTGAACAATGCAAAAGAAGTAAACTTGTACTTAAGGATAATAGGTGGTTTGTAGAACGTGAGATCTAAATGAGTAGAGAACCCACTTAGGTATGAACTAGAGACAAGTTGTGTAAATAGGAAGATGATAGAGGCAATTCTTTGTTAGCCCTTTGAATCCTTTTTGGCCTTCTATCCCTGAATTAATTTTATCCTTCTTAGACAAATTTTTAGCCTTTAAGCCTTTCTTTTGTCGCCACATTATAAGCCAATATCCCTTTAGATTGTTAGGCATGACCATATGACCCGCACTTGAATCACGATCCTGAGACTTCCTGTCTTGAGCTTGAGTTTGGGGTGGTGGGTCCACTATATGGGAATTTACAATGGGTTGGGATTTTTGAGCTTATCAATGATGCTCTGTGCTATACATGATGATGATTCACAGGTTTATTGTAACCCTTTGCCGGGGTAATAGTGAATGCAAAAGAAGCTTTGAGCTCAAGTTATGAATACGCATAACTGTGAAAAATAGCATGATATCTCGACATTAAAAAGAGAGTCATGGCTATACGAAAAGAAAAAAACGAATGATTTAAAAAGAAAATAGATTCGGACCGGCAAAGTGGAAATTTTTAAGTGAATCATCCTTATTGCTTCTTGGTTTAATTTGGGGACGCTAATTAAGCGCGTCAATTGGGTTGAGTGAGAACGTTATTCGAGTGTAAACTCAAGCTCTTGGACAGTTTTGTTGATGGTAAGTGAGGAGAGAGCCAAAAGCTCACTTCAAATTTACCAAATATACATACCATACCGTCCCTCAGCCTATGCTAAAACTGTAAAGACCTCGTGATTCCTAGATGCACAGTGAGTTAATAGGGAGTATCCTATGTGGAGCGTTCAAAGCAAGTAAAGATCGAGGAACACCCTATAGCCACCATCTTGAGATAAGTATTAAGCGTAACCTTCTAGCATTGTGAAATTAATTTTGGATTGACATTATTTTTATTTGATTTTGCATGATAAGTGTAGGTGTATATTAATTCCTAGATTAGACTATATGAGATTTGTTTCAAGTTTTGCTTTGGGATTATTTTCTAGATTCTACCTTCTGCGTTCACCTAAAAGATCCTTTGTTTTTTATTTTACTTTGTCGGGACGACAAAGGTTTGAGTTTGGGGTCTTGATGTCTCCCTATTTGTTCTAATTATTAGCCCCTTGGAGACATCCTTTTAGGTGAATAAATGACTTATTTGATAGACTTTTAGGCTTATTTGATCATATTACACTTTCTCCCCTCGGAAATTAACTATTTGCAGAATTTGAGCTTTTGTGCCTAAATTTGACTATGTTTAATGCAAAGTTAATCGATTCTTGAATCTCATGAAAGACCAATCCAAGGAAAAAAAGTGAGAATAAAGTCTTAATGTATTTTAGAGTGTTAGGAAATGATTTTTACTCGAGTTGCTATTTTTAGAGTACACTTTCCTATTTTGTTTTCTTGATTTATTGATTTATTCTTTTTAAGCATATGCGGTTTAATTATTTATTTAATGTGAAGCTTTAAAAGATAAATGGTAATTACTTAGAGACCAAGTCAAGATAAAGATGTAAGGAAAGAAGATTTACATGGAAATAAGAAGATTTAGGAAAAATTTATTCAAAAAAGGAAAAGATAAAGATAAAGCTGCCTTGTGAATCTGAAATTCCAGCCACGTTTTAAAGATAATTCCATAACTAAAGATTGGCAAGGATTCTGGACGAATGGTCTGCACCAATAGAAAGCTCTTTCCAAGACAAGCAGTTTCATATATTGGAACTTCTCAAACGGATAAGTATTGAAAAAGATATGACCAAATCAAATCAGCAGCAAAATCTTACCTTTCCTAGAATTTAGAGCTACGAATTTAAGAGTCCTTGACTTGTCTTCCACTCCAAGAAATTCGACCTAGGGTCCTCCAACACCTATAAATACACCTCTTAGACCTCATAATTCAGTACCTCTCATATTATATTCAATTCATACATCCTTAGAGAGAGAGAGAGAGAGAGAGAGAGAGAGAGAGGGAGAGAGAGGGAGAGAGAGGGAGAGAGGGGGGGAGAGAGAGAGAGAGAGAGAGAGAGAGAGAGAGAGAGAGAGAGAGAGAGAGAGAGAGAGAGAGAGAGAGAGAGAGAGAGAGAGAGAGAGTCAACCACTTCAGAGCAAGAAGGCAAAGGAGGAGCTAGAGCTGGAGGAATTTTGTTCTTCCATCAACAGTCATCTAATCCTTAGGTTATATATTTCTTTTCTGTAATTAAATATGATGTCTTTCTATTTAATTTCAGTCTTTAATATTGTTATGAGCTAAACTTTTATATACTTGAGAATCGCACTAAAAAGATGAACCTTAATTAATTATTTCTATGTTTTGAATTTGGGATTGTTTAGATTTAAATTGAATTAGGTCTTAGATATTGGATATTACTTTGTTCTTAATCACTATTTCTTTTCCGTACAACTAGAAATAGATTTTAGTATTTGGGCTATTCACTTTAGTGGCGAGGTGATCATCCGACAGGGGGGTTTGAATACAGATCTAGGTAATACCCGTGTAATGTCCGTTATTGACCGACATGCTTAACTAGTTACATAGCCAAAGAGGTAAAATCATATCATCCGAAGAGGCATATTCGACCATACAGGTGTTTATGATACTTTAGGATAGCTCCTAGGTCCACCCGACAGGGGGCTAGGAGATATTAGAGTCCCGACTAATATTATAATTCCAATTCTACCCTTAAACATAGCATAGATTATATTAGTTAGGAGGATTCTTTGCGAGACTCAAGTATCTCTCTTATCTGAAGTTAGTCTTTTAGTTGCTTTATTTGCTTTTATTTATTTTAATTTAGTCTTTATTTTATTGCGTATTTAGTTTTAAGAAAACCAAACAAAAATCTATTATTTTACTTTTCTGTTCAACAATTATTCTTACTATCTGATTAATACTGGAGTTGAACCTAATCCGTCCCTGAGAATGAACTTGATTTATCGAATATTACTTGGACAACCATACACTTTCGGTAATTGTGGTTCCTTTACTTTCGTACTTAATTTTATAACACACCAGGACCCACCAATTCTCCTTCAACTTCTTCTTCAAATACTATCTTATAAGAAAAAGGTAGTTCCTTTAATTGTTACTTCGGAGAAGCTATCATGGCCAT
Organism: Nemophila menziesii; assembly: GCA_029959085.1. Lineage (NCBI taxonomy): Eukaryota > Viridiplantae > Streptophyta > Magnoliopsida > Boraginales > Hydrophyllaceae > Nemophila > Nemophila menziesii. Next base: position 5,586,710 of record JARWIR010000023.1, on the reverse strand, counting down.
TGAAGCTTTCTCTTCTTCTTCGGGAGTAGGGTCTTTGATTTGTAGAGGTTGTGTTGTTTTCTTTACTAAAGTTAGAACCTTTTTGCCCATTGAATCACACACAACTAGCTGACCTCTCTTTTCTCGACTTGTTTTACCATTTGAATTGGAACTAGGACTTTTCTCACTTGATTTCTTCTCAATTAATCCAATACCTTGCTTTTCTTCATCTCCCTTATAGTAAATAATGTTCATGTTCTCTTAATCATCTCAATTGACCCCCAACTCAAAGCTTTAACCACTCTTGAAATTTGAACTTTTGATTATTGGTTGTTCAAGCTTAATTTGGGTTAGGAAGAGTGATTTGATGATGATTCTCTATGTGGGTAAGATGGATTCTTCATGGATTGGTATGGATTTAAGAAATTGTAGGATGAATTTTTGAAATTTAAGCTTTTGATTCTTGGATTCAAGGTGTTTTGGTATGATATGGGTGGTTGAATCTTCTTTGTAATGATATGGAGAATGAATTGGATGTGTTTTCATGGTGATTGGGTAGTGTTTTGATGTTTGGTGAAGGTTTTTATGAGCTTCAATGGAGTTGGGAGAGTTTTGGAGAAGAGAAGTAGGCTTAAGGTTTATGAAATTCGGAATTAAAAAGCTTCATACCTCTTTTATAACCTTATACCCGTTTTCTCTTTCTCTGGCGGCGCGCTGCGGTATACCGCGCATATCGTCCGGTATACCGCACCTATCAGCGTTCAAAATTTTCGTCTCTGCAAAATACACGTGGTACGACCCCGTGGCACGTGTTTTCTTCTCCTGCGGTATACCGCGGCTGAGGTCCGGTATACCGCACCTCTGCTTTTCTGAAAAATTTTGTTCGCCTTCCCTAACTCGATTTCTCCAATACCTAAGCATCAAAAACACTAATACCTTTCTCAAATATGCAATATCAACTAAAATTAACTAAGCTAAACATAAATTAAAAACTAAAAATGTAAAAACATAAAAGAAATTACGGGTTGTCTCCTGTATAGCACTTTTATTTAACGTCTTTTAAAGTTAGACGTGTTACCTCGATTAAGGATGACAAAATTTCCACCCTTTGCCTTTGATTCCCACGAACTTTTCAGCTCGATTCTTCATAATCATGGATGGTGCCATCCAAGATTTCGTGGGAATAGGTGTTTCTTGTGGTAACTTGATTTCATTTGTAGCACTACACTCCCCTGGCAATCCATTCATCTCTTTAGTTTCGAATCTTCGTTTGTTAGAAAGAATGTCCTTCATGAATTTTGTATATGTTGGAATTCTCTTGAGAGCTTCTACAAACGGTATTTTAATCTCTAACTTGTTCACCATGTCAACGAACTTCTTGAATTCCAGGTCATTGTCCTTTCTGACACATGAAGGGAATGGTGGAGGAGGACATGTGTTGGTTACCACTGGGCTCTCTTTCTTTTCTGGTGTCTTCTCTTGGACACTTTTTAGTTCAACTACCTCTTCGACCTTATCTTCTGTTGTTTCTTCTCCCCCCGTTTCTGGAATAGGGACTGGTTCTGGTTCTGGTCTTGGTGGAGGTAGTTGTTTTCCACTTCTTAATTCAACTGCATGACAAACTTTGTTTGCTGGAGCACTAGTATCACTTCGGAGTTGCTCTTCTGCAAGGATTTGAACTTTATTCACCATTTGTGACACTGACTACACCATCTTCATAAGCGCATTATGTGAGTCTTGGGATTCTTGCTGGCTAATCTCTATATCTTCAATTAGGTTCATTATCTTAGCCATGGTTGAATTCGAACTCGACGGTTGTTCTTGTACGGTTTGCTGCATTAAATAAGAAGGTGGTTCATGATAAGCTTCATTATAAATTGGCGCTTCTTGATAGATAGGTTGTGGATGATAATAAGCTTGTGGTTGTGGTTGAGAATAATCGTCATAATAATGGTTATTATGATAATAATTCTGTTGATCTCCGACCCAATTGTAACTCTGTGGGGGTTGATAATCAGCGTAATTTCCTTGAGATTGATAATAACCATCATAATAATGGTCTCTTTGATAAGGCATGAAGGAAACTGAGGCTGGATTATTCATGCAATATTCCCACGAGTGATCTCTTGCTCCACAACTAGGACATGAAGGTGAGGTATGTACTAGATTCCTCTGAGCTAGTTTTCGCGATTGTTCTCGTAATTCCTCAAGTTGTTGGTTTAACTCCTTGAGCTTTAGAGATTCCATCATGTATTAGCTTCTTCAGGATCTAATAACACGAAACCTTTATCTCCTAATAAATCTGCTTTCGCCTAAAAAAAATCTGTAAAACAAAAACTAAAAAGAAAAGCGTAAAATAGAACTAACTAAAATAAAAGCACTAGATAATTGCACAAGGACTAACGATGTAGTCCCCGGCAGCGGCGCAAAAAACTTGGTGTGGCCTAAGGTGTGATAAAAAGATGTATAAAATAAGTGCAAATAAACACCCTAAGCTAACACGGTTCTGCAAGTATACAGATCGTATGCAAGTTTTAATGAATAAGTAAGATTCGTTCCTCAAGGACTACGAAGGTTAAGAAGAACTTATGCAAATTATCAAGTGCAGATATAAAAGATAGAAAGATAATACGCAAAGAAATAAAAGGAAAATAGATTTTTATTTGGTTTTTATAAAGAAAACTAAACTACTAAATAAAAGACAATAAAATAAATAAAAGAAAATAAAAGAAGATAGTATGAAAGTTATAGCTTGAGTAATTAGCATACAATCCCCACTAGTTTTGCCGTTCTTAACATGTAAGGGTGAATTATGTAGTATTTCCCTAATCGGTCCCAATTCGCTATCGGTAGTTTCAAATAGGATTTACCTGTGTCAATAAGGCTTCCTAAGCAAAATTTTCCTGAAATTGGTAAATAGTCACAAGAACTAAACCATAGTGATTATCTAGCTAGGTTGGGTTGTCAGATCAGACCTAATACTAGGCGTTATGTGCTAAACATGCAATTAAACACCGTTGTCAATGGTGACCTATTACTAGATGCTAATTCTATATGGGCGCGCATCCACAAGAACACAGAATATAAATCCAAACACATAAACAGAGAATAAAAACTATAATTCAATTTAAAACATTAAGTTCCAAAATTAGATAGATGTCAACTCAAAACTAGGGTTCATACATATATGCTAAAACTCAAACTAAAAAGAATTAATTCATACTAAGAAAAGAAGAGAAAAGAATTACAAACTAAGAGGTTGAAGGAGACATGATTGATGCACAGCTCCCTCCAGACTTCTTCTCTTGTGTTGCAGCTTTCTCTTGGCCTTAAGGTCTGGCCAAGGATGATTTTAGAGTGTTAAGATGCTGTATTTATAGGGTATAGGAAGACCTAATTCGTTTTCTTGAAGGAGAAGGAAAGTAATGGACTCCTAGCCCAACTCAAATTCGTATGGAAATAAAGATAACCACTGCTGGACCGTTTTGAGCATATCTTCTTCGTTATTGGTCGGTTTTTGCTCCATAATATACCAAAAGAATTGTAACAGAATTATCTTTGTCCCTATGAAAGGAAATTACGAAAATCGGCCTATTTCGTAGGTAATTAACCACTTCTTTAGGCGTGTACTGCAGAAATTCAGATTTAGGCAGCTTTTCCTTTTCCTAATTGAACTCTGTTTCCTTCTATCTCCAATTACCATGCATATCTCTCTCCATATCTTGTAGTCTTTGACTTGGACTCTCCATAACTATCTTCAAAGCTTCACACTAAATAAACAATTAAACCCAATATGCTCTAAAAATATTATGTCACTAAATCAAGACTCAAAATAGGAAAGTGCACTAAATTAAGCTAAGATCGACCTATAAACTAATAAATAAGCCTAAAATGATGTCTCAGAAGTATATTTAATTATCACAAATGAGGAGACATCAATCATCATTTTGAGGAGGATTTGGGATAGGCTCAACTTGAATGGGAGATGATGGAATAGGTGCACCCTTGGAATGAGAGGTATCAGAAAGTATACGAGCAATAATATTTTCATCCCTAAAATTATTAATATGACTTTCTGGAAAATACTCGTTTCTATAGATAACAAGTTTCATTTTTCTAACGGCTTTATAATTGATGATCCAATTAGGATTAAAACTTTTAGTTTGTGAAAAATCAAGATTAAGACTAAATTTTTTGAAAACAACAGAGAGGGGTAAACCGTAAGGAACACTAATGGTGTTATTACGGGAATGTTTAATCATTTTAAGCATAATAGCTGGAAAATTGATTTGTTCTTTGTTATAAATGCGATAAAGAATAAACGCTTCGTAAGGAGATATAGTTGCATCATGTTTAGCTTTGCAAAATAGACCATTTAAAACGATTTAATATGCAATTTGAAAATCAGGAGTAAAATCATAGGATCTCCAATGTTTGGACTCGGGAGTAATTGAGGTGGGATTTATTAAATGGGATTCCATAAAGGATTCAACACGGGGAATAAGATCATTATCAAGACCACCCCAACCCACATTCCAAAAACTATCAAAACCCGAAGTTTTAAGCTAAAAAAGGGTACTAAGATAAGATTCATTGATTTTCAAGATTTCCCATGAAATTTTGAAGAAATAGCATTTAAATCACAATCATAAACAAGCTTTTGGTAAAAATCTTGACAAAAAGTAGTGGCTTAATTGATTTCAATAGATAGGAAAGTAATAAGCCCTTGGAATTCAAGTAGAGTGTAAAATCTATTACCAATAGGAAAAGCGGAGGATTCAACCTTTCTACCCGGTTTAAATTCGAATGGCTTGGAAGGTTGAGAAGGATTTGATGAACTTGCTATTTTCTTTAGTTTTTAAGATGAAGGAGCTTCCTTTCTTGGACCCATTGCAAGAGATGATGATGAAGATTGAAGGAGATGATTTTTTGATAGGATTTGAAGATGAAATATTGAGAGAGAGAAGTGGATGATGCGTTTTTGCAGAGAGAACCAAGAAGAAAATGAAGTTAGGGTTTTGGAATTGAAAGAGATGGGTTTAAAAGCTGGAATACCCGTTTTTCGTCGAATCAGATTCCGCGACCGGTATGCCGGTCAGTAGAAACCCGTAAAAAATTTATCGCTCCGGTCTCTCTTATTTTGGAAAAATTGGATTTTAAGGATTCTTTAAAACCTCCCGAAACCAAATCGAAAGCTCCCCAAAAGTTTAAGAATGTTTTAAAACTTCCAGAATAACTCTTGTTTTGAAAAAATACAATGTAGAAAACTCGAAAACATTGAAAACAGATAATTTCAAAAAGATCCCTATATTTTCTAAAAAGTACAAAAAGACCCAAAACAAAAACTAAGCATTTTCAAACATGAAACAAGAGTAAGAACTAAAAAAATATTAGCACAAATAAAAAGAAACACAAACACACATAATACAACACCAATATATACGAGATAAAGAAAGAAATCACCGGATTTTCCTTTTACGAGTTTTGAGCGTCCTTTTGTATATCATTTCATTTCCTTGACGCTCAACACCTATAATAAATATTTCTAAGGTATCCAAGGTGGAGTGGATCCGGGAACACAATTAGTACTTTTCACGATCCAAGTCGGTTTTTCCCAAGAAGGTATTAAAGACTCGTATTCAAGTTGTTTGTGGTAGTGACACGTAGAAACATGATGAGCGGGTTTTCCACAATAATTGCAAGTACTTCTTTTTCCAGTAGAAATATCACGAGAAGGTATTGAACATGATTTTTTCTCGTTCTTTTGTATAACCAAATTTTCACCCAAAAATAAATTTCTTTAAAAAGTACATTTTCATCAAATGGAGTGACATTTAAATAGGGATGATTTTCTAAAATTTTAAGAGCAATGGAACATGCTTCATCCACTTTTTCAAAACCTACTATATTTTTCTTCATAAGATGTTGACTTTTATTTGAAGATAAAATATTTTCAAAACATGGATTTTTTGTATTTCCCAAAATATCATCTAAAGTGATACAACATTTAAAACAATTCTTTTGCTCAATTTTTGCCTTTTTCAACATAAGGTTATTAAAATGAATTTGAGAGTCAAGAATATTGAGAAGGGATGAAATATACCTAATATCATCATAATTATATGGCGGTGAAAAAGAGTTAGGACAGATTTCTACCTCATGGGTTGGTTTAGGATTATCATGAGATTCATCGTGGATTATGCTTTCTTCTTCTTCGTCATTCTCGACAATCCCATATAGAAATTCCAAACAATCCCAACGTTCTATTGCCAAATTACAATCTAACATTTTTGAGAAATTCTCTTCGGATATTCCAGATATTAGAGTGTACATCGGTTTTGCATTTTGAGTGAGTTTAGCATTATCATCATAGGTGAGTTCATCATAATCTTTTTCTTCTTGATTTAACTTAAGAACTTCCGCTTCATTTAAATCCTCTTTGTATGGAACGAATGGTCCTTCCATGACTATTCTCCATTGATCGGATCTTCGGCTTTGATAAATTCCTCCATTTTTGTTCTCCAAGCAAAATAGTAAGTGCCTACAAAAAGTGGAGGTCGTGTAGAAGACGACTCTTCCAAAAGATTAAATTCCATATCGTTTACTCTACTAACGATTAAGCTATTCACGTAGAGTTAGGCTCTGATACCAATTGAAAGTTCTAGATGGGGGGGGGGGTGAATAGGATTACTAATAAGATTAATGCCTAATTAAAAATCTTTTGGAAAATTATAAGTTTTAGAGAGAAACTTCTAAGTCAACTAATATATCAAACTTTTACGTGATCATGCAATGGATAAGCTAGAGGTTCGATATATAAATGATACAAGTAAATAAAATTACTATTCTCTTACTACACTAGATGACCATAAGTTAGACTAATTAGATAATAATTATTACGATATTCATACTATTATATAATCAAACAAATAGAGTGCGGAAAATTAATAGAGTAGGGATAGAAAGTACACAACGATGTATAGTGGTTCGGTTATCCCTACATCCACTACCTAAGGAAGCCTCCTTAGGATTTCAAGCTTTTCACTAAGCTCCCGTGTCTCTCTTAAGCGGGTCAAGAACACAATAACCCTTACAACCTCTTCGATACCACGAAGGACAAACTCTTGTGCTATTGCGACACAAGGACACCGAGTATACTCCCTATACTCACACTCTCTCTTAATCTATCTATTAAAATACCTAGATATAAAAGGATAAAAACAAGTGTTTGAATGGTTGTTACAACTTTTCTAAGAACTCCTAAAGAGAGGATATAACTCTAAGCTTAAAACTTCTCTTGAGTGGATTAAAACTTTGAAGCTTCTTGGATTAAATCCTTGATTGAGTAGATATAACAAGTTGATTGATCAAGCTTGAATTGATACTATGATAGCTTGAGACCTCTAATTGATGTATAAGAATGATTAGAATTGGATTGGTAAGAGGTGCTTGAATGAATGACAAAGAGCTTCATTATATAGGCAACATACTACCTCTGCCCGGTATGCCGGTCCGGTTTGTCTTCTAGTCAACGGGAAGATCCAATGTGGCATGTGACCGTTGGGCAATGACTCCTTCCGCCGGTATGCCGGTCCTACGGGCGGTAAGCCGGTCCGGCTACTAAATAACCCTTGAAAAATAATGTTAAAATCATGGAGAAACGGTATTTAGTTAGGACAAGAATAAAGCACTATTTCGGGGATATTTAAAACACGATTTGGCAAATATTAAAACAAGATTAAAAGGACGCTAGGCCAACAAGTTTATATAAAAATTAGAAAGAGAAGATAAATATCCCTTGTGGAAGAGGCTTCATGATGGTCCTTTCGAATCATGATTTTACCATCATGGACCAAAATGTTTAGAATTAGATGAGTTAGCAACCATTAAGAACATCAGTTCATGTTTTGTAGAAAAGGTAAGTGATATCTCTTCTTTTGTAATAGACTAAGACATATCTTTGGGAGTTTATAAGGCCTAAGTGAAAGTTTTTTCCCTAATATTTGACGTATTGTAATTTTCTTCCTTGATTTGGACATATTATATTTGTAGAGATTTTGTCCCTTAATTATGTGTTAAGTGTGTAGCTTTTAGGTACATAGTTGACACGAGATTCCAAGATGATGATGAGAAGTCAAAAAGTCAAGTCAAACCCCAAACCAAGGCGTAGAAGGAGCTTAAAGTCACTTTGGGAAGTTAGAGTGTTTATCAAAGAAATCTTGAAGTCATATTATTTCAGTCACCATGATTAATTGGTCAAAGATTCCGACTTAATTTCTTTTGATTTAGATAGAAGTTGAAGTCAGTGAAGTGAGAAGGGACGAAAGACAATTCGGAGTTGAGATGATTAAGTTGTGCCATTTGCTTCCACCGTGACTCGAACTACTCCAACACTAGCTAAAAATGGATTGCGCTATTGTTTACCCTTTCTAAATGAGCCCATGGATTTGCCTACCAGCTATTCTAGCTGTGCGATTTATGCTGGATGTGGGTATGCTCAATAAAATTAATAACTATGGTAATTAAAGTTGGGTTACACGTCAAGATCAAGTTAGATCTATTCAGAATTTTATGCAAATTTGTGATGACTACATTACTAAAGGCGTCACTCAAGAACAAATGTATCTCATCATGTTTCCTTTATTTCTCAAGAACAAATGTATCTCATCATGTTTCCTTTATTTATAACTGGAGGAAAAAGTGAGTGGTACGATCAACAACCACGAGAGCTAATTACCATATGAAATCAGTTGCAAACAATTATTTTTGGATAGGTACTACCCTCGCATCATGAGGTTGAGTGATCAAATGGACTAGGCAAGTTTACTTCAAAATTAAGATGAATTGGTAGGGGCGGCATTGACCAGCCCAATCATATTTACCGAAGTTCCTACTTCACCGGTATACACCAGAGTTGCAACTGAAAATTATTTACGAAGTCAAAATTCGAAAGAGAAGATAAATATCCCTTCTTGAAGAGGCTTCATGATGGTCCTTCCGAATCATTATTTTACCATCATGGACCAAATTTTTAAGAATGAGATGAGTTAGCCACCATTAAGAACATAGGTTCATGTTCTGGAAAAAAGGTACGTGATGTTTCTTCTTTTGTAATAGATTATTAGGCCTAAGTGAAGGATTTTTTCCTACTATTCAACATATTGTACTTTTCTCTCATGTTTTGGATATATTGATATTTATAGAGATTTTGTTCCTTAATTATGTGTTAAGTGTGTAGCTTTTGAATACATAGTTGACACAATATTCTGAGATGATGATGAGATGTCAAAAAGTCAAGTCAAATCCCAAACCAAGGCGTAGAAGGATCTTAAAGTAACTTTGGGGAGTTAGAGCATTTATCGGTGAAATCTTGACGTCATATTGTTTCAGTTACCATTATTAATTGGTCGGATATTTCGACTTAATTTCTTTTGATTTAGATAGAAGTTGTACTCACTCAAGCATGAGAAGTGACAAAAGTCAATTCGGAGTTGAGATGAGTAAGTTATGTCTGACTCAAACTAGTCCAACACTAGCTAAAAATGGATTGGGCTATTCTTTGACCTATCTATGTGAGCCCATGGGGGCCCCAAAATCAAAACAACTCATTTCATTTTTCATTTTAAACGTTTGGAGAAGAGTAGAGAGAAAAAGAGAAGGGGTTTTCCACACAATCTCACAATTCTTCACCATCCATTCATCAAATCATTCAGTTCTTTAGAGCAACTTTATTTTTTCATTTTTAACATGATTATTTCTTTATTTTTCATTGATTTTGTGTATTTTTATGAACCAAACCCTCATTTCTTGAGGATTTTTATATGTAAGAACCTATTGATATCTCCTAATTTGTCATAGATTTATGTCAAGATGAGACATCAGTTCTAGTTATTTAGAAGTCTTTCTAATCGTTTTTCTTGAGAAATAGTGCACTTTCCTATTTTGAGTCTTGATTTAGTAAAATAATATTTTTAGAGCATATTGGGTTTAATTATTTATTTAGTGTAAAGCTTTAAAGATAATTATAGAGATTAACTAGAGTCCAAGTCAAAGACTAAGAGATATGGAAAGAGATAAGCATGGTAATTGGAGATAAGGAAAGAAAAGTTAAAAACATGGAAAAGGAAAAGCTGCCTTAAATCTGAATTTCTGCACCTACGACCACAAATTAGATTATATCTCAAAATAGGTGTGGAATTTGGAGAAACGGTCAAGAGAAAAGTTGAAGATCTTTCCGAGACGATGAATTTCGACTACTCATACGCGTCAAATGGATGAGTATTGAGGCTGCTAGGACCAAAACAAAAACGGGCCTGATTTCATGTTTTAGGGTTACGAATTTGAGTTGGGCTTGGAATCCACTACTTACCTTCTCCTTCAAGAAAACGAATTAGGTCTTCTAAACACCTATAAATACACCCTTATATCACTCGTAAATCATCCTTGCCTCATAGTAATTAGTTCTTAAGGTTTTATTCATCAGAGTTATTGTAGAGAGCAAGATGATGTCTTTTATTATTTCCTTTAGTTTATTTCCTTCAGGTATGAACTAAACTTCCCATAGCTTGAGTTTTGCATCATGTATAATATATGAATTCTATTTTCTTTCTATCTAAGTTTCTTTGGGAATTACATGTTTTAATCTGATTCTTACCTTTATATTTGTTTATGTGTTTTGATGTAATGACTGTTTTCCTTGCGGTGCGCAACGTTTAGGATTACCTTAATAGTAGTTAGATGATCACCTTAGCTAGGTGTCTAATTATTGAAACACCACATAAGGTCTAGTGTCGATATTGGTCTTGACAACACTAATTCTAACTAGATAGTCATTAGGGTATAATTAATCACTATCACCATGTATGGAAATTAATTGCTAAGGGCCTTGGTAGCGCTCGTAAACCCTATTTGAACCAGCCTCGTGGTGTGTCCGTAGCCCCCTTAGTCGCTCTCAAGGTCTAAGGTATGGGAATTTAGAATCCTGACTAAATATCTAAGAGCTAATTATCTCCCTTATTAACTAGATTTGATAGAAAGAATTAGAAGGATTAGTGCATACTAGCAAAACCTAAGCTATACTTCTCATCTCATATTTCTTAGTATTTAATTTACTGTCTTTATTTTCCTTAGTTTAATTTAATATTTCGAAATTTATTCCCTTTATTTTCCTGTCTTTTAATTAATTACTTCTTACTCGTTATTTCTACCCATTCGATTAACATACTAAGTCCCTGGGAACGAACTCAACTTATCATTAAAAATTGCATTCATCCTGTAATACTTGCAGTACTGTGCCTGTCTAGGGTGAGAGTGCGTTGTTTTCTGACTTATTATTAATCTTATTTTTATCACACCCTAGGCGACACCAAGTTTTTGGCGCCGCTGTCGGGGACTTGTGTCTCGTTAGCGTGTGGGTTATCTATTTCGAGTAGTAGTTTTTAGTTAATTTTTATTTTTCAGTATTTAGTTTTTGTTTTCCGGATTTACGCTTGTGGTTTGCTTTAGTCTTTTTCAGGTTTCACAGTGTTTAATTCTTGGCCTCCGTTACCGGAGACTGAGAGGAGCTTTAGATCCTATAATAAACGTGTTCGTGAGGAAAGAGCCTTAAGAAGAGCTATGGCAGGCGTGGAAGATCCGTTAGATCCACAACTTTTAATCCCACCTGGAGGATTACCATACTTTGCACCAGGAGGACCACCACCACTTATCCCACCTAGTGGACAACAACAAGGACAACATCCACTAGGAAAAGGTAACGGGCAAAACAATGTTAATCAGAACCGAGTTGAACAAGACCTTCTTGTCCTTCGAGTGCCGTTTCATGTTCAACCGATAGGTTACCGTCCTCCGGAGATCCAAAATATCAAATTTCGACCCGATCCGGGTATGCTTAGTCAGTTTCAAAGTTTTGGACTCTACAGTGGTACAACAATTCAAGATCCGGTAAGAGCTATTGAGAAGTTTATGCAGATTTGTGATGCCTATGTTACTCCAGACATTACACGCGAGCAACTGTATTGTCATATGTTTTTGTTCTTTCTGACCGATAGAGCTGGTGAGTGGCTAGATGGGCAACCACCAGGGACAAGTAATTCATGGACAGAACTTCAAGCCGCATCCTTTAACCGTTTTATCCGAAGAGCATGAGACTTAAAGACCAAAGCGAGCTTGCAAAGTTTTGTCAAGAAGATGGAGAATCAGTAGGAGAAGCATGGACAAGGTTTCAACAGAAGTTAGCTAGATGTCCGCTCCATGGTTATACTCCCTCACTACAGTTAGCTATATTTTATGAAGGTATCAACGAAGCAAGTAGACTGAAGGTGGATAACATTGGGAAAGGGAATTTTGTGTCCATGGATCCTGCTGAAGCTACCGAGGTTTTGGAAAATATTATTGAACAAGAAAGGAGTTAGCCATCTTCGCGAGCTCCTGTTACAAAAACCCGAGGTACGCTTCGTTTAGATGCAGAAACTGCAAACTCAGCTCAAATATCCGTATTAGAGAATCAAATCAAAGAACTTAAGCTAGAGATGCAGAGAAATTTGGCCGCAGCAAATGTAGTGCAAGAAGTACAAGGTTGTCAACAATGTGGGGTTAATAATCATACTTGAGAAGAGTGCGAAGGAAATTCACAATATGTTTATTTCATATCCAACCGAGGAGGTTATCAATTTGGTAACCGAAACCATCTGGGTGTGCAGTTTTCAAATCCTCAGGGGGCCGCTAATCCTGGTCATTATCAACCACGTTCCCAGAATAACTTTTTCCAACAAAGAGGTCAGTATCAAAATCAATATCAGAATAGACCTACTCCCCCACAACAACCTGTTCAAGATGCCTATGCCGAATCATTAGATCAGAAAGCCTTACCACAGTATCCTCAAGAGGGAACTGCGGATAATCAGCAATTAACAAAAGTCTTGGACCGTTTGACCACGCAAATGAACGATCAGGGCGAGATGTTACGAGGACAAGGAGCTTCAATTCAGATTTTAGGTACTCAAGTAGAACAAATGAACAAAGTTCTAGCAAACGTTATAGAACAAAAAGAATTAAAGGCTATCGAAGGAGGTGATGACAATGTTGGGTTCGAAGCTTGTAAGGCTATTTGCCTTAAAATTGAAGAAGAAAAGAAGAAAATACCACATGCTGCCGTTAGTGCCGTGGAGATTCCGAGTACCGAAGAAGAACCAACCAAGTCTAGCCCCGTGGAATCTAACTGTTCTGAGAGTAATGTGGAGGACGATTCAGAAAAATCCGAATTTATACAGCTTCTAAAGGATATGCAAGAGGAGATTAGATCGATTATGGATTTTCAAGCTGAGCTGGCTCAAGGGAAAGAGGAAGAAGCCTCAAAAGAGGAACCAAGAGTTGAAGTTGAAGTTGCACCTGCTGTGCAAAAAGAGAAAGAAGAAGAGAAGGTGGACTCGCCACCAGTTGTTCAAACAGTGTCACCAACTACTCCTGATACAAATCCGAAGGATGACACTGAACTCAAGACATTTGTAGAGGCGTACACTCCTGAAAATATCAACGCCCAAATGCTTGAAATTGCGAAGAAAGGGCTTACACCGCAACAAGTTTATACGCAAATCATTCCTGAGAAAGAAGCGAGTGTAGAAGCACCAAGAGAGAACTTGAGAGTCTTGAGAAGAAGTGAAAGAGAGTTACCAACGAACCTTAAAGATCCGGGAAGTTTTAACCTTCCCATTCAAATAAATGGTATGCTCAAGGTGAAAGCTATGTACGATGTGGGTTCTGGTGTGAATATTATGCCTAAGTCCGTGTTCGAGAGACTTGGACTTCAGAAATCAGAGAAAGCTCCAGTGAAGTTGCAGTTCGCTGACAAATCAGTTACCAAGACATGGGGAACAATGGAGGACATCTTAGTCTGAGCAGGTAGTATCGCCATCCCTACTGACTTTGTTTTACTTGAGTTTGATGCAGATAAGCAGGTTCCAATCATACTTGGACGGCCCTTCATGGCCACAAGTCAAAGTGTCATCAACTTCCAAGAAGTGACCATTACCCTTCACGCAAAGAACATATATTCGAGACCTTCAATGTCTTGGGTAAGAAACCAAGGAAGTTAGATCCCACCGTTCCTGTCATCCACAACCTTTCACATCACAAAGCCCCTCCAGAGAAGATCATCTCCGGTATGCCGGCTAGAGCAAAACCCGTGGCCACGGGTATCACCACGTGTTCATTGCCGAGTGGTCCTAAAGACGAACAACAGCAGCACCGGTATGTCGGGCCCTAGCGCCGGTATACCGGCCAAAATAAACCCGTGCCCACGTGGAGAGGACTCGGGTATTTTGATATAACTTGGGAAATACAAAGCTCCAGCACCGGTATACTGGGCCCAACGGCCGGTATACCGCCCAGTTCCGCTGGAAAGATTAAAAAGCTGCGTTTTTCGGTTATAAGAAGAAAGAGGTTGGTATTATTCCGAAATTATTAATCCTTAAGCCCCTCTTTCTTCTCCAAACCTCTCCCAACTCCATTGAAGCTCATTCAAACCTTACCAAAACATCAAAACACTACCCAATCATCATAAAAACACATCAAAGCTCTCTCCACATCATTACAAAGGAGATTCAATCACCCAATTCTCACCAAACACATTGAAATTGAAAAATCAAGAGCTTAAATTTTTAAAATTCATCCTACAATTTCTTAAATACATACTAATCCATCAAGAATTCACCTTACCCACATAGAGATTCATTATCAATTCACCTTTCCTAATCCAAATCAAGCTTGTTCAACCCATAATTCAAAAGTTCAAATTTAAAGAGTTGTTAAAGCTTTGAGTTGGGGTTCAATTGAGATGACTAAAAGAAAAGAAACATTATCTGACAAGGGGGAGGTGAAGAAAAGCAAGGTATTAGGTTCAATTGAGAAGAAATCAAGTAACAAAGGTTCTAGTTCAAATTCAAAGGGTAAAAACGATGTTGAAGAAGGAGGTAAGCCGGCTATGTTCGATTTAACGGGTAAAAAAGTTTTATTTTATTCCAAAAAGAGAACACAACCTTTTCTTTTCAAAGGTCCTACACCCATAGATAAAGAGGAAGCTTCAAAGGCCTTGATAGCTTCTGCAGAAAAACAATTAAAGGAACTACCTTTTGCTTATAAGAAAGTTTTCAATGGAGAAGTTGGTACAGGAGAGTATAAAAGATTCTTGGAGCTTGGTGAAAAATTGGGTTGGTCTACATTCATGGTAAGACGTTCTGAATTATGTCATGAGTTAGTTTTAGAGTTCTATTTAGGCCTCTTTAGCCGAGATAGTGAAGGTTGTCTTCCGATTAGAGGAAAGTTAGTTCATTTCACAGTTGAGGAGATTAGAAACCACTTCCAGCTTAAGAAATTAATTGGAACTTGCAAGTATAGTGAAGCGGTTGCTAAACGAAAAATCTTTGATGAGGAATTACTTTTTAGCATATTTTAGACAAGGAAAAAGTGCAATCACATAAGGGAGAATTGAAGGCAACTTGGCCTTACAAATATCTTCAACCAGATGCGAGAGTTTGGCACAATTTCCTTATTCCTAATGTCTTCGAAAACACACAAACTTTGGATGTGACTAAGAAGAACGCTCTACTTTTGGATTGTATGTTGAGAGGAGAAGAAGTGGATGTGGCACAGTTGATCTTTGAGGATGTGATGCCATTTTCGGTCTCTCCCAAATCAGTTTATAATGTTAAATTTCCTACTATGATCACGTGTCTTGTGCGAAAAGCGAATGTTATATTGGGTGAAGAAGAGAAACTCGAATTTAAGAAGAGTTATATTGATGATGCTTGAATCATGAAAGTCTTGAGAGGAGCGGTTTCTACGCAAATCTCAAAAGAAGAAAAGGAGCAAAGTTGGCAAGAGAAGATGGAGGAGCGTTTAAACAATTTCGAAGCAGCTCAAACTTCCTTAGCCAATGATGTGGCACAAATCAAAGCCAATCAAGTGCACATCATGAAACTCCTTGAGCAATTAACGAAAGATCAAGCAAATCCTACCTTGGATGTCAATAATGCGAGGCAATAGCCTTGAGAGTATGTTCTCTTTCTTCCTTACCATTTTTGTAAATGCTTTTATCTGCTAATTCTAATTTTTGTTTTGAGTCTTTTTCGAGTCGTGGGGACACGGTTCATTTTTGAGTTGGGGGTGTGGGGATTCGTTGTCCTTCATCTCTATTTTTCTATTTTTAGGTAGAAATTAAATTTTTTGATACATGGGAATTAGATGTAGAGTGTGTTTAATAGCTTGAAAGCATAAACTCAAGGAATTGATGATAGTAAGTAGTATTTTTATGAGCTATGTTATTTGTATGCTTTGAGTATTTGCAGGAAAACACACATTGATAGTAAAGAAAAGATTAGTGAGCAATGCGACAGAAAGTATGTTCGATCTCAGGAACCTTGAGTAGTGTGTAGGTTGTGAGATCCAAGCTAGTTGAAAAACCCATTTGATGAAAGTGCTAAAGGTAAGAAAATAACAAAATTACATGGTGTAGAAAGTGATTAAGGCAGTTCTTTCATATTGAAGCCACTTGAAGCCTTTTTATACCTTCTCACCTTGTTATTTGATTTTATGCCAACAAGGGCATAAAAAGAAAAGAAAAATATATATATGAGAAAAATAGCGTGATATCTCAACATTAAAAAGAGAGTCATAGCTATACAAAAGAAAAAAATTGATTTGAAAAGAATATATATATTCGGACCGGCAAAGTGAAATTTTATGTGACCATCGTATGCTTTAATTGGGTTATTGGGGATGCTAAATTGTGCATCAAAGAATTCATTGGGTTGAGTGAGAAACGTTTTATGAGAGTAACTCAAGCTCTAGGGCGATTCGTTGATGGCTAGTGAGGAGAGAGCCAAAAGCTCACTCTAAATTATCCAAATATATCACACCGTCCCTAAGCCTAAATTACAACCTTAAAGACCTTTTGATTCTTTGCTATGTAATCGAGAAGTGATTGAGCCATTAGAGAGTAGTTAAGTGGATCTTTGAATACTAGTGAAGTTCGATGAACAATCTATAGCTTCCTTGGTGAACTGAGTAAAGTCCCAATCCTTCTTACATTGCGAAACTAATCTGATCTTGAATTCAAGCCGTGTTGACTATGGATATGAGAAGTGTACAGGTATGTAGTTATGAATAGTACTGCATGAAATTTTCTGAGTTGTATATATTATGTCTATTCTATATATTCTGCTATGTTCATCCCATTGTGTTGAAAATTACCTAAGTGTGTATTTATAGACTTCCCTTTGTTTTTATCTTTATTGTATCGAGACGATACAACTTTGAGTTGGGGGTGTTGATGTCTCCTCATTTGTGATAGATTTATGTTAATATGAGACATCATTTTTAGTGATTTAGAAGTCTTTGTAATCGTTTTTCTTGAGAAATAGTGCACTTTCCTATTTTGAGTCTTGATTTAGTAAAATAATATTTTTAGAGCATACTGGGCTTAATTATTAATTCAGTGTAAAGCTTTAAAGATAATTATAGAGATTAACTAGAATCCAAGTCAAATACTAAGAGATATGGAAAGAGATAAGCATGTGGTGGGTCCTGGTGTGTTATAAAATTAAGTGAAAAAATAAAGGAACCACAGTTACCGCAAGTGTACGATTGTCCAAGTAATATTCGATAAATCGAGTTCGTTCTCAGGGACGGATTAGGTTCAACTCCAATATTAATCAGATAGTAGAAATAATTGTTTAACAGAAAAGTAAATAATAGATTTTTGTTTGGTTTTCTTAAAAATAAAGATGCAAATAATAAAAACTAAATTGAAATAAATAAAAGCAAATAAAAGATTGACTTCAGATAAGAGAAATACTCGAGTCTCGCAAGGAATCCACTTAATCAATATAATCTATGCTATGTTTTAAGGGTAGAATTAGTATTAGTATATTAGTCGGGACTCTAATATCTCCTAGCCCCCTGTCGGGTGGACCTAGAAGCTATCCTAAAGTATCATAAACACCTGTATGGTCGAATATGGCTCTTCGGATGATATGATTTTACCTCTTTGGCTATGTAACTAGTTAAGCCTGTCGGTCAATAACGGACATTACACGGGTATTACCTAGATCTGTATTCAAACCCCCCTGTCGGATGATCACTTCGCCACTAAAGTGAATAGCCCAAATACTAAAATCTATTCCTAGTTGTAACGAAAAGAAATAGTGATTAAGAACAAAGTAATATCCAATATCTAAGTCCTAATTCAATTTAAATCTAAACAATCCCAAATTCAAAACATAGAAATAATTAATTAAGGTTCATCCTTTTATTGCGATTCTCAAGTATATAAAAGTTTAGCTCATAGCAATATTAAAGACTAAAACTAAATAGAAAGACATCATATTTAATTACAGAAAAGAAATATATAACCTAAGGATTAGATGACTTTTGATGGAAGAATAGAATTCCTGCAGCTCTATCTTCTCCTTTGCCTTCTTGCTTTGAAGTGGTTGACTCTCTCTCTAAGGATGTATATATTGAATAATAATTGAGAGGTGGTTCTGACTCTCTCTCTAAAGATGTATATATTGAATGATTATTGAGAGGTACTGAATAATGAGGTCTAAGGGGTGTGTTTATAGGTGTTAGAAACCCCTAGGTCGAATTTACTTGGAGTGGAAGACAAGTCAAGGACTCTTTAATTCGTCACCCTAAAATCTAGGAAAGGTAAGATTTTGCTGCTGATTTGATTTGGTCATATTTTTTTCAATACTTATCCGTTTGAGAAGTTCCAACATATGAAACTGCTTGTCTTGGAAAGAGCTTTCTATTGGTGCAGACCATTTGTCCATAATCCTAGCCAATCTTTAGTTATGGAATTATCTTTAAAACGTGGCTGAAATTTCAGATTCATAAGGTAGCTTTATCTTTTCCTTCTTTGCATATATCCTTCCTAAATCTTCTTATTTCCATGTAAATCTTCTTTCCTTTACTTCTTTATCTTGACTTGGTCTCTAATTAATTACCATATATCTTTTATAGTTTCACATTAAATA
Organism: Nemophila menziesii; assembly: GCA_029959085.1. Lineage (NCBI taxonomy): Eukaryota > Viridiplantae > Streptophyta > Magnoliopsida > Boraginales > Hydrophyllaceae > Nemophila > Nemophila menziesii. The sequence goes on along the minus strand of JARWIR010000023.1, from coordinate 5,567,697 downwards.
AATAATTAAACCGCATATGCTTAAAAAGAATAAATCAATAAATCAAGAAATAGAAATAGGAAAGTACACTCTAAAAATAGAAACTCGAGTAAAAACATTTCCTAACACTCTAAAATACACTAAGACTTTATTCTCACTTCTTCTCCTTAGATTGGTCTTTCATGAAATTCAAGAACCATTTAACTTTGCATAAAAAATAGTCAAATTTACGCACAAAAGCTCAGATTCTGCAAATAGTTAATTTCCAAGGGAAGGAAGTGCAATATGATCAATTAAGCCTAAAAGTCTATCAAATAAGTCATTTATTCACCTAAAAGGATGTCTCCAAAGGGCTAATAATTAGAACAAATAGGGAGATATCAAGACCCCAAACTCAAACCTTTGTCGTCCCGACAAAGTAAAATAAAAACAAAGGATCTTTTAGGTGAACGCAGAAGGTAGAATCTAGTAAATAATCCCAAAGAAAAACTTAAAATAAATCTCATATAGTCTAGTCTAGGAATTAATATACACCTACACTCATCAAGAAAAATCAAATACAAAACAATATCAATCCAAAATTAATTTCACAATGCTAGAAGGTTACGCTTAATACTTATCTCAAGATGGTGGCTATAGGGTGTTCCTCGATCTTTACTTGCTTTGAACGCTCCACTTAGCATATTCCCTATTAACTCACTGTGCATCTAGGAATCATGACGACTTTACGGTTTTAGCGTAGGCTGAAGGACGGTATGGTATGTATATTTGGTAAATTTGAAGTGAGCTTTTGGCTCTCTCCTCACTTACCATCAACAAACTGTCCAAGAGCTTGAGTTTACACTCGAATAACGTTCACACTCAACCCAATTGACGCGCTTAATTAGCGTCCCCAAATTAACCCAATAAGCACTAAGGATGATTCACTTAAAAATTTCCACTTTGCCGGTCCGAATATATAATCTTTTCAAATCATTCATTTTTTTCTTTTATTTTCTTATAGCTATGACTCTCTTTTAATGTTGAGATATCATGCTATTTTTTCATAGTTATGCCTATTCATAACTTGAGCTCGAAGCTTCTTTTCCATTCACTATTACCCCAGCAAAGGGTTACAATATAATAAACCTGTGAATCATTATCATGTATAGCACAAAGCACAATTTATAAGCTCCAAAAATCCCTACCCAATGTAAATTCCCATATGGTGTACCCACCACCCCAAACTCAAGCTCAAGACAGGAAGTCTCAGGATCGTGATTCAAGTGCGGGTCATATGGTCATGCCTAACAATCTAAAAGGATATTGGCTTATAATGTGGCGACAAAAGAAAGGCTTAAAGGCTAAAAATTTGTCTAAGAAGGATAAAATTAATTCAGGGATAGAAGGCCAAAAAGGATTCAAAGGGCTAACAAAGAACTGCCTCTATCATCTTCCTATTTACACAACTTGCCTCTAGTTCATACCTAAGTGGGTTCTCTAATCATTTAGATCTCACGTTCTACAAACCACCTATTATCCTTAAGTACAAGTTTACTTCTTTTGCACTGTTCATTAATTTTTCCTCTCAATTATTTCATATTTGCATGCAATCAAAGTACAGTTTTATACTAACTCCTAAAGTCAACTATTTTATATCATAAATTCATGAAAAGCATGCTTGATGGGGGCATTTAAAATTCTCTACAGTCAACGCAACCCTAAGATTAATTTTATTGAAAGCATAAAAAAAAAATAACACAGAAAAATTGGGATTAGGCAACGAACCCCACCCCAAACTCAAAAATGAGTCGTGTCCCAACGACTCAAGAAAGCAAATGAAAAATTAATAAAACAAATAAAAAAGGGATAGGAAAACGTATCTGAACCAGCACGAAGCTGGTTTCCATGGCTGCGTGTAGGTTGAGCTCCTTGTGCTGCGTAGGTGGCATGTGGAACATTGCTCATTCCACGTAATATGATGTGCATAAGCTCCAACTCTTTTGTGATTTTTCTTATGGGTTTCAACACCTCTTCTTGATTATTCTCCAAAAGTTCCATTCTTTCAACTACATCTTTTAACACCCAAAAGTTAATAAGAGGTTCTCCAACTTCCTCTTCCTCTCCATGGTATTTTTGTCTTCCCAATCTTCGACATCTCAATGAACCCCAAACTCAAAACTTCAAATAATCAAAAACTAGAGAAGAGTTTTGAAATTTGATGTTTTGAGGATTTATAATGAATGATTAAGGTGTTATATTAGATGGGTAATGAATATGTAATGGCTTGGGGAAGGTTTAATGAAAAGGATTGAAGCTTTGATGAAGAGGCTTAAGGTTGAAGGAGAAGATTTCTTGATTTTCTTGAAGGATTGTGGTGTTGGATGTGTGCTTGGAATGGATTAGGAGGAAGGATTTAATGTTCTTGGGTGTTGTAGTGGTCTTTGTGCAGGTATATAAGGGTTAAGTTCTGGAAAATTCGTTTTTGAAGAGGCTAGGGTTACTTCTTGATGAAGTAAGAAGTTTATAAGGCACAAACTCTTCAAACCGACATAGCTGCGGTATACCGGGCATAACCTCCGGTATACCGGACCCATCAGTGCTTCATTTTTTTCGTCTCTGCAAAGACCCCGTGGTATATACCCCGTGGCACGGGTTTTTTCCACTGTTCAATTTCTCGTCTCCGTAAAAAAACCCGCGGTATTCAACCCGTGGTACGGTTTTTTTTTAACCTGCGGTATACCGGAGGTATGGCCCGGTATACCGGACCGCGCATCGACACTTTTTCTCATCTCTGTATAAAACCCGCGTTAGTAACCCGTGGCACGGGTTTTCTTCCTGCGGTATACCGGGGTTCTGGGGCGGTATACCGGACTTCACGCTGAATTTTCCCATTTGTTCCTTTTTCGTTTCTTAGCACCCCAAACTCAATCCCTGCACCATTAGCACACTACCTTTCTCATTTCTTTTAAAAGTAGACACTAAAACTTGACACTAACTTAGAATTATACACTAGGAATTGAAAAACTAAAAGAAAATTAAACATGGGTTGTCTCCCAAGAAGCACTTGTGTTTATTACGTCTTTAAGTTCGACGCGTTACCTTCCATGAAGATGGTATTGAGGCCCTTGCGGTTCTCCTCCGCTTGAATTCGCCTCGTCCTTGGCATGTAAGCTTTGAAGCCTTCCCCCTTAAAATTTTATTCAATCGATCTTTGGAAGGGGGAGGGTAGTATCTCCGTTTCGCCTTCTTACTTTCACGACAAAACTTATTCTTCACCACACGATAGTAGATAACCGTCCTCAACGGTGTAAGCTCATTTTCATTCTCTTTAATCTCGCATTCCTCTTTAAAGTGTGGTGGGTAGGTGCTCCTCCTTGCCGCTTTACTATCGCGGTGTAGCACCTTTCTTGCGTAGCACCTATTGATCATTTTTAGTAATAGAGGTGATTCCAATATTTTATCTCTAATGATGATTTGTGGTGGAGATAGTGATTGGTGAACTTTTTGTGGTGGGGATTCGATTTCTCTTTTATTGTGAACTTTGAATTCTTCGATGGATTCCTCAACCACTTCACATTCGTCTTTGCTTTCAACCCAATCTTCCACCATTACTTTATTATATTCTTGATGTGGAATCTTAATCTCGATCACCTCTTTTTCTTGTTTGCGTTCAGTATTTTGATCATGTGCATGCACCATAGGAATAGCAACCCTAGTTTCAGTTTCTAGGATTTTCGTTGCTACTCCTTCTTCCACCATGCTAATAGGATTGTCAACCACATGGTGGTCTTCATTTATAACCGGCATGATGGTCATATCACTATCACTAATATCTTCCTTCAACACCTCCTCCTCAACTACTTCTTCCGGTTGATCGCTTCCATCCCTCGGGGGAGTGGAATCTTCATAAGACATACTACCCCATTCTTCTACCATCTGTTGTATGCGGGCATGGGTGGCGTTAGTTTCCTCTACTAAGTTCCGGAGTTTAGAACGTATCTCATTGTCAATTTCTTGCTGATAGTGATGAGGTGGAGAGTTTTGAATGTTTTCAACCCATTGGTTGTTCCATGCTTTCTCTTGCTGATAGTGATATGATGGTTGTTGTTGATTATTCCCGATCCATTGATTGTTCCATCCTTGCTCTTGCGGGTATTGATAAGGTTGTTGGTAGAAGTTACTACCCCATTGTTGTTGTCCCGAAAAGTCTTCCCAATATTCGTATGGATCGGGATCCAGGTAATGTCCTCTATACATCTTCAATAAAACTCTTGAGCATTACCTGAATAAAAATCTGTACAACAAAAATAAAAACAAAAACCAAGGGTAAAAAGAAAAAAAATAAATAAACAATTAAAACTACTAAAGATTAACACCGGGGTCTCACGCTACCGTCCCGGCAGCGGCACCAAAAACTTGGTGGGTCCTGGTGTGTTATAAAATTAAGTGCAAAAATAAAGGAACCACAATTACCGCAAGTGTACGGTTGTCCAAGTAATATTCGATAAATCGAGTTCGTTCTCAGGGACGGATTAGGTTCAACTCCAATATTAATCAGATAGTAGAAATAAATGTTTAACAAAAAAGTAAATAATAAATTTTTGTTTGGTTTTCTTAAAAATAAAGATGCAAATAATAAAAACTAAATTGAAATAAATAAAAGCAAATAAAAGATTGACTTCAGATAAGAGAGATACTCGAGTCTCGCAAGGAATCCACTTAATCAATATAATCTATGCTATGTTTTAAGGGTAGAATTAGTATTAGTATATTAGTCGGGACTCTAATATCTCCTAGCCCCCTGTCGGGTGGACCTAGAAGCTATCCTAAAGTATCATAAACACCTGTATGGTCGAATATGGCTCTTCGGATGATATGATTTTACCTCTTTGGCTATGTAACTAGCTAAGCCTGTCGGTCAATAACGGACATTACACGGGTATTACCTAGATCTGTATTCAAACCCCCCTGTCGGATGATCACTTCGCCACTAAAGTGAATAGCCCAAATACTAAAATCTATTCCTAGTTGTACCGAAAAGAAATAGTGATTAAGAACAAAGTAATATGCAATATCTAAGTCCTAATTCAATTTAAATCTAAACAATCCCAAATTCAAAACATAGAAATAATTAATTAAGGTTCATCCTTTTATTGCGATTCTCAAGTATATAAAAGTTTAGCTCATAGCAATATTAAAGACTGAAACTAAATAGAAAGACATCATATTTAATTACAGAAAAGAAATATATAACCTAAGGATTAGATGACTTTTGATGGAAGAATAGATGACTTTTGATGGAAGAATAGAATTCCTCCAGCTCTAGCTTCTCCTTTGCCTTCTTGCTCTGAAGTGGTTGACTCTCTCTCTCTAAGGATGTATATATTGAATAATAATTGAGAGGTGGTTCAGACTCTCTCTCTAAAGATGTATATATTGAATGATTATTGAGAGGTACTGAATAATGAGGTCTAAGGGGTGTATTTATAGGTGTTAGAAACCCCTAGGTCGAATTTACTTGGAGTGGAAGACAAGTCAAGGACTCTTTAATTCGTCACCCTAAAATCTAGGAAAGGTAAGATTTTGCTGCTGATTTGATTTGGTCATATCTTTTTCAATATATATCCGTTTGAGAAGTTCCAATATATGAAACTACTTGTCTTGGAAAGAGCTTTCTATTGGTGCAGACCATTCGTCCATAATCCTAGCCAATCTTTAGTTATGGAATTATCTTTAAAACGTGGCTGGAATTTCAGATTCATAAGGCAGCTTTATCTTTTCCTTCTTTGCATATATCCTTCCTAAATCTTCTTATTTCCATGTAAATCTTCTTTCCTTTACTTCTTATCTTGACTTGGTCTCTAATTAATTACCATATATCTTTTAAAGCTTCACATTAAATAAATAATTAAACCGCATATGCTTAAAGAATAAATCAATAAATCAAGAAATAGAAATAGGAAAGTACACTCTAAAAATAGAAACTCGAGTAAAAACATTTCCTAACACTCTAAAATACACTAAGACTTTATTCTCACTTCTTCTCCTTGGATTGGTCTTTCATGAAATTCAAGAACCAATTAAATTTGCATTAAAAATAGTCAAATTTACGCACAAAAGCTCAGATTCTGCAAATAGTTAATTTCCAAGGGGAGGAAGTGCAATATGATTAATTAAGCCTAAAATTCTATCAAATAAGTCATTTATTCACCTAAAAGTATGTCTCCAAAGGGCTAATAATTAGAACAAATAGGAAGACATCAGCATGGTAATTGGAGATAAGGAAAGAAAAGCTAATAACATGGAAAAGGAAAAACTGCCTTAAATCTGAATTTCTGCACCTACGACCATAAATCTGCTTATATCTCAAATTGGGTGAGGAATTTGGAGAAACGGTCAAGATAAACGTTGAAGATCTTTCCGAGGCGATGATTTTCGACTACTCATACGCGTCAAACGGATGAGTATTGAGGCTTCTAGGACCAAAACAAAAACGGACCTGATTTCATGTTTTAGGGTTACGAATTTGAGTTGGGCTTGGAGTCCACTACTTACCTTCTCCTTCAAGAAAACGAATTACGTCTTCTAAACACCTATAAATATACCCTTATATCACTTGTAAATCATCCTTGCCTCATAGTAATTAGTTCTTAAGGTTTTATTCATTAGAGTTATTGTAGAGAGCAAGATGATGTCTTTTATTATTTCCTTTAGTTTATTTCCTTCAGGTATGAACTAAACTTCCCATAGCTTGGGTTTTGCATCATGTATAATCTATGAATTATATTTTCTTTCTATCTAAGTTTCTTTGGGAATTACATGTTTTAATCTGATATTAGCTTCTTACCTTTATATTTGTTTATGTGTTTTGATTTAATGACTGTTTTCCTTGCGGTGCGCAACGTTTAGGATTACCTTAATAGTAGTTAGATGATCACCTTGGATGGGTGTCTAATTATTGAAACACCACATAAGGTCTAGTGTCGATATTGGTCTTGACAACACTAATTCTAACTAGATAGTCATTAGGGTATAATTTAATCACTATCACCATGTATGAAAATTGAATGCTTAGGGCCTTGGTAGCGCTCGTAAACCGTATTTGAACCAGCCTCGTTGTGTGTCTGTAGCTCCCTTAGTCTCTCTCAAGGTCTAAGGTATGGGAATTTAGAATCCTGACTAAATATCTAAGAGCTAATTATCTCCCTTATTAACTAGATTTGATAGAAAGAATTAGAAGGATTAGTGCATACTAGCAAAACCTAAGCTCATCTCATATTTCTTCGTATTTAATTTACTGTCTTTATTTTCCTTAGTTTAATTTAATATTTCAAAATTTATTCCCTTTATTTTTCTGTCTTTTAATTAATTACTTCTTACTCGTTATTTCTACCCATTCGATTAACACAATAAGTCCCTGAGAACGAACTCAACTTATCATTAAAACTTGCATTCGTCCTGTAATACTTGTAGTACTGTGCCTGTCTAGGGTGAGAGTGTGTTGTTTTCTGACTTATTATTTATCTTATTTTTATCACACCCTAGGTGACACCACCTATTTTAGTTTTTCAATGTTATATTGAATTTGGAATTTATATTTTATTGAAGTGTGTACTTTATTTCCATTGACTATATGGTTATAACAATATTATTCAAATTTTGGACAAACAGTGAGTATCTTGAGTAATTGGGCTATCACCTGGGGGGAGGGGCTTAATTGCAGATATAGCATATAGACGTCTAATGTGCAATATTGTTATGGGAGGGATTTCCTAGATAGATAGTAAATAGGGTTAGTATTAATCACCAAACGTTGCCTAGGATCACCTTACCAAAGTACCCTGTAAAGTTGCGAATGCTTTCTAAGCTACCCCAGAGGGAGTTAGATAGATTTTTTGAACCCGTCTAGTGAAAATTACCACTTCACCCTTGTTCATAGAAACGTTAGACTAGCTACACAGATGATTACTAGCAAGCCTCAAGCAAGCTTTCTAAACTAAATTCTCCATCTTATTTAGTTTAATTGAAATTCAAATCTAGTTCTTATTTCCGTTTATTGCATTAGTTTATTTAATCATTAAAACTAAATAAATATTAGTTTTACTTTGTTTTTAATTTATCCTTTACAAGCTTTACATTTTTATACTTTCGAAACACATCGACTTAAATCTTATAGTCCCTATGGAAACGATATTTCTCTTTTACTTGTCACATATTATTACTTTCTAACTCCCCCATACACTTGAGGGTACGTCATTCCCTTATTTGGTGTGGATTTAAACATCATGCGAGGGGGGCGAACAAGTTTTTGGCGCTTCCGGTGACTATATTGTTATACTTTTGTGTTTGTTATAGTATATAAGTGTTGAGTTTTGATTTTTCTTTTACTTGGTGGTTTTTGTCTCTTTACAGCTTAATAGGTTTTGGTATATGCGCTCAAATCCTTAGAGGTTGCTTCGAGACCAAAGAAGAAGAGAAAGAGTAAGATGAGCACGAGTTAAAATAGCCAATCTAAATCCACCACACAGTGTGAATGTTAATGAGAATCATGTGAATCCACCGGTTAGAGCCAATCTACATGGGGATGTTCAGAAAAACAATATCAACAAGAAGAAAAATTGAATGGAGACAATCCACCCAATGGGCAAAACAATCAAGTGAAAGGTATCCCTGAGATGTGAGTGCCTTTTTGTGCTCAACCTTTGGGGATTTGCCCTCCAGATTTTTGATCTGCATGATTTAAGCCTGATATGAGGATGTTGAACTAATTCCTATACTACAAAAATTATAGTTGAGTTGTTTACCAAGATTCGGTACGAACCATTTTGAAGTTTATGCAAATCAGTGATGCCTCACTCAAGGCACAACAAGGGAAGTACTTTTTATGTTCCAATTCCTTTTAGCCATAGGTTCAAGTGAGTGACTAGATAGGCATCCATCTGAGACAAACCCAGATTGGGATGCACTTCAAGTAAGTTTTGTACACCGTTTCTATCCGCAAAGTATTAGGATGAAAGATTAAGTTGAATCTGCAAATTTTAAACAAGATGTTGTTAAAAGTCTAGGGAAACATGGACGCGATTCCAAAAATAATTGATTAGGTGCCCTCTTGATTAGTACACCCCTTTGATGCATCTATCTATGTTCTACAAGGGACTTTATGAGAGTGAAAGGTTTATAATTGATAATCTTGATGGTGGTGGTTTTGTATCGGGGGGGGGGGGGGGGGGGAGGGGTCCTTTTCAAGCATTGAATTAAATGGATAAAATTATAGGTTGTCCAGCATTGCGATACAAACGAGGTGTGTTACATGTTAATAGTGAGACTGTGATGGATGCAAAAATTCTACATTGTAGAATCTAGTGAAACGGGTGACCATGGTTGTGACGGAGGGATTCCAGAATATACATAAAGAGGTAAAAGTTGTACAAGAGTCATATGGGTGTTCTAATAATGGAGTTAGTGATCATAATTTGGAAGAGTGTCGAAGCAACCCAGAATCTGTGGCTTTCGTATCTAATCGAGGTAACCACTATGCGGATAGTCTATATGCAACCCAATATTAATCAACTCGGATTCCAATGGTCAAATTCTAATGGCGTGGTCAATAAGGGCATTTATCAACCACTCCCCAAGGAAACAATTTTCAATCATGACCTCTAAATAAATTCCAAGGAGGCCAAAAGCCTATTCAAGATGCTTATTCTGAGAGCCTTGCACAAAAATAACTTCCCGAATATATAAAAGAAGGTGCCTCTAATTATCTATGACAAATGTTGAACTTATTCATGATAATTACTCAAAATACTTTGAAGTCAAACCAAGAGGCGTGACAATCCAATAATGAGAGGATGAATGAGCACTATGAGACACTAAAATTGGTTGAAAATAAGATATCTCAAATTTCTAAACAATTGAATATGAGGCCACATGGTCAACTTCTTAGCAATACCGAGAATCCGCGAAAGATTGAAGAGTGTAACGTGATTGCGTTAAAGAGTGGGAAACAATTACCCCCATCCTTTTGATGTCTCCCTTTTTGTGATAAACTAATCCCAATGTGAGACATCTTTTTACGTTCCTTTTGTGCTCAGTTGTGGGATTTTTCCCCATTATTTGATATATTTTCGTTTCTTGCCTTGTTTTAGATAGTTGTCACTTTTAGTTCTATATGCACGTATTTTGTCTGTTAAATGTGAAGATCTTAGGTACATGTATGATACAATATGACAAATCATAGATAATAAGTCGATAAAAGAAGATCAAAGTAGGTAACCAAGAGTAAAAGGCGCAAGAACTCGAGTTTAAAAAAGTGAGAGTTGCCGGCTAGAATTAGAAAGTGAATTGTTTCCGATACCACACGAGATTGACGAAGATTTGGATTATAACTTTGACTTTAGCATATGACTATGAATCGCGGTCGAGTGGTCACTGAGATTTTGCAATTTGGAGTGGTAACGAAGAAGTTATGCATTCTGCAGCTGGCGTGACTCGAACCTGTCCCCTCTTGGAGTAAAACGTTTTTGGAATGGGCTATGTCATTTTAATGAGCCCAAAGCCCACCCAAACGGTTTTAACACTATACGTATCATCAACCATCATTAGAAACCTATACCTTGGCTACTAGAGCTCAATTTCCAAGAACATTTCCTACTATAGAAGTGATCAGGAGGATCTAGAGAAGGAAGAAACAACAATGGAGCTTCACCGAATCACGTCTCCATCTCTAAATATTTTGAATAATTTATAATTAGTCTATATTTATTTATAGAAAAATTCTAAACTATTTAATTCAAAGGTTGTATTATGCTTATTTTAACTTTTTCTTAGGATTATACTTGTAAGAACGATTAAATATTGTTTGTTGTTAATTGAATTTGAGATATTAGCATTTGATTGAATTAGGAATAGGATATTCCATTGATTTATATGTTTGTTATAATACCACCCATATAGTATCTAAGTAGTGGGAGGTTGTAGTAATTGGATGCACCATAAGTCGGGAAGGGGGTGAGGAGGGGTTCAAATACGGAACAATGTATAAACGCCTAGTGCGAGGCATTGAACCTTCCAATCTTGTTCGCTAGGTAGTCATATAGGGTAAAGAGTTCAATTCATTGGATCGGAAGTTGGTGTGTAATATTGCGCTTTAATTCTACCTTGAGGAGAGTTAGAGAAACATTAGAGTCCCTCTTAATTTAAATATTCACCAATTCACCCTTATTCCTAGAAACACAAATCAATAGGATAACTTCTTACTAGCATCCTTAGCTTAGTTTAATTAGTTTAGAAAACAAAACATTCATTCACTTTACTTGCTTTCAATCAAAACACTTAAAACCACCTAAGCTAATATCGAACACGAATTAGATTAACTACTTAATTCCCTAAGAATGAACATGTATTACTTACTATTACTTTAACGATCCGTATACTTGCAGAGAGTTAATCTTGGTTTCCAAGGTGTGTGCGTGTTTCACATTTATTATTTTATCACGCACCCGGTCCCAACAAGTTTTTGGCACCACTGCCGGGGATTTTATAGTTATTTTATTTTGTGTTTAAGTTAGTTTGGTAGTTTTGTTTGTTTTCACTTTTACGCTTGTTTTGTTTTAGTCTCTTTTTAGGTTTTTCTTTAGGTATGACGAACTCTCTTGTGCAATTTTATGGAAATGGTGAGTATGGTTGTTCAAGTTGTGGGTTAGTTAGGCATCTTTGGGAAGAGTGTTCCTTCCAATGATCAATTGTGAGTTGTGTCGTAAATAAAATTTATATCTATCAGCCGAGACCCGCAAAGATCCTATCTAGGAGGTCCAAGATATCATGTTCAATCTCCACTATATCCTACATATGATCAGTCTCTTAATTAACTTCAACAAACCATATAGTCTTTCATGCAATCCACCCAATGGGAAAATCAACTAAGTGAAAGGTATCACTGAGCTCTGGGTGCCTTTTCGTGCTCAACCTTTGGGGATTTTCCCTCTAGATATTCAAGCCGCACAATTTAAGTCTGATGTAAGGATGTTGAACCAATTCCTAAACTATGGGAATTATAGTTGAGTCGTTCACCAAGGTTCGGTACGAGCCATTTTGATGTTTATGCAAATCAATGATTCCAACATCACTCAGGGCATAACAAGGGAAGTAATTTTTATGTTCTAATTCCTTTTAACCATAAGTTCAACTAAGTGCCTAGATAGGCAACCATCCGAGACAATCCCAGATTAGGATGCACTTCAAGTAAGTTTTTTACACCATTTCTATCCGCAAAGTATGAGGATGAAAGATCAAATTGATTTTGCAAATTTTAAACAAGATTTTAGCAAAAGTCTAGGGGAAACATTCACGCGATTCGAAAAACAATTGACTAGGTTCCCTCTTGATGGGTACACTGCTTTGATGCATCTATCTATGTTCTACAAGAGACTTGATGAGAGTGAAAGGTCTATAGTTGGTAATCTTGATGGTGGTGGTTTTGTATCAGGGGATCCTATTCAATCAACGAATTAAATGGATAAAATTATAGACACTGGAAGTTGGCCAACATTTCTAGATAAACAAGGTGTGTTACATGTTAATAGTGAGACTGCGATGGATGCAAAATTTTATACATTGTAGAATCAAGTGCAACGGCTGACCATGGTTGTGACGGAGGAATTCCATAATAGACAGAATGAGGTCAAAGTTGTACAAGAGTCATATGGGTTATAATAGTGGAGTTAGTGATCATATAGGGATGAGTGCCGAAGCAACCCATAATCTGTGGCTTTCATATCTAATTGAGGTAACCACTATACGGATAGACAAGGCTATATGAAACCCAATATTAGTCATCTCGGATTCCAATGGTCAAATTCTAATGGGATGGTCAATCAAGGCTATTATCAACCACGCCTCCAAGGAAACAATTTTCAATCAGGACCTCAGAATTAATTCCAAGGAGGCCAAAAGCCCATTCAAGATACTTATTCTGAGAGCCTTGAGCAAAAATAACTTCCCGAATATCCACAAGAAGGTGCCTCTAATGACCTATAACAAATATCGAACTAATTTATGATAATTACTCAAAATAAGTTGAAGTCAAACCAATAGGCCTGACAATCCAATAGTGCGAGGATGAATGAGCACTTTGCGACACTGAAATTGCTTGAAGATCAGGTATCTCAAATTTCTAATCAATTGAATATGCATGGTCAACTTCTTAGCAATAATGAGAATCCACGGAAGATTAATGAGTGTAGCGCGATTGCGTTAAAGAGTGGGAAACAATTAATCCAATCCTTTTGATGTCTCCCTTTTTGTGATAAATTAATCCCAGTGTGTAACATTGTTTTACGTTCCTTTTGTGCTCAGTTGAGGGTTTTTTCCCCATTATTTGATATATTTTAGTTTCTTGCATTTGTTTGAATAGTTGTCACTTTTAGATCTATATGCACGTAATTTGTTTGTTAAATGTGAATCTCTTAGGTACATGGATGATATAAGATTCCAAATCATGGATAATAAGTTGAGTAAAGAAGATCAAAGTAGGAAACCAAGAGTAAAAGGCGTAAGAAACCGTTTTTTTAAAGTGAAAGAGTTGTCGGCTAGAATTAGAAATGGAATTGTTTTTTATGCCACATGAGATGGACAAAGATTTTGGGTTATACCTTTGACACCAGCAAAGGGGTATGAGTCTCGGTCGTGTGTGCACTAAAATTTTGCAATTTGGAGCTATAACGAAGAAGTTATGCATTCTGCAGCTGGCGTGACTCGAACCTGTCCCCTCTTGGAGTAAAACGTTTTTGGAATGGGCTATGTCAATTTAATGAGCCCAAAGGCCACCAAAAGGTTTTAATTTTTAACACTCTTAGTATCAGCTACCTTAATTAGAAACCTATACCTTGGTCGCTATAGCTCAATTTCCAAGAAGATTTCCTACTACAAAAGTGATTACGAGGATCTAGAGAAGGAAGAAACAACAACAGAGCTTCACCGTAACACGTCTACTCTTCTCCATCTCTAAATATTTTGGGTAATTAATAATTAGTCTTAATTAATCTATATTTTATTTATAAACTATTTAATTCAAAGGTTGTATTACGCTTATTTTAACTTTTTCTTAGGATTATACTTGTAAGAACGATTAAATATTGTTTGTTCTTAATTGAATTTGAGATAGTTGCATTTGATTGAATTGTGATTAGGATATTCCATTGATTTATATGTTTGTTATAATACCACCCAAATCGTAGCTAAGTAGTGGGAGGTTGTAGTAATTGGATTCACCTTAAGTCGGGGGGGGGGGGGGGGGGTCAAATACGAAAATAATGTATAAACGCCTAGTGCAAGGCATTGAACCTGCTACTATTGTTAGCTAGTTAGTCATATATGGTAAAAAGTTTAACTCATCAGATCGCCAGCTGGTGTGTAATATTGCGGTCGAATTCTATCTTGACGAGAGTTAAAGAAACATTAGAGTCCCGCTTAATGTGAACATTCACCAATTCACCCTTATTCCTAGAAACACAAATCAATATTACTAGCATCCTTAGCTATTATATTTCGTGCATAATTAGTTTAATTAGTTTAGAAAACAAAACATTCATTCACTTTACTTGCTTTTAATCAAAACACTTAAAACCACCTAAGCTAATATCGAACACGAATTAGATTAACAACTTAATTTCCTGAAAACGAACAAGTATTACTTACTAATTACTTGTAACGATCCATACACTTCCAGAGAGTTAATCTTGGTTTTCGAGGTGTGTGGACGTTTCACATTTATTATTTCATCACGCACCCGGGACCAACAAGTTTTTGGCACCTCTGCCGGGGATTTTATAATTATTTTATTTTCTGTTTAAGTTAGTTTGGTAGTTTTATTTGTTTCAAGTTTTACGTTTGTTTTGTTTTAGTCTCTTTTTATGGTTTTCTTTGGGTATGACGAACTCTCTTGTGCCATTTTATGGAAATGGTGAGTAGGGTTGTTTAGGTTTTGGGTTAGTTAGGCATCTTTGGGAAGAGTGTTCCTTCGAATGATTAATTGTGAGTGCAGCCGTAAATCAAAGCTATATCCATCAGTCGAGACCCTCAAAGATCCTATCTAGGAGGTCCAAGCTATCGTGTTCAAGCTTCACCATAGCCATCATATATCAGTCTCTTAATTAACTTCAACAAACCATATAGTCTTTCATAAGCGTGATACAATGGTGCACGAGAGCTAATGAAGAAATGTTCAACAAATTTGCATACTCTCTCATTTGTTTCATCAACGCTTCAATGGACAATATTGGAAATAGTGAGGAACAAGGATCAATGCTACCAAATAATCAGTGCAAGACATGAAAGAACAACATCAAATCATGGAGTAACGATTAGCACACCTCACTGAAACGATTGAGCAATTACAACAATACCCACCTATAAAAACTGGACAAGGTACAAATTATAATGATGAGGCCATTCAAAATGGTAGTGATGCTTGGTTCGATGCCTTTGAAGAGTTTAGCCCTCAAGATGAGAGGGGAGTGTAATCGCCACAAGTTGGACCAAGTGAACCGGAGATTCCAACGTTAGAAAACTCAATTGCGCCAAATTTAGAAGAAGTAAATGTTTACAAAGTAATCAAATGAGAGTCAACTCTAAAAAATATCCTCTCTATGCATTCATCACCCAATAAGTTAATATCATCAAAAAACCTTTTTTTCTATCCTTTTCAACCTCTTTTTTCACAATTTTAGCTTTTCTTTTTTCAAATTTGTTGTTTTTCCTAGAACTTCTGGGATCTAACAACATATCTTTTTTCCTCTTTTTCATCACCACTTCATCTCTCTCCTCCCACTATCGACATATACACCTACCCTCATCTTTTCGTTTTTCTTTTTTCATTTCTACTGAATTAACTCTCAAATGATAAAAATTCTAAGTTCATCTAAAGTCAATCAAGTCAACAAAGCGTCAAAATTAAATCCGAGGAGCAAGACTAAGTTTCGTGATATCACATTTTTAGCTTTTCCCATTTTTCCTAGAACTTCTGGGATCTAACAACATATCTTTTTTCCTCTTTTTCATCACCCACTTCATCTCTCTCCTCCCACAAGCGACATATACAACTACCCTCATCTTTTCATTTTTATTTTTTCATTTCTGCTGAATTAACTCTCAAATGAAAAAAATTCTAAGTTCATCTAAAGTCAATCAAGTCAACAAAGCGATAAAATTAAATCTGAGGAGCAAGACTAAGTTTTGTGATATCACGAAGGAGATGCTCTTGCCAGAAAATGTTGGTCTAGAAACGTATACATCGGAGAATAGTCAAAGCGTCACTCTGAGTAACACAAACAATAAGGCTTCATCACCAGTACACATTCCGCTTCAAACACCGGTACACATAGTTACGAAAGAACTTTCTCCGGTTACTCAAATTGATTCAACTATTGGAGAGAAAATGTCATTATCGTGGTCAACTCTTTTCGAAGGTAATGTAACAGAGGCTATGAAGCTAGATCTTCACGCACCCACTAAACATCAAGGTAAGAAAATTATTACTCCGCCTAAAGATGTATTTGATGAAGGAGCAGATCTGTGGAAGAATTGCTTAATTGGTCAATTTCTAGAGAGTCTTCCACCGTTCTATGCTATTATTAATTTTGTTAGATATCAATGGAGTAATCTAGGAATTTTTTTAATTAAATCTAGTAACAAAGGTGTATATGTTTTTAAATGCAAAAATGATCAATACTACATCAAAGCTATGAAGCAATTGTTGCATATAAATGGAAAACCACTATTATCGCGCCCTTGGAAAGCAGGTGTGTAGTTTGAGAAAGTGGAGGTAACTAAAATTCCGATTTGGGTTAAATTAGTTAATGTTCCCAGAATTTATGGACACAAAGAGGATTAAGTTATGTTGCTAGTGGAGTAGGTATTCCTTTGATTATGGACTCTGTAACTGAATAAAAAACAAGGTTAGGTTATGCGAGGGTTTGCGTTGAAGTGGATACAAAGGAGGAACTCCCTGATAATGTGCATGTTGATTTGGGATTAGAATAATTACATGGAAACCCATTATATGTCTTAAGTATAACAAGTTTGGACATGTTGAGGATAAATGCAACAATACTCAGAAAGTTTGGAAACCTAAGAAAATTCTAGGTGAGGAATGAAAGTTGGATAAAGAGAAAAATGTAGTAGAGGAATGGAGAGTAGTCAGAGATAAGTCTACAAATTACCATGAAGGGGAATCAAGTTCTATACAGGTCTCCAACAATTTTGACAAACTGCAGACTAGTAAGAAATTGATAGAGATGTGTTAAGTTTCATTACCCATGAAGGTGGAAATTAAATAACAAGAACACCCAATATATGAATATAGCATCGTAGAATGTTAAGGGTTTAAATAATATCCTTAAGCAGCTAGATGTCAATGATTTTTTAATTAGTAATAATGTTATACTTGTTGGAATTTTGGAGACAAAAGTTAAAATCTGACAAGTTTAAGAGTATAATAAGTGAACATTTCTCTCATCTGGAAATGATTGACAATTATAATAAAGATGAATCTGGTAGAATATGGTTACTTTGGGATAGTAATTATGTTCAAGTGAATGTTCTCTATACTACAGCCCAGGCTTTATCCATTGAAATGAAAACTAAGGAATTTTGTGATGAATTGTATGTAGGTTTTGTTTATGGAAGCAATTATGATGAGCACATAAGGGTTTTATGGAGTGATATGATAAAGTGGAGCTCTGAATATAAAGATAAGAAGGTTGCTTTTATGGGGGATTTCAATGAAATTCTGAAAATTTAGGATAGGTTGAACTGTGAATCTTTAGATATAGGAGCTATAGATTTTGCTTATTTTTTAGATGATGCTAATATATATGAGCATCATTATGGAGGAAAGTACTTCACATGGACAAATATGAGTAGAACAGGACAACTAAGAGCTAGAAAAATTGACAGAATATTCATCAGTGACAAATGGTGGACGGTATAATTTCTACAGTTGTGGTGAGTCCTCCCTCAACCTCGTGTCATTGCGCATTGTTAGTTACAATTGGATTAAAAAAAGGAGGTAACCCATGTGCTTTTAAATCTTTTAATATTTGGACTCAGCATGAAAAGTTTATTGAAGTAGTTAAGAATGTGTAAAGTAATGAAGCAGATTGTAACTATATGTTCAAGTTGTGTATGAAATTAAAGAATGTGAAAGCTGCTATGAAGAAATTCAATAACACTTACTTTAGAAGAAACTAGAGTAGTATAAAAGTATAAAAAAACAGTTATATAACATTCAACTGAAAATTATAAAGGGAGAAGGTAACAACACTACCTTTAGTGAAGAGAAAGTGTTGGTCATAGAGCTGAAGGAAGCAGTTATGGTGTAGCATAACATTTTGAAACCAAAGGCCAAAATGTCATTTAACAATGACATGGAATATAACTCTATGTATTTTTATAAGATGATTAAAGGTAGGGCAGCCAGAAATAGTGTCTCAGTGCTGATTAGTGATGATGGAGATTCAATTACAAATCCTGATAAAATTAAGGAAGAGTTTGTGAACTTCTATTCCAATTTGTTGGATTCTGAGGATATTAAATAAGAAGTATGTTCAATATCTACCATTGGATTAATTGTCAAAAAGAAGTTACCTGAGGCTCAAATAGCTGATCTAATAGCTCCTTTTACTAATGAAGAAATAAAAGATGCAGTCTTCTCCATAAATGAACATAAAAGTCCAGGTCTAGATGGATTCAATTCATGTTTCTTTAAAGCATCATGGGATATAATAGGTATAGACTTCATACTAGCTTTAAAACAATGTCTCTATACTAGAGAATTACTTGGACAGGTGAATGCAACAAATGTAGTACTCATACCAAAAGAAAAGAATGCTTCCAGAGTAAGAAAGTTTAGACATTTCATGTGTCAACACAACATATAAAGTTATCTCAAGAGCTATCGCGAAAAGATTAAAGAAAGTTTTGGAGCATATTATATCGATAAATCAAGTTGCCTATGTGGGAGGCAGGTATATTATTGATAATTGTTACTGTAATGCGTTGTTTTGTTTCAGAAAGAAAAATGCAGAAAGAACAGAAAATTCAGAAATGACAGAAATGAAAAAAAAAACTGTTACTAATCGAGGCTAGGATTGGATCCTATGTCTTTAAGGTTTATTATCCGCGCACTGGTGTCTTACATTTTGTAATGACTTCAACCTCCAGGATACAACGATCAACACTGCAAATATCAGACACTTGAAAATCTACAGAACTTCGAACTTTAAATGGCGTTTAATCTCTCTCTCTTTTGTATGTTATTTGTTTGCAAAAAGAATTGAATGAATGAAAACGATTTTTGGCCAAGTATTTATAGGTGTTGAAGCACCTGTTTAAATCCGACTTGCAATGTTTCAGACAAGGGAGATGACGTTTGAGGAAGAAGAGCGATGTTTCAGAAAAAATAAAAACGTTAAAGACGTTCAATTCAAAACGACGTCGTACCGTTTTAATTATAACGTTAAAAAGACAGTGTTTTAATGTTGATATTTAACGTTTTAATATATAATTAAATCGACAACGTTTTCGTTTTACAAAAAGTATAGTCTTTATTGCTTTAGTCACCTTTAACCAAACCAAACCAAACCAAGCCAAGCCAAGCCAGGTGGGGTGGTGCGTGCGTGTGTGTGTGGTTCATTTGTAACTCCTTGCACTTTCACAAAAATGGGTGCCCCCAAGGGCCCAACCCTTAAGTGCTAAGATCAATATATTAAGTGACTATTATTTTCTTGCTTTTCCTATGTGGGACTTTTCACTTGTCCACAAGATCATAAAAACTCTTCATATACCTCACAGTATACACTCAATTTCTCATTCACCTTTTTTTTACACAAGTGAATACATTAAATTCATTACCGAAGTAAGACGAACAACTTCCGTCTTTGTCCCGACCTATAACGAGGTCCGGGACCCACTTAAAAATTGAGCTAAAGTGAGCACTTTCACTTGGGTTAATACCCAAATGATAACATTCCCCACGTGAATGAAATTGACTAGTCATAATGCATATGAAAAAATAAGAGAGAAAAAACATGGAAGAATACTACGTCGAGAAAGGCAGCTTTTGGCCTTGAACCTTCTTTAGTAAGGGTTATCAGATTTACTTGCTAATCAGTGATCTTGATGTCTTATACTGTCCAGCTTTGATGTAAATCAAGTCAATAGAACTTACATAGTATCATACCGACCATTATATCGTTCTCACAGTTGTTTCCATTTTTGGCCCGGGAGAACTCCTAGATTCATGAGTAATTTTTCAGAAAACCAGCCTTTTAAAATTTTCTTAGGAGTGACCCTCACTCCTTTACTATTATAGGTGGTCTCTTGTCAAGAGTATCCTGTAATACCCTATCTTTTAATTTAAGATACAATAACCATTAAAAGCTTTGCTTAACCTCAACGTTGTACAAGATGCATTGTATTTAGGTTATAGGAATGGTTTCTGGAGAAATCCCCACAATGCTTAGCACCGAGTTGCTTTTTGCATAATTTGGTTTTCCCTTTGAACTTAGATCATGGGATCTCCAATCTACTAAGTAGGGTTTCCATATGGAAAATCATTTCAATAGGCTTTAGACTCATTCCCCTAGATAAGTTACACACTTGCTCTTTTGGTAATCCTTTAGTCAACGGAACTGCAATGTTATCCTTTGACTACAAATAGTCAATTGTGATAACCCAATTTGAGAGCGGTTGTCTTACGATATTGTGTCTACGACGTATATGTCTAGACTTACCATTATACATTTCATTTGAGGCTCTACCGATGACAGCCTGAATATCACAGTGTATACATATAGCTGGCACCGGTCTTGGCCAATTAGGAAAATCTTCTAGGAAATTACGAACCCATTCGACTTCCTCAGCAACTTTATCCAAAGCTATAAATTCATATTCCATGGTGGATCTAGCTATACACGTTTGTTTAGAAGATTTCCACGAGACTGCTGCTCCTCCTAACATAAAAAAATCTGCTCGTGGATTTTGAGTCGGAGGAATCAGATATCCAGTTAGCATCGCTATATCTTTCTAATACAGCTGGTTCTCCAGTGTAGTTCAATCCTTCATTCAGAGTGTATCTCAAGTACCTTAGAACTCTTACTATTGCAATCTAGTGATCTCTTCCTGGATTTATTGCAAATTTACTTAACTTACTAACTGCATGTGCAATATCAGGCCTTTTGCAGTTCATTAAGTACATTAGACTTCCAATTATACAAAAATACTCTAACTGATTGATTGTATCACCAGTATTTTTTGCCATGTGTAGATTTACCTCAACTGGAGTCTTTGTGATATTAGTATCGCCTTTACTAAACTTATTCAGTATTTTTTCAATGTAATGAGATTGATTCAATACTAATCCCTCAGATGTTCTCATATAACATCATCAATGCCTAAGTCCTTCATGTCAAACTTACTTGAGAACATCTTCTTTGTAGAAGTGATTATGTCATTATCACTTCCAATAATTAACATATCGTCTACATATAAACAAGCAATGACATATCCTTTATCAATTATTTTTACATACACACATTTATCACACTCATTTTTTCAAAGCCATTACCAATCATGACTTTATCAATTTTTTCATGCCATTGTTTTGGGTGCTTTCTTTAATCCATATAAGAATTTGATAAGCCTACACACCTTCCTTTCTTTTTTCTGGAACTTTATATCCTTCAGGTTGTTCCATATAGATTTCCTCTTTAAGTTCCCCATTGAGAAAAGCAGTTTTAACATCCATTTAATGAATTTCAATCTTATAGATTGATGCTATTTCAATACGCATATGGATGAAATTCTGGATACTAGTGAAAAGGTATCAAAATACTCAAGCCCTTCTTTTCGACTATAACCTTTTACTACCAGTCTTGCCTTATACTTTTTGATAGACCTATCAATTTTTAATTTTCTTTTGAAAACCCATTTACTTTCCAGTGGTTTACTCCTAGGGGAAAGATCTACTTACTCCCATGTATGGTTCTGCATGATAGAAATCTATCTCACTTTTAACTGATTCTTTCCAATATGGAGCTTCTGGAGTAGACATAGCTTTTTTAAAGGTTCACGGTTCATCTTCCATTAGAAAGGTAAGGAAGTCAGGACCAAAAGAAGTAGATATTCTCATTCTCTTGCTTCTTTTTGGTTCATCATTATCTTGTAAGGATTTTTGGTCCTTCTCTTGATAACCATCTTGTATGTCATCATGAGTCCTTTTTAAAGAACTCCATTCTTGTGTAATTTTGCAAGGGAAAATTGTTTCAAAGAAATATGCATTTCTTGATTCAGTGACCATGTTAACACTGATGTAAACATTGTTTGATCGATACACAAGAATCCGATAGGCTGCATAATTGTGAGCATATCCAATAAATACATAGTCTATTGTTTTTGGTCCTATCTTGACCATTTTTTGCCTTGGAACAACAACCTTTGCTAAGATTCCCCACACTTTTAAGTATTTGAACAAAGATGGTTTTCCTTTGGAAAGTTCGTAAGGTGTTTTATTTAGTTTCTTGTGGGGTACTTTATTTAGGATATGATTTGTACTAAGCAAAGCTTCTCCCTACAAGTTCTGCGGTGCTCCCGAATTTATCAAAGGAGCAATCATCATTTCTTTTAAAGTATGGTTCTTGCGTACTGCAACACCGTTGTGTTGAGGCGAATAAGGGGCTGTCGTTTGATGAATTATCACAAAATTCTTCAAAAGGAGAAACATATTCTCCTCCCCTACCCGTACTGAGATTTTTTATCTTTTTACTTAGTTGATTCTCAACCCCAGTTTTATATTGCTTAAATGCTTCTAAGGCCTCATCCTTATTATGAAACAAGTAGATATATCAATATCTTATGGAATCGTCTATAAAGGTAATGAATTATTTCTTGCCACTTCTAGTTTGCACGAACTTTAAGTCACATATGTCACTGTGAAATAACTGTAAAGGTTCTGACGACCTTTCAACATTTTTAAACGAGTTTCTTGTCAACTTGGACTCTACGCAGATCTCACATTTTTCTTGAGATTTAAAGTTAACATTTGGTAACAAACCATCGTTCACAAGTTTAGTTAATGAACCGAAATTAACATGTCCTAATCTATCATGCCATAAATTAGGAGAATCCAAAAAGTAAACGGAAGAAGAATTCTTATTCATCACATCATTTGTTACATTTTAGGAGGTACCACGGTCATTATATTTAGCTTAAACAGACCGTCACATAGGTACCCCTTGCCTACATACATCTCATTTTTTGAAACTACAAATTACCAGCTACAAATTCAAGCTTAAATCCGGACTTGCTAAGTAAGGAACTGGAAACTAGATTCTTACGAAGATCTGGTACATGCAGCACATTGTTCAAGGTTAACTCCTTTCCAGAGGTCATCTTTAGTACAACTTGCCCCACTCCTTGAACTTTTGAGGTTGACGAATTTCCCATGTAAAGCATTTCTTCATTTGGAGACGTTTTGTAGGTCTTGAACATGTTTTTCTCCGAACACATGCCTTGTTGCTCCGGTATCAACCAACCACTGTTTGGGGTTTCCAACGAGATTCACCTCAGACATCATTGCAGTGAGATTCATCTTTTCGATACCATCAGAATGCTCTGTCATATTTGCTTGACTATTGATGTCTCCCTATTTGTTCAAATTATTAGCCCTTTGGAGAAAACCTTTTAGGTGAATATTTGACTTATTTGATAGACTTTTATGCTTATTTTGTCATATTGCACTTTCTCCCCTTGGAATTAGACTATTTGCATTTTTAGAGCTTTTGTGCGTTAATTTGATTATTTTTAGTGCAAAGTTAGTAGGTTCTTGAATTTCATGAAAGACTCATACAAGGAGGAGAAGTGAGAATTAAATTCTTAGGGTATTTTAGTGTGTAAGGAAGTATTTTTATTCGAGTTTCTAATTTTAGAGTGCACTTTCCTATTTCTATTCTTGAATTATGGATTTATTATTTTTAAAGCATATGCGATTTAATTATTTATTTATTGTGAAGCTTTAAAAGATATATGGTAATTAATTAGAGACCAAGTCAAGTCAAATAAGTAAATTAAAGAGATATACATGGAAATAAGAAGATTAAGGAAGAATATATGCAAAGAAGGAAAAGATAAAGCTGCCAAATAAATCTGAAATTCCAGCCACGTTTCAAAGACGAGCTCATAACTTAATATTTGTCTAGGAATTTGGGATAATGGTCTACACCAATGGAAATATATTTCTGAGACAAGCGGTTTCGACTATTGGAACACGTCAAACGGATAAGTATTGAAGGAGATATGACCAAAACAAATCAACAGCAGAATCTTACCTTTCCTAGATTTTAGGGCTACGAATTTAAGAGTTCTTGTCTTGTCTTCCACTCCAAGTAAATTCTAATTAGGGCTTTCTAACACCTATAAATACACTCCTTAGCCTCCTCTTTTTATACACTTCAAATAATTACACAAGAGGCTTTTAAGGTTTTCAAGTCAGAGCAAGAAGGCAAGGAGATGCTAGTGCTGGAGGAGTCCTGTTCTTCCATCAACAGTCATCCTACCCTTTAGGTTATCAATTTATCTTTTGTATTTGAACATGAATTCCTTTTATTTAATTTCAGTTTTTAATTCTGTTATGAACTAATTTATTTAGTACTTGAGAATCGCTATATGAGTTGAACCCAATTCTATTTAATTTATGTTTTTAGAATTTGGGATTTAATGGTTTAAATTAGACTAGGTATTTGTGTTGACTATTATTTTGTTTTAATCACTAATTTTGAAATATGAATCAAACTTAGCTCATAGTCATTAGGCTATTCCATATAGTGGCGTATGGATCACCTTGACGGGGGATTTAATTACAGACTTAGATAATAGACGCATAATATCCGTTATTGACCATGACAGACTTAACTAACCATGCAGCCAATGCGGTTAATTATTATTCATCTGACAGTAGCTTATATTCACCCTGAAGGGGTTTTTAATACCGTATGATAGCTCCTAAGTCCACCCTGACGGGGGTTAGGAGATATTAGAGTCCCGACTAGCACAATAATACAAGTTTATCCCTTAAACAGAAGCATCAATAGATAGGTTAGGTGAAACCCGTGCGAGGATCAAGTACCCTTTCTCTTCTGAAGTTTCAATTCTCTCTTACTTGCTTTATTTTATTTTCGTAGTTTTTTTTCTTGCATCTTCGATTTTATAAAAACAAAACAAAAATCTTTACTTTATTTTTCTGTTAAGCAATTACTACTACTATCTGATTAATACCAGAGTTATACCTAATCCGTCCCTGAGAACGAACTTGATTATCATATATTACTTGGGACAACTGTACACTTGCAGTTAGTGGTTCCTCTATTTTATCTTTATTATTTTCTAACACACCAGGACCCACCAACTATTGTTACGTTTTTTCTGGTTACTTTGTGCCTTCTTGTTTCGAAAATCTTTTGCGCGATGACCATGTTTGCCATAGTTGTGACAATTTCTGTCAAACTTAGCCTTTTTCTTGTTGTCATTAGATTGTCCTTGTATTTTCCGTTTGTTGTTATGGTTAGACCTCGGTTGTTCCGCAACATTAACCTTGGCTTCAAATGAACGAAAGTTACCTCCTTTCTCGGACAGTCGGTTGTCTTCTTGAATCCTCAACCGAACAATCAAATCTTCAAGACTGATTTGCTTGCGCTTGCGCTTCAAATAGTTCTTGAAGTCTTTGTAAATTGGTGGTACTTTTTCAACCAATGCAGCAACTTGGAAGGATTCCACCAATCTCATTCCTTCAACATCTAACTAATGTAGTATTAACTGAAACTGCTGCACCTGCGACATAAGAGATTTCGAGTCTACCATTTTAAACTCCAAAAGCTTACCAACCACAAACTTTTTAGTACCGGTGTCTTCAGTTTTTTATTTTTTCTCTAGGGAATCCAGTGTTGCTTAGCCGATTTCATATTGCTATACATATTTTATAGAGAATTGTCTAGACAATTGAGGATATAATTTTTACACAAATAATCTAAATGATTCCATGCTTCTACGGCATGAACAGTTTGTGCATCGGATAATCTCCCATTTCTGGAGCATCTTCTTTGAGAAACCTCGCAAGACTCAAAGTAGTGAAAGTAGAACAACATTTTCTGTTGCCATGTTTTGAAGGTTGCACCACCAAACTTCTCTAGTCTTTCAACAGGACCTATAGGTGCTATCATATGCACGTTAGGCCTTGAAGTACCACCAATTTCATTTTGTTGTTGCATTGTTGCAGTAGCATTTGCATTTTCTAATTCCTTAGACATTCTGTTACTTTCAACAAAACAAAACAGAAGATGAATTTTGATACAGTAGAAGTATACAATACGAAATAAAATTGTCTAACAACTGAATATCCAGATTCTTGTCTTTCCCGAGAGTTTAGCTATTGTTAGTACCAATGTGTTGTTTTAATTCAGAAAGAAAAAGGCAGAAAGAACAGAAAATTCAGAAATGACAGAAATGTAAAAAAAAACTCTGTTACTGATCGAGGCTAGGATTGGATCCTATATCTTTAAGGTATATTAGTCGCGCACTGGTGTCTTAGGTTTTGTGATCGCTTCAACCTCCAAGATACAACGATCAACACTACAAATATCAGACACTTGAAAATCTGCAGAACTTCAAACTTTAAATGGCGTTTAATCTCTCTCTTTTTTATGTTATTTGTTTGCAAAAAAAAATTGAATGAATGAAAACGATTCTCGGCCAAGTATTTATAGGTGTAGAAGCACCTGTTTAAATCCGACCTGCAACATTTCAAACATGGGAGATGACGTTTGAGGAAGAAGAGCGCTGGTTCAGAAAAAATCAGAATGTTAAAGAGGATCAATTCAAAACGTCGTCGTATCGTTTTGATTATAACGTTAAAACGACATCGTTTTAATGTTGAGTTTTAAAGTTTTAATATTTAATTAAAACGACAGAGTTTTCGTTTTACAAAAGTATAGTCTTTAATGCTTTAGTTACATTTAACCAAACCAAACCAAACCGATCCAAGCCAAGCCAAGCCGGGCCGAGCCGAGTCTTGCCGGGCAGGGCGTGCGCACGTGTTTGTGTGGTTCATTCGTAACTCCTTGCTCTTTCACAAAAGTGGGTGCCCCCAAGGGCCCAACCCTTAAGTGCTAAGAATAATATATTAAGTGAATATTATTTTCTTGCTTTTCCGATGTGGGAATTTTCACTTGTCCACAAGCTCATAAATGTTTTTCCTATACCTCACATTTAACACTCAATTTCTCATTCACCTTTCATTTGTTTTACACAAGTGAATACGTGAAATTCATAACCGAAGTAAGACAAACAACTTCTATCTTTGTCTCGACCTATAATAAGGTCAGGGACCCACTTAAAAATTGAGCTAAAATAAGCACTTTCACTTGGGTAAAGACCCAAATGATAACAATAATATCCTAGTAGCACATGATATTGAAATTGATTATGAAAATAAGAGCTCTCCTCCAAACTACACTATCAACTTGGACCTTCAAAAGGCCTATTATAGTGTCAACTGGTAGTTTTTATTAAATACTTTATATGCTACGGGATTTCCTGAACAGTTTGTAAAGTGTATCAATATATGTGTGTGTGTGTACTCCATCATACTCTATTTGTGTAGATGGAGAAGCTTGTAGATATTTTGAAGAAAAGAGAGGTCTCAGACAAGGGGATCCTCTCTACTTTTATTTGTTTGTTATCTATATGGAGGTTTTCACAGGATTATTTAACCACGTGGCTATAAAATCTAACTTTAGCTATCATCAGAAATGCAGGAGTTTGAAGCAAAATCACATTATTTTTTCAGATGATGTATTAGTATTCCTTAAAGCTGATATTAAGTCTGCTAAAATAGTGAAATATGCCTTAAATATATTCTCAAGAATCTCAAGGCTTAATATTAATTTTCAAAAGATTGAGTTGTATTTTGGTGGTACTGAGAAGGAGGTTATTAGAGAAATATCGAATATATTTAGAATTAAAGTAGGGTCACTCCCTGTCAGATACTTGGGAGTCCCTTTAAATTCAAAGAAGCTGAGTGTAAGTGCAGGTAATAAGCTGGTGGAAAAAATTTGTGAAAGTATCAGTAAATGGTATTCAAAGCTACTATCATATCTTGGGAGGGTAGATCTTATAAGATGCATATTGGTAAGTAATTTTTTTTTGGTGTTTTCTACTACCAAAACAAGTAATTTATAAACTGAATAAGAAAATGGCAAGTTTCATACGGAAGGGGAATGAAGAAGGAGAAAAAGGGTGTACAACAAAGGAAAAATGGTGGGCTCAATATTCCTAATATAGAGGAGTTACATAAAGTTTGATTGCTATTTACCTCTTGGAGAATATACTCCCAAGACAGTAGTTTATGGAGAAAATGGACTCAGTGTAATATCCTCAAGGGTAAGTGTATATGGAGTTTGGAAGCTAAACAATATCACACATGGATATGGAAGCAGTTGATGAAGGTGAGACACATTGCTTATAAATGTATACAACACAAGGTTATGGATGGTAAAAGTACATTTATTCTTTGGGATAAGTGGCTTGATGGCAGAGGGGTACAAGTAGTCCTAAATATTGAGCTTGATAGTCAAAATATTAACAACAATAAGACTATTGATTACTTCTATGGTAGAGAAATATGGAGATTACCCCCATGCATTGGTAAACTCCTTCCTGAATGAATCAATTTTAAGTTAATCCCAGGTAAGGATAAGAAAATTTGAAGTGAGAGTGATACAAAAGGGTTCTCCTTCAAGAAAAGTATCAAGTATATTTCAAAGAAAAGAGTCAGTATGGATTGGAAAAAAAATGGTGTGGCGTAAATGGTGTATTCCACGCTGTTCTTTTATATCTTGGTTAGCTATTCAAAATAAACTAGCCACTAAAGCCAGAATGTTAGAATGGGGACTACAAAGTAATCCTCTATGTGTCTTTTGCTCCAACTTCATAGAAGATATTGATCATTTATTAATTAGATGCTCTTTATCAAACAGAATCCTAAGTACAGTTCATACTAATTGTGGAATACAAAGTTCAGCTTGTGATTTAAATGGCTTGTTTCAGAAATGTCTGAATATCCCTTCTGCATAACATTTTTAAATTGTAAGTCTTTTATTAACAGTTTATATATATGTAATGTGGAGTGAGAGAAATTTTAGAGAACATGATGGGATGATTTCAAATGAAGAACATATATGTGCAAAGATCTCCACTCAAGTTATTAGTAAGTTGAAGAGAAAGGAAGTAAAGATAGAGCTATTATTGGATCTGCTGGATCAAATTAAAAAATGGGGTTGAGCTTGTATTAGTTAAACAATTCATTTTTTTATTTCTTGTAAACCCATGTAATAATTAGGTTAATTTAGGCCCACTTATAATGTATTAGTTGTATGTGGGCTGAGTTTCTCCTTTCTATGTTTTAAGGCCTAAGAAAGTTGTAAAAGAAAATAGGTTGTTGATTTACTTTAATAAAATTTTGATTTGCTGATAAAAAAAGTATTTGGTTAAAACCGAGTTGATGATGAAGTTGAACTTAGTGAAGTGGATAATTCATCCATGGAAAAATCAACCAAGCCGAGTTTGGAGGAATCGATTGTTGAGACCTTGGTCGAAAAAACCACAGAAGAAAAGATTAGGGTGGATATGCCACCTAATATCCCATTGTTATCACCTCCAAATCCAATAAAATAGACACTTTAGAGGGTGATACAGTATATGAAGCATTTGTAGAGACGTTCGGCAAAGCTGGAATCAACTCCTAACTGCTTGAAATTGTTGAAAAATGACTCACACTGCAAAAAGTATTCACTGAAACTATCATGGAAATGAGTGAGAATGCGAGTGAAGAGATCGAGATTGAAGAAGTGTACCTAATGATTGAAGAGAAATCTGAAACATCACTTGTTTTGGACAAAAACTTGAGGATGAGCCACTTGAGTTCCTCATTTCTCCTATAGGGCCTAAGGAGGTTAAATAAAAGGACCACCACTATGAACCCATGAAGAAGAGAGCTAAAGAAGATTTTGGTTTTGGAATCAAGGTTGCTTCGAAAGCCTCCAAACAAGAGAATAAGCCACGAAGGCTAACGAATGCATGGATCGGACCATATGATATTACTCAAGTGGTGACAACAAAATTGATAGGTATACGACCCTCGAGAGGTCAAATGCTGCGAATAATAGATGTTCATAGCCTCATCCACTGCTGGGAAGGCTACACAATTAAGGACTAATGGAGGTAAAACGTGGAACTACAAACGACGTTAAATAAAAGTGCACTTGGGAGACACCCAAGTTTTAATTTCTTTATTAGTTTCAGTTTTTGTGTTTTAGTGTATACTTCATTAATGAGAAAGATATAGAGCATTTTGGTTGTGAAAGTGAGAAAGCGATTGAGTTTGGGGTGAAAATTGGGAAGATTTGAACTCAACAACAGGTACTTGTGGCACACGGCACCGTAGCCACGGTGCACCGCATGAAGCCAAAGCGTGTCCACGCTACCCCACGCTACCCCACGCTTGAATTGGATAAAAAAATTTGAGTTGTAACACGCATAATGTGGTACACCGCAACAAAATTAAGGTACATCATATGACAATAAATAAAAGCGTGGGGTGAAAATCGACAAGGTTGTATCGCGATAAGAAGCAAGTGCATAGGCGCGGTACACCGCACCATCTGCAGTGCACCGTAAGCTGCCAAAGAGTGTCCACGGTAGTCCATACTTTAAAGGTTAGACACTTAGATTTGTACGCAAGATAGGTGCAATACACCGCACCACACCTGCGATACGCCACGCACGTCTCGCAAGAAAAGTCAATGAAAGAGGTTAAACGTTCCTTCTTTACACATTAACATTAACACCAGCCACCCAAAATCCACTGAACATCAATCCAATTCTTCACCTCGTATCCAAACACCATCAAATCACCAAAATGTTATTGCTACAATCATCCTTGCATTATTCCAAACCAATACTAAACACCCAAATCATTCAAATAACTTCTAGAAATCAAGATTCAATTGCAAAAAAAAAAAAATTAAAACCTTTCCCAATATGCTTGAATCTTTCTCACCAAAATACAAAAACCCACATAGAAAAGCATATTCCCTGCACTTTTCCCAACTCAATTTCCTCTATGGTGTGATTTGACTGGAGGTCAAGGGAGATGAAGCGAAGAACAAATACATGACATATAGTGAGGAAGATGAGTAAGATTCAACGCAAAGAAGTGGGTAAGGACAAGAGAAAATTGGAAAGGTAACGGGGTTTCTAGAGGTGAATGATTGAGATGGACCACCATTAGATGAAAGAAAGGGTAAAACATGGTGATACGAGAAGCTTAAATGTAAGATACACACCAACACTCTATCTTGGGTGTTGACACGCGAGACAGTAGCCTCGAAGAGTATATTTTATCTCTTCTCTACCATTTATCTAATTGCATATTGGTATATTATGTGTTTGTCTATACGATTATTAAGTCTATTACGAGTCGAGTCACGGCTCATCTTTGAGTTGAGGGTGGGGATCTGTTGTCCCCATCCCCACTTTATGTGAGTTATTGCTTTTAGGTAGATTTTTATTTTTTATTTTGTTAGAGATGGCTTTAAGTGTAGAATTTTTTTAATGGCCTAAAAACATACACTTTATTGAGTTGATGATAATACGTAATTTTTTTGTTTACTAGTTGTATTATATGCTTCGAACATGAACATGAAAACACGAATTAATTTAAAAGAAAATATTAGTAAGAAATGCATAGAAGCAAGATTTGATCTTATGGAGCCTTGAGTGGTGTGTAGGCAGAGAGATCCGAGCTTGTTGATAAACCCATTCAATGAACGTGATAGAGGTATAAAATTAACTAAATTTAATAGTTAGGGATGTGATTAAGGAGGTTCATTGATAAGCCCCTTTGTTCCTTTTAGATTGCTATCCATATTAATTGAATTATTATTTGTCTCAGTCCCTTCTTGCCTTTCTATATCCTTTCGATTAGCCATGTTACGAGCCATAACCCTTGGATTATAATAATTTTCCATATGACCCGCACTCGAATCACGCGTCTTTAACAATGGTCTTTAGAGCTTGAGTTTTGGGTGGTGGGAACTATTATAGGAAACATTATTGGGTGGGTTTTGAGCTATGTATTAGTGATATGTGATGATGCACCTATTCTATATTGTAAACCTTTGTCGAGGTAAAAGAGAAAAAAATTGAAAAAAATATATTGAAAAGAAAATAAAAATGTTGAAGCACATTAGCATGACTTCTCACATCGAAAAGAGGGTCATGTCTAACTTTCAAAAGAAAAATATATACACCTGGACCAGTAAAGTGGATTAATTTGTATGTAATCATCTAGGTTTGTGTATTGGTTATTGGGGATGCAGAATTTACGTGAGTAACTCAAGATCTACGGTGACTCGTTGATGGGTAGTGAGTGGAGAGCCAAAGCTCACTCCAAAATTATCCAAATATATGATCATATCGTCCCTAAACCTATATTACAACCATAAAAGACCTTATAATTTTTAGCTATATGATTTAGGAGAAATTAAACCTTTAGAGAGTAGTTAGACGGTCTATCAGAGACTATGTTAGGATCGATGAACACTCTATAGCCTCCATAGTGAACTAAGAAAAGAACCTCTCCTTCGTGCATTGCAAAGCTAATCTAATCTTGAACTTAAATTGTGTTGATTGTTTGTATGATAAGTGTGTATATATATATATATATATATATATATATATATATATATATATATATATATATATATATATTAATTATTTTGTAAATATTACATGAAACTCACTAGGTAGTTTCTTTAGGATCATTCTTTGCATTCTCCTTTGGTGGGTCCTGCTGTGTTTATATATTAATGCGAAAGTAAAGGAACCACTTAACCGCAAGTGTACGGTTGTCCAAGTAATATTCGATAAATCGAGTTCGTTCGCAGGGACGGATTAGGCACAACTCAGATATTAATCAAAAAGTAAGAATAATTGCTTAACAGAAAAATAAAGTAAAAGATTTTTGTTTGGTTTTTATAAATTAAAATATGCAAGAAAATAAATGACGAAGCAAATAAAAGAGAATTTAAACTTCAGATGAGAAAGAGTACTTGATCCTCGCAAGGGTTTCACCTAACCTATCTAATTCATGCTTCTGTTTAAGGGCTAAACTGGCATTATTGTGCTAGTCGGGACTCTAATATCTCCTAGCCCCCGTCAGGGTGGACCTAAGAGCTATCCTACGGTATTACAAACCCCGTCAGGGTGAATATAAGCTACTTTCAGATGAATAATAATTTACCTCATTGGCTGCATGGTTAGTTAAGCCTGTCAAGGTCAATACCGGATACAATGCGTCTATTATTTAAGTCTGTAATTAAACCCCCCGTCAAGGTGATCCATACGCCACTATATGGAATAGCCTAATTACTATGAGCTAAGTTTGATTCATGACTTCAAAATTAGTAATTAAAACGAAATAATAGTCAACACAAAATACCTAATCTAATTTAAACCATTAAATCCCAAATTCAGAAAACATAAATTAAACAGAATTAAGTTCAACCCATATAGCGATTCTCAAGTACTAAAGTAATTAGTTCATAACGGAATGGAAAACTAAAATTAAAATAAAGGAATTCATAGTTTTGAATTACAGAAAGAAATTAAAGAACCTAAAGGTTAAGATGACTGATGATGGAAGAACATGACTCCTCCAGCACTAGCTTCTCCTTGCCTCCTTGCTCTTACTTGAAAACCTTAAGCCTCTTGTGTAATTCTCTGAAGTGTGTGAAAGTAGGAGGTTAAGGGGTGTATTTATAGGTGTTGGAGGACCCTAGGTCGAATTTTCTTGGAGTGGATGACAAGTCAAGGACTCTCAAATTCGTAGCTCTAAATTCTAGGAAAGGTAAGATTTTGCTGCTGATTTGATTTGGTCATATATTTTTCAATACTTATCTGTTTGAGAAATTCTAATATATGAAACCACTTGTCTTGGAAAGAGCTTTATATTGGTGCAGACCACTCGTCCAGAATCCATGTCAATCTTTAATTATGAATTAATCTTTAAAACGTGGCTGGATTTTCAGATTTCAAAAGGCAGCTTTATCTTTTCCTTCTTTTAATAAATCTTTCCTAAATCTTCTTATTTCCATGTAAATCTTCTTTCCTTTCATCTTTATCTTGACTTGGTCTCTAAGTAATTACCATTTATCTTTTAAAGCTTCACATTAAATAAATAATTAAACCGCATATGCTTAAAAAGAATAAATCAATAAAATCAAGAAATAGAAATAGAAAAGTGTACTCTAAAAGTAGAAACTGGAGTAAAAATCATTTCCTAACACTCTAAAATACACTAAGACTTTATTCTCACTTTTTCTCCTTGGATTGGTCTTTCATGAGATTCAAGAACCGATTAACTTTGCATTAAAAATAGTTAAATTTAGGCACAAAAGCTCAGATTCTGCAAATAGTTAATTTCCAAGGAGAGAAAGTGTAATATGATTAATTAAGCCTAAAAGTCTATCAAACAAGTCATTTATTCACCTAAAAGGATGTCTCCAAGGGGCTAATAATTAGAAAAAATAGGGAGACATCAAGACCCCAAACTCAAACCTTTGTCGTCCCGACAAAGTAAAATAAAAACAAAGGATATTTTAGGTGAACGCAGAAGGTAGAATCTAGTAAATAATCCCAAAGCAAAACTTAAAACAAATCTCATATAGTCTAATCTAGGAATTAATATACACCTACACTTATCATGCAAAATCAAATACAAAACAATATCAATCCAAAATTAATTTCACAATGCTAGAAGATTACGCTTAATACTTATCTCAAGATGGTGGCTATAGGGTGTTCCTCGATCTTTACTTGCTTTGAACGCCTTACTTATCATATTCCCTATTAACTCACTGTGCATCTAGGAATCACGAGGTCCTTACGGTTTTAGCATAGGCTGAAGGACGGTATGGTATGTATATTTGGTAAATTTGAAGTGAGCTTTTGGCTCTCTCCTCACTTACCATCAACAAAACTGTCCAAGAGCTTGAGTTTACACTCTAATAACGTTCTCACTCAACCCAATTGACGCGCTCAATTAGCGTCCCCAAATCAACCCATTAAGCACTAAGGATGATTCACATAAAAATTTCCACTTTGCCGGTCCGAATATATTTTCTTTTCAACTCATTTATTTTTTTCTTTTGTATAGCCATGACTCTCTTTATGATGTTGAGATATCATGCTATCTTTCATAGTTATGCCTATTCATAACTTGAGCTCGAAGCTTCTTTTCCATTCACTATTACCCCGACAAAGGGTTACAATATAATAAACCTGTGAATCATCATCATATATAGCATAAAACACAATTGATAAGCTCAAAAATCCCAACCCAATGTAAATTCCCATATAGTGGACCCACCACCCCAAACTCAAGCTCAAGACAGGAAGTCTCAGGATCGTGATTCAAGTGCGGGTCATATGGTCATGCCTAATAATCTAAAGGGAAATTGGCTTATAATGTGGCGACAAAAGAAAGGCTTAAAGGCTAAAAATTTGTCTAAGAAGGATAAAATTAATTCAGGGATAGACGGCCAAAAAGGTTTCAAAGGGCTAACAAAGAACTGCCTCTATCATCTTCCTATTTACACAACTTGCCTCTAGTTCATACCTAAGTGGGTTCTCTACTCATTTAGATCTCACGTTCTACAAACCACCCATTATCCTTAAGTACAAGTTTACTTCTTTTGCATTGTTCATTAATTTTTCCTATCAATTGTCTCCTATTTGCATGCAATTAACGTTCAGCTTCATACTAACTCCTAAAGTCAACTATTTTCTATCATTAATTCATAAAAAGCATGCTTGATGGGGGCATTTAAAATTCTCTACAGTCAACGCAACCCTAAGATTAATTTTATTGAAAGCATGTAAAACACAAAAAATTGGGACGAGGCAACGAACCCCACCCCACTCAAAAGTGAGTCGTGTCCCCACGACTCGAAAAAGACTCAATAAAGCAGAAGAATTAAACTAAACTACCTAATTAGTGCCTACCATCAATTAAGAAGAAGAATTAGAATGGGGTACCTGGCCATGAAGATCCACCGTGTCCTCCTCCGAAGGGGAAGAATAATTATCAATATCCATGTACAAAGTTACCTCTTCCAATGTTGACTTAATCTGTGTGATTTCCTTCCACAGTGCTTCGATGTCTAGTCGTAAAAGTTCGAATTCTTGTTGCAGATTGTGAGCCCATGGAGGAATACCAGAATTAGTTTGAGAAGAAGAAGAACCTTGAACTTGAATTTGTATCTTGTCTCTAGGCTTTGATGATACCCTCATCCTTGCTGTTAATTTCCCGTGTTGTGGTGGTGCAGGTGCCTTTTCTTCTTGTGTTTCTTCAATAGGCTCAACAAGATTGATGGCCTTTTCAATTGTGGAACCAGGCAAATTCTTGTTCTTCCCTAGGATACAACACTTCCTATTATAATCCAAAGCATCTGTTCTGTTTGTCATGGTTAATTTGACCCCAAACTCAAGTTTATACCAAGGATAGAATAAAGTTAAGAAAACTTGGTATAGCTTGAGTTTCTTGCTTGGATTAGATGAAGGAAGTTTTTTTCTTGATGAATCTTGGAAGAACTCTTGAAAGCTTGATGATCTTGATTGTGTTTAATGGTGTTTTGTGATGAATTTGATGAAGAGGTTATGTTTATGGAGGATGGAGGAGAGATTTAATGATGTTAATGTGTTTGTTGTGGAGGTTTAATCAAACTTCAAGGTGTTTTTATAGGGTTGGGAGCTGGAGAATTCGTTTGGAAGAGGCTAGGGTTTGCTTGTGATAGGGTAAGAGTTGTATTAGGTAACAACCTCTTCAAAACCGACATACCGCGGTATACCGGGCATGACCTCCGGTATACCGGACCCAACAGCTGTTCACTTTTTTTCGTCTCTGCCAAGACCCAGTGATATATAACCCGTGCCATGGGTTTTTGCTACTGTTCAAAATCTCTTCTCCGTCCAAAAACCCGCGGTACCTAACCCGTGGTACGGGTTTTTCCTCCTGCGGTATACCAGACATATCGCGCGGTATACCGGACATCGCATCGACAATTTTTTTCCTTTCTGTATAAAACCCGCGGTACCTAACTCGTGACACGTGTTTTCTTCCTGCGGTATACCGGTGTTCTGGGGCGGTATACCGGACCTCGCGCCGAATTTTTCCCTTGAATTTCTTCTTTCGTTTCCTAGCACCCCAAACTCGATTCCTGCACCATTAACACACTACCCTTCTCATTTCTTTAAAAGTAGACACTAAAACTTGACACTAACTTAGAATTATACACTAGGAATTTAAAAACTTAAAGGACTAAACTAATATACAATGAAATGGCTTTTGTTTAACGTCGTTAAGCTCGACGGGTTACCTCTCGCATCTATTCGGCTTCAAGGAGGTACATGACCTCCCCAAGATGTGGATCCATCATGCGATTAGTATCCTCGCCTCCATGATAGATTTTAAGACGATGACCATTCACCATAAAAGGTGCGGGTTCAGTTGGATGCTCAATCTCTATAGCTCCATGAGGCGTAACTTTGGTCACAATGTAAGGACCAGACCACTTCGATCTCAACTTCCCCGGATAATTGCTGAACTTGGAGTTGTATTTTAAGACCTTCTGGCCCACTTCAAATGTCTTTGCACGGATGCGATTATCATGCCACCTCTTCGTGTTCTCTTTGTAAAGCTTCGCGTTCTCATAAGCATGTAATCGAAACTCATCAAGTTCATTCAACTTCATCAAGTTCATTCAACTTCATCATACGATTCTCCGCAGCTAAGGTTGGATCCATATTCATCTCCGCAATTGCCCAATAGGCACCCATTTCAAGTTCAAGAGGTAAGTGACAAGCCTTACCATAAACAATACGATACGGAGATGCACCCACAGGTGTCTTGAACGCAGTACGATATGCCCACAACGCATCATCTAATTTCATTGACCAATCCTTTCGTGTGGGGCCAACAGTCTTTTCCAAAATAGATTTGACCTCTCGATTAGAGACCTCAGCTTGACCATTGGCTTGTGGATGATACGCGGTAGACACACGATGTCTCACACCATACTTCTCTAGAACTGTCTTCAGATATTTGTTCACAAAGTGTGAGCCTCCATCACTGATAATAACTCTAGGTGTACCATGTCTAGTGAAGATGTGTGATTTTAAGAATTTAATCACTACTCGCGAATCATTAGTTGGTAGAGCTACAGCTTCCACCCATTTAGACACGTAATCAACAGCTAGTAGGATGTAAAGATTTCCGTTAGATTGTACAAAAGGACCCATGAAATCAATACCCCATACATCAAATATCTCAACTTCGAGAACATTGTTACGCGGCATCTCATCCCTCTTGGATATATTACTAGTAAACTGGCATCTATGACGTTTCTGAACGTACTCATGACAATCCTTATGTAAAGTAGGCCAATAAAAACCGGATTGTAGTACCTTAGCAGCTGTGCGGTCTCCTTTGAAGTGTCCTCCGTATGGCGAATCATGACAACTCGCAACCACTGCCCAAGCCTCTTTCTCAGGTATTCATACAAAAAGAATTGTTTAGCACGATGGATCAATCTTTTCTTGTCTTGTGATGTGGCTCCTTGAAGAAAGTTACCACTCACAATAAGATTCACAATGTCAGCATACCAAGGAGTACTATCATGTATAGCAAATAAACTCTCATCAGGAAACTCTTCTCGAACCAACTCAGGATCATTATTAAGCTCTGAACCTTCAAGACGTGACAGATGATCAGCAACCTGATTATCACAACCCTTTCGATCTCGGATTTCTAAGTCAAACTCTTGTAACAATAACACCCATCTAATTAAGCGTGGCTTGGCATCTTTCTTTTCCATAAGGTATCTAATTGCAGAATGATCGGTAAAAACAACAACTTTCGCCCCAAGAAGATATGAACGAAATTTGTCGAATGCATATACTACAGCTAGTAGCTCTTTCTCAGTTACGGTATAATTCACTTGAGAAATTGTAAAGACCTTACTAGCGTAATAGATGGAATGAAATACCTTATCTTTTCGTTGTCCCAGAACAGCACCCATAGCAAGATCACTAGCGTCACACATAACTTCAAACGGAATCTTCCAATCAGGAGGTAATACAATAGGTGCAGAGATAAGTTTCTCCTTAATCTGTTGAAAGGCCACCATGCAAGCTTCATCAAAAAGGAATTTGGCGTCCTTTTCAAGTAAGTTACATAATGGTTTAGAGATCTTGGAGAAATCCTAGATGAAACGTCGGTAAAAACCAGCATGACCTAAGAAACTTCTCACCCCTTTAACAGAAATTGGAGGGGGGAGAGTTTTAATTACCTCAATCTTTGCGCGATCAACTTCCAAACCCGAACTCGAAACCTTGTGTCCCAACACTATACTTTCACGAACCATAAAGTGACATTTTTCCCAGTTCAACACCAAATCAGTTTCCTTGCATCTAACAAACACCTTCTCCAAGTTTCGTAAACACTCATCAAAGTTATCACCGAACACAGAGAAATCATCCATAAATACCTCAGGGAAATCATCGATCATGTCCCAGAAAATCGCCATCATACATCTTTGAAAAGTAGCAGGTGCATTACATAATCCAAATGGCATCCTTCGGAAGGAAAAGGTACCAAAAGGGCATGTAAAAGTGGTCTTGTGTTGGTCTTTTGGATCTACATAAATCTGATTGTATCCTGAATACCCATCCAAAAAGCAATAATATTCTCTACCAGCTAGCTTGTCTAACATCTGATCAATAAACTAAAGAGGGAAGTGATCTTTTCTGGTGGCCTTGTTCAACTTACGGTAGTCCATACACACTCTCCAACCAACAACGGTCCTTGACGGTATGGCTTCATTCTGTTCATTCAAGATGGTAGTGATACCACCCTTCTTTGGTACGCATTGAACCGGACTCACCCATTCACTGCTAGCGATAGGATAGATGATTTCCTGCGTCTAGCAACTTGATAACCTCTTTCTTCACCACTTCTTTCATAGCTGGCATCAATCTTCTTTGTCCTTCGATTAAGCGCGCATTTTCATCGTCCAGAATGATCTTGTGTTGGCAATAGGAAGGACTAATGCCTTTGATGTCAGCAATAGTCCAACCAATCGCCTCTTTGTTAGCTCGTAGGATGCGCAACAACTTTTCTTCTTGAAGACCTGTTAAAGTAGCTGAAACAACAACAGGCAGAGTTTTGTTAGTACCTAAATACGCATAAGTGTTAGGGATATTTTTAAGAACTATCTCCCCCGGTTCTCTGACAGGTTCATAAGTGAGACGCTTCTGCTTCGGATATCCAGAGTTAAGAGCTGCCACTGTTTCGGCTAACTCTTCAATTGGTTTTGGTAAGTCAAGTGTTAGGGAAGCTTGCAAGATATCACCGAAGTTCATGTATTCCCGTACTTCTCGTGTGGCTAAATCAATTACGTCCAATTGGAAACAGTCTTCTCGCAAATCTGGAAACTTCATTGCCCTAAACACGTTGAACTTTACCTCCTCGTCTTGGATTCGCATTGTCAATTCTCCGTTTTCTACATCAATAACAGTACGCCCCGTGGCTAGGAATGGTCGTCCCAAGATGATGAGGACATTCCTATCCGCTTCGTATTCAAGAATAACAAAATTGACAGGAAAAATTAAAGTACCTGCCTTGACAAGGACATCTTCTATGCGTCCCTCTGGATGTACGAGGGATCTGTCAGCCATTTGTAAGACCATGGATGTCGGCCTTGCTTCTCCTATCTTCAACATCTCGATAATTGATTTGGGCATGAGATTGATACTCGCTCCCAAATCACACAAAGCTTTACCTTGCCACTCATTGCCAATGGAAATAGGAATTGTAAAACTCCCAGGATCAAGTAGTTTTGGTGGCAATTTGCTTTGGCATATGGCACTACATTCTTCAGGCAAACCTATCATCTCATTCTCAAGGTGTGGTCTTTTGTTGGCGATGGCTCTCTTCAGGAATTTGACATATTTCGGCACGTCTCTAATGTCATTTAAGAATGGAATGTTAAAATTAAGACCACGTACCACATTCAGGAATTTCTGATAGTCAGCCATATCGCCTTTCTTCTGAACTCTCGAGGGAAAAGGTGGAGGAGGACGGGTTATTGTAGTATCTGGGCTTTTTGGCTTTTACGGAGTCTTCCCCACTTCTACAACTTCAGGTTCATCTTCTTTTTCCACCACATCTTTTACCGGTTTTTCCTTCACATTTGTTTCTTTTTCTTTCATCACGGGAAAAAGAGGTGGAGCGAGCTTCTTACCACTTCGAAGTGTCACTGCATTACAATCTTCTCTTTGCTTAGGTTCTTCAGTGTCACTCGGTAATTGTCCTTGCTGACGTTGATTTAATTGCTTATTTATCTGAGCCATTCGAGTTTCCATTAACTTAAGTGCTGCGGCGGTAGACTGTTGAATGTTATTTAGTGTTGTCAAGGTTTGTTGAACGTCTAATGCGCCTTCTTGAGGTTGAGCGGGTAGAGCTTTCTGATTCATGGTCTCGGTATAAGCATCTTGAGGAGGTTGTCTCTGAGCTTGTTTTTCGTATGCTTGTCCACCTTGGTAGTTGTTCTGAGGTCTTGGTTGAAAGTTGTTTCCTTGGGGACGTGGTTGATATGCATAGGTTGGATTAGCAGCCCCATTTGGATTTGAATATTTGAAACCCGGATGGTTTCTATTCGGTTGATAGCCTTGACCACTTGAATTGTAATTTTCTCGGTTAAATACGAACATTACGGATTCTGGATTGTTTTGGCAGGTCTCCCAATCATGATCTTGTGTACCATAATTGGAACATCCATAAACTTCTTGTGTAACTTTAACATCCGCTCTTCTACCAGTAATACTTTTCGTAATAGCTAGAGCAAGCTGTTTAAGTTGTTGTTCGAGTTTTGTTTCCATGGCGGTGAATTTTTCTTCAATCAGTGCAATATTTCCACCTCGGACAGGTGTTCTTACGGTGTTCCAACCTAGTTCATTCGTTACAGTTCTATTCAGAATAATCTTAGCATGGACTGGTTGTACCCGTAAAAATGCACCACCACAAAGCAAGTCTAGATCCTTTCTTGAAGAGCCATCAAGTCCTCGGTAAAATATCTTCATCTGTTGAACTTCTGTGAGGCCATGATCAGGGACTCTTCGTAAGCAAATCTGAAATCTCTTCCAACTTCTACCCAAAGTCTCGTCTTCCTCTTGCTTGAATGACGTTATTTCAACTTGCGCATCTAATCTCATATTCGTTGGGTAGTATCTATCGAAGAACGCGGTTTGTAATGCGTCCCATGTTGTAATTGTTCCGGGTTCTTGAGAATCATGCCACTCACTTGCTCCATCAATAACGAAGTATCTAAAATTAGAAAAATACATTTGCTCTTTAGTTACTCCTTGCGTAATGTAAGAATCGCAAATTTGCATGAACTTCTGTACAGCACGGATCGGATCTTCGCTAGGTGCTCCTCGGTAATTGCCGTAACTTTGAAACTGAAATAACATACCAGGATCGGGTCTGTATCTCGCAACATTAATATCTGCAGGGCCAATTCCGAGGGCAGGAGCTCGAAACGGAGCTTCTTCAGGGCCATTGATGAACCACGGATTGGGAGTTTTTGAGCTT
Organism: Nemophila menziesii; assembly: GCA_029959085.1. Classification (NCBI taxonomy): domain Eukaryota; kingdom Viridiplantae; phylum Streptophyta; class Magnoliopsida; order Boraginales; family Hydrophyllaceae; genus Nemophila; species Nemophila menziesii. Next base: position 5,524,919 of record JARWIR010000023.1, on the reverse strand, counting down.
ATCAATTGTGCTCGTTCTATATATTGATGATGATTCACATGTTTAATTATATTGTAACCCTTTGCCGGGGTAATAGTGAATGGAAAAGAAGCTTCGAGCTCAAGTTATGAATAGGGATAACTGTGAAAAATAGCATGATATCTCAACATCATAAAGAGAGTCATAGCTATAAGAAAAAACGAATGATTTGAAAAGAATATACATATTCGGACCGGCAAAGTGGAAAATTTTAGGTGAATCATCCTTAGTGCTTATTGGGTTAATTTGGGGACGCTAATTAAGCGCGTCAATTGGGTTGAGTGAGAACGTAATTCGAGTGTAAACTCAAGCTCTTGGACAGTTTTGTTGATGGTAAGTGAGGAGAGAGCCAAAAGCTCACTTCAAATTTACCAAATATACATACCATACCGTCCTTCAGCCTATGCTAAAACCGTAAAGACCTCGTGATTCCTAGATGCACAGTGAGTTAATAGGGATTATTCTAAGTGGAACATTCAACACAAGTAAGGATCGAGGAACACCCTATAGCCACCATCTTGAGATAAGTAATAAGCGTAACCTTCTAGCATTGTGAAATTAATTTTGGATTGATACTATTTTGTATTTGATTTTGCATGATAAGTGTAGGTGTATATTAATTCCTAGGTTAGACTATATGAAATTTGTTTTAAGCTTTGCTTTGAGATTATTTACTAGATTCTACCTTATGCGTTCACCTAAAAGATCCTTTGTTTTTATTTTACTTTGTCGGGACGACAAAGGTTTGAGTTTGGGGTCTTGATGTCTCCCGATTTGTTCTAATTATTAGCCCCTTGGAGACATCCTTTTAGGTGAATAAATGACTTGTTTGATATACTTTTAAGCTTATTTGATCATATTGCACTTTCTCCCCTTGGAAATTAACTATTTGCAGAATCTGAGCTTTTGTGCGTAAATTTGACTATTTTTAATGCAAAGTTAATTGGTTCTTGAATCTCATAAAAGACCAATCCAAGGAGAAAAAGTGAGAATAAAGTCTAAGTGTATTTTAGAGTGTTAGGAAGGGATTTCTAGTCGAGTTTCTATTTTTAGAGTACACTTTCCTATTTCGATTTCTTGATTTATTGAATTATTCTTTTTAAGCATATGCGGTTTAATTATTTATTTAATGTGAAGCTTTAAAAGATAAATGGTAATTACTTAGAGGCCAAGTCAAGATAAAGATGAAAGGAAAGAAGATTTACATAGAAATAAGAAGATTTGGTAAAGATTTATTCAAAAGAGGAAAAGATAAAGCTGCCTTTTGAAATCTGAAATTCAGCCACGTTTTAGAGATTAAATCATAATAAAAGATTGGCTTGGATTCTGAACGAATGGTCTGCACCAATAGAAATAGCTTTCCAAGACAAGCAGTTTCATATATTGGAACTTCTCAAACGGATAAGTATTGAAAAAGATATGACCAAATCAAATCAGCAGAATCTTATCTTTTAGAGCTACGAATTTGAGAGTCTTTGACTTGTCTTCCACTCCAAGCTAAATTCGACCTAGGTTCCTCCAACACCTATAAATAAACCCCTTAACCTCCTACTTTCAGACACTTCAGAGAATTAAACAAGAGGCTTAAGGTTTTCAAGTCAGAGCACGAAGGAGAGAAGAAGCTAGAAGCTGGAGGAATCATGTTCTTCCATCCATAGTCATTCTACCCTTTAGGTTTTTCATTTATCTTTTGTATTTGAACATGAATTCCTTTTATTTAATGTTAGTTTTTAATTCCATCATGAGCTAAATTTCTTTATACTTGAGAATCGCATAAAAGGGATGAACCTTAATTAATGTTTTCTATGTTTTGAATTTGGGATTGTTAGATTTAAATTGAATTGAGTTTTAGGTATTGGATATTACTTTGTTTTCATTACTAATTCTTTTAGGAACAACTAGAATTAGCTGTTGGTATTTAGGCTATTCACTTTAGTGGCGAAGTGATCATCCGACAGGGGGGTTTGAATACAGATCTAGGTAATACCCGTGTAATTCCGTTATTGACCGACAGGCTTAACTAGTTACATAGCCAAAGAGGTAAAATCATATCATCCGAAGAGCCATATTCGACCATGCAGGTGTTTATGATACTTTAGGATAGCTTCTAGGTCCACCCGACAGGGGGCTAGGAGATATTAGAGTCCCGACTAATATTTTAATTCCAATTCTACCCTTAAACATAGAATAGATTACATTGATTAGGTGGATTCCTTTGCGAGGATCAAGTATCTCTCTTATCTGAAGTTAGTCGTTATTTGCTTTATTTCCTTTCTGTTTAGTTAATTTAGTCTTTACTTTATTTGCATCTTTTATTTTCCAAAAACCAAACAAAAATCTATTATCTTTTAATTTCTGTTTAGCAATTATCTCTACTATATGATTAATATTTGGGTTGAACCTAATCCGTCCCTGAGAACGAACTTGATTATCATATATTACTTGGGACAACCGTACACTTGCGGTTAAGTGGTTCCTCTATTTTGCACTTTATTTTATAACACCCCAGGACCCACCAAGTTTTTGGCGCCGCTGCCGGGGGATTGGGAGTTTTTGAGCTTATCAATTGTGCTCGTTCTATATATTGATGATGATTCACATGTTTAATTATATTGTAACCCTTTGCCGGGGTAATAGTGAATGGAAAAGAAGCTTCGAGCTCAAGTTATGAATAGGGATAACTGTGAAAAATAGCATGATATCTCAACATCATAAAGAGAGTCATAGCTATAAGAAAAAACGAATGATTTGAAAAGAATATACATATTCGGACCGGCAAAGTGGAAAATTTTAGGTGAATCATCCTTAGTGCTTATTGGGTTAATTTGGGGACGCTAATTAAGCGCGTCAATTGGGTTGAGTGAGAACGTAATTCGAGTGTAAACTCAAGCTCTTGGACAGTTTTGTTGATGGTAAGTGAGGAGAGAGCCAAAAGCTCACATCAAATTTACCAAATATACATACCATACCGTCCTTCAGCCTATGCTAAAACCGTAAAGACCTCGTGATTCCTAGATGCACAGTGAGTTAATAGGGATTATTCTAAGTGGAACATTCAACACAAGTAAGGATCGAGGAACACCCTATAGCCACCATCTTGAGATAAGTAATAAGTGTAACCTTCTAGCATTGTGAAATTAATTTTGGATTGATATTATTTTGTATTTGATTTTGCATGATAAGTGTAGGTGTATATTAATTCCTAGGTTAGACTATATGAAATTTGTTTTAAGCTTTGCTTTGAGATTATTTACTAGATTCTACCTTATGCGTTCACCTAAAAGATCCTTTGTTTTTATTTTACTTTGTCGGGACGACAAAGGTTTGAGTTTGGGGTCTTGATGTCTCCCGATTTGTTCTAATTATTAGCCCCTTGGAGACATCCTTTTAGGTGAATAAATGACTTGTTTGATAGACTTTTAAGCTTATTTGATCATATTGCACTTTCTCCCCTTGGAAATTAACTATTTGCAGAATCTGAGCTTTTGTGCGTAAATTTGACTATTTTTAATGCAAAGTTAATTGGTTCTTGAATCTCATAAAAGACCAATCCAAGGAGAAAAAGTGAGAATAAAGTCTTAGTGTATTTTAGAGTGTTAGGAAGGGATTTCTAGTCGAGTTTCTATTTTTAGAGTACACTTTCCTATTTCGATTTCTTGATTTATTGAATTATTCTTTTTAAGCATATGCGGTTTAATTATTTATTTAATGTGAAGCTTTAAAAGATAAATGGTAATTACTTAGAGGCCAAGTCAAGATAAAGATGAAAGGAAAGAAGATTTACATGGAAATAAGAAGATTTGGTAAAGATTTATTCAAAAGAGGAAAAGATAAAGCTGTCTTTTGAAATCTGAAATTCAGCCACGTTTTAGAGATTAAATCATAATAAAAAATTGGCTTGGATTCTGAACGAATGGTCTGCACCAATAGAAATAGCTTTCCAAGACAAGCAGTTTCATATATTGGAACTTCTCAAACGGATAAGTATTGAAAAAGATATGACCAAATCAAATCAGCAGAATCTTATCTTTTAGAGCTACGAATTTGAGAGTCTTTGACTTGTCTTTCACTCCAAGCTAAATTCGACCTAGGTTCCTCCAACACCTATAAATAAACCCCTTAACCTCCTACTTTCAGACACTTCAGAGAATTAAACAAGAGGCTTAAGGTTTTCAAGTCAGAGCACGAAGGAGAGAAGAAGCTAGAAGCTGGAGGAATCCTGTTCTTCCATCCATAGTCATTCTACCCTTTAGGTTTTTCATTTATCTTTTGTATTTGAACATGAATTCCTTTTATTTAATGTTAGTTTTTAATTCCATCATGAGCTAAATTTCTTTATACTTGAGAATCGCATAAAAGGGATGAACCTTAATTAATGTTTTCTATGTTTTGAATTTGGGATTGTTAGATTTAAATTGAATTGAGTTTTAGGTATTGGATATTACTTTGTTTTCATTACTAATTCTTTTAGGAACAACTAGAATTAGCTGTTGGTATTTAGGCTATTCACTTTAGTGGCGAAGTGATCATCCGACAGGGGGGTTTGAATACAGATCTAGGTAATACCCGTGTAATGTCCGTTATTGACCGACAGGCTTAACTAGTTACATAGCCAAAGAGGTAAAATCATATCATCCAAAGAGCCATATTCGACCATGCAGGTGTTTATGATACTTTAGGATAGCTTCTAGGTCCACCCGACAGGGGGCTAGGAGATATTAGAGTCCCGACTAATATTTTAATTCCAATTCTACCCTTAAACATAACATAGATTACATTGATTAGGTGGATTCCTTTGCGAGGATCAAGTATCTCTCTTATCTGAAGTTAGTCGTTATTTGCTTTATTTCCTTTCTGTTTAGTTAATTTAGTCTTTACTTTATTTGCATCTTTTATTTTCCAAAAACCAAACAAAAATCTATTATCTTTTAATTTCTGTTTAGCAATTATCTCTACTATCTGATTAATATTTGGGTTGAACCTAATCCGTCCCTGAGAACGAACTTGATTATCATATATTACTTGGGACAACCGTACACTTGCGGTTAAGTGGTTCCTCTATTTTGCACTTTATTTTATAACACCCCAGGACCCACCAAGTTTTTGGCGCCGCTGCCGGGGGATTGGGAGTTTTTGAGCTTATCAATTGTGCTCGTTCTATATATTGATGATGATTCACATGTTTAATTATATTGTAACCCTTTGCCGGGGTAATAGTGAATGGAAAAGAAGCTTCGAGCTCAAGTTATGAATAGGGATAACTGTGAAAAATAGCATGATATCTCAACATCATAAAGAGAGTCATAGCTATAAGAAAAAACGAATGATTTGAAAAGAATATACATATTCGGACCGGCAAAGTGGAAAATTTTAGGTGAATCATCCTTAGTGCTTATTGGGTTAATTTGGGGACGCTAATTAAGCGCGTCAATTGGGTTGAGTGAGAACGTAATTCGAGTGTAAACTCAAGCTCTTGGACAGTTTTGTTGATGGTAAGTGAGGAGAGAGCCAAAAGCTCACATCAAATTTACCAAATATACATACCATACCGTCCTTCAGCCTATGCTAAAACCGTAAAGACCTCGTGATTCCTAGATGCACAGTGAGTTAATAGGGATTATTCTAAGTGGAACATTCAACACAAGTAAGGATCGAGGAACACCCTATAGCCACCATCTTGAGATAAGTAATAAGCGTAACCTTCTAGCATTGTGAAATTAATTTTGGATTGATATTATTTTGTATTTGATTTTGCATGATAAGTGTAGGTGTATATTAATTCCTAGGTTAGACTATATGAAATTTGTTTTAAGCTTTGCTTTGAGATTATTTACTAGATTCTACCTTATGCGTTCACCTAAAAGATCCTTTGTTTTTATTTTACTTTGTCGGGACGACAAAGGTTTGAGTTTGGGGTCTTGATGTCTCCCGATTTGTTCTAATTATTAGCCCCTTGGAGACATCCTTTTAGGTGAATAAATGACTTGTTTGATAGACTTTTAAGCTTATTTGATCATATTGCACTTTCTCCCCTTGGAAATTAACTATTTGCAGAATCTGAGCTTTTGTGCGTAAATTTGACTATTTTTAATGCAAAGTTAATTGGTTCTTGAATCTCATAAAAGACCAATCCAAGGAGAAAAAGTGAGAATAAAGTCTTAGTGTATTTTAGAGTGTTAGGAAGGGATTTCTAGTCGAGTTTCTATTTTTAGAGTACACTTTCCTATTTCGATTTCTTGATTTATTGAATTATTCTTTTTAAGCATATGCGGTTTAATTATTTATTTAATGTGAAGCTTTAAAAGATAAATGGTAATTACTTAGAGGCCAAGTCAAGATAAAGATGAAAGGAAAGAAGATTTACATGGAAATAAGAAGATTTGGTAAAGATTTATTCAAAAGAGGAAAAGATAAAGCTGCCTTTTGAAATCTGAAATTCAGCCACGTTTTAGAGATTAAATCATAATAAAAAATTGGCTTGGATTCTGAACGAATGGTCTGCACCAATAGAAATAGCTTTCCAAGACAAGCAGTTTCATATATTGGAACTTCTCAAACGGATAAGTATTGAAAAAGATATGACCAAATCAAATCAGCAGAATCTTATCTTTTAGAGCTACGAATTTGAGAGTCTTTGACTTGTCTTTCACTCCAAGCTAAATTCGACCTAGGTTCCTCCAACACCTATAAATAAACCCCTTAACCTCCTACTTTCAGACACTTCAGAGAATTAAACAAGAGGCTTAAGGTTTTCAAGTCAGAGCACGAAGGAGAGAAGAAGCTAGAAGCTGGAGGAATCCTGTTCTTCCATCCATAGTCATTCTACCCTTTAGGTTTTTCATTTATCTTTTGTATTTGAACATGAATTCCTTTTATTTAATGTTAGTTTTTAATTCCATCATGAGCTAAATTTCTTTATACTTGAGAATCGCATAAAAGGGATGAACCTTAATTAATGTTTTCTATGTTTTGAATTTGGGATTGTTAGATTTAAATTGAATTGAGTTTTAGGTATTGGATATTACTTTGTTTTCATTACTAATTCTTTTAGGAACAACTAGAATTAGCTGTTGGTATTTAGGCTATTCACTTTAGTGGCGAAGTGATCATCCGACAGGGGGGTTTGAATACAGATCTAGGTAATACCCGTGTAATGTCCGTTATTGACCGACAGGCTTAACTAGTTACATAGCCAAAGAGGTAAAATCATATCATCCAAAGAGCCATATTCGACCATGCAGGTGTTTATGATACTTTAGGATAGCTTCTAGGTCCACCCGACAGGGGGCTAGGAGATATTAGAGTCCCGACTAATATTTTAATTCCAATTCTACCCTTAAACATAGCATAGATTACATTGATTAGGTGGATTCCTTTGCGAGGATCAAGTATCTCTCTTATCTGAAGTTAGTCGTTATTTGCTTTATTTCCTTTCTGTTTAGTTAATTTAGTCTTTACTTTATTTGCATCTTTTATTTTCCAAAAACCAAACAAAAATCTATTATCTTTTAATTTCTGTTTAGCAATTATCTCTACTATCTGATTAATATTTGGGTTGAACCTAATCCGTCCCTGAGAACGAACTTGATTATCATATATTACTTGGGACAACCGTACACTTGCGGTTAAGTGGTTCCTCTATTTTGCACTTTATTTTATAACACCCCAGGACCCACCATGTTTTTGGCGCCGCTGCCGGGGGATTGGGAGTTTTTGAGCTTATCAATTGTGCTCGTTCTATATATTGATGATGATTCACATGTTTAATTATATTGTAACCCTTTGCCGGGGTAATAGTGAATGGAAAAGAAGCTTCGAGCTCAAGTTATGAATAGGGATAACTGTGAAAAATAGCATGATATCTCAACATCATAAAGAGAGTCATAGCTATAAGAAAAAACGAATGATTTGAAAAGAATATACATATTCGGACCGGCAAAGTGGAAAATTTTAGGTGAATCATCCTTAGTGCTTATTGGGTTAATTTGGGGACGCTAATTAAGCGCGTCAATTGGGTTGAGTGAGAACGTAATTCGAGTGTAAACTCAAGCTCTTGGACAGTTTTGTTGATGGTAAGTGAGGAGAGAGCCAAAAGCTCACTTCAAATTTACCAAATATACATACCATACCGTCCTTCAGCCTATGCTAAAACCGTAAAGACCTCGTGATTCCTAGATGCACAGTGAGTTAATAGGGATTATTCTAAGTGGAACATTCAACACAAGTAAGGATCGAGGAACACCCTATAGCCACCATCTTGAGATAAGTAATAAGCGTAACCTTCTAGCATTGTGAAATTAATTTTGGATTGATACTATTTTGTATTTGATTTTGCATGATAAGTGTAGGTGTATATTAATTCCTAGGTTAGACTATATGAAATTTGTTTTAAGCTTTGCTTTGAGATTATTTACTAGATTCTACCTTATGCGTTCACCTAAAAGATCCTTTGTTTTTATTTTACTTTGTCGGGACGACAAAGGTTTGAGTTTGGGGTCTTGATGTCTCCCGATTTGTTCTAATTATTAGCCCCTTGGAGACATCCTTTTAGGTGAATAAATGACTTGTTTGATAGACTTTTAAGCTTATTTGATCATATTGCACTTTCTCCCCTTGGAAATTAACTATTTGCAGAATCTGAGCTTTTGTGCGTAAATTTGACTATTTTTAATGCAAAGTTAATTGGTTCTTGAATCTCATAAAAGACTAATCCAAGGAGAAAAAGTGAGAATAAAGTCTTAGTGTATTTCAGAGTATTAGGAAGGGATTTCTAGTCGAGTTTCTATTTTTAGAGTACACTTTCCTATTTCGATTTCTTGATTTATTGAATTATTCTTTTTAAGCATATGCGGTTTAATTATTTATTTAATGTGAAGCTTTAAAAGATAAATGGTAATTACTTAGAGGCCAAGTCAAGATAAAGATGAAAGGAAAGAAGATTTACATGGAAATAAGAAGATTTGGTAAAGATTTATTCAAAAGAGGAAAAGATAAAGCTGCCTTTTGAAATCTGAAATTCAGCCACGTTTTAGAGATTAAATCATAATAAAAGATTGGCTTGGATTCTGAACGAATGGTCTGCACCAATAGAAATAGCTTTCCAAGACAAGCAGTTTCATATATTGGAACTTCTCAAACGGATAAGTATTGAAAAAGATATGACCAAATCAAATCAGCAGAATCTTATCTTTTAGAGCTACGAATTTGAGAGTCTTTGACTTGTCTTTCACTCCAAGCTAAATTCGACCTAGGTTCCTCCAACACCTATAAATAAACCCCTTAACCTCCTACTTTCAGACACTTCAGAGAATTAAACAAGAGGCTTAAGGTTTTCAAGTTAGAGCACGAAGGAGAGAAGAAGCTAGAAGCTGGAGGAATCCTGTTCTTCCATCCATAGTCATTCTACCCTTTAGGTTTTTCATTTATCTTTTGTATTTGAACATGAATTCCTTTTATTTAATGTTAGTTTTTAATTCCATCATGAGCTAAATTTCTTTATACTTGAGAATCGCATAAAAGGGATGAACCTTAATTAATGTTTTCTATGTTTTGAATTTGGGATTGTTAGATTTAAATTGAATTGAGTTTTAGGTATTGGATATTACTTTGTTTTCATTACTAATTCTTTTAGGAACAACTAGAATTAGCTGTTGGTATTTAGGCTATTCACTTTAGTGGCGAAGTGATCATCCGACAGGGGTGGTTTGAATACAGATCTAGGTAATACCCGTGTAATGTCCGTTATTGACCGACAGGCTTAACTAGTTACATAGCCAAAGAGGTAAAATTATATCATCCGAAGAGCCATATTCGACCATGCAGGTGTTTATGATACTTTAGGATAGCTTCTAGGTCCACCCGACACGGGGGCTAGGAGATATTAGAGTCCCGACTAATATTTTAATTCGAATTCTACCCTTAAACATAGCATAGATTACATTGATTAGGTGGATTCCTTTGCGAGGATCAAGTATCTCTCTTATCTGAAGTTAGTCGTTTTTTGCTTTATTTCCTTTCTGTGTAGTTAATTTAGTCTTTACTTTATTTGCATCTTTTATTTTCCAAACACCAAACAAAAATCTATTATATTTTAATTTCTGTTTAGCAATTATCTCTACTATCTGATTAATATTTGGGTTGAACCTAATCCGTCCCTGAGAACGAATTTGATTATCATATATTACTTGGGACAACCGTACACTTGCGGTTAAGTGGTTCCTCTATTTTGCACTTTATTTTATAACACCCCAGGACCCACCAAGTTTTTGGCGCCGCTGCCGGGGACGGTAGCGTGTGACCCCGGTGTTAATCTTTAGTAGTTTAATTGTTAGTTTAGTTTTAGTTTTATTTTTCAGTTTTACGCTTTGGGTTGTTTTTCTTTCTCAGGTTTACAGGTTTTGGTTTATGCGTGAAGATATCGTAATTCTTGCAAATCCCGAAAACCTAGTTCGTGAAGCAAACAAAAGAAAGAGAGACGCTAAAGCAAAAGAGTTAGAGGAGCAATTAGCAAGAGAAACAATGGCTGGTCAACTCAACCCAGCTGCTCCTCGAAACAATGATCCATGGTTCGCCAATGGCCCTGCAGAAGCTCCGTTTCGAGCTCCTCCCCTCGGAATTGGCCCTGCAAATATTAATGTCGAGAGATTCAGACCCGATCCTGGTATGCTATCTCAATTTCAAAGTTATGGCAATTACCGAGGAACACCCAGTGAAGATCCGATCCGGGCTGTACAGAAGTTCATGCAAATTTGCGATTCTTATATTACGCAAGGAGTAACTAAGGAGCAAATGTATTTTGCTAATTTTAGATTCTTCGTTATTGATGGAGCAAGTGAGTGGCATGATTCGCAAGAACCCAGAACAATTACAACATGGGACGCATTACAAACCGCGTTCTTCGATAGATACTACCCAACGAATATGAGATTAGATGCGCAAGTTGAACTAACCTCATTCAAACAAGAGGAAGACGAGACTTTGGGTAGAAGTTGGAAGAGATTTCAGATTTGCTTACGAAGAGTCCCTGATCATGGCCTCACAGAAGTTCAACAGATGAAGATATTTTACCGAGGACTTGATGGCTCTTCAAGAAAGGATCTAGACTTGCTTTGTGGTGGTGGATTCCTACAGGTACAACCAGTTCATGCGAAGATTATTTTGAATAGAACTGTAACAAATGAACTTGGTTGGAACACTGTAAGAACACCTGTTCGGGGTGGAAATACTGCGTCAATTGAAGATAAATTCACCGCCATGGAAAACAAACTCGAACAACAACTGAAACAGCTTACTCTAGCTGTTACAAAAGGTGCTACTGGTAGAAGAGCAGATGTTAATGTTACACAAGAAGTTTATGGATGTTCTAACTGCGGTACACAAGATCATGATTGGGAGACCTGTCAAAACAATCCAGAATCCGTAATGTTCATATCCAACCGAGGAAATTACAATTCAAGTGGTCAAGGCTATCAACCAAACAGAAACCATCCGGGTTTCCAATATTCAAATCCAAATGGGGCTGCTAATCCAACTTATGCATTTCAACCACGCCCCCAAGGAAACAACTTTCAATCAAGACCTCAGAACAACTATAAAGGTGGACAAACATACGGATATCAAGCTCAGAGACAACCTCCTCAAGATGCTTATACTGAAACCATGAACCAAAAAGCTTTACCTGCTCAACCTCAAGAAGGTGCTCTAGATGTTCAACAAACCTTGACAACACTAATCAGCATTCAACAGTCTACCACATCAGCACTTAATTTGATGGAAACACAAATGGCTCAGATAAATAAGCAATTAAATCAACGTCAGCAAGGACAACTACCGAGTGATACTGAAGAACCTAAGCAGAGAGAAGAATGTAATGCAGTAACACTTCGAAGTGGTAAGAAACTCGCTCCACCTCCTTTTCCCGTAATGAAAGAAAAAGAAACCACTGTGAAAGAGAAACCGGCAAAAGATGTGGAAGAAAAAGAAGATGAGCCTAAGATAATTGAAGTGGAGAAGATTCCGGAGAAACCAAAGTCCAAAGATGTCACAGAAACCCGTCCTCCTCCACCTTTTCCGTCAAGAGTTCAGAAGAAAGGAGACATGGCCGAATATCAGAAGTTCTTGAATATGGTACGTGGACTCAATATTAACGTTCCGTTCTTAGATGCTATACGCGATGTTCCGAAGTACGTTAAATTTCTGAAAAGAGCCATTACCAACAAGAGACGATACCGTGAGAATGAGATGATAGGATTGCCAGAAGAATGCAGCGCTATATGCCAAAGTAAGTTGCCACCTAAACTACTTGATCCTGGGAGTTTCACGATTCCTATTTCTATTGGTAATGAGTGGCAAGGAAAAGCTTTGTGTGACTTGGGCGCGAGCATCAATTTGATGCCCAAGTCAATTTTCGAAAAATTGAAGATAGGAAACGCTAGACCAACTTCCATGATCCTACAGATGGCTGATAGATCCCTCGCTCATCCAGAGGGACGAATTGAAGATGTCCTCGTCAAGGCAGGTACGTTAATCTTTCCAGTTGATTTCGTTATTCTTGAATACGACGCGGATAGGAATGTCCCCATCATCTTGGGTCGACCATTCCTAGCCACGGGGCGTACTGTTATTGATGTAGAAAACGGCGAATTAACTATGCGAATCCAAGACGAGACGGTAAAGTTCAACGTGTTTAGGGCCATGAAGTTTCCAGATATTCCTGAAGAGTGTTTCCGCATGGATATACTTGATTTAGCTACGCAAGAAACGTTTGACTGTATGAATTTTAATGATATCTTGCGAGCAGCCCTAACACTTGACTTACCGGAATTGATGGAAGAACTAACCGAAACCGTAGCTGCTTTGAATTCCGGAACTATGAAACATAGGCATCTCGCTTACGAGCCGTTCCGAGAACCTGGGGAGATAGTATCTAAAAAGAAACCATCTATCGAGTCTCCCCCACAACTAGAAGAAAAGCCGCTTCCATCACACCTGAGGTATGCGTATTTAGGTACTAACAACACTCTACCTGTTATTGTTTCAGCTACTTTAACAGGTTCTCAAGAAGACAAACTTTTGCGCATACTGAGAGCTAACAAAGAGGCGATTGGGTGGACTATTGCTGACATCAAAGGTATTAGTCCTTCCTACTGCCAACACAAAATCATTCTAGACGATGAAAACGCGCGCTCAGTTGAAGGACAAAGAAGATTGATGCCAGCTATGAAGGAAGTAGTGAAGAAAGAGGTTATCAAGTTGCTAGATGCGGGAATCATCTATCCCATAGCTAGCAGCGAATGGGTGAGTCCAGTTCAATGCGTACCAAAGAAGGGTGGTATTACTACCATCTTGAACGAGCAAAATGAAGCCATTCCCTCAAGGACCATTGTTGGTTGGAGAGTGTGTATGGATTATCGGAAGTTGAACAAGGCCACCAGAAAAGATCACTTCCCTCTTCCGTTTATTGATCAGATGTTGGACAAGCTAGCTGGTAGAGAATATTATTGCTTTTTGGATGGATATTCAGGATACAATCAGATTTATGTAGATCCAAAAGACCAACACAAGACAACCTTTATATGTCCTTTTGGTACCTTTGCCTTCCGAAGGATGCCATTTGGATTATGTAATGCACCTGCTACTTTTCAAAGATGTATGATGGCAATCTTCTGGGATATGATTGATGATTTCCTTGAGGTATTTATGGATGACTTTTCTGTGTTTGGTGATAACTTTGAGGAGTGTTTACGAAACTTGGAGAAGGTATTGATTCGATGCAAGGAGACGGATTTAGTTTTGAACTGGGAGAAGTGTCATTTTATGGTTCGAGAGGGTATAGTGTTGGGTCACAAGGTATCAAGTGCTGGTTTGGAAGTTGATCGTGCGAAAATTGAGGTAATCAAGACTCATCCCCCTCCTATTTCTGTAAAAGGGGTAAGAAGCTTTTTAGGTCATGCTGGTTTTTACCGACGTTTTATCAAGGACTTCTCCAAAATCTCGAAGCCGTTGTGCAACTTACTTGAGAAGGACACCAAATTCCTTTTTGATGAAGCTTGCATAAAGGCATTCAACGAGATTAAGGAGAAGCTTATTTCTGCACCTATTGTTTTACCTCCTGATTGGAAGATTCCGTTTGAGATTATGTGTGATGCTAGTGATCTTGCGATGGGTTCTGTTCTGGGACAAAGAAAAGAAAAGGTATTTCATTCCATCTACTACGCTAGTAAAACCTTCACAAGTGCTCAAATAAACTATACCGTAACTGAGAAGGAATTACTAGCTGTCGTGTATGCATTCGACAAATTTCGCTCCTACCTCCTTGGGGCGAAAGTTGTGGTGTTTACTGACCATTCTGCGATTAAATACCTTATGGAGAAGAAAGATGCGAAGCCAAGGTTGATTAGATGGGTTTCACTGTTGCAAGAGTTTGATTTAGAGATTCGGGATCGAAAGGGTTGTGATAATCAGGTTGCTGATCATTTGTCACGTCTTGAAGGTTCTGAATCTAATGGAGGACCTGAGTTGGTTAGAGAAGAGTTTCCTGACGAGAGTTTGTTTTCAATTTATTCATTAGAGACTCCTTGGTATGCGGATATTGCAAATCTTATTGTGAGTGGTTCTTTTCATCAAGGAGCTACCTCACAAGAGAAAAAGAGACTAGCCCACCGAGCGAAACAATTCTTTTGGGAGGATCCTTTCCTCTACAAAACATGCAGTGATTAGATGGTGAGGAGATGCATACCAGATAAAGATATTTTATCCATTATTATGGGTTGTCATGATTCACCATACGGAGGGCACTTCAAAGGAGACCGTACAGTTGCAAAGGTACTACAATCCGGTTTTTATTGGCCCACTTTACATAAGGATTGTCATGAGTATGTCAAGAAGTGTCACAGATGCCAGTTTACTGGTAATATATCTAAGAGAGATGAGATGCCGCGTAACAATGTTCTGGAAGTTGAGATATTCGATGTATGGGGTATTGATTTCATGGGTCCTTTTGTACCTTCTAACGGAAACCTATACATCCTACTAGCTGTTGATTACGTGTCTAAGTGGGTAGATGTTGTAGCTCTACCAACTAACGACTCGCGAGTAGTGATTAAATTCTTGAAATCACACATCTTCACTAGACATGGAACACCTCGAGTTATTATCAGATCGAGGTTCACACTTTGTGAACAAATATATGAAGAAAGTTCTAGAGAAGTAAGGTGTGAGACACCGTGTATCTACCGCGTATCATCCACAAGCCAATGGTCAAGCTGAGGTCTCTAATCGAGAGATCAAATCCATTCTTGAGAAGACAGTTGGTTCCACACGCAAGGATTGGTCAATGAAATTAGATGATGCGTTGTGGGCATATCGTACTGCGTTCAAGACGCCTGTGGGTGCATCTCCGTATCGAATAGTTTATGGTAAGGCTTGTCACTTACCTCTTGAGCTTGAAATGGGTGCCTATTGGGCAATTGCGGAGATGAATATGGATCCAACCTTAGCTGCGGAGAATCGTATGATGAAGTTGAATGAACTTGACGAGTTTCGATTTCATGCCTATGAGAATGCCAAACTTTACAAAGAAAACACGAAGAGATGGCATGACAATCGCATTCGTGAGAAGAAATACAAAGTTGGACAGATGGTCCTCAAGTATAATTCCAAGTTCAGCAACTATCCGGGCAAGTTGAGATCAAAGTGGTCTGGTCCGTTCGTGGTGACCAAAGTTACGCCTCATGGAGCGATAGAGATCGAGAATCCAGACGAGCAACGCACCTTCATGGTGAATGGGCATCGTCTAAAACTGTACCATGTAGGCGAGGATACCAATCGCAGAATTGATCCACATCCTGGGGAGGTCATGTACCTCCTTGAAGCTGAATAGATGCGAGAGGTAACCCGTCGAGCTTAACGACGTTAAACAAAATCCATTTCAATGTATATTAGTTTATTGCTTTCAGTTTTTCAATTCCTAGTGTATAATTCTAAGTTAGTGTCGAGTTTTAGTGTCTAATTTTAAAGAAATGAGAAGGGTATTATGTTAATGGTGCAGGAATCGAGTTTGGGATGCTAGGAGAAATTTTTTGGAGAATTCAAGGCTGGCGCGGACTACCCCGCGGTGTACCCCCTATACCGCAGGAATGTACCGCGCCCCAAAAACCCGTACCACGGGTTGCGCACCACGGGTTTTATCTAGAAGCAAGAAAAAAATGAAGCTGATAGCCGCGGTGCACCGCGCCCTATACCGCGCCTCAAAAACCCGTACCACGGGTTGTGTACCACAGGTTTTTTGACGGAGTATGTGCGGACTACCCCATGCACCGCACCCCTGCACCGCAGGGCAAAAACCCGTACCACGGGGTGCTAGTACGGGGTCAAGACAGAAGCGAGAAAAATCAAACCAACAGCGCCGCAGACTACCCCGCGGACTACCCATGTACCGCAGGGATGCACCGCGCCAGGCGGTTTGTGAAGAGTTCGAAGCCCAGTCAACTTCTAACCTTAAGGAGATAAACCCTAGCCTCTTCCAAACGAATTTTCCAGCTCCCAACCCTATAAAAACACCTTGAAGCTTGATCAAACCTCCACAACAAACATATTAACATCATCAAATCTCTCCTCCATCCTCCATCCTCCATAAACATAACCTCTTCATCAAATTCATCACAAAACACCATTAAACACAATCAAGATCATCAAGCTTTCAAGAGTTCTTCCAAGATTCATCAAGAAAACAACTTCCTTCATCTAATCCAAGCAAGAAACTCAAGCTATACCAAGTTTTCTTAACTTTATTCTATCCTTGGTATAAACTTGAGTTTGGGGTCAATTCAACCATGACAAACAGAACAGATGCTTTGGATTACAAGAGGAGGTGTTGTATCCTAGGGAAGAATAAGAATTTGCCTGGTTCTACACTTGAAAAGGCCATCAACCTTGATGATCCTACTGAAGAAACACAAGAAGAAAAGGCACCTGTACCACCACAACAAGGGAAATTAACAGCAAGGATGAGGGTATCATCAAAGCCTACAGACAAGCTACAATTTCAAGTTCAAGGTTCTTCTTCTTCTCAAACTGATTCTGGAATTCCTCCATGGGCTCACAATTTGCAACAAGAGTTCGAACTTTTATGATTAGACATCGGAGCACTTTGGAAGGAAATTACACAGATTAAGTCAACACTGGAAGAGGTAACTTTGTTCATGGATATTGATAATTATACTCCCCCTTTGGAGGAGGACACTATGGATCTTCATGGCCAGGTACCCCGTTCTAATTCTTCTTCTTAATTGATGGTAGACACTAATTAGGTAGTGAGTTTAATTTTATTGCTTTATTGAGTCTTTTTCGAGTCGTGAGGACACGACTCACTTTTGAGTTTGGGGTGGGGTTCGTTGCCTCATCCCAAGTTTTTGTGTTTTACATGCTTTCAATAAAATTAATCTTAGGGTTGCATGACTGTAGAGAATTTTAAATGCCCCCATCAAGCATGCTTTTCATGAATTTATGATAGAAAATAGTTTACTTTAGGAGTTAGTATAAACTGAACTTTGATTGCATGCAAATATGAAGTAATTGATAGGAAAAATTAATGAACAATGCAAAAGAAGTAAACTTGTGCTTAAGGATAATAGGTGGTTTGTAGAACGTGAGATCTAAATGAGTAGAGAACCCACTTAGGTATGAACTAGAGGCAAGTTGTGTAAAAAGGAAGATGATAGAGGCAGTTCTTCGTTAGCCCTTTGAATCCTTTTTGGCCTTCTATCCCTGAATTAATTTTATCCTTCTTAGACAAATTTTTAGCCTTTAAGCCTTTCTTTTGTCGCCACATTATAAGCCAATTTCCCTTTAGATTATTAGGCATGACCATATGACCCGCACTTGAATCACGATCCTGAGACTTCCTGTCTTGAGCTTGAGTTTGGGGTGGTGGGTCCACTATATGGGAATTTACATTGGGATTGGGAGTTTTTGAGCTTATCAATTGTGCTCGTTCTATATATTGATGATGATTCACATGTTTAATTATATTGTAACCCTTTGTCGGGGTAATAGTGAATGGAAAAGAAGCTTCGAGCTCAAGTTATGAATAGGCATAACTGTGAAAAATAGCATGATATCTCAACATCATAAAGAGAGTCATAGCTATAAGAAAAAACGAATGATTTGAAAAGAATATACATATTCGGACCGGCAAAGTGGAAAATTTTAGGTGAATCATCCTTAGTTCTTATTGGGTTAATTTGGGGACGCTAATTAAGCACGTCAATTGGGTTGAGTGAGAACGTAATTCGAGTGTAAACGCAAGCTCTTGGACAGTTTTGTTGATGGTAAGTGAGGAGAGAGCCAAAAGCTCACTTCAAATTTACCAAATATACATACCATACCGTCCTTCAGCCTATGCTAAAACCGTAAAGACCTCGTGATTCCTAGATGCACAGTGAGTTAATAGGGATTATTCTAAGTGGAACATTCAACACAAGTAAGGATCTAGGAACACCCTATAGCCACCATCTTGAGATAAGTAATAAGCGTAACCTTCTAGCATTGTGTAATTAATTTTGGATTGATATTATTTTGTATTTGATTTTGCATGATAAGTGTAGGTGTATATTAATTCCTAGGTTAGACTATATGAAATTTGTTTTAAGCTTTGCTTTGGGATTATTTACTAGATTCTACCTTATGCGTTCACCTAAAAGATCCTTTGTTTTTATTTTACTTTGTCGGGACGACAAAGGTTTGAGTTTGGGGTCTTGATGTCTCCCGATTTGTTCTAATTATTAGCCCCTTGGAGACATCCTTTTAGGTGAATAAATGACTTGTTTGATAGACTTTTAAGCTTATTTGATCATATTGCACTTTCTCCCCTTGGAAATTAACTATTTGCAGAATCTGAGCTTTTGTGCGTAAATTTGACTATTTTTAATGCAAAGTTAATTGGTTCTTGAATCTCATAAAAGACCAATCCAAGGAGAAAAAGTGAGAATAAAGTCTTAGTGTATTTTAGAGTGTTAGGAAGGGATTTCTAGTCGAGTTTCTATTTTTAGAGTACACTTTCCTATTTCGATTTCTTGATTTATTGAATTATTCTTTTTAAGCATATGCGGTTTAATTATTTATTTAATGTGAAACTTTAAAAGATAAATGGTAATTACTTAGAGGCCAAGTCAAGATAAAGATGAAAGGAAAGAAGATTTACATAGAAATAAGAAGATTTGGTAAAGATTTATTCAAAAGAGGAAAAGATAAAGCTGCCTTTTGAAATCTGAAATTCAGCCACGTTTTAGAGATTAAATCATAATAAAAGATTGGCTTGGATTCTGAACGAATGGTCTGCACCAATAGAAATAGCTTTCCAAGACAAGCAGTTTCATATATTGGAACTTCTCAAACGGATAAGTATTGAAAAAGATATGACCAAATCAAATCAGCAGAATCTTATCTTTTAGAGCTACGAATTTGAGAGTCTTTGACTTGTCTTCCACTCCAAGCTAAATTCGACCTAGGTTCCTCCAACACCTATAAATAAACCCCTTAACCTCCTACTTTCAGACACTTCAGAGAATTAAACAAGAGGCTTAAGGTTTTCAAGTCAGAGCACGAAGGAGAGAAGATGCTAGAAGCTGAAGGAATCCTGTTCTTCCATCCATAGTCATTCTGCCCTTTAGGTTTTTCATTTATCTTTTGTATTTGAACATGAATTCCTTTTATTTAATGTTAGTTTTTAATTCCATCATGAGCTAAATTTCTTTATACTTGAGAATCGTATAAAAGGGATGAACCTTAATTAATGTTTTCTATGTTTTGAATTTGGGATTGTTAGATTTAAATTGAATTGAGTTTTAGGTATTGGATATTACTTTGTTTTCATTACTAATTCTTTTAGGAACAACTAGAATTAGCTGTTAGTATTTGGGCTATTCACTTTAGTGGCGAAGTGATCATTCGAAAGGGGGGTTTGAATACAGATCTAGGTAATACCCGTGTAATGTCCGTTATTGACCGACAGGCTTAACTAGTTACATAGCCAAAGAGGTAAAATCATATCATCCGAAGAGCCATATTCGACCATGCAGGTGTTTATGATACTCTAGGATAGCTTCTAGGTCCACCCGACAGGGGGCTAGGAGATATTAGAGTCCCGACTAATATTTTAATTCCAATTCTACCCTTAAACATAGCATAGATTACATTGATTAGGTGGATTCCTTTGCGAGGATCAAGTATCTCTCTTATCTGAAGTTAGTCGTTATTTGCTTTATTTCCTTTCTGTTTAGTTAATTTAGTCTTTACTTTATTTGCATCTTTTATTTTCCAAAAACCAAACAAAAATCTATTATCTTTTAATTTCTGTTTAGCAATTATCTCTACTATCTGATTAATATTTGGGTTGAACCTAATCCGTCCCTGAGAACGAACTTGATTATCATATATTACTTGGGACAACCGTACACTTGCGGTTAAGTGGTTCCTCTATTTTGCACTTTATTTTATAACACCCAAGGACCCACCAAAGCTACTTTCAGATGAATAATAATTTACCTCATTGGCTGCATGGTTAGTTAAGCCTGTCAAGGTCAATACCGGATACAATGCGTCTATTATCTAAGTCTGTAATTAAACCCCCCGTCAAGGTGATCCATACGCCACTATATGGAATAGCCTAATTACTATGAGCTAAGTTTGATTCATGACTTCAAAATTAGTAATTAAAACAAAATAATAGTCAACACAAAATACGTAATCTAATTTAAACCATTAAATCCCAAATTCAGAAAACATAAATTAAACAGAATTAAGTTCAACCCATATAGCGATTCTCAAGTACTAAAGAAATTAGTTCATAACGGAATGTAAAACTAAAATTAAAATAAAGGAATTCATAGTTTCGAATTACAGAAAGAAAATAAAGAACCTAAAGGTTAAGATGACTGATGATGGAAGAACAGGACTCCTCCAGCACTAGCTTCTCCTTGCCTCCTTGCTCTGACTTGAAAACCTTAAGCCTCTTGTGTAATTCTCTGAAGTGTGTGAAAGTAGGAGGTTAAGGGGTGTATTTATAGGTGTTGGAGGACCCTAGGTCGAATTTTCTTGGAGTGGAAGATAAGTCAAGGACTCTCGAATTCGTAGCTCTAAATTCTAGGAAAGGTAAGATTTTGCTGCTGATTTGATTTGGTCATATCTTTTTCAATACTTATCCGTTTGAGAAGTTCCAATATATGAAACCACTTGTCTTGGAAAGAGCTTTCTATTGGTGCAGAACACTCGTCCAGAATCCATGTCAATCTTTAATTATGAATTAATCTTTAAAACGTGGCTGGATTTTCAGATTTCAAAAGGCAGCTTTATCTTTTCCTCATTTGAATAAATCTTTCCTAAAATTTCTTATTTCCATGTAAATCTTCTTTCCTTTCATCTTTATCTTGACTTGGTCTCTAAGTAATTACCATTTATCTTTTAAAGCTTCACATTAAATAAATAATTAAACCGCATATGCTTAAAAAGAATAAATCAATAAATCAAGAAATAGAAATAGGAAAGTGTGCTCTAAAAATAGAAACTCGAGTAAAAATCATTTCCTAACACTCTAAAATACACTAAGACTTTATTCTCACTTTTTCTCCTTGGATTGGTCTTTCATGAGATTCAAGAACCGATTAACTTTGCATTAAAAATAGTCAAATTTAGGCACAAAAGCTCAAATTCTGCAAATAGTTAATTTCCAAGGGGAGAAAGTGTAATATGATTAATTAAGCCTAAAATTCTATCAAATAAGTCATTTATTCACCTAAAAGGATGTCTCCAAGGGGCTAATAATTAGAACAAATAGGGAGACATCATCCTTCTCTCGTGCTTAACTGCCTTAACTGATATTTCAAGACTTCCTTATTGTTCTTTCTCTTTATTCGTTGGGACGACAAAGTTTTAAATTGGGGGTCTTGATGTTTCCCTTATTGAGAAAATTCAATACTAATGCGAGACATCTTTTTACGTTCCTTTTGTGCTCAGCTAGGGATTTTTCCCCACTATTTGATATATTCTCATTTCTTGTCTTGTTTTGGATAATTGACACTTTTAGAGCTATTTGTGCATAATCTATTTGTTAAATGGGAAGATATTAGGTACATGGATTATATAAGATTCCAAAGTATTGATAATAAGTCGATCAAAGAAGGAAACCAAGTATAAAGGGAGAAGGAAACCGTTTTTAGAAACTAAAAGAGTTGCCGACTAGAATTAGATAGTGAATTGTGTTTGGTGCAACACGAGATTGACAAAGATTTTGATTGAGACCTTTGAAATCAGTATAGGTATCTGAATCACGGTCACTTGGCCACTGATACTTTGTATTTTTGAGCTGTAACGAAGAAGTTATGCATTCTGCAGTTGGTGTGACTCGAACACGTCCCCTCTTGCAGTAAAAAGTTTATGGGATGGGGTAGGTAATTTTAATGAGCCCAAAGCCCACCCGAACGCTTTAAAAACTATAAGTATCAGCTCCCATCATTAAAAACCTATCACTTGTTCGCCAGAGCTTAATTTCCAAGAAGAATTACAACTACAAAATTGATCAAAAGGATCTAGAGGAGGAAGAAATAGCGCTGGAGCTCCCGCAACACATCTACGCTCCTCCCTCTCTAAACCTTTTGGATAATTTAGTATTTGTCTAATTTGTCTACAACGTAGTTCTTAACTATTCAATTAAAAGGTTTTATAACGCTAATTTTAACTTTTGCTTAGGATTATACTTGTAAGAACTATTAAATATTGTTTGCTGCTAACTGAATTTGGGATATTTACATCTAACTGAACTGGGATTATGATATTCCATTGATTTACACGTTTGTTATAATACCACCCATATCGTAGCTAAGTAGTGGAAGGCTGTAGTAATTGGTTGCACCTTGACTTTGGGGTTCAATTACAGAAATACTGTATAAACACCTAGAGCGAGACATTGAACTTGACGGTCTTGTCCGCTAGATAGTCACATAGTGTAAAGAGTATAACTCATCGGTTAGCCAGCTGGTGTGTAAGATTGCGCTCTAAGTCTACTGGTGGGTCCTGGGGTGGTGATAAAATTAATCAATAAATTAAAGGATCCACAGACCCTAACTGTAAATTGTATTCGAGGAGTCAAGGATTTGCTGTCATTCAAGTAACATTCTGATAAAAGGGATTTCGTTCTCATGGACTGAACTAGTATAACTCAAGTGTTTAATGAATAAGTAGTAGAAATTTCAAGTACGGAAATAAAATATAAACAATATATTTGTTTTGGTTTTCAAAGATTAAACTAATGGACGCAATTAAATAAAACAACTAAGATTAGCATAATGAAACTAAATAATAACTAAGAGATGTAAAGGCAGATATGAGAGCTATATTTGAGTCTCGCTAGGGATCCACCTAAGTTCATAAATTTAGTGCTTTCGTTTAAGGGACAAGTTGGTATATCTATATTAGTCGGGACCCTACATTCTCTTAACTCCCGTCAGGGTACACTTAGGAGCTATCCTACGGTATTACAAACCCTGTAAGGGCAATTGTAAGATACATTCAGATTATTAAGACTTTTACCCAGTTGGCTACGCAATTAGTCAAGCTCGTCAGGATCATTGACTAACACCACGCGTTTATTAATTAGTTCAGTAATTAAGCCCCCTGTCAAGGTGATCATCACCACTAGTAAATAGATTAATTACTATAACCTAATTCTAATTCCCGACATAATTGAAATTAGTAATAAGCATGAAATAATAAACAATATGGAAAACCTAACCTGAATTAAATTAAGATAATCCCAAATCCGAATATACTAAATTAAATAAAATAGGGCTTAACCCATTATGAGATTCTCAAGTATAATTAAGTTTAGCTCATAATGAAATTAAATATATAAAGAAAATTAATAGAATATATTTTCCTAAAAGTATAAAAAATAAAGAACCTAAATGTAGGAATGACTTGAGTTGTGTTTGAAGAAAAAGGATTCTTGACGCTCTCTTTGAAGATGATTTAATTTGAAGAATAATTGAGAGGTCCTGAATAATGAGGTCCAAAAGGGCTTATATAGATAGTGAAAACGGATTAGGTCTAATGTTGGGCTTAATTAAGTAATTAAAAGCCCAAGTCCAATTGGTAATTTCCGTAACTGTTGTGAACACTCCACTAAAACAGCCGTAACGTTTGCGTCTTAAGTCCAAATCAGCTGATTCTAGTCCTCAACTTTTGCTAACTTAGAGGCACAACTTTCTCTTTTGAATCTCTAGACCTGAATTAGTGTTGATGTGACTCTAAATCAACAATTAGTAATAGCTGTCTAGATTTTCATATCTTTTCGTCAACTCTTTGAGTTGTACTTTCTCTTTTTTACCTATCCACTTGATCTAAGAATTTAAACTTTACTTCTCCTCCTCATCTTGGTGATCCATAGATCCATGTACCCATGAATTTATAATAAAATAAACAAATTAACGCACATAAGTTCTAAAAATGAAAATAATATAATTACAAGGGGAGAAAGTGCAATATATCAAAATAAGCATAAAAGTCTATCTAATAAGTCCATTTAATACCTAAAATGATGTCTCTTAAGGGCATATATTTATAACAAAAAGGGAGACATCAAGATCCCAAACTCAAACCTTTGTCGCCCAGACAAAGTAAAACAGATCATATGTCTTAGGTGAACGCGAAAATGCAGAGTCTACTGTATGATACCCAAAGAACAACATAAAACAAATATCATATAATATGACCTAAGAATTAATATACACACACATTTCATGCAAAATAATATCAATCCAAAATTAATTTCACAATGCTAGAAGGTTACACTTACTACTTATCTCAAGATGGTGGCTATAGGGTGTTCATCGTTCCTCACTCGCTTTGAACGCTCCACTAATCTCACTCCCTATTAGCTGAATCATGAATCCACTATGTATCTAGGAATCACGAGGACTTTACGGTTTTAGCGTAGGCTTAGGGATGGTATGGTATGTACATTTGGTAATTTTGAAGTGATATTTTGGATCTCTCCTCACTTACCATCAACAAAGTGTCCAAGAGCTTGAGTTTAAACTCGAATATGTTCTCACTCAACCCATTTGACGCACTACTTTAGCGTCGCCAAATTTACCCAATAAGCTCTAAAGATGATTTCTAAACTTCCTTTTTGCCAGTTATTTTATTTTCATATTTATTTTCATACTTTTTTTGTATAAGATATCCCTGACCATCATTTTGATGTGAATGGCCATGTCTCTCAAATTCTGTTTCTTTTTCTCTTATTTTTTTCTCCAAGACCCGATAAAGGGTTACAAATAATATTTCATCAACAATTGCGCATAAATACAAACGCATAAAAATCCCTCCCAATGTAATTTCCCAATAAAGAAACCCACCACCCAAAAATCAAGCTCAAGATAAGAAGTCTAAAGATCGTGATTCGAGTGTGGGTTATATGGAAATGTCTAATAAACTAGGGGGATATGGCTTATATCGTGGCGAAAAAAGAAAGGCTTAAAGGAAAAAATGGGGCTAAGAAGGATAATATTAATTACGGGCTAGAAAGCTAAAAGGTCTCAACTAGCTATCACAGAACTGCCTCTATCATTTTCCTAGTTACATAACTTGCCTCTAGTTCATACCTAAGTGGGTTCTCTACTCATTTAGATCTCACGTTATACAAACAACTCATTTTCCTTAAGTACAAGCTTACTTCTTTTGCATTGTTCATTAATTTTTCCTATCAATTATCTAATGTTTGCATGCAATCAAAATGCGTTTTACATTTATGAGATAATCCCAAATCCGAAAATACTAAATTAAATAAACTAGGGTTTAACCCATTATGAGATTCTCAAGTATAATTAAGTTTAGCTCATACTGAAATTAAATAGAGAAAGGAAATTAATAGAATACATTTTCCTAAAAATAGAAATAAAATAAAGAACCTAAATGGAGGAATGACTTGAGCTGTGGTTGGAGAAAAAAAATTCTCCAACTCCTATCTTGCTTCCACCTCTTGACACTCTCTCTAAAGAAGATTTAATTTGAAGAATAATTGAAAGGTCCTGAATAATGAGGTCTAGAAGGGCTTATATAGATGGTGAAAACGGATTAGTTCAAATCTTGAGCTTAATTAAGTAATTAAAAGTCCAAGTCAAATTGGTAATATTCGTAAAATTTTGTACACACTCCACTAAATCATTTGTAACCTTTCTTTCTTAAGTCCATATCACTTGATTCTAGTCCTCAATTTGCGCTAACTCAGAGGCACAACTTTCTCCTTTGGAGCTCCAAACCTGAATCAGTGCCGATGTGGCTCGAAATCAGCAATTAGTAACAACTATCCTGATTTTCATATCTTTCCGTCAACTCTTTGAGCGGTACTTTCTCTCTTTTGACCTCTCCGCTTGATCTAAGACTTTAAACTTCACTTATCCTCCTCATCTTGGCGCTCCATAGAACCCATGTACGTATGACATTTATACTAAAACAAACAAATTAATGCACAAAAGTTCTAAAAATGCAAATAACATAATTACAAGGGGAAAAAGTGAAATATATCAAAATAAGTATAAAAGTCTGTCTAATAAGTCCATTTTCTACCTAAAATGATGTCTCCTAAGGGAATATATTTATAACAAATCGGGAGACATCATCTACCCTAACGGTAGTTAGAGAAACATAAGAATCCCGGCTAATGTGAACATTCACCAATTAACCCTTATTTCTAGAAACACAAATCAATAGGATAATTTCTTATTAGCATCCTTAGCTATTATCTTTCGTGTATAATTAGTTTAATTAGTGTAGAAAAAAAATTCATTCACTTTACTTACTTTCAATCAAAACACTTAAAACCATCTAAGCTAATATCGAACATGAATTAAAGTAATTACGTAAATCCCTGAGAACGAACACGTATTAATTACTTATTACTTATTACTTGTAATGATTCATACACTTGCGGAGAGTTAATCTTTGTTTTCGGGGTGTGTGCGCGTTTCATATTTATTATTTCATCATACACCCAGGCCCAACATCTTCCCCGTTATGAAAGAGAAAGAGTTTCCCTCCAAGATGAAGGAGTTAGAAGAAGTTGTTAGTGAAGATGTTGACCCGGTAACCGTTAATGAAGATGTTGAGAAGAAGACAATATATAAAAGATGCTAGTTGTGAATGAAAATCGACCTCCTCCACCATTACCTTCATGTGTCCAAATTAAGTAAAATCACAAAGAGTACAAGAAGTCGGGGACATGGTTAAGAAATTACAAATCAAATATCCATTTGTGTAAGCCATAAAAAACATGCCAAAATATATGAAATTCCTGAATGTTGTTGATGTCTCCCCATTTATGATGAATTAATCTTAGTTGGAGACATCATTTTTAGTGTTTTAGGAAGTCTAGTAGTCGATTTTCCTATTAATTATTACACTTTCCTATTTCTTGTCTTGATTTAATGACTTATTATTTTTAGAGCATATTTGGTTTAATTGTTTGTTAATTGTGAAGCTTTAAAGATATACATGGTGATTAATTAGATGCAAAATCAATTCTAAGAGATAAGAGAAAGAATATATGCATGGAAATTGTAGATAAAGGAAGGATAAGAGATATATGGAAAGATAAAGTTGCCAAGTAAATCTGAATTTCACCAGCCACGTCAACAAAAGTGATCATAACTAAAGACTGGCTAGGAATTTGGAAGAATGGTCTGAAGAAAAGTGATAGAGATTTCCGAGATGATTAGTTTCGACATAAAGAATGCGTCATTTAGATTAGTATTGAAGGAGCTACGACCAAAAAAATGAGCAACAGAATCTTACCTTTTCTATATTTTAGGGTTTACGAATTTGAGTTGGGCTAGGAGTCCAAGTTACTTGTCTTCCACTCCAAGAAAACGAATTAGTTCTTCTAAACACCTATAAATACACCCTTTAACCTTTGTAAATATGATCCTTGCCTCCCATAAACTAGTTCTTGAGTTTATTTATTATTAGAGTTATTGAAGAGAGCAAGATGAAATTCATGTATCATTCTTTTAGTTTATTTCCATTAGGTATGGAGTAATTTTCCCATAGATTGGGTTTTGCATTATGTTTCTATGAATTATATTTTCTTTCTATCTAAGTTTCTTTGGGAATTATATGTTTTAAATTGATTATAGCTGCTTAACCGTATATTTAATTTATGTACTTTGATTTATTGTTTGTTTTCCTTGCGGTTGCAAACGTTTAGGATTACCTTAATAGTAGTTAGACTGTCACCCGGAAGGGGTGTCTAATTATTGAAACACCACATAAACGTCTAGTGTACGGAATTGGTCCTGACAACACCAACCTAACTAGATAGTCATTAGGGTTTATTTAATCACAAATCATCATTAGTAGGCAAGACTCAGTTAGGAACCTAGTAGTGTTGGATAACCCTATTTCGAGTCCCCTCGTGATTGTGAGGTCGCCACCCTAGTTCATTCTCCGGGGATAGGGGGAAGTTAGAATCTTGACTACATATCTAAGAGCTATTATCTCCCTTATAAACTGAAATTGATAGAAAGAATTAGAAGGATTAGAGCATACTAGCAGAACCTAAGCTATACTCTCCCATTTTATATTTTCTCATATTTAATTATTTGTCTTTACTTTTATTTAGTTATTAATCTCATCTCTCAATCAATCGTATTTATTATCTGTCTTTTAATTATAATTGCTACTTTAATTTATTTTCCCATTCATCTAACACATTTAAGTCCTTGAGGAACGAATCTTCTTATCATTAAAACTTGCATATGTCCTGTAATACTTGCAATACCGTGTTAAGTCTAGGTTGATTAATGCATTGTTCCCGTATTTATTTATCATATTTTTATCACACCGTATGCGACAGCAGTTGTGCTCTCCAACAAACACAAATATTTGGAGGGAGAGATGGTTGGTTGCCAAAGAAGTGTAGTGCGATTTGTCAATGTCAGTGGCTTCCAAAGTTAAAGGATCCAAAAGTTTCAATATTCCTTCATCCATTGGTGATGTCTCCTCATTTGTGATAATAAAATATACTTCTGAGACATCATTTTAGGCTTATTTATTAGTTTATAGGTTGATTTTAGCTTAGTTTAGTGCACTTTTCTATTTTGAGTCTTGATTTGTTGAATTATTATTTTTAGAGCATATTGGGTTTAATTTTTTAATTTAGTGTGAATCTTTAAAGATAATTATGGAGATTAATTAGAGTCCAAGTCAAAGACTACAAGATATGGAAAGAGATTAGCATGGAAATTGGAGATAGAAGGAAACTGAGTTCAATTAGGAAAAAGAAAAGATGCCTAAATCTGAATTTCTGCAGTACACGTCTAAATAAGTGGTTATTTACCTAAGAAATAGGCAGATTTTGGTAATTTCCTTTCATATGTGCAGAGATAATTCTGTTGCGATTTTTTGGTATCTTATGGAGCTCAAACCGACCAATAACGAGGAAGATATGCCCAAAACGGTCCAGCAGTGTTTATCTTTATTTCCTTACGAATTTGAGTTGGGCTAGGAGTCCATTACTTAACTTATCTGTAAAGAAACGAATTAGGTCAACCTATACACTATAAATACAGCCTCTTAACACTCTTAAATCATCCTTGGCCAGACCTTAAGGCCAAGAGGAAGCTGCAACACAAGAGAAGAAGTCTGGAGGGAGCTGTGCATCAATCATGTCTCCTTCAACCTCTTATTTTGTAATTATTTTCTCTTCTTTTCTTTGTATGAATTAATTCTATTAGCTTAGGTTTCGCATAATGTATAAACTATGAATTCTAATTCTTCCATCTAAGTTTCTTTGGGAATTATATGTTTTAATTTGATATTAGCTACTTACCTTTATATTTGATTATGTGTTTTGATTTAATGATTGTTTTCCTTGCTAGTGCACAAGTATAGGATTGCCTTAATAGTAGTTAGATGGTCTCCTTGACAAGGTGTTTAACTATTGAACCACCACATAACGTCTAGTGTCCATATTAGTTCTGACAAAACATGATTCTAACTAGATAGTCATAGGGTTTGTTTTAACCACCATATCACCAGGATTGCAGTATTTGTTAGGGCCTTAGTGGCGTTTGATAACCCTATTTAAAACACTTCTTGGTTGTGCCGTAGCCCCCTTAGTCGCTCTCAAGGTCTAAGGTATGGGAATTTAGAATCCTGACTAAGTATACCAAGAGCTAGTATTCTCCCTTATAAATTAGATCTAATAGATAGAATTAGAAGGATTAGTGCATACTAGTAAAACCTAAGTTATATCTTTCATACTATCTTCTTTTCTTTGCTTTCATTTATTTTCTGTCTTTTATTTAGTAGTTTAGTTTTCTTTATAAAAACCAAATAAAAATCTATTTTCCTTTTCTTTCTTTGCGTATTATCTTTCTAAATTTTATATCTGCACTTGATAATTTGTATAAGTTCTCTCTAACTTTCGTCAGTCCCTGAGGAACGAATCTTCTTATCATTAAAACTTGCATACGTCATGTAATACTTGTAGTACCGTGTTAGTTTAGGGTGTTTATTTGCACTTATTTTATACATCTTTTTATCACACCTTAGGCCACACCAAGTTTTTGGCGCCGCTGCCGGGGACTACATCGTTAGTCCTTGTGCAATTATCTTGTGCTTATATTTTAGTTAGTTCTATTTTACGCTTTTCTTTTTAGTTTTTGTCTTTACAGATTTTTTTTAGGCGAAAGCAGATTTATCAGGAGATAAAGGTTTCGTGTTATTAGATCCTGAAGAAGCTAATTCATGATGGAATCTCTAAAGCTCAAGGAGTTAAACCGACAACTTGAGGAAGCATTAGAACAATCGCGAAAACTAGCTCAGAGGAATCTAGTACATACCGTACCTTCATGTCCTAGTTGTGGAGCAAGAGATCACTCGTTGGAATATTGCATGAATAATCCAGCCTCAATTTCCTTCATGCCTTATCAAAGAGACCATTATCATGATGGTTATTATCAATCCCAAGGAAATTACGCTGAGTATCAACCCCCACAGAGTTACAATTGGGTCGGAGATCAACAGACGTATTATCATAATAACCATTATTATGATGATTATTATCAACCACGACCAAAATATTATTATCCTCCACAACCTATCTATCAAGAAGCGCCGATTTATGATGAAGCTTATCAAGAACCACTTCCTTATTTAATGCAGCAAACTGTACAAGAACAACCGTCGAGTTCGAATTCAACCATGGCTAAAATAATGAACCTAATTGAAAGTATAGAGAGTCGCCGGCAAGAATCCCAAGACTCACAGAGTGCGCTTTTGGAGATGGTGCAGACAGTGTCACAAATGGTGGAAAAAACTAAAATCCTTACAAAAAGGAAACTCCAAAGTGATACTAGTGCTCCAGAAAACAAATTTTGTCATGCAATTGAATTAGGAAGTGGAAAACAACTACCTCCACCAAGACCAGAACTAGAACCATTCACTATTCCAGAAACGGTGGAGAAGAAACAACAGAAGGTAAGGTCGAAGAGGTAGTTGAACAAAGAAGTGTCCAAGAGAAGACACCAGAAAAGAAAGAGAGCCCAGTGGTAACCAACACATGTCCTCCTCCACCATTCCCTTCACGTGTCAGAAAGGACAATGACCTGGAATTCAAGAAGTTCGTTGACATGGTGAACAAGTTAGAGATTAAAATACCGTTTGTAGAAGCTCTCAAGAGAATGCCGACATATAAAAAATTCATGAAGGACATTCTTTCTAACAAACGAAGGAGATGAATGGATTGCCAGAGGAGTGTAATGCTACAAATGAAATCGAGTTACCACTAGAGACACCCTGTCCCACGAAATCTTGGATGGCACCATCCATGATCATGAAGAATCGAGCTGAAAAGTTCGTGGGAATTAAAGGCAAAGGGTGGAAATTTCGTCAGCCTTAATCGAGGTAACACGTCTAACTTTGAAAGACGTTAAACAAAAGTGCTATACGGGAGACAACCCGAAATTTCTTTTATGTTTTTACGTTTCCAGTTTTTAATTTGTGTTTAGTTTAGTTAATTTTAGTTGATATTGCATATTTGAGGAAGGTATTAGTGTTTTTGATGATCAGGTATTGGAGAAATCGAGTTAGGGAAGGCGAACAAAATTTTTCGGAAAAAACTGAAGCAAGGGTGCGGTATACCGGACCTCAGCCGCGGTATACCGCAGGTGAAAAATGCGTGCCACGGTAGCATCCACGTGTTTTGTACAGAAAAAAAAAATATAGCTGATGGGTCCGGTATACCGGACCCTATACCGGACCCTATACCGCACAATACACCGCATGAAGAAAACACGTGCCACGGGTAGCTACCACGTGTTTTATGACGAAGGGAGCATCAGAAGGTGCGGAGTACCCCTACGGACTACCCCCTAGTCCGCTCTATGGTCCACGATCCCAAAACCCGTGCCACGGGGTCGTACCACGTGTATTGAGCAGAGGCGAAAATTTTGAACGCTGATAGGTGCGGTATACCGGACCTTAGCCGCGGTATACCGCAGCGCGCCGCCAGAGAAAGAGAAAAACGGGTCTAAGGTTATAAAAGGGTATGAAGCTTTTTAATTCCGAATTTCATAAACCTTAAGCCTACTTCTCTTCTCCAAAACTCTCCCAACTCCATTAAAGCTTCAGAAAACCTTCCCTAATCATCAAAACACTACCCAATCACCATAAAAACACATCAAATTCATTCTCCACATCATTACAAAGAAGATTCAACCACCCATATCATACCAAAACACCTTGAATCCAAGAATCAAAAGCTTAAATTTTAGAAATTCATCCTACAATTTCTTAAATCCATACCAATCCATGAAGAATCCATCTTACCCACATAGAGAATCATCATCAAATCACCTCTCCTAACCCAATAAATCTTGTACAACCAATAATCAAGAGTTTCAAATTTCAAGAGTGGTTAAAGCTTTGAGTTGGGGGTCAATTGGGATGATTAAGAGAACATGAACATTATCTTCTGAAAGGGAGATGAAGAGAATCAAGGTATTGGATTTAATTGAGAAGAAATCAAGTGAGAAAGTCCTAGTTCCAATTCAAAGGGTAAAACAAGTCAAGAGAAGAGAGGTTAGCTAGCTGTGTTGATTCAATGAGCAAAAAGACTTCAACTTTAGTGAAGAAGACAACACAACCTCTACAAATCAAAGACCTTATACCTAAAGAAAAGAGAAAGCTTCAAGGGCCCTGATAGCTTCTCCAAGGAAACAATTAAAGGAACTACCTTTTTCTTATAATAAAGTATTTGAAGAATAAGTTGAAGGAGAATACATGAAGATTCGTGGAGATTTCGAATGCTTGGGTTGTTTGTAAATTGTATTTTGTGAGGAGAAGAGGAAGATGTGGCACATTTGATCTATGAAGAGGTGATACAAATTTTCGATCTATCCCATGACGTTATATAATGCAATATCCTATTATGATCACGTGGCCTGAACGAAAAGCGAATAAGAAGTTGGGTGAAGAAGATACATTAGATTTAATCCAAGCACCGATAAGGCGAGGTAATAGCCTCGAAGAGTATGTTTTCTTACTTCCCTACCATTTCTTTATGTGCAATATGTCTGCTAATTTTAAATTTTATTCTTCTTGAGTCTTTTTCGAGTCGTGGGGACACGGCTCATTTTTGAGTTGGGGGTGGGGATTCGTTGTCCTCATCTTCCTTTTTGTGTTTTTCATAAAATTTAAAATTTTTAGGTTGAATTAAGGCATAGAATATCTTGAATGTACCTATTTGAGCAGATTTTATTAAGTTAATAATAGTAGGTAGTATGTTTTTGAAAGATGTCACAAATATGTTTAGATGCATGTATGAAAACAGGAAATAAAAGATAGAAAAGTAATGAGCAATGCTAAGAATTATGTTGAAACTTAGGGAAATTATTTGGTGTGTAGAACGTGAGGTTTAAAATTAGTTGAAAACCCACTTGTCTATGAACTAATAATGAAAACGTAACGAAATCCGGTAGTTAGAAAAATAAATAAGGCAGTTCTTTCATGAATAAAATACTTGAAGCCTTTTATACTTTCTCACCCTTTTATTTGATTATTGTTATTTATCCGTCTTAACCCCTCTGACCTTTCTAAAGCATTTTTATTGAAACACATTATAATCCATACCCTTAGTTTGTAGGACTTATCTATATGACCCACACTCGAATCGCAAAACCTGAAACGAGTTGTTTTAGAGCTTGAGTTTGGGGTGGTGGGTTTCATCATTAGGGAACATTGGGATTTTGGTAATTGTAATTGTGATTTTATTGATGATGTTATTAATGTAACCCTTTGCCGGGGTAATAGTGAATGGAAAAGAAGCTACGAGCTAAATTTGCCAACAAGGGCATTAAAAAGAAAGAATATATATATGAAAAAAATAGTGTGATATCTTGAACATCAAAAAGAGAGTCACAGCTATACAAAAAAGAAAAAATTGATATGAAAATAATATATATTCGGACCGGCAAAGGGATTGTTTAATTGGGATTAATTGGGGATGCAAATCAAAAGAATCAATAAATTGGGTTGAGTGAGAACATCTTCGAGTGAAAACTCAAGCTCTAGGGCGATTCGTTGATGGCTAGTGAGGAGAGAGCCAAAAGCTCACTTTTCATTATCCAAATATACCACACCCGTCCTTAAGCCACACTATAACCAAAGACCTTAGGATTTCTAACTACTAGATGGAGAAACAATTGAGTTATTAGGTAGTAGGTAAGTGGACCATTGGATGTTGTATTTGGGACCTATGAACAACCTATAGCCATTAACCTGAACTAAGTTGTCATCCTCTCCTTCTGGCATTGCGAAATTAATCTTAACTTGAATTTATGGATTGTTGATTACATGTATATTAAGCATCTTTGTGCATTGTTTCTTGAGCATTACTACATGAGACTTTTTAGATATTTTGCTCTAGGATCATTCATTGTGTTCAGTTCTTATTCTCCTCCTACTTCTTCTTCTTGACTACACTACTGTTCTTTACTTTTATTGTATCGGGACGATACAACTTTGAGTTGGGGGTCTTGATGTCTCCTCATTTGTGATAATAAAATATACTTCTGAGACATCATTTTAGGCTTATTTATTAGTTTATAGGTTGATTTTAGCTTAGTTTAGTGCACTTTCCTATTTTGAGTCTTGATTTGTTGAATTATTATTTTTAGAGCATATTGGGTTTAATTGTTTAATTTAGTGTGAAGCTTTAAAGATAATTATTGAGATTAATTAGAGTCCAAGTCAAAGACTACAATATATGGAAAGATATTTGCATGGAAATTGGAGATAGAAGAAAACTGAGTTCAATTAGGAAAAGGAAAAGTTGCCTAAATCTGAATTTCTGCAGTACACGTCTAAAGAAGTGGTTATTTACCTAATAAATAGCCCGATTTTGGTAATTTCCTTTCATAAGTGCAGAGATAATTCTGTTGCGATTCTTTTGGTATCTTATGGAGCTCAAACCAACCAATAACGAGGAAGATATGCCCAAAACGGTCCAGCAGTGTTTATCTTTATTTCCTTACGAATTTGAGTTGGGCTAGGAGTCCATTACTTAACTTATCTCTAAAGAAACGAATTAGGTCAACCTATACACTATAAATACAGCCTCTTAACACTCCTAAATCATTCTTGGCCATACCTTAAGTCCAAGAGGAAGCTGCAACACAAGAGAAGAAGTCTGGAGGGAGCTGTGCATCAATCATGTCTCCTTCAACCTCTTATTTTGTAATTCTTTTCTCTTCTTTTCTTTGTATGAATCAATTCTATTACCTTAGGTTTTGCATAATGTATAAACTATGAATTCTAATTCTTCTATCTAAGTTTCTTTGGGAATTATATGTTTTAATTTGATATTAGCTACTTACCTTTATATTTGATTATGTGTTTTGATTTAATGATTGTTTTCCTTGCTAGTGCACAAGTATAGGATTGCCTTAATAGTAGTTAGATGGTCTCCTTGACAAGGTGTTTAACTATTGAACCACCACATAACGTCTAGTGTCCATATTAGTTCTGACAAAACATGATTCTAACTAGATAGTCATAGGGTTTGTTTTAACCACCATATCACCAGGATTGCAGTATTTGTTTAGGGCCTTAGTGGCGTTTGATAACCCAATTAAAAACACCTCTTGGTTGTGCCGTAGCCCCCTTAGTCGCTCTCAAGGTCTAAGGTATGGGAATTTAGAATCCTGACTAAGTATACCAAGAGCTAGTATTTTCCCTTATAAATTAGATCTAATAGATATAATTAGAAGGATTAGTGCATACTAGTAAAACCTAAGTTATATCTTTCATACTATCTTCTTTTCTTTGCTTTCATTTATTTTCTGTCTTTTATTTAGTAGTTTAGTTTTCTTTATAAAAACCAAATAAAAATCTATTTTCCTTTTCTTTCTTTGTGTATTATCTTTCTATCTTTTATATATGCACTTGATAATTTGCATAAGTTCTCTCTAACTTTCGTCAGTCCCTGAGGAACGAATCTTCTTATCATTAAAACTTGCATACGTCCTGTAATACTTGCAGTACCGTGTTAGCTTAGGGTGTTTATTTGCACTTATTTTATACATCTTTTTATCACACCTTAGGCCACACCAATTGGTAAGGAGTGCACCAG
Source organism: Nemophila menziesii (assembly GCA_029959085.1). NCBI lineage: Eukaryota > Viridiplantae > Streptophyta > Magnoliopsida > Boraginales > Hydrophyllaceae > Nemophila > Nemophila menziesii. The sequence continues at coordinate 5,488,216 of JARWIR010000023.1, read as the reverse complement.
GAGAACTTTGTGCGATTTGGGTGTGATTATCAATCTCATGCCTAGGTCATTGATTGAAGGGTTGAGGAATGGGAATGCGAGTTCTACTACCATGGTCTTGCAAATGGAGAATATTCCTCTCTCACATCCCGAAGGATAGATAGAAGACGTACTCGTCAAGGCAGTTAATTTTATTATTACTTGCGATTTTCTTATTATTGACTACGACGCGGATAGTAATTTGTCAATCATCTTAGGGTGGATATTCTTAGCCACATGGCATACCATAATTGATCTAGAGAATGAAAAATTGGTCAAGGGAGTGAAAGAGGAGGAGGAAAAGTATAATGTGCGCTTTGACATCATTGATCATGTATAGAAAGAATTATATGAGGTTGTGGAAACCTTGATATTGGAGGAGAAAGAGCTAAGAAATAAACCACCCATGAAAGATCCTCTGAATCTTGAAGAGAACCCACACCTTGACCACTTGAAGAAGACCAAGAAGCGTGTTATGAAGGTTCCGAGAAGACCTGTGTGAAGTATAGGAAAGAGAATGAGTTTGGGGTCAGAGATAAGGTAGCAATGAAAAATCATGATCCCCCAAACAAATCCCACAAGTGTAATAGCTCTTGGAGTGGCCCATTCATGGTCACTAGAGTTGATTTTGAGAAGTTAGTTGAATTGAAATCCAATAAGGGATGCAAATTTTTATTGGTTTATGTTAAGACCCACACTCATTTTTAGGGAGGCTATGTGAGACATAAATGACCTTGAAGTAACACATCGAACTTCAACGTTAAACAAAAGTGATTCCTGGGAGACAACCCATATTTTTTATGTCGGTCCTAGAGTGTGATAAAATTCAACACTAAAGAAGATAAGCGACTACTTCAAGTGTATGGGTCGCCCAAGTAATAAGTAAGTAAAAACGGGATAAATCGTCTCCACAGGGATTGCAAGGTGAAACGCTAGTGTTTAAATGATACATAGAATTAATTGCGATGCAAAGTAAAATAAATAAAAGATAGATAAAGATATTTTGTTTGGTTTTTGTTTATGAAAATATTAAATGCAAGAAAGTAAATTAACTAGCTTAAATGAAAGACAATAAAGTAAAACTAAAGGATTATGCAAGTATGACAGGTATATTTAAGTCTCGCTAGGGATCCACCTAAGTTCATATATCTAATACTTCCGTTTAAGGGTCAAGTTAGTAATTCTATATCAGTCAGGACTCTAAAATCTCCTAACTCCCTCCTGGGTAGACTTAAGAGTTATCTTGCAGTATTACAAACCCCGCCAGGGTGATTATAAGCTACGCTCAGATGATTAAAACAATTACCCAATTGGCTACGAATTCAGTCAAGCCTGTCAGGATCAATTACGAATACCACGCATCTATTACTTAATTCAGTAACCAACCCCCCCCCCCCGTCCACCCATATGATCACTACCACTTGTGTATAGCTTAATTACTAATACCTATTTCTAGTTGGCCAAATTAAAAATAGTAAACAAGCATGAAATAATAGTCAATATGAAATACCTTACTTGAATTAAATTGAAACACAATCTCAAATTCGAAATTATTGAATATATTAAACTAGAGCTTAACCCATTACGCGATTCTCAAGTATAAATGTGTTTAGCTCATATTCAAATTAAAAACAAAAAAGAAATTAATTAATACATGTTTCCTAATTACATAAAGAAAAGATAAAACCTAATCAAAGGAATAATTCGAGTTGTTGGTTGGAGAAAGGAGTTCCCCAGCTTCTGCCCTTGCCTCTTCCATCAGAAATATGAAAGAAAATTAAGCGTATGTGAAATGTTACTGATTAATGAGGCTTAGGAAGTCTTATATAGATATTAAATATGGATTGGACCCCTAATAGAATTAACTAAATGAATTAGGGCCCAAGTCCATTCTACGATTCCCGCAACTGCTGAACACACTTTAGTAAAACAGACATAACGTTTGACTCGTTAGTCCAAATCAACTGATTCCGATTCCTAAGCGACACTAACTCGGAGGTGCATACTTTTCATTCAAACCACCAGGTCTGAATCTACACCATTTGGGCTCGGGGAATTTAATAAGTTACTAATTCCTCAATCTGAAATTCCTTCTCTTTTACTAAAGTGACTTTTTTCTCTCTTTTGCCACTTTCTTTTGTTCTTGGACTTTAAACTTCCCTTCTTCTCTTCAACTTGGTCCCGTCTAGCATCCATGTACCTAAGAACTGCATACTAAATAAACAAATTAACACACAAAAACACTAAAAGTAACAATATTATATTTCTGAAGGAAGAAAGTGCATTATTGCATATTAAGCAAATAAATTAACTAAGTCAAAATTCTACCTAGAATGATGTCTCCCAAGGGTATATATTTATCACAAACAGGGAGACATCAAGACCCCCAACTCAAAACTTTTTCGTCCCAACAAAGTAAAGCACAAAAGTAAAGGTCTAAGGTAAGAAGCAAATTCAGAATATCAAGAATGAAAACCAAAGCACGACTCAAAATAAATATCATATAGTACAACCTAAGAACTAATTCACACATACACCTTCCTACAAAATCAAACACAAATAATATAAATCCAAAATTATTTTCTTAATGCTAGAAGGTTACACTTGATACTTAGCTCGATATAGTGGCTATAGGGTGTACATCTATCCTTACTTGCTTTGAACGCTCCACTTAACTTACTCCCTATTAGCAACAATGTTATTCCACTGCGTATCTAAGAATCATGAGGTTTTTATGGATTTAATTTAGGCTTAGGGACGATGTGGTATGTATATTTGGGATATATGAAGTGAGCTTTTGGCTCTCTTCTCAGTAACGATCAACATACTGCCCTAGAGCATGAGTTTGCACTCGAATACATTCTCACTCAACCCATTTGACACACTAATTTAGCGTCCCCAAATTAACCCAATAAGCTTCTCACGATGATTTCCAAACTTTCCACTTTGTCAGTTACTTTATTTTTGTTCATTTTTTTTTCACACTATTTTGTGTAAGATATCCCTGACATTATTTTTTGATGTGAGTAGTCATGTCTCTTATAAAAAAATTCTTCTTCTTTTCAAAAACCTGAAAAAGGGTTACAATTAATACATCATTAACAATTGCGCACAAAATACAAACGCATAAAATTCCCACCCGATATAATATCCCATGATGAAACCCACCACCCCAAACTCGAGCTCTAAAGACAGGAAGTCTCAGGGTTGTGATTCAAGCACGGGTCATATGGAAAGTCCTATAAAACTAAGGGGATATGGCTTATATCGTGGCTTCAAAAGAAATTCTTAAAGGCTAAAAATGGGGCTTAGAAGGATATAACATTAATAACGGGCTATAAAGCTAAAAAGTCTCAAGTTGATATCAAAGAACTGCCCCCATCATTTTCCTAGGTATGTAGGTTCACTCACCTCTAGTTCATAATTAAGTTGGTTCCTACTCATTTAGATCTTATGTTCTACACACCTCTCATTCTAACTAAGTAAGCTTCTTTTGCATTGTTCTTTAATTTATCATACCTATCATGTAATGTTTGCATGCATTCAAGGTATGTTTTACATTAACTCTAAGGTCTACTATTTTCTATCATTAATTTAAGAAAAGTATGCTTACGGGGACATTCAACACACTCTACAATCAAAACATTCCTGTAAACTAATTTTTATTTGGTTTTGATTTTTTTCAAAAAGCAATAAAAACAAAAAAAAGGGGAGGAGAACAATGAGTACCCCACCCCCAACTCAAAACTGAGTCGTGTCCCTACGACTAAAAGAAGAATCTAAACATTAAAACTTAAACCACTTAAGAAATTAAGGAGATGGATAAGAAGGTGATACCCGGCCATAAACCTCGTATGTATATTTATCCTTTGAAGGAGAATCATCTTGTAATTCCCTCCTAGCTATGATCTTAATTGTTTTAGTTCATCTTTAGTGTTTCTATCATGTGGCAGTGATATTTAATATCTAACCTTGTGACTCTATTTGTTAATGTAACTGCCCACTATATTTGTTTGGATACACCATTTGATTTGTTCTGGAGATTCAAAAAAAGAACCTTGATCTTCTGCTAGTGGTGCTCTTTCTTTGGGTATGGCTGGTAACTTCTTTTTCATGTAATACTTTTGTAGTTGTTGTGCAGTTACCTCGAGCTTTCGTTTCTTCATAGTTGGTCCATCAAGGTCGATGGATTTCTCTTTTGTAGCTCCAGGTAAATCTTTCTTATTACCTAATATATAACACTTCCTCTTGTAATTCATGGCATCAGTTTTGTTAGTCATCTTCGTTCCTCCCAGAACTCAAGTTACACCAAGTATGGAATAAGAATATGGAATATTTGTGTGGCTTGAGGTTGTTGTTTGGATGAAGGATTAGGGAAAATAGAGGAATGCTTTGATTAATAATGGTGGAAGAGATATTGAAGATTTGATTATCTTTCGGTGTTATGTGGTGATTTGGCATGGTATTAATGTTTATGGAGGATGGAGGTAAGATAATATTGTGTTTTTTGTGTTTGATGGAAGGTTTAATAAATCTTCAAAGTGTTTTTCTTGAGTTTGGGACTGGAAATTTTGTTTTGGAGATTTGGGAATGGCTAGGGTTAGGTTTTGTTGGATTAAAATCCCATAAGTGAACAATTTTCCTCTAAACTTCCTCCTTGCGGTGCACCGCGGCTTCCTTGTGGTGTACTGATGTCTCCTCATTTGTGATAATAAAATATACTTCTGAGACATCATTTTAGGCTTATTTATTAGTTTATAGGTTGATTTTAGCTTAGTTTAGTGCACTTTCCTATTTTGAGTCTTAATTTAGTAACATAACATTTTTAGAGCATATTGGGTTTAATTGTTTTTTTAGTGTGAAGCTTTAAAGATAATTATGGAGATTAATTAGAGTCCAAGTCAAAGACAACAACTTATGGAAAGAGATATGCATGGAAATTGGAGATAAAGGAAACAAAGGCTAAAAACATGGAAAAGGAAAAGCTGCCTAATCTGAATTTCTGCAGCACACGCCTAAAGAAGTGGTAATTACTCCTACAAGGAAGCCGATTTTGAAGATTCCTTTCATAGGGTTAGAGATAATTCTGTTGCGATTCTTTTGGTATATTATGGAGCAAAAACCGACCAATAACGAAGAAGATATGCTCAAAACGGTCCAGCAGTGTTTATCTTTATTTCCTTACGAATTTGAGTTGGGTTAGGAGTCCATTACTTAACTTATCTCTAAAGAAACGAATTAGGTCAACCTATACACTATAAATACAGCCTCTTAACACTCTTAAATCATCCTTGGTGAAACCTTAAACCAAGAGGAAGCTTACAACACAAGAGAGAAGTCTGGAAGGAGCTGTTCATCATTATGTCTTCTTCTACCTTTAGATTTGTAATTTCTTTCTTTTCTTTCATGAACTAAATTTCTTTAGCTTGAGTTTTTAGCATATATGTATGAACCCTAGTTTTGATTGACATCTATCTAATTTGGTAACTTAATGTTTTAAATTGAATTATAGTTTTTATTCTCTGTTTATGTGTTTGGATTTATATTCTGTGTTCTTGTGGACGGCCGCCATATAGAATTAACATCTAGTAATTAGGTCACCATTGACAACGGTTTTTAATTGCATGTTTAGCACATAACGTCTAGTATTAGGTATGATCTGACAACCCAACCTAGCTAGATAATCACTATGGTTTAGTTCTTGTGACTATTTACCAATTACAGGAAAAGTTTGCTTAGGAAGCCTTATTGACACAGGTAAATCCTATTTTAAACTACCGATAGCGAATTGGGACCGATTAGGGAAATACTACATAATTCACCCTTACATGTTTAGAACGGCAAAACTAGTGGGGATTACATGCTAATAACTTAAGATTTATTCTCATATCACTTCTCTTTCATATTTATCTCCTGTCTTTTAATTCTTAGTTTAACTTAGTCAATTATTTTCTCAATTCCATCTTTATTTGTCTTTACTTTTAATTGCGTTTAATTTTTCTATCTTTAATTTATTTGCACTTGGTATTTGCATAAGATTCTCCTAACCTCTGTAGTCTCTGCGGAACGAATCTTAATCTCTTAACTAAAACTTGCATACGATCTGTATACTTGCAGAACCGTGTAGTTTAGGGTGTTATTTGCACGTTAATTATATCATATTTTATCACACCCTAGGCCCCACCAAGTTTTTGGCGCCGCTGCCGGGGACTACATCGTTAGTCCTTGTGCATATATCTTGTGCTTTTAATTTCAGTTAGTTCTATTTTACGCTTTTGTTTTTAGTTTTTGTTTTTTAGATTTAGTTACAGATGGAGAACCCAAGGAGACTTGAGCTACCCATCGAGTTCAGAGTGGAGCCACGAGGAATTCGAGTTCCAGAAATCCAAGCCGCGAAATTTAAACCTGATCTAGGGATGCTAACTCAATTTGCATCTCATGGATTATTCAGCGGAGTTGCACGTCAAGATCCGATCCGATATATTCAGAAATTCATGCAAATCTGTGATGCTTATATCGTAAGAGGAGTTCCTAGGGAGCAAGTATATTACCTGATGTTCCAGTTCTTCTTGACCGGATGTGCAAGCGATTGGTATGACACCCAATACCCTCATGTTATTCCAGATTGGGACAAGCTTCAAGCAAGATTTCTAGACCGTTTCTATCCGGTTAGTAGACGTTTAAAAGATATGTTGGAGCTTGAACAATTTATACAGAAAGACGAAGAGAGTTTGGGTGAAGCATGGTTACGATTTACAGAAAAGAAGGCGAGATGTCCATATCATAGATCCTCGCCAGAATATTATTTAACCTTGTTTTATGGAGGCCTTAATGATAAATCAAGAGAGAAAGCAGATTCGTTAGGAAACGCAGGTTTTGTATTGCTAGATCCTGAAGAAGCTGAGTTGGGGATGGAAAGAATTCTTGAGAACGAGAGAAGTTGGCCAAAGAGAGCAGAAAAAGCAAACAATTTAGAATCTCTGAAGCTTAAAGAATTGGCTAAACAACTCGAAGAACTACAGGAACAAGCCCGAACAATTGATCAGGTGAATACGGTACGCATAATTCCTTCGTGTCCTGGTTGTGGATCAAGAAATCATGTGTGGGAAGGATGTATGAATAATCCAGCAATTGCTTCCGTTCAATATCCTCAAGATACTTATTATTCTAATGGTTATGATTATCCTCAAGACAGCTACACTAATTATCAACAACCCCCACAACAAAAGAGTTGGGTCAGAAAGCAAGAGACTTATCATAAACCCCAACCTCAATCTTATAATCCACCACAACCTACTCAGAAATAGGCACCCATTATTGAGAGAACTTGTCAAGAACCAAAGAAAGATCCACCTAAACAATCAATGCAATTGGCAAAACAAGATCAAATCCAAAACTTGAATTCGAGTATGGCTAAATTAATGCAAGCAGCAGAGAAAATGAATCATAGCCAACAAAAAGTTCAAACTCAGGATAAGATTATCAAGCAACTAGAACATACTATATCACATCTGGCGAGTTCATTACAAAATCGGCCGAAAGGGAACTCCCAAGTGATACTATTGCTCCTAGAGACGATTCTTGCCATGCAGTTGAGTTGCGAAGTGGAAAACAACTACCTCCACCAAGACCAGAACCAGAACAAGAACCAATCCCTATTCCAGAACAAAGGGGGGAAGAAATAATCAAAGATACAGTTGAGGAGGTAGTTAAACCAAAGAGTGTTCAAGCCGAGACACCTGATCAAACAAGAAAACCAGTGGAACTCAATACACGCCCTCCACCACCATACCCTTCACGTGTCAAAAAGAAGGACAATGACCTGGAATTCAAGAAGTTCATTGACATGTTGAAGAAATTGGAAGTTAATATACCCCTTGTTGAAGCTCTCAAGAGAATGCCAACCTATCTTAAATTCATAAAATACATTCTCTCCAACAAGCGAAGTATAGAAACTGGGGAAACAATTGGATTACCTAGGGAGTGCAGTGCTATATGTCAAAGTGAGTTGCCACCAAAATTAGAAGATCCCTGAAGTTTTACAATTCCTATCGGCATTGGAGATAGTTGGACCGGGAAAGTATTATGTGATCTAGGCGCGAGCATCAATCTCATGCCTAGATCTATGTTCGAGATGCTTAATATTGGAGAAGTAGTACCCACATCTGTGGTATTACAGATGGCGGATCGCTCCCTCTCACGACCAATAGGTAAAATTGAAGATGTTTTAGTTAAAGCTGGCTCTTTTATTTTTCCTTGCGATTTTATTATTCTTGACTACGACGCGGATAAGAATGTCCCCATCATTTTGGGTAGACCATTCTGAGCCACGGGGCGTACACTAATTGATGTTGAGAATGGTGAGTTGGTCATGAGAGTACAAGGCGAACAGATACGATTCAATGTGTTTCAGGCTATGAAATTACCAAAGTCAAAAGATGAGTGTTTCAAAATAGATGTCATCGGAAAGATAGCGCAAGAAATCTTCAATGAAGCAAGCTTAGATGATGATCTTGACAAAGCCTTAGCACTTGAATCACCAGAGGAAATCGAGATTCCCCCTGAAGATGTTGCTGCATTAGGATCAAACGTGCGAGAACTACTCCGAGAACCAGGTGACATTGAACCAATGAAACAACCATCTATAATATGTCCACCTGTCCTCGAAGAAAAACCACTCCCAGATCACCTACGCTATGCATACCTAGGTACGAACAAAACTTTGCCTGTTATTATTTCTGCTAACCTTTCAGGTCCTCAAGAGGAGAAGCTACTTCAAGTACTTCGCGCAAACAAAGAAGCAATCGGATGGACTATTGCCGACATCAAGGGAATTAGTCCTTCCATTTGCAAACACAAAATCATTCTTGAGAACGAAGGTGGGCAATCTATAGAAGGAAAGAGAAGGCTCATGCCAGCTATGAAAGAAGTAGTGAGGAAGGAAGTTATCAAGTTGTTAGACGCATGAATTATCTATCCGATTGCTAGCAGTGATTGGGTTAGTCCAGTACAATGTATTCCGAAGAAAGGAGGTATCACTACCATCCTTAATGATCAAGGCAAAGCCATACCATCAAGACCAGTTGTGGGGTGGCGAGTGTGCATGGATTACCGAAGACTGAACAAAGCAACAAAGAAAGATCACTTTCCGCTACCATTCATTGATCAGATGCTGGACAAACTTGCAGGGAGAGAATATTATTGTTTCCTTGATGGATATTCGGGTTATAATCAGATTTGTGTGGATCCCTTCGATCAACACAAAACAACTTTTACATGTCCGTTTGGTACTTTTGCTTATAGAAGAATGCCGTTTGGTTTATGCAATGCACCTGCCACGTTCCAGAGGTACATGATGGCGATATTTTGGGACATGATTGATAAATATTTGGAGGTTTTTATGGATGATTTTTCGGTGTTTGGAGATAGTTTTGATGATTGTTTGAATAATCTTGAGAAAGTCCTTGTGAGATGTAGAGAAAAAGATCTTGTGCTTAATTGGGAAAAATGCCACTTCATGGTTCAAGAGGGAATTGTGTTGGGACATAAAGTTTCGAAGGCAGGGATGGAGGTTGATCGTGCTAAGATTGAAGTTATCAAAACACTACCACCTCCAATTTCTGTTAAAGGAGTGAGAAGTTTCTTGGGTCACGCAGGGTTTTATCGAAGATTTATTAAATATTTCTCCAAGATCGCTAAGCCGCTCTGTTCTTTACTTGAAAAGGATACTCCTCTTAATTTCACTGAAGAATGTCTTCAAGCGTTCTTAACGATTAAAGAGAAACTGATCTCGACACCTATTGTTATACCTCCTGATTGGAAAGCTCTGTTTGAACTTATGTGCGATGCCAGTGATCACGCTATGGGTGTTGTACTGGGACAGAGGAAAGACAAGATTGTCCACACGATTTATTATGCAAGTAAGACTTTCAACGCTGCCCAGATGAATTATACAGTGACGGTGAAAGAGATTTTGGCCGTGGTTTATGCTTTTGATAAATTTCGTTCCTATCTGGTTGGGAAGAAATCTGTTGTATACACGGACCATTCAGCTATTAGGTACCTCATGGAGAAAAAGGACGCTAAGCCGCGTCTTATTAGATGGGTACTATTACTTCAAGAATTCGACATAGATATTCGAGACCGAAAGGGATGTGAAAATCAAGTTGCTGATCATTTATCAAGGCTCGAAGGATCTGATGCGAACAAAGAACCGTTGTTGGTTAAAGAGGTATTCCCTAATGAACAACTTCTTGCTATTAAACATGCTTTTGTGCCATGGTATGCAGATCTTGTCAACTAAATTGTGAGTGGTGTCTTTCCCAAAGATATCCACCCACAACAAAGACAAAGATTAAATCACTAGGCCAAGGAGTATTATTCGGATGAACCGTGCCTCTGGAAGATTTGTAGTGACCAAGTGGTTAGAAGATGTGTGCATGAAGGTGAAATGGAGAAGATCATTGAAGGTTGTCATAGTTCACCTTATGGTGGTCACTTTAAAGGCGATAAAACCGCGACTAAAATTCTTCAATCCGGGTTCTATTGGCCTACCATACACAAAGATTGTCATCGTTATGTCCAGTCATGTCACATATGCCAGTTCACTGGCAATATATCAAAAAGAGACGCGATGCCGCTTAATAATATTCTTGAAGTTGAAATCTTTGATGTATGGGGAATAGATTTCATGGGACCTTTCATCACTTCCCATGGAAATCTTTATATTTTGCTTGCGGTAGATTATGTATCAAAATGGGTAGAAGCAGTGGCAACACCAAAGAACGATGCTCAAACCGTGATTAAGTTCTTAAAATCAAACATCTTTTCAAGACATGGTACGTCACGTATTCTAATCAGTGATAAAGGTACCCATTTTCTTAATGCTCCCCTGAGAAATTTTCTTCGAAAGTTTGGAGTGAAACACCGTACATCAACCGGTTATCACCCACAAACTAACGGTCAAGCTAAAGTTTCCAACCAGGAAATAAAATCTATTCTTGAGAAGACCGTGAGTAAATCGAGGAAAGATTGGTCTTTAAAGCTAGATGATGCTCTCTGGGCTTACAGAACAGCATTTAAAACACCAGTTGGGGCATCTCCATATCGCATGGTCTACGGCAAGGCGTGTCATCTACCGATTGAACTTGAAGCTCAAGCGTACTGGGCTATTAAAACTCTGAATCTAGATCCAGACTTGGCCGGGAAGCAAAGGATGATGCAGTTGAACGAGTTGGAGGAGTTTCGTTATCTTGCCTATGAAAATTCACGTCTCTATAAAGAGAAAACAAAGCGATGGCATGATAAACGGCTCCGTCCAAAGCATTTCGAGATAGGACAAAAAGTTTTATTATACAACTCTCGATTTTCGAACTACCCAGGAAAGCTTAAATCCCGTTGGGGAGGACCTTACATTGTCACTAAAGTCACACCTCATGGAGCGATTGAAATTTAAAATCCAACCGAGCAACGGACATTCATGGTAAATGGCCAGCGTTTGAAGAGATACCATGACAGTGATGACTTTGGGCGAGAGGAGACAATCCATCTCGTTGATTGCGCTTAGCCTGAGGTACACGTCTAACTCAAAGACGTTAAACAAAAGTGCTCTTGGGGGACAACCCTTGTTTTAATTGCTTTTTAGATTAGTTGTTTTTGCTTTGTAGTGTATAATTTTAAGTTAGCGTATATTTTTAATTGTGTTTACAAGCTAATAGGAGAGAAAGGTAGTGTGTTATTGTGCAAGAAACGAGTTTGGGGTCAAAAGGAAAAATCTGGAGAAAGTCAAGGCCTGGCGCGGACTACCCCCGCGGACTACCCCATGGTCCGCAGGGGTGCACCGTGCCCAGAAAACCCGTACCACGGGTCGGGAACCACGGGTTTCTTCCAGAAGCAAGAAAAATTTGACCTGATAGGCACGGTACACTGCACCCCTGGTCCGCACACCCAAAACGCGTACCACGGGTCGGGTACCACGGGTTTTTTGACGGAGCATCCGCGGACGACCCCATGCACCGCACCCATGGTCCGCAGCCATAAAACACGTGCCACAGGGTGCTAGCTCGGGTATTATCCAGTGGACAAAAACTTGAAGAGCTTACCGCGGATCTGGTCCGGTGCACCGCACAGAGGCGGTTTGTGAAGGAATTTCTTTCCTAATCAACTTCTTACCTTACAAGATAAACCCTAGCCTCTCCCATACGAATTTTTCAGACCCAAACCCTATATATACATCTTAAAGCTTGTGCAAACCTTCACAATTAACACAAAAACTCATCAAATCCTCTCCTCCATCCTCCATAAACACAAATTTTTCATCAAATTCATCACACTACACCATCAAAACACCATCAAATTCATCAAGCTTTAAAGATTTCTTCCAAGATCCATCAACAAACCTTTCTCTTCCATCAATTTCAAGCAACAACATCAAGCTACACCAAATTTTCCTTAAATTTTTAATCCATCCTTGGTATAACTTGAGTTGTGGGTAAATCAAGCATGACTAACAGATCTGAAGCTATGGAATACAAGAGAAAGTGCTCAATCCTTGGGAAGAACAAGAAATTGCCTGGGGCCACCATTGAAAAACCCATCAATCTTGATGCGGTTACCGAAGAATCAAAAGAAAAGGCACCAGCACAACCACTACCAAAGAAGTTAACTGCTAGAATGTCCATACCATCAAGGAGGCCTTTGAAGAAAATAAAAATCCAAGACCAAGGTTCTTCTACCTCTTCCTCTGAAATTCTTTATGATCTTCCTCTTTGGGCTCTCAAGTTACAGAACGAAGTAGAAAGATTACGCGAAGATAACAGAGATCTTTGGACAGAAGTCATACAGTTGGAATCACAGATAGAAGATTTGACCTCGGTAAGGGATATTGATAGTTATACCGATCCTTCCGCTTCGGATGAGGAGGATGATATGATGGATCTCTATGGCCAGCCAGGTAGGTCATTCTAATTTTTCTTAATAGCTTGTATGCATTAGGTAGTTTAGTTAGTTTTATTTTAAATTTTATTCCATTCTTGAGTCTTTTTCGATTCGTGGGGACACGACTCACTTTTGAGTTGGGGGTGGGAATTCGTTGTCCTCATCTTCTTTTCGTTTTTGCATAAAATTTCAAAATTTTAGGTTGAATTAAGGCATAGAATATCTTGAATGTACCTATTTGAGCATGATTTAATTAGGTCAATGATAGTAAGTAGTATGCTTTTGAGAGATGCAACAAATTTGTTTAGCATGCATGTATGAGAACAGGAAATAAAGGATAGAAAAGTTAATGAGCAATGCTAAGAATTCACATTGAAACTTAGGAATAGTTATTTGGTGTGTAGAACGTGAGGTTTAAAATTAGTTGAAAATCCACTTGTCTATGAACTAATAATGAAAACGTAACGAAATCCGGTAGTTAGAAAAATGATTAAGGCAGTTCTTTCATGATAAAACACTTGAAGCCTTTAGACTTTCTCACCCTTTTATTTGATATTATTTGTTATTTATCCGTCTTAGCCCCTCTGAGCCTTTCTAAAGCCTTTATTGAAACACATTATAATCCATACCCTGGTTTTTAGGACTTATCTATATGACCCGCACTCGAATCGCAAAACCTGAGACAAACTCGTTTTAGAGCTTGAGTTTGGGGTGGTGGGTTTCATAATTAGGGAACTTTGGGAATTTGGGAATTATTCTTGTGATTTTATTGATGATGAAATTGTTATTATTGTAACCCTTTGCCGGGGTAATAGTGAATGAAAAAGAAGCTACGAGCTAATTTTGCCAACAAGGGCATAAAAAGAATATATATATAAAAAAATAGTGTGATATCTCAACATCGAAAAGAGAATCATAACTATACAAAAGAAAAATTGATGTGAAAAGAGAATATATATTCAGACCGGCAAAGTGGATTTATATCATCAAAGGTTTTAATTGGGATATTGGGGATGCACATCAAAGGCATCAATAAATTGGGTTGAGTGAGAACATCTTCGAGTGAAAACTCAAGCTCTAGGGCGATTCGTTGATGGCTAGTGAGGAGAGAGCCAAAAGGTCACTTTTCATTATCCAAATATACCACACCCGTCCTTAAGCCACGTTATAACCAAGACCTTAGGATTTCTAACTGCTAGATGGAGAAATAATTGAGCTATTAGGTAGTAGGTAAGTGGACCATTGGAGTTTGTATTTGGGACCTATGAACAACCTATAGCCATTAACCTGAACTAAGTTATCATCCTCTCCTTCTGGCATTACGAAATTAATCTTAACTTGAATTTATGGACTGTTGATTACATGTATATTAGGTATATTTGTGCATTATTTCTTGAGCATTACTACATGAGACTTTTTAGATATTTTGCTCTAGGATCATTCATCATATTCTGTTCTTGTTCTCCTCCGACTTCTTCTTGTTAATTTTGACTACCCTACTGTCTTTACTTTTATTCTATCGGGACGATACAACTTTGAGTTAGGGGTCTTGATGTCTCCTCATTTGTGATAATAAAATATACTTCTGAGACATCATTTTAGGCTTATTTATTAGTTTATAGGTTTATTTTAGCTTAGTTTAGTGCACTTTCCTATTTTGAGTCTTGATTTAGTAACATAACAATTTTAGAGCATATTGGGTTTAATTGTTTTTTTAGTGTGAAGCTTTAAAGATAATTATGGAGATTAATTAGAGTCCAAGTCAAAGACAACAACTTATGGAAAGAGATATGCATGGAAATTGGAGATAAAGGAAACAAAGGCTAAAAACATGGAAAAGGAAAAGCTGCCTAATCTGAATTTCTGCAGCACACGCCTATAGAAGTGGTAATTACTTCTACAAGGAAGCCGATTTTGGAATATTCCTTTCATAGGGCTGGAGATAATTATGTTGCGATTCTTTTGGTATATTATGGAGCAAAAACCGACCAATAACGAAGAAGATATGCTCAAAACGGTCCAGCAGTCTTTATCTTTATTTCCTTACGAATTTGAGTTGGGTTAGGAGTCCATTACTTAACTTATCTCTAAAGAAACGAATTAGGTCAACCTATACACTATAAATACAGCCTTTTAACACTCTTAAATCATCCTTGGTGAAACCTTAAACCAAGAGGAAGCTTACAACACAAGAGAGAAGTCTGGAAGGAGCCGTTCATCATTATGTCTTCTTCTACCTTTAGATTTGTAATTTCTTTCTTTTCTTTCATGAACTAAATTTCTTTAGCTTGAGTTTTTAGCATATATGTATGAACCCTAGTTTTGATTGACATCTATCTAATTTGGGAACTTAATGTTTTAAATTGAATTATAGTTTTTATTCTCTGTTTATGTGTTTGAATTTATATTCCGTGTTCTTGTGGACGGCCGCCATATAGAATTAACATCTAGTAATTAGGTCACCATTGACAACGGTGTTTAATTGCATGTTTAGCACATAACGTCTAGTATTAGGTATGATCTGACAACCCAACCTAGCTAGATAATCAATATGGTTTAGTTCTTGTGACTATTTACCAATTACAGGAAAAGTTTGCTTAGGACGCCTTATTGACACAGGTAAATCCTATTTTAAACTACCGATAGCGAATTGGGACCGATTAGGGAAATACTACATAATTCACCCTTACATGTTTAGAACGGCAAAACTAGTGGGGATTACATGATAATAACTTAAGCTATATTCTCATATCACTTCTCTTTCATATTTATCTCCTGTCTTTCAATTCTTAGTTTAACTTAGTTAATTATTTTCTCGATTCCATCTTTATTTGTCTTTACTTTTAATTGCGTTTAATTGTTCTATCTTTAATTTATTTGCACTTGGTATTTGCATAAGATTCTCCTAACCTCTGTAGTCTCTGCGGAACGAATCTTAATCTCTTAACTAAAACTTGCATACGATCTGTACACTTGCAGAACCGTGTAGTTTAGGGTGTTATTTGCACGTTAATTATATCTTATTTTATCACACCCTAGGCCCCACCATGTACCCCTGGTGACTTCACGCTTATCCTTTCCCCGTGTCATAGTATTGTACATCTGACGACACGGTTTTGACAAGTGGCCTTTCGGTAGTGGGCCTGCATTTGTTAAACTGTGGTGACGGTTTTTGACCCTGCGGTGTACCGCGGCTTCTCTGCGGTATATAAAGCACAAACCTCTGTTGTGCAATAAGTAAACCCTGAAGTCTCGAACCGTGTGACTATTTTTTGGCCATGCGGTGCACCTCGGTAAGGGTGCGGTGTACCGCAAGATCTGACTGTTAGACCCCGTGGAACGGTACACGCGCGAGTGAAGACAGTTTTCGACTGGATGTCTCGCAAGTGTACCCAATTTCTCTACCGTTGTGACTGTTTTCCTTGGGTGTGGTGCACCGCGGCAAGGGTGTGGTGTACCACACCAAGCTGTTGTGTATTGCATTGAACCTGTTCTGTAGTTTAGTGGTAAGAATTCCACGTTAATTTCACCCCAAAACTCAATTCCTGCATAATAACACACTACCTTTCTCTCCTTTTAGCTATGATATACACTATGACTCTAAAATAAATAAACTGACAATTAATAATATACACTACGAAAGAAATAAACTAATACACAATTAAACTGGCTTTTGTTTAATGTCGCTAATCACGACGGGTTACCTCTCGCACTATGCAGCTTCTAAGAGGTACATGACCTCCCCAGGATGTGGATGTTCCTTATGATTAGTATCCTCGCCTCCATGATATATTTTAAATTGATAGCCATCCACCATAAAGGTGCGGTTCTCGATTGGATGCTCGATCTCTATAGCTCCATGAGGCGTAACTTTGGTCACAACAAAAAGATGCGACCACTTCGATCTCAACTTCCCCGGATAGTTGTTGAACTTAAAATTATATTTTAGGACCTTCAGTCCCACTTCAAAGCTCTTCTCACGAATGCGATTATCATGCCATGTCTTCGTGTTTTCTTTATAAATCTTAGCATTCTAATAGGCATGAAATCTAAACTCATCAATATCATTCAGTTTCATCATTCTACTCTCTCCGGACAAGGTAGGATCTAAGTTCAACTCCGCTATCGCCAAATATGCACCCAATTTAAGCTCAAGAGCTAAGTGACAAGCCTTACCATAAACCATGCGATACAGAGATGCACCCACGTGCGTTTTGAATGTATTAAGATACGCCCATAATGCATCATATAACTTCATTGACCAATCCTTGCACGTTGGTCCCACAGTCTTCTCTAGAACGGATTTGATGACCTCAACTTGACCGTTTGCTTGTGGATGATACTCCAAGGATACTCGATGTCTCACCCCATACTTCTCTAAAATGCCTTCATAATTGATAATAACTCTAGGCGTACCATGTTTCGTGAAGATGTGTGATTTCAAGAATTTTATTACCACTTACGAATCATTCATTGGTAAACCTACAGCCTCTACCCATTTAGACACGTAATCAACATCTAGTAGGATGTATATATTCCCATTGGATGGTACGAATGGGCCCATGAAATCAGTACCTTACATATCAAATATCTCAACTTCAAGAACATTATCACGTGGCATCTCATCTCTCTTTGATATATTCCCAGTATATTGGCATCTATGACATTATTTGACATATGCATGAAAATATTTATGTAAAGTAGGCCAAAAGAAATAGGATTGAAGTACCTTTGCAGCTGTGTGATCACCTTTTAAGTGTCCTCCGTAAGGTGAATCATGAAAACCTGCAACAACTGCACAGACTTCACCTTCAGGTATGCATATCCTCACCATCTGATCACTTCACATTTTTTAGAGGAAATGATTCTCCCAAAAGAACTATTTGGCACGGTGAACCAATCTCTTCCTCTGTTGTGAGTTAGATCCCTCAAGAAAGGATCCACTCACAATGAGATTGGCTATATCTGCATACCAAGGAGTACTAGTTGCGGTTATCGAATATAAATTCTTATCAGGGAACTCCACCTTGACCAACTCTGACCTTTATTAACATTAGAACCTCCAAGATGCGATGAATGATCTGCTACGTGATTTTCACTACCCTTGCGATCTCGAATCTCTAAATCAAACTCTTGCAATAGAAAAACCCATCTAATCAAGCAAGCGTGGTTTTGCATCCTTCTTCTCCATGAGGTATTTATGGCAAAATGATTTGTGTATACGACAATTTTCTCCCCGAGGAGATAGGAACGAAACTTGTCAAAAGCGTATACTACAGCTAATATTTCCTTCTCGGTAAGGGTATATTTACTTGAGCACTTGTGAAAGTCTTACTAGCATAATATATGGTATGAAATACTTTCTCTTTGCGCTATCCTGACACTGCACCCATAGCAAAATCACTAGCATCACACATAGCTTCAAACAGAACTTTTCGATCTAGAGGAACTACGATGGGCGTGGAGATAAGCTTCTCTTTGATCTCCTGAAACTCCACCATACAAGCTTCATCAAAAAGGAATTTGGTGTCCTTCTCAAATAAGTTGCATAACGGCTTGGCGATTTTGGAGAAAACTTTGATGAAATGACGGTATAAACCAGCATGACCCTAGAAACTTCTTACCCCTTTAACATAAATAGGAGGTGAAAAAGTCTTGATCACTTATATCTTTGCACGATAAACCTCCAAACCTGCACTCAAAACCTTATTCCCCTACACTATTCCCTCACGAACCATGAAATTACATTTCTCCCAGTTCACCACCATATCAGTTTCCTTACATCGAATTAGGACCTTCTCTAGATTATGCCAAAGATCATCAAAATCATCACCAAAAACCAAAAAATCATCCATGAATACCTCAAGGAATCGATCAATCATGTCCCTGAATATTGCCATCATACATCTCCAGAAAGTGGATGGTGCATTGCATAATCCAAATGCAATCATTCGATAAGAAAAGGTTCCTAAAGGACATGTAAAAGTACTTTTGTGCTGGTATTCGAGATCTACGCATATCTGAGTGTACCCTGAATATCCATCAAGAAAACAATACAACTCTCTTCCTGCTAACTTATCTAATATCTGATTAATGAAGGGAAGAGGAAATGATATTTTCTGGTGGCATTGTGCAACTTACGATAATACATACACAATCTTCAACCAACAACGGTCCTTGAGGGTATAGCTTCATTCTGATCATTTGGGATGGTAGTGATACCACCCTTCTTTGATACGCATTGAACTGGACTCACCCATTCACTACTAGAGATGGGAAATATGATACCTGTATCTAGTAACTTGATTACTTCCTTTCTCTCGACATCCTTCATAACTAACATCAACCATCTTTGTCCTGCAACTGAGTGTGCTTTCTCATCTTCCAAAATAATTTTATGTTGACAAATGGTTGGACTAATACCTTTAATATCAACAATAGTCCACCCAATTGCCTCTTTGTTAGCTCATAGCACACACAATAGTTTATCTTTTTGAGGACTTGTTAAATTTTCTATAACAATAACATGTAAAGTATTATTAGTACCAAAATAATCATACCTGAAGTGTGACAGAAGCAATTTTGCTTCTAGTTTCGAAGGAGATTCAATACATGGTTTTTTTGGAGGTTCAATCCCCCCGATTCTCTCACTGCTTTATAGGAAAGACGCCTAGGATTTGTATTCTCAGAGTTTAAACCTGCCACCGTTTTGGCAAGCTCTTCCATCATCTCAAGTAAGTCAAGTGTTAGGGCAGTTTTCAAGATATTATCAACATTTATCTCTTCAAATTCCTCTTGCATAGCCTGGTCAACGACATCAATTCGGAAACAATCATCCGTAGAATCAGGAAACTTTAGTTCCCTAAACACGTGGAACTTTACCTCCTCGTTTTGGACACACATGATCAATTCTCCGTTTTCTACATCA
This sequence comes from Nemophila menziesii, assembly GCA_029959085.1. NCBI lineage: Eukaryota > Viridiplantae > Streptophyta > Magnoliopsida > Boraginales > Hydrophyllaceae > Nemophila > Nemophila menziesii. The sequence continues at coordinate 5,468,334 of JARWIR010000023.1, read as the reverse complement.
ATAAGAGTACTCCCGGTGGCTAGGAATGGTCTTCCCAATATAATGGGGACATTCCTATCCGCGTTGTAGTCAATTATAAGGAAATCACACGGAAACATAAAACTACCTGCCTTAACGAGGTCATCTTCCACCTTTCCCTCTGGATGAATGAGAGGGTCTATCAGCCATTTGCAAGACCACGGTGGTTGGACTTGCAATCCCAATCTTCAACTTCTCAAAAATTGATCTCGACATGATATTTATACTTGCACCCGAATCACACAAGAGCTCTTCCATGCAACTCCTCACCAATGGAAATAGGAGTATTAAAACTCCCAGGATCAAGTAGTTTTGGTGGCAACTTACTCTGGAAAATAGTGTAGCACTCCTCTGGCAAACCAACCATTTATCCCTCAAGATATCTTCTCTTGTTGGTGATGTTTCTTTTAGGAATTTCATGTACTTTGGCATTAAACGGATGGAGTCCAAGAACAGAAAACTAATATTGAGCTTACTCACCATATTCATGAATTTCTGAATCTTTCATATCTCCTTTCTTTTGAACTCTTGATGGGAAAGGTGGAGGTTGGCGATTCTCTACCACTATAGTGTCTTTATTCTTTTGCTTTCTTGAATTTTCTCCACCTCAACTTCAACATCAACTGATTCACCTTCTCTCTCCATCACATCCTTTACCGTTTTTGTTTTAACAGTTGTTTATTTTTCTTTCATAATATGAAAGGGTGGTGGTGGTAATTGCTTACCAATTCTGAGAGCAATAGCATTACAGTCTTCTCTCTGTCTTGGGATTTTTGTGTCACTTGGGAGTTTCCTTTGTGGGTGTTGATTTAGCTGCTTTGCCATATGAGCTACTTGCTTTTCTAATATTGAACGCAGCATTTTGTTTGCTCAATTGGGCTTTCAGAGACTGCTGATCTTGTTGCACTTTCTCTGAAATATGGATGAGTTTTCGTAAATACTTTTGAACATCTAATGCTCCTTCTTGAGGTTGAGCGAGTAAATCTTTCTGATTTAGATTATCTGTATAGGCATCTTGAACAGGTTGTCTATGGGCTTGATTTTCGTACAGTTGTCCCCCTTAGTAATTATTCTTTGGTCTTTGTTGATAGTTATTCCCTTGGGGTCGTGGCTGATATTTATAAGTAGGATTCGCGGTCCCATTAGGATTTGAATATTGGAAACCGGATGGTTTCTGTTTGGTTGATAACCTTGACCACTTGAATTATCGTTTCCTCGGTTCTTCTACCCGTCAAACCTTCTTTGACATCCAAAGTAAGTTGTTTCAATTGTTGCTCAAGTGTATTCTTCAGTTTGTTCTCTAATGAAGAGAACTTTTCATCAATTTTGCCACCATTATATCGATATACTGCACCTCGGATAGGTGTTCTCACGATATTCCATCCTATCTCAATTTTCACTGTTCTGTCTAATACTATTTTTGCATGGTTTGGCATTACCTGTAAGAATCCTCCTCCACATAACAAATCTAAATCTTTTCTAGAACGTCCCTCAAGGCCTTTATAAAAGATGTCCATCTATTGTTCTTCAGAAAAACCATGATCTGGTACTCTTCTTAGGCATATTTTAAATCTTGTCCAACATGTACCTAGGGGTTCACCTTGTTCTTTCTCAAATGATGTCTAAACAAGTTGTGCGTTCAACTTCATATTTCTTGGATTATAACGTTCAAATAACGCTGTTTGTAGTTCATCCCAATTAGTGATTTGATCTCTTTGTTGTTGATCATGCCACTCACTTGCTCCATCTATAAAGAAAAATCTAAAAGTCACGAAGTACATCTGTTCTCTAGTCACACCTTGTGTAATATACGCATCACATATCTGCATAAATTTCTGTACTGCACAAATTGCATCTTCTACAGGCACTCCTCGAATGTATTCGAAGTCTAAGAAGGAATTTAGCATACCCTGATCGGGTCTAAACCTAGCAACTTGAATATCTGGAGTGTCAACACCTGTTTCAGGTGCTCTGAATGGTTGTTGTTCAGGAGCTTGCACGAACCATGGATCGTATCCTAATTAGAATTGCGTATTTATTATAGGTGGGAGTTGAACGTCTTAGTTCCGAACTTCTAGATTCTTTGGGACTACATGGTTCCCATGCTCGTCAACTTCCACATGAAAATGAAGATTGTTTTTGTTTAGCGCGGTCATTTCTTTCTCTTGCTTACATCTTTTTCTTTCCCTTTTCCAATAAACTCTAAGTAATGCCTTATTATCCAAGGACATGCACCAAAACCTAAGAGACCAGAAAAGACAAAAATAAAAGAAAAGTGTAAAACCGAAAATAACAACAAATTCTGCTAAAAGGATTAAACATCGGGGTCACACGTTGCAATCCCCGACACCGATGCCAAATACCTTGTCGGTCCTAGAGTGTGATAAAAACCAACAATAAAGAAGAGAAGCGACTATGGTGTCTCCTAGTGCGTGGTAAATTCACCACCCTTAAAGTGAGGGACACTACTAGCAAGTGCACGGGTTGTTCCAAGTAATGTGTAAGTAATACAGATTTCGTTCTCAGAGAAGGATAGTTATAACACTGGTATTAATGGTAATAGTAGGAGTAATTCTTAAAATAGAAAAGTAAAATGATAATATTTTTGTTTGGTTTAGATTTATAACTAATGATGCAATAAAATAAAGTATTGAAATGATTAACTGAAAATAAATAATGCAAGTAATTAAGGTTGGACGCAAGAATGAGAGAGGTAATTTAGTCTCGCAAGGGTTTTACCTAAATCTCTATAATCAATGATTTCGTTTAAGGGCTAACCTAGTATTATTGTATTAGTCGGGACTCTAATATCTCCTAACCCCCGTCAGGGTGGAATTAGGAGCTATCCTACAGTACTATAAACCTCGTCCGGGCGATTGTATCTACTTTAGAATGTTTAAGCCTTTTACCCAATTGGTTGCGTGGTTAGTCAAGCCCGTCAAGATCATTGACGAATACCACACGTCTATTACCTAGGTCCGTAATTTAACACCCCCCCATCAAGATGATCACTTCGCCACTAAAGTGAATAGTCTAATTACTATAACCTACCTTTGATTCATAACATCAAAAATAGTAAAAAAAATTACGATAATAGTCAATACAAAATACCAAGTTTAAATTTAATAATTCAATCCCAAATTCTAGAAAACATTAATTTAATAGATTAGTGCTCAACCCGTAAGTGTGATGCTCAAGTACTCAAGAATTTAGGTTATGTTCGAATCAAAAATTGAAAGTAAATAAATAAAAGACATTATCCTAAATTATGGAAATGAAATAAATTACCTATGGATTGGATTGGCTGTTGTTGGATTAATAGAATTCCTCCACCTTTAACTTTCTCCTCTGCCTTTTTGCTCTGACTTAAAAATAATGAAGCGTGGACTTGAATTCTATGAAGTTTTTGTAAAAAAGAGGTATAAAAGCCTATTTATAAAGCTATAATTCGGAATGAGCTTTTAATTAAGAATAATATGTCAAAATATAAAAAACCCAAGTCCATCTTTAAGAATCCAGTAATTGTTGTACACCATGTAGTAAAATGGTCGTAACTTATGCTTCTCACGTCCAAATCAACTGATTCCAGTCCTCAAATCTTCCTAACTCAAAGGCGCAACTTTATCTTTTGATTCTACAAACCTGAATCAGTGCCGACATGGCCGGATATCTGAAATTAGTGAAAGCTTTCCAGGTTTTCATCTCTTTTAGTCAACTCTTCGGGTAATCTTTCTTGCTTTTGACCTCTCCGCTTGATCTAAGACTTTAATTCTCACTTTCCCTCCTTGGCTTGGTTCTCCAAATCATCCATGGACCTACAAAATTTATACTAAAAAGAAACAAATTAACGCACAAAAGCTCTAAAATTGCAGCTAACATGATTCAAAGGGGAGAAAGTGTAATATATCAAAATAAGCATAAAAGTCTATAAAAAAAAGTCTAATATTCACCTAAAATTATGTCTCCTGAGGGCATATATTTAGAACAAATCGGAAGACATCTAGATTTCAAACTCAAACCTTTTTCGTCTCGACAAAGTAAAATAAAAACATAGGTTTTACGTGAAACGCAAAAATGCAGAGTCTAGTGAATAACACCCAAAGCATAACTTAAAACAATTCTCATATAGTATGACCTAAGAATTAATATACACATACACATTTCATGAAAAAAATCAAAAAATAATAATATCAATCCAAAATTAATTTCATAATGCAAGAATGCTACACTTACTACTTATCTCAAGATGGTGGTGCTGTCTCCCCATTTGTGATGATTTAATCTTAGTTGGAGACATCATTTTTAGTGTTGTAAGAAGTCTAGTAGTCGATTTTCTCATGTATTGTTGCACTTTCCTAGTTCTTTTCATAATTTAATGATTTATTATTATTTTTAGAGCATATTGGGTTTAATTTATTTATTTAGTGTGAAATTTTAAAGATATATAGTAATTAATTAGATACCAAATCAAGTCCAAAGAGATAAAGGAAACAAGCTATGCATAGAAATTGGATATAAGGAAAGAAAAGAAAAGATATGGAAAGATAAAGTTGCCAAATAAATCTGAATTCCAGCACCTACAACCATAGAAGTGATCATAAACTCACGATTTGCTAGAAATTTGGAAGAATAGTCTAATGCAAAGTTATAGAGCTTTCCAAGACGATCAGTTTCGACATATGGAACGCGTCAATTGGAGTAGAAACGAAGAAGTTATGACCAAAACAAAACAACGGCAGATTATTACCTTTTCTATATTTTAGGGTTACAAATTTGAGTTGGGCTTGGAGTCCAAGTTACTTGTCTTCCACTCCAAGAAAATGAATTAGGTCTTACTAAACACCTATAAATACACCATTAAGCCATTGTAAACATGTCCTTGCTCAATTCGGATTATAGGCTTAGTCCTTGCTTGTATTTTCTCAGTTTTAAATAGTAGCTTAGTCCTTTAATTTAATATACATCCTTAGTATCAAGTTATTTATTCAAGGAGCAAGCTGACATATAGAGGAAGACAAGAAGTAAGAAGTTGGAGAGTGACAAACTCCTCTTCTACCTCTCACCTTCTCTATATTTTGGGTAATTAGCAATACGTTTGTGGCTTCACCATATTTCTAAGCTTTTATTTTGTAAGTTTTACTATTAATTGTTGGGTTATTATTTTGTCTTAAATTCCATAATACTATTTGTTATTTTAATTGATTTGAGCTTGGCGTATATTGTTATTGTGTGCTTTGACTTATTATTTCCAGCCCTAGATTTGGCCAATCTTAGGAATACCCTTAGTAATTCAATAATTGACAACACCACATAATCGTCTAGTAGTGACCCTACCTAGATAGCCATAAAGGTTTGTTTTAACCACCAATCATTACTCAAGGTTTCTTTACCCAACTTCCTTGGTAGTGTAGAGGTTGCTCCTAAGTCCACCCTGATGAGGGTTAGGTAGAATTTAGAATCCCGGTTAATATATAGTGCTCAATTCACTCTAAGGTTAGAATAACAACTTAGTAATAGACTCATAGTAGTGACCCTAATTTATCTGACTTACCTTCATATTTATTTATCTGCATTCTTATTTATTATTTATCATCAGATAATTATTCTTATTATATTTTATTCTAAACATCTAAATTCATCTACGCTTATTGAATATAAGTAAATCTAACAGAATAAATCCCTACGAACGAACTTTTCTTATCAACTAAACTTGCAAACGATCTACAATACTTGCAGTGAGTTTCTCATGGTAGACAAGGTTGTGTGTCCTTTATTATTATCTTATATATCTGTTTGTTTATCACACCTTTACCCCCACCATGTTTTTGGTGCTGCTGTTGGGGATTTATCTCTAAGTTAGTCTATTTGTGTTTATTTAGTGTAGAAGTTTTTATTTGTTTTTAGTTTTACGTGTTTCGTTTTGTTTTTGTCTTTTTCAGGTTTTAGATGGCTAATCAACGGTTAGAGCTAGGTTTTCCTGGACAATTCCGAGTGAAACCCATTAGGATTCGCATTCCAACTATTCAAGTCGTTGGATTCAAGCCCGATCCTGACCTGATTAATCAATTCGCGAGCTTTGGGAAATACAGTGGTGATACACATCAAGATCCGGTCTGTTCTGTTAAGAAATTCATGCAATTTTGTGATGTCTACATTACTGAAGGTGTGACGCAAGACCAGATGTATTATTTAATGTTTCAATTTTTCTTGACCGGAAAAGCAAGCGATTGGTTAGATGATCAACCTCCCGAGCTAATAACAAATTGGGACAAGCTTCAAGTGAGATTCCTTGATCACTTTTATCCTACAAGTATGCGACTGATGGAACTATTGGAGCCTATGAATTTCTTACAAGAAGCCGGAGATAGTGTTGGCGAAGAATGAACCAGATTCAAAAGAAGTTGGCAAGATGTCCAATACACGGATACACGCCAAAATTATAATTATCCAAGTTATATAATGGACTCAATAGAGAGTCAAGGCTGAGAGTAGATGATATGAGTCGTGGTAGTTTTGTCTCTATGGATCCAAACGAAGCAAAGAGTGGCATGGAAACAATCATCGAGACCGACTTAAGTTGGTGATTTCTCCTCATTTGTGATAGATTAATGTTAGGATGAGACATCATTTTAAGTGATTTAGAAGTCAATAATGTCGATTTTCTTGAGTTTTAGTGAACTTTCCTATTTTGAGTCTGGATTTGTAGAATTATTGTTTTTAGAGCATATTGGGTTTAATTGTTTATTTAGTGTGTAGTTTTAAAGATAATTATGGAGCTTAATTAGAGTCCAAGTCAAAGAAAACAACTTATGGAAAGAGATTTGCATGGTAATTGGAGATAAGGAAACATAAGCTAAAAAGATGGAAAAGGAAAAGCTGCCTAAATCTGGGATTCTACATACACGTCCAAAGATATGCGTTTTTACCTAAGAAATAGGCCGATTTTGGTAATTTCCTTCTAAAGGGTCAAGATAATTCTGTTGCGATTCTTTTAGTATCTTATGGAGCTCAAATCGACCAATAACGAAAACGATATGCTCAAAACGGTGAAGCAGTGTTTATCTTTATTTCCATACAAATTTGAGTTGGGCTAGGAGTCCATTACCTTAACTCTTCCTCAAGAAAACGAATTAGGTCTTCTAAACACCTATAAATACACCCTTGTATCACTTGTAAATCATCCTTGCTTAGAGAAAAACCTTAATATTATTCCTTAGTCATTGTAGAGAGCAAGATGATGTCTTTTGTAATTTCTTTTAGTTTATTTCCTTCAGGTATGAACTAAACTCCCCATAGCTTGGGTTTTGCATATGTATAAACTATGAATTCTAATTCTTCTATCTAAGTTTCTTTGGGAATTATATGTTTTAATTTGATATTAGCTTCTTACTTAATATTTGTTTATGTGTTTTGATTTAATATCTTTCCTAGAACTGATCACTTTAGGATTGTTTTAATAGTAGTTAGATGGTCTCCTTGACAGGGTGTTTAACTATTGAACCACCACATAATGTCTAGTGTTGATAGTAGTTCTGACAAAACATGCATCTAACTAGATAGTCATTAGGGTTTGTTTTAATCACCATATCACCAATTGATTGTAGTGTGCTGGATAGGGCCTTAGTGGCGTTTGATAACCCTATTTGAGTCCTCGTCTTGGTTGTGCCGTATCCCCCTTAGTCGCTCTCAAGGTCTAAGGTAGTGGAATTTAGAATCCTGACTAAGTATAACAAGAGCTAATATTCTCCCTTATGAACTAGATTTATAGATAGAATTAGAAGGATTAGTGCATACTAGCAAAACCTGAGCTATACTTATCATCTCATATTTCTTATCTTTTATTTTATTGTCTTTATTTTCTTAGTTTAATTTGCTATTTTCGAAATTCATATCTCTTTATTTTCTGTCTTTAATTATTTACTTCTTACTCGTTATTCTTACTCACGCGATTAACACACTTAAGTCCCTGAGAACGAACTCTATTTATCATTAAAACTTGCATACGTCATGTAATACTTGCAGTACTGTGCCTGTCTAGGGTGAGAGTGCGTAGTTTCTTGGTCTTATTTTGTATTAATTTTATCACACCCTAGGCGACACCAAGTTTTTGGCGCCGCTGCCGGGGACTTGTGTCTCGTTAGCATGTGGGTCATCTATTTCGAGTAGTAGTTTTTAATTAGTTTTTACTTTTCAGTTTTTAGTTTAGTTTTTTATTTTTCCAGATTTACGCTTGTGGTTTGCTTTAGTCTTTTTCAGGTTTCACAGTGTTTAACTCTTGGCCTCCTTTATCGGAGCCTGAGAGGAGCTTCAGACCTTACAACAAACGAGTTCGTGAGGAAAGAGCCTTAAGAAGATCAATGGCAGCCCAACTAAATCCACCACTTGGAGGGGGTCAACAAGATCCTCCTCTTGGTGTTCAAGATCCACCACTCGGTGGACAAGAAGGACAACAATTACCAGCAGGAGGAGGTAATGGGCAGAATCTTAACAATCAACAGAACCGAGTTGAACAAGACCTACCTGGCCTTAATGTACCATTCCATGTTCAACCAATTAGTTACCGCCCTCCTGAGATTCCGAATATCAAATTTAGACCCGATCCGTGTATGCTCAGTCAATTTCAAAGTTTCGGACTCTATACTGGTACAGCTATACAAGATCCGGTAAAAGCGATTCAGAAGTTTATGCAGATTTGTGATGCCTACATTACTCCTAGCATTACACGCGAGCAACTGTATTGTCATATGTTTTCGTTTTTCTTGACCGGAAGAGCTAGCGATTGGCTAGAGAGACAACCACATGGAACCATTCATTCTTGGAGAGAACTTCAAGCCGCATTCTTTAACCGATTTTATCCGAAGAGCATGAGACTTAAAGATCAAGCCGAGCTTGCAAGATTTTCCCAAGAAGATGGAGAAACAGTGGGAGAAGCATGGACAAGGTTTCAACAAAAATTAGCTAGATGTCTGCTCCACGGTTATAAACCTGCTCTACAACTTGCCATATTTTATAAAGGTCTTAATGATAAAGGTAGAGAAAAGGTGGATAAGATTGGAAAGGGTAATTTTGTGTCCATGAATCACAATGAAGCTTCCGAGGTGTTAGAAAATATTATGGAACAAGAAAGAAGTTGGCCCTCAACGCGAGCTTCTATAGCAAAGACCCGAGGAACGCTTCGTTTAGATGCAGAAACTGCAAACTCAGCTCAAATATCCGCTTTAGAAAATCAAATCAAAGAGCTGAAGATAGCAATGGAGAAGAATTTAGCCACTACAAAAGTAGTACAAGAAGCACAAGGTTGTCAACAATGTGGTGTTAACGATCATACATGGGAAGAGTGCGAATCAAATCCGCAATCTGTTTACTTTATATCCAATCGCGGAGGTTATCAATGGGGTAATCCGGGTATGCAGTATTCAAATCCACAAGGGGCCGCTAATCCTGGTCATTATCAACAGCGTCCCCATAACAACTCTTTCCAACAGAGAGGTCAGTACCAAAATCAGAATAGACATGCTCCCCCACAACAACCTGATCAAGATGCCTATACCGATTCATTAGATCAAAAAGCTTTACCTCAGTACCCTCAAGAAGGATCTGTGGATCAACAAACTCTAGCCTGTTTGACCGCGAATATGAACGCTCAAGAAGAGAAGATCAGAGGACACGATGCCGTACTTCAGATAATACGTACTCAAGTAGAACAGATGAACAAAGTTTTAACAAGTTTTGTAGAACAACAGGAAGTAAAGGCAATCGAAGGAGGTGAAAACAATGTTCGGTTCGAAGCTTGCAAGGCTATATGCCTTGAAATTGAAGAAGCAAAAGAGGAAGCACCACATGCTGCCATTAGTGCCGTGGAAGTTCCAAGTACTGAAGAAGAACCAACCGAGTCTAGCCCCGTGGAATCTGTTTGTTCTGAAGTTTATGTGGAGGACGATCAAGAGAAAGCTGAATTTATAGAGCTACTGAGGAAGATGCAAGAAGAAATTCGATCGGTTATGGAGTATGCAGCTGAGCTGGCTAAAGAGAAAGAGAAAGAAGACTCAAAGAAGGAGTCAAAAGTTGAAGATGAAGTTGCACCTGCTGTGCATGAAGAGAAAGAAGAAGAGAAGGTGGAATCACCACCTATTGTTCAACTAGTGTCATCAACCATTCCTAATACAAATCCTAACGAAGAAACTGTGCTCAAGAAATTTGTAGAGGCGTAACAACCTGAAAATATCAACGCCCAGATGCTTGAGATTGCGAAGAGAGGACTCACACCGCAACAAGTTTTTACGCAAGTGATTCCTGAGAAAGAGGTGAGTGTAGAGACCCCGAGAGAGAACCTGAGGGTTTCAAGAAGGAGTGAGAGAGAGCTACCTACAAAGCTTAAAGATCCGGGAAGTTTCAACCTTCCTATTCAATTACATGGTATGCTCAAGGTGAAAGCTATGTACGATGTGGGATCTAGTGTGAATCTTATGCCTAAGTCCGTGTTCGAGAGACTTGGACTTCAGAAATCAGAGAAAACTCCAGTGAAGTTGCAGTTTGCTGACAACTCAGTTAAAAGGACATGGGGAACAGTAGAGGACGTCTTACTCCGTGCAGGTAATATCGCCATCCCTACTGACTTTGTTATACTTGAGTTTGATGCAGATAAGCAGGTTCCAATCATACTTGGACGGCCCTTCATGGCCACAAGTCAAAGTGTGATCAACTTCCAAGAAGTGACCATCACCCTTCATGCAAAGAATGTATCCGAGACCTTCTATGTATTGGGTAAGAAACCGAGGAAGTTAGATCCCACAGTTCCTATCATCCACAGCCTTTCACATCACAAAGTCCCTCCTGAGGAGATCCACTTAAAACCTCTGGATACTGAGCCAAACATTGAGTTTGGGGTTGGCCATGAAGTTCTATGGAAAGCTCACAAACGCGAGAATAGGCCACGAAGTTTCAAAGATTCGTGGATGGGACCATTCATCGTCACTAAGGTTGTTTCAGCCAAGGTGATAGAAATTCTCTCCAAAACTGGGGTCAAGCGCAGATTAGTGGACGTTCATAGCCTTACTCGTTGTTGGGGAGGCTATATTCGCAAATCTTGACAGAGGTAACACGTCTAACTTTGAAAGACGTAAAACAAAAGTGTTGTACGGGAGACAACCCGTAGTTTTTTTGATGTTTTCATGTCTTTTACGTTTTTAGTTTAAGTTTATTTTAGTTGTTTTTAGTTGATAATGCATATTTGAGAAAGGTATTAGTGTTTTTGGTGTGTAGGAATTGGAGAAATCGAGTTAGGGAAGAAAACGAAAATTTTTGGAGCGCAAGAATGACCTGCGCGGACTACCCCACGGTGTACCCCGTATACCGCAGGGATGGTCCGCGTGGTCAAAACACGTGCCACGGGTGGAGCCACGGGTTTGATCCAGAAACCGAGAAAAATTGACCCGCGGACTACCCCATGCACCGTGCCATGGTCCGCGAGGTCCAAACACGTGCCACGGGGTGAGTTCCACGGGTATTTTGACGGAGAAAACTACAGAAGGCGCGGGGTACCCTCCGGTGTACCGCGCCCTGGTCCGCAGCTCAAAAACACGTGCCACGGGGTCCTACCACGGGTGTTAACCAGTGAGCAAAAAATTTTCGAGCATCAGATGTCGCGGTGTACCCCGCGGTACACCCCATGGTCCGCAGGGGTAGTCCGCACGAGCCGCTAGAGAGAGAAAATAAAGGGTTTCAAGGCTATATGAAGATCTAACGCTTATTATTCCAAATTTATTAAACCTTAAACCTCTTTCTTCTCTCCAAAACTCTCCTCAATCCATTGAAGCTCATCAAAACCTTCACCAATCACCAAAACACTACCCAATCACCGGAATACATCAAACCTTCTCTCCACATCATTACAAGTGAGTATCAAACACCCAATCCTCACCAAATCCATTCAATTGAAGAATCGAAAATCCAAATTTTCAAAATTCATCCTACAATTTCTTAAATCCAAGCCAACCCATTACAAATCCACCTCACCCACATAGAGATTCATCATCAATTTACCTATTTTTAGGCCAAATCAAGCTTGTTCAACCATTAATTCACAAGTTCAAATTTCAAGGGTTGCTAAAGCTTTGAGTTGGGGGTTGATTGAAGATGACTAATAGAACAACAAAACAAGAAGAAATCAATTGACAAAGGTGCTAGTTCTAAATCAAAGGGTAAAGAGAAAGTTGAGAAGAGTGGAATACCTTTGTTTGATCGTAATGGCAAAAACATTTACTCTTATGCAAAGGAGAGAACACAACCTCAACAAGATCCTGCACCCATAGAGAAAGTGGATACTTCAAGGGCCCTGAAGACTTCTGCAGAGAAACAGTTGAAAGAGCTACCTTTTGCCTATGAGAAAGTATTCAAGTAAGAAATTAGAGATGGAGAATATGCGAGATTCTTAGAGCTTGGTGAGAAATTGGGTTGGTCTACGTTCATGGTAAGACGTTCTGAATTATGTCATGAATTTGTTTTGGAATTCTATTTAGGCCTCTTTAGCCGAGATAGTAATGGTGTTCCGATTAGAGGAAAGCTAGTTCCTTTCACCGTTGAGGAGATTAGGAACCACTTCAAGTTTAAGAAATTGAAAGGTTTTTGCAAATTTGAAGAAGCAGTTTCTAAGCGAAAAATCTTTGATGAGGAATTACTTTTTGAGCATGTATTAGACAAAGAGAAAGTGCAATCACATAAAGGAGAATTGAAGGCACCTTGGCCTTACAAATATCTTCAAGCAGATGCAAGAATTTGGCACAATTTCCTTGTTCCTAATATCTTTGGGAACACACGAACTTTGGATGTGACTATGAAGTACGCTCTACTTTTGGACTATATTTTGAGAGGAGGAGAAGTTGATGTGGCACAGTTGATCTATGAGGAGGTGATACGATTTTCGGTCTCTCCTAAATCAGTTTATAATGTTAAATTTCCTACTATGATCACGTGTCTTGTGCGAAAAGCGAATGTTACATTGGGTGAAGAAGAGAAACTCGAGTTTAAAGCGAGTTATATTGATAATGCTTGGATCAAGGATATCTTTCGAAGAGCGGGTTCTACGCAAGTCTTGAAAGAAGAAAAGGAGCAAAGTTGGCAAGAGAAGATGGAGGAGCGTTTAACGAAATTCGAAGCAGCTCAAACTTCTTTAGTCAATGATGTGGCACAAATCAACGCTAATCAAGTGCACATCATGAAACTCCTTGAGCAATTAACGAAAGGTCCAGCACTTCCAACCTTGGATGTCAATGATGCGAGGCAATAGCCTTGAGAGTATGTTCTCTTTCTTCCTTACCATTTCTGTAAATATGTCTATCTGCTAATTTTAATTTCTGTTTTTTTCGAGTCTTTTTCGAGTCGTGGGGACACGGCTCATTTTTGAGTTGGGGTGTGGGGATTCGTTGTCTCTCATCTCCATTTTTCTAGTTTTTTTTTGGTGGAAATTAAAAAATTTTGATACATGGGAATTAGATGTAGAGTGTGTTTAATAGCTTGAAAGCATAAGCTCAGTAGATTAATGATAGTAAGCAATATGTTTATGAGCTATGTATTTGTATGCTTTGAGTATTTGCAGGAAAACACACATTGATAGTAAAGAAAACATTAGTGAGCAATGCGATAGAAAGTATGTTCGATCTCAGGGAACCTTGAAAGTGTGTAGGCCGTAAGATCCAAGCTAGTTGAAAAACCATTTGATGAAAGTGCTAAAGGTAAGAAAATAACTAAATTGCATAGTGTAGAAAGTGATTAAGGCGGTTCTTTCATATTTGAAGCCCTTGAAGCCTTTTTATACCTTCTCACCTTGTGATTTTTGATTTATATGATATATCCTTCTCAGCCCCTTCTAGCCTTTCTAAAGCCTTTTATTGAAATACGTTATAAGCCATATCCCTTTAGATTTTAGGACTTTTCCATATGACCCGCACTCGAATCGCGATGCATAGACAGTTGTTTTAGAGCTTGAGTTTGGGGTGGTGGGTCCACCATTATGGGAATTGTTATTGGGTTGGGATTGTGAGCTTATTAATTGTGCTTTGTGCTTTATATTGATGATAATTCACAGATTTTTTTTGTAACCCTTTGCCGGGGTAATAGTGAATGAAAAAGAAGCTGCGAGCTAATTTTGCCAAAAAGGGCATTAAAAGAAAAAAAATATATATATATATGAGAAAATAGCGTGATATCTCGACATTAAAGAGAGTCATAGCTATAGAAAAAAATTGATTTGAAAAGAAAAGAAAATATATATTCGGACCGGCGAAGTGGATTTTTATGTGAACATCTTGAGCTTTAATTGGGTTATTGGGGATGCTAAATTGTGCATCAAGGAATTCATTGGGTTGAGTAAGAAACGTTTTATGAGAGTAACTCAAGCTCTAGGGCGATTCGTTGATGGCTAGTGAGGAGAGAGCCAAAAGCTCACTCCAAATTATCCAAATATACTATCATACCCGTCCCTAAGCCTACATTACAACCTTAAAGACCTTTTGATTCTCTGCTATGTAATTGAGAAGTGATTGAGCCATTAGAGATTAGTTGAGTGGACCTTTGATACTAGTGAGAATCGATGAACAATCTATAGCTCTCTTGGGGAACTGAGTAAAGTCCCAATCCTTCTTACATTGCGAAACTAATCTGATCTTGAATTCAAGCCATGTTGACTGTGGATATGAGAAGTGTACAGGTATGTAGTTTATGAATATTATTGCATGAAATTTTCTGAGTTATGTGCTTTAGGTTTATTCTATATATTCTGCTATGCGTTTTCCCTTGTGTTGAGAATTTTATAAGTGTGTATTTATAGACTTCCCTTTGTTTTTATCTTTATTGTATCGGGACGATACAACTTTGAGTTGGGGGTCTTGACGTCTCCTCATTTGTGATAGATTAATGTTAGGATGAGACATCATTTTAAGGGATTTAGAAGTCAATAATGTCGATTTTCTTGAGTTTTAGTGCACTTTCCTATTTTGAGTCTGGATTTGTAGAATTATTGTTTTTAGAGCATATTGGGTTTAATTGTTTATTTAGTGTGTAGCTTTAAAGATAATTATGGAGCTTAATTAGAGTTCAAGTTAAAGACAACAACTTATGGAAAGAGATTTGCATGGTAATTGGAGATAAGGAAACAAAAGCTAAAAAGATGGAAAAGGAAAAGCTGCCTAAATCTGGGATTCTGCATACACGTCCAAAGATAAGCGTTTTTACCTAAGAAATAGGCCGATTTTGGTAATTTCCTTTTAAGGGGTCAAGATAATTCTGTTGCGATTCTTTTGGTATCTTATGGAGCTCAAACCGACCAATAACGAAGAAGATATGCTCAAAACGGTGAAACAGTGTTTATCTTTGATTCCATACGAATTTGAGTTGGGCTAGGAGTCCATTACCTTAACTCTTCCTCAAGAAAACGAATTAGGTCTTCTAAACACCTATAGATACACCCTTGTATCACTTGTAAATCATCCTTGCTTAGAGAAAAACCTTAATATTATTCCTTAGTCATTGTAGAGAGCAAGATGATGTCTTTTGTAATTTCTTTTAGTTTATTTCCTTCAGGTATGAACTAAACTCCCCATAGCTTGGGTTTTGCATATGTATAAACTATGAATTCTAATTCTTCTATCTAAGTTTCTTTGGGAATTATATGTTTTAATTTGATATTAGCTTCTTACTTAATATTTGTTTATGTGTTTTGATTTAATATCTTTCCTAGAACTGATCACTTTAGGATTGTTTTAATAGTAGTTAGATGGTCTCCTTGACAGGGTGTTTAACTATTGAACCACCACATAATGTCTAGTGTCGATAGTAGTTCTGACAAAACATGCTTCTAACTAGATAGTCATTAGGGTTTGTTTTAATCACCATATCACCAATTGATTGTAGTGTGCTGTATAGGGCCTTAGTGGCGTTTGATAACCCTATTTGAGTCCTCGTCTTGGTTGTGCCGTAGCCCCCTTAGTCGCTCTCAAGGTCTAAGGTAGTGGAATTTAGAATCCTGACTAAGTATACCAAGAGCTAATATTCTCCCTTATGAACTAGATTTATAGATAGAATTAGAAGGATTAGTGCATCCTAGCAAAACCTGAGCTATACTTCTCATCTCATATTTCTTATCTTTTATTTTATTGTCTTTATTTTCTTAGTTTAATTTGCTATTTTCGAAATTCATATCTCTTTACTTTCTGTCTTTAATTATTTACTTCTTACTCGTTATTCTTACTCACTCGATTAACACGCTTAAGTCCCTGAGAACGAACTCTATTTATCATTAAAACTTGCATGCGTCCTGTAATACTTGCAGTACTGTGCCTGTCTAGGGTGAGAGTGCGTAGTTTCTTGGTCTTATTTTGTATTAATTTTATCACACTCTAGGCGACACCAGTTGGCCACAATCACAAACTTCTACCACTAATATAGAAACAGAGGTGAGGTTTTCAAGCTTGCAATATCAAATACAACAACTTGCTATAACAGTTACGCAAGCATCCAAATACTGCCTAAACAGCTATACCTGCAAGAACAAGCCTATTAAAATCAAGCTAATCATCCACCGGGCTACAATGCGTACAATGGAAGTCAAGCTCCATCACGTCCTCAAGAAGACATCACTGAGTTAAAAGAGACTGTTAGTCAATTCATCAACTTCTCGAAGGCCAATATGCGCAGACTTGAGTCAAAGATCGATGCATCAGTAGTGCAAAGCCTGCAAAAACAGAATCAAGATCTGGAACAACATAATCAACTTTTAGAGAAGAATATGATGCGGCTCACTAAAGTCATAGAGCAAATGCAAAGTCAACTCTTGCAATTAACCCAAAGTACAAATTCTAACATGAAGAACATCCAGTACGCTAATGACAAGGTAAAGACTATTAGTCTTCAAGCTAAAAAGATGAAAGAAACGCCACCAAATCCATCAAAAGAGGATGATCTACCAAACACGTCAAACGTAATTAGGATGAACTTAGATGAGATAACTGTTGAAGATTGGGATGAAGAATTTGAACAAGGTGAGATTAAGAAGCCAAGAGTGGTTGATGAACCAAGAATTGAAGAGACAACCACCCCTACATTGCTATTATCCCGTAGAACCCACTTATCTGAAGGGGTAACAAGAGAAGTGTATGGAGGCGTTAAAACAAGTGAAAATTAACGTCCCTTTATTCGAAGCTATGAAAGAAAGGCGAGACTACGATCGATTATTTATGGAGGCACTCTCCAATAAGGAAAGGTTCACAAGATCCAAGTCCGTGACACTCAATAAAGTGATATCAGCACAAGTTCAAAGAATATTACCACCAAAGCTTAAAGATCCTGGAGATTTTAACCTCTCAGTCAAAATAGGTGGTATATTTTACGGAAAAGCAATGTGTGATTTAGGGGAAAGTGTGAAGATCGTGCCCAAAAGTGTATTCAAGAAGATTGGTATTAGTGATGCGAAACCCACATTCGTAACCTTACAACTTGCAGATCAATCAACAGCAAAGCCGTAGGGAGTAATCGAGGTCGTGCTCGTCTAAGTAGGTAACCTTGTTATTCCCACGGACTTTATTATTCTTGACTATAAAGAAGATAAGAACGTCCCATTTATTCTTGGGCATCCATTCCTAGCCACCAGCGACACCATAGTGATTGTGAATGAAGGAACTGTGACTCTAAGTATTGAAGATGATTCTGAAACATTCTATGTTTTGGGAAAGAAGAAGAAAAAGAAGTCACAAGAACTATATCCAATCAAAGTTGTAACCAAGAAGCCAGAACCTGTAAGCCCCCAAGAAACCATGGAAATATAAATTGAGTTTGGGGTAGGAGACAAGATAGCATGGAAACCTCCCTTTCCCAAACATAATAGTTCTTGGATAGGGCCATACGTCATCACGCTAATTATCTCAGCAAGAGTGGTCGAAATAAAAGATATCGATGGTTGGAAGCTCAACTTGGTAAGTGTTAATCACCTCATTCACTGCTCGGGAGGTTATAAAAAGAAATAATCGAGGTAACTCGTCTAACTTTGAAAGACGTTAAACAAAAGTCCCCTCTAGGAGACATCCCATAGTATTTTATGTTGTTATATTTTAGTTTAGCTTAGTTGATATCTCGTTATTGAGGAAGGTATTAGTGTTTTTGATGTTCAGGTAGTAAAGAAATCGAGTTAGGGAAGAAAAAGAAATTTTTGGGTATATTCTGACCTGTTCGCCGGTATTGCCGGTGAGCCAAAAACCAGTGCTCACGGGTTCACGAGTCAGGTTTTATGCCGAGAGGTGGATTTTTGAAAAAATTGTGCACCGGTATGCCGGCCATACTAGCGGTATACCGGTCAGACAAAAACACGTGCCCACGGGTCCATGAATCAGGTTTTTTGCCGAAGTGAGGCTTTTGGAAAAGTTGCTCACCGGTATGTCGGTCAAACCGCCGGTATACCGGTCCAAGCCGCTGGAGATTTTTTTTTTAGGTTATAAAGAAGATTAAGTGAGTTCTAGTCCGAATTTCGCAATCCTTAAGCCTTACTTTCTTCTCCAAACCTCTCCCAACTCCATTAACGCTTCACTAAACCTTCACCTAACATCAAAACACTACCAAATCACCATGACTTCATATCCAAATCCTTCCCTACATCGTTATAAAGAAGATTCAACCATCCAAATCATATCAAAACACCTAGAATCCAAGATTCAAGAGCCTAAATTTTCAAAATTCATTCAACAATTTCTTAGATCCATACAAATCAAGGAAGAATTCATCCGAACCACATAGAGAATTATCATCCTAACACCTTTCCTAACCCAAATAAAGCTTGTTCCACCTATGATCAAGAGTTACAAATTTCAAGAGTGTTGAAAGCTTTGAGTTGGGGGTCAAAAGAGGTGATGAAACGAATAGAGATTTTATCGAGTGTTAAGGGAGATGGAGTATAAAAGCGAGGTATTGGGTAAGATCCAGACTAAATCAATTGAGAGGGGGTACTAGTTCTGGAAAAAATTACAAAGTAAATCGGGTTAAATAAGAAGAGGAAAGCATGCGGTGGTGAAATCAAAGATCAAAATAGTTACATCGTTCAAGAAGAAGACACCATAACCTCTTCATATCAAGATCCCTATACCAAAGATGAACAAAGCTTCTAGGACGCTAGTAGTTGTTGCCAAAACAACATATTCCTGGATGAATACCTTCACATGAGAGAGTATTCGACAACAAAGTTAGGAGAAGATGAAAAACAGGAGATTTCTAGAGTGTGATTGATTGATAAGGGGATGTAAGGGAAAGAAAAAATGGTGATACATGAAGTTTACATACAAGGAAATCACTGCACCCTAATCTAGGTATTGATCATGCGAGGCAATAGCCTCTAAGAGTATGTTTTCTTTCTTCCTTACCATTTATTTATATGCAATATTTGTCGTCTGTTCAATTATAATTTTTTTATTGAGTATTTTCGAGTCTTGGGGACACGACTCACTTTTGAGTTTGGGGAGTGGGGATTCGTTGTCCCTCATCTCCATTTTTATGTGTTTTATTGTTTTTTAGGAAAAAATTAAATTTTTTGAAGGAGTAGATGTAGAGTGTGTTTAATAGCTTGAAAGCATAAGCTCAGTAAGTTAATGATAGAAAGTAGTATGTTTATGAGCTATTTTATTTTGTATGTTTGAAGTATTTGCAGGAAAACACACATTGATAGTAAAGAAAAGATTAGTTAGAAATGCGATAGAAAGTATGGTCGATCTCAGGGAGCCATGAGGGGTGTGTAGGCCGTAAGATCCAAGCTAGTTGATAAACCCATTTGATGAACGTGCTAAAGGTAAGAGAATGACGAAATTGCATAGTTTAGAAAGTGATTAAGGTGGTTCTTTCATAAGCCCCTTGTTGCCTTTTTTGCTTGCTGTCCATTTATTATATTTTGTATCTTTCTTAGCCCCTTCTAGTCTTTCTAAAGAATTTTATTTAACCACATTATTATCCATATCCCTTTATATTTTAGGACATTTCCATATGACCCGCACTCAAATCGTGATGCATAGACAGTTCTTTTAGAGCTTGAGTTTGGGGTGGTGGGTCCACCATTATGAGAATTTTTATTGGGTTGGGATTTTTGGAGCTTATTAATTGTGATTTGTTATTATATTGATGATGATTCATAGGTTTATTTTGTAACCCTTTGCTAGGATAAGAGTGAATGGAAAAAAGAGCTAAACAGCATGAAAAGAAAAGAAAATAATTTATGAGAAAAATAGCGTGATATCTCAAAATAAAAAAGAGAGTCATAGCTATACAAAAGATTAAAAAAATTGATATGAAAATATTATATATTTGGACGGGCAAAGAGAAATATTTATGTGAGCATTTTATGCTTTAATTGGGTTATTGGGGATGCTACTTTGTGCATCAAAAAAATCATTGGGTTGAGTGAGAAACGTTTTATGAAAGTAACTCAAGCTCTAGGGCGATTCGTTGATGGCTAGTGAGGAGAGAGCCAAAATCTCACTCTAAATTATCCAAATATACTTATCATACCGTCCCTAAGCCAACATTACAACCTTAAAGACCTTATGATTCTTTGCTATGTAATATAGAAGTGATTGAGCCAATAGAGAGTAGTTAAGTGGATTGTTGGATACTAGTGAAGCTCGATGAACAATCTATAGCCTCCTTGGTGAACTGAGTAAAGATCCTCTCCTTCTTACATTGTGAAGCTAATCTAATCTTGAATTCAAGTCATGTTGATTGTGGATATGAAAAGTGTGCAGGTATGTAGTTTGTAACTATTATTACAAGAAATTTTCTAAGTAGTTTCATTGAGTCTATTCTATATATTCTGCTATCTTCTTCCCTTATGTGCTTAATTGACCTAGGTGTGTATTTAGATACTTCCCTTTGTTTTTATCTTTATTGTATCGGGACAATACAACATTGAGTTAGGGGTCTTGATATCTCCCCATTTGTGATGATTTAATCTTAGTTGGAGACATCATTTTTAGTGTTTTAGGAAATCTAGTAGTCGATTTTCTCATGTATTGTTGCACTTTCCTATTTCTTGTCTTGATTTAATGATTTATTATTTTTTAAGAGCATATTTGGTTTAATTTATTTATTTAGTGTGAAACTTTAAAGATATATAGTAATTAATTAGATACCAAATCAAGTCTAAAGAGATTAAGGTAAGAAGATATGCATGGAAATTGGAGATAAGGAAAGAAAAGATAAGATATGAAAAGATAAAGTTGTCAGATAAATCTGAATTCCAGCACCTACGACCATAGAAGTGATCATAACTCAAGATTGGCTAGGAATTTGGAAGAATGGTCTGATGCAAAGTTATATATCTTTCCAAGACGATCAGTTTCGACATATGGAACGTGTCAATCGTAGTAGAAACGAAGAAGTTGTGGCCAAAATAAAACAGCGGCAGATTATTACCTTTTCTATATTTTAGGGTTACGAATTTGAGTTGGGCTTGGAGTCCA
Organism: Nemophila menziesii; assembly: GCA_029959085.1. Classification (NCBI taxonomy): domain Eukaryota; kingdom Viridiplantae; phylum Streptophyta; class Magnoliopsida; order Boraginales; family Hydrophyllaceae; genus Nemophila; species Nemophila menziesii. The sequence continues at coordinate 5,446,834 of JARWIR010000023.1, read as the reverse complement.
AGTTACTTGTCTTCCACTCCAACAAAACGAATTAGGTCTTCCTAAACACCTATAAATACACCCTAAAACCATTGTAAACATGTCCTTGCTTAGTTCCAAGTATAGGTTTAGTCCTTGCTTTTATTTTCTCAGTTTTAAATAGTAGATTAGTCCTTTAATTTAATATTCATCATGTATACCAAGCTATTCATTCAAGGAGCAAGCTGACCTATAGAGGAAGACAAGAAGAAGGAAGTTGGAGAGTGACAAACTCCTCTTCTACATCTCACCTTCTCTATATTTAGGGCAATTAGATATACATTTGTGGCTTCACCATATTTCTAAGCTTTTATTGTGTAAGTCTTACTATTAATTGTTGGGTTATTATTTTGTCTTTAATTCCATAATACTATTTTTTATTTTAATTGATTTGAGCTTGACGTATATTGTTATTGTGGTCTTTGACTTATTATTTTCAACCCTAGATTTGGCCAATCTTAGGACTATCCTTAGAAATTCAATTACTGACAACACCACATAATCGTCTAGTAGTGATCCTACCTAGATAGCCATAAATGATTGCTTTTACCACCAATCATTACTCAAGGTTTCTTTACCCAACTTCCCTGGTAGTGGAGAGGTTGCTCCTAAGTCCACCCTAACGGGAGTTAGGTAGAATTTAGAATCCCGGTTAATATATAGTGCTCAATTCACTCTAAGGTTTGAATAACAATTTAGTAATAGACTCATAGTAGTGACCCTAATTTATCTGATTTACGTTCATATTTATTTATCTGCATTTTTATTTATTATTTCTCATTAGATTATTATTTTTATTATATTTTATTCTAAACATCTAAATTCATCTACGCTTATTGAATATAAGTAGATCTAACGGATTAAATCCCTGCGAACGAACTTTTCTTATAAACTAAACTTGCAAACGATCTGTAATACTTGCAAAGAGTTTCTCGTGGTAGACAAGGTTGTGTGTCCTTTATTATTATCTTATTTATCTATTTCTTTATCACACCTTTGCCCCCACGAGGTGGATATAGGGTTTTCATCGATCCCTCACTCGCTTTGAGCGCTCCACTTAGGTTACTCCCTATTAGCTGAATTATAAATCCACTATGCATCTAGGAATCACGATTACTTTATGGTTTTAGCGTAGGCTTAGAGATGTTATTATATGTGTATTTGGTAAATTTTAAGTGAGATTTTTGCTCTCTTCTCACTTACCATCAACAAAATGTCCAAGATCTTGAGTTTACACTCGAATATTTTTTCTCACTCGTCCCATTTGACGCACTAATGTGGTGTCCCCAGATGTACCCAATAAGCACTAAAGGTGATCTCTAAACTTCCACTTTGCCGGTTACTTTATTTTTTTCATATATATATTTTTTTTCTTTCAACAGACAATGACCGCGTTCCCGGTCAGTGATAACCGGGTTTCCGGTTGTCAAACTGCTGAGACAACTTTCTTTTTCGTTTTCTCTTTCTTCTTTATTTTCAAAGACCCCGGAAAAGGGTTACAAATCATATATCATGAAAACTTGTGTATAAAAACAAACGCATACAAATCCCTCCCAATATAATTTCCAACTAATGGAACCCACCACCCCAAACTCTAGCTCAAAACAGGAAGTCTCAGGATCGTGATTCAAGAGCAAGTCATATGGAAATGTCTGATAAACTAATGGGATATGGGCTTATAGCATGGAGAAAAAAGAAGGCTTAAAGGCTAAAAATGGGGCTAAGAAGAATATAATTAAATTACGGGATAGATAGCTCAAAAGTTCAAATGGCTATCAAAGAAATACCTCTATCATTTTCCTAGTTATATAGCTTGCCTCTAGTTCATACCTAAGTGGGTTATCTACTCATTTAGATCTCACGTTCTACAAGCCACTCAATTTCTTTAAGTACAAGTTTACTTTTTTTGCATTGTTCATTAAATTTTCCTATCAATTACCTCGTGTTTGCATGCAACCAAAGTGCGTTTTATACTAACTCCTAAGGTCTACTATTTTATATCTATAAAAAACATGCTTAATGTGGGCATTTAAAATACTCTACAGTCAAATGCAACCCTTAAATTAATTTTATTGAAAAAGTAAAACAAATAACACATAAAATTGGGATGAGGCAACAAACCCCACCCAAAACTCCAAAATGAGTCGTGTCCCCACGACTCGAAAAGACTCGATAAAGCAAATAAAATAATTTACACTATTAAATGAGAAAAGGAAAGGAAAACATATCTTAACCAGCACTAGGCTTGTTTCCATTGTTGCATTCAGGTTTGACTCCTTTCAGAAGCATTGTGTAGGTGGCATATTGTGAATTTCTCACCCTCTCTATAATAGTCTTTATAAGTACCAACTCTTTTGTTACCTTTCCCACAGCTGCTATCATCTCATCATGTTTCTTCTAAGGTCTTCATTCGTTCTGCCAACTCAGTTTTTCCAACAATTTTCCTCTTTCATGTAGGAGGTCTAGCACCCTTTTCTTCTCCAAGATACTTGACTAGTTCTATACCCAATTTCGTAGCTCCCTCATGGACATTTGCTATGGATTTTTCTTTCATCTCTTCCCATTTTTTGTAGGCTCGTCCTCTTCATTCTTGCATGGTATATTTGCTGCTAAACAAATTGCGGTTATGGTGCACAGGAATTTGAGGTTTCTTTGAAGAATATGGGATTTTTTGAATTCCATGATGAGGTTATAGATGATACGAGCAACATAGATTTATTTCTTCTCAAGGATAAAATTTATAAATATGAGGTGCTTTTTTGTAAACTCTGAAATATGGTTATTACCAAAGAAGGCAGGAATTGTGAAACAGGGCCATACTTTAACGTGTGGTAGCAAATCGCTACTCAGTACCTGACCTTCATATCTTTCTCCTTCTGGGATGGGAAGTCGCCCACGAATCAAGACTTGATCATAAAAAGAATTCCATTCGAATGACTTATCATTAATTGCTTCATTGTATGGGAATGGACCGGTCAAGTTTGGTAATTTCAATGTTTCACGAATAAGATCTATTGAGAAAGGTAGTATCTTTTTGCGTAGTAGAATTGACTATCCATTCGCAAAAACTAATTCCTCGTAAAACTCACGAACCAAAGTAGGAATAAACGTGAGGTCTCTTTTTCTCAATTATTTCCAACCAAACTTGTCACATGTTATCGCATAATCTTTAAATACACCGTTCATAGTACCTGGAGAAATCCTTTCTCAACACCAAACTTCAAAGTAGCAACCCGTTCATGAACTTTATCATTCCAACTAACAAAGAATCTTTTTGGCTTAGTAGCCATCATCTTCCTACGCGTAGAACTTTGTTCTGGAATGGGTTTGCTAGCATCTTGTTCTTCAACTTTTTTTTCTTCAAAGTTAGGCTTACTAGGATTAGCCACACTTGGGTTCTCTTTCCTCTTCATAGTAGTCTTGACTTCTCCAACCTTAGGCATAGAACTCGAATCCGGAATCTAAATGGCTTTGTATGGAGTAGCCCCATTAGTATTTCTAGTTCTGGGATTACTACGTGTCTTACGGTTATAGCACAAGGAACCGGTTCTGTTTGTCATCTCAACGCACCCCAAACTCAAAACTTCAAAAATTCGAAAACTGGAGAAAAGTTTTGAACTTTGATGTTTTGAGGATAGATAAAGAGAGATTAAGATAAGGTATGAGATGGGTATGATTATTTTGGGTATTTGGAGAGGTTCAAGGACTCAAGTTATGATTTTGATGAAGGAAAATTCTAGGTTAAAAGTTGAGATTTAATGTTGTTTTGGAAGGAATATGAGTTGATTGTGTGTTTATGTGGTATTTAGGGGGAAGATTTGATGATGTTTGGGTGTTTTGATGATGATTTTTTTGGTATATATGGAGCTTAGGGAAGGAATAATGGTGTTTCTTGTGAGAAAAGGCAAAGAAAGGAGGTGGAAACCCTTAAGGTTTCACAAAACTGACCTACTGTAACCTGACCGGGTACCCGGTTGTGGATTAACGGGCGCCAGGTTGGTGTCGATTATTTCCGATTTTTTTTGTCCGCAACAAAATGTTGCGTGTACGAGTTTGGAGGTCAGAGAGTTGCCTACATTGACCGGGTTCCCGATTAGTGACAACCAGGTTCCTGGTTGTTTTCTGTTGGACTTGTCCACCTTTCGCACCAAAGCCTTGCGTCTAGAGCCCTCTAAGTCAGAGAGTTGGGCAGGCTACAGCGTCATAACCGGGTTCCTGGTCAGCAAAAACTGGGTTCCCGGTTATTGTCGACGAGCGCGAATCCCAATTCACCAATTCGTGCGTGTAATATGGTTGGTCAACAGTTGATGACCGGGTTCCCGGTTGTCTCTTGTTTTGACAACCAAATTTTTCTTTGTTTTTCGCACTACCTACCCCATACTCAACACTTTTACTCTTGTAATCATCAAAAACACCAACCTTTCTCTTTTATTAAAAGTTAAACACTAATAAACAACAATAACTCTAATTCACACTAACAATTTAAAAGACATGAAAGCAATAAATTAATATACAATTGAAATGGATTTTGTTAACGTTGTTAAGATCGACGGTTACCTCTCGCACTTATACGGCTTCGAGGAGGTACATGACCTCCCCAGGATGTGGATCCTCCATGCGAGTGATATCCTCGCCTCCATGGTAGATCTTCAAACTATGATCATTCACCATGAAGGTGTAGTGCTCAGTTGGATGCTCAATCTCTATAGCTCCATGAGGCGTGACCTTGGTCACAATATAAGGACCAAACCACTTTGATCTCAACTTACCCAGATAATTACTGAACTTGGAGTTGTATTTCAGAACCACCTATCCAACTTCAAATTTCTTTTCACAAATGCGATTGTCATGCCATCTCTTTGTCTTCTACTTGTAAAATTTAGCATTCTCATAGGCATGACATCGAACTCATCAAGTTCATTCAGTTTCATCATATGATTCTGACCGGCTAAAGTAGGATATAAATTTAACTGTGCTATCACCTAATATGCACCCAATTCAAGCTCAAGAGGTAAGTGACAAGCCTTACCATAAAGCATGTGATATGGAGATGCAACAACTGGTGTTTTAAACACAATCTGATTTGCCCAAAACGCGTCATATAATTTCATTCAACAGTCATTGCGTGAGGGTCCAACAGTCTTCTCTAGGATAGATTTGATCTCTCGATTAGAGACCTCATATTGACCATTTTCTTGTGGATGATAAGCAGTGTATACATGATGTCTCACCCCATACTTCTCTAAGACCGCCTTCAAGTATCTATTCACAAAATGAGAACCTCCATTACTGATAATAACTCTAGGCGTACCATTTCTAGTGAAGATGTATGACTTTAAGAATTTTATCACCACTCGCGAATCATTCGTTGGTAGAGATACAACCTCTATCCATTTTCAACACGTAATCAACAGCTAATAGGATGTATTGATTTTAATTATATGGTACAAAGGGACCCATGAAATCAAGACCCCATACAACAAATTTCTCGACTTCAAGAACATTATTACGTGGCATTTAATCTCTCTTAGATATATTACCGGTAAATTGGCATTTGTGACGACTTTTGACATATTCATCATAGTGTTTATGTAAAGTAGGTCAATAAAAACCGTACTGAAGTAACTATGGAGTTGTACGATCGCCTTTGAAGTGTCCCCATAGGATGAATCATGACAACTAGCAACTACCGACTGGATTTTACCCTCAGGTATGCATCTTCTCACCATCTGATCACCACATGTTTTGTAGAGGATAGGATCCTCCCAAACGAACTGTTTTGCACGATGAATTAATCTCTTCCTATCTTGTTAGATAGCTCCTTCAGGAAAATAACCACTTACAATAAGATTTTCTATGTATGTATACCAAGGAGCACCATTTGCGTATAGGGAACAAGCTCTCATCTGGAAACTCTTCCTTGACCAACTCTGGTCCACTATTATACTCAAAACCTTCAAGACGTGACAAATGATCTGCAACCTTATTATCACAAGCCTTTCAATCTCGAATCTATAATTTAAACTCTTGTGAAAGAAATACCCATCTGATCAAACGTGTCTTTGCATCTTTCATCTCCATAAGGTATTTGATCGTGGAATGATCGGTATACACAACAATTTTTGCCCCAAAAAGATAGATACGGAACTTATCAAATTCATACATAACAGCTAGTAGTTCCTTTTCCGTCATGGTATAATTTATCTGAGCACTTGTGAAGGTCTTACTAGCATAGTAAATAGAATGAAATACCTTATCTGTTCTCTGATCCAATACAACACCCGTACCAAGATCACTAGAATCACATATAACTTCAAATAGAATCTTTCAATCAGGAGATAATACAATGGGTGCAGATACGAGTTTCTCCTTGATCTCTTTAAATGCCACCATGCAAGCTTCATCAAAAAGGAAGTTGGCATCATTCTCAAGTAAGTTACATAATGGCTTAGCGATCTTAGATAAATCTTTAATGAAACGAAGATAAAACCCTGCATGACCCAAGAAACTTCTCACCCCTTTAACAGAAGTGGGGGGTGGAAGAGTCTTGATTACCTCAATATTTGCCCAATCAAACTCTAAACATGAACTTGAAACTTTGTGTCCCAACACTATTCCCTCACGAACCATGAAGTGACACTTTCCCAATTTAAAACTAAGTTAGACTTCTTGCATCTAATTAACACCTTTCTAGATTCTGCAAACAGTCATTAAAGTTATCACAAAAAACAGAAAAGTCATCCATAAATACCTCAAGAAAGTGATCGATCATGTCCCTGAAGATTCCCATCATGCAACTCTGAAAAGTAGCAGGTAACGTTACACAATCCAAATGGCATCCTTCGATAAGAAAAGGTACCAAAAGGACATGTAAAGTTTGTCTTATGTTGGTCTTTTGGATCTACATATATCTAATTATATCTTGAATACACATCCAAAAAACAATAGTTACTCTTTCACAGCTAATTTATCTAACATTTGATTTATGAAGGGAAGAGGAAAGTGGTCTTATCTGGTAGCCTTATTCAACTTACGATCATCCTTACAGACTCTCCAACCAACACGGTTCTCGGGGGAATGGATTCATTCTGAGCATTCAGGATAGTAGTGATACCACCCTTCTTTGGTACGCATTGAACCAGACTCACCCATTCACTACTAGCTATGGGAAAGATGATTCCCGCATCTAGTAGCTTAATTACTTCTTTCTTCACCACATCTTTAATGGCTGGCATAAATATCCTTTGTCCTTCAACTAAACATGCACTATCATCTTCCAGAATAATTTTGTGCTGGCAAATGGTAGGGATGATACCTTTGATATCAAATATAGTCCATCAAATTGCCTCTTTGTTGGCTCTTAGTACACACAACCGTTTATCTTCTTGAGGACCTGTTAAAGTAGCTGAAACAATAACAGGTAAAGTGTTGTTAATACCTAAATACGCATACCTCAAGTGTGACGGAAGCGGCTTCTCTTCTAGTTGTGGAGGATATTTAATACATGGTTTCTTTTTAGGTTCCATCTCCCCCGGTTCTCTCACAGGTTCATAGGCTAGACACCTACACTTTGGATTTTCAGAATTTAGAGCTGCCACTGTTTCGGCAATCTCTTCCATCATCTCCGGTAAGTCAAGTGTTAGGCAGCCTGCAAAACATCATCAAAATTCATATCATCAAATACCTCTTGCGTGGCATGATCAATTACATCCACTCGGAAACAGTCCTCCTGGGAATTTGGAAACTTCATTTCCCTAAACATGTTGAACTTAACCTCCTCGTCTTGAATACGCATGGTTAATTCTCCATTTTCTACATCAATAAGAGTACGGCCTATGGCCAGGAATGGTCTTCCCAAAATAATGGGGACATTCCTATCCACGTGGTATTCAAGTATAACAAAATCGACGGGAAAAATTAAACTATCTGCCTTGACGAAGACATCTTCTATTAGTCCCTCTAGATGTGCGAGGTATCTGTAAGCCATTTGCAAGACCATAGAGGTCGGTCTTGCATTTCCTATCTTCAATTTCTCAAAACTTTATTTGGGCATGAGATTAATACTTGCACCCAAATATCATAAAGATTTTCCTTGTCACTCATTACCAATAGAAATAGGAATCGTAAAGTTCCAAGGATCAAGTAATTTAGGTGGAAACTTACTCTGGCAGATCGCACTACATTCTTCTGGCAAACCTATCATCTCATTCTCAAGATAAGGGCGTTTATTGGTGATAGCTCTCTTCAAGAATTACACATATTTTGGTACATCTCTAATAGAATTTAAGAATTGTACATTAATATTAAGCATTTTCACCACATTCATGGATCTCTGATAGTCTCTGCAATATCTCATTTCTTTTGAACTCTTGAGGGGAAGGGTGGAGGAGGACGATTCTCTACCACATCTTTTTTCTTCATATTTTCTGTACTTTTCTCTATTTTCACCTCTTCTACTTCTGGTTTACCTTCTTTCTCCACCACATCTTTTACCATTTTCTCCTTCACAGTTATTTCTTTTTCTTTCATAACGAGAAAAGGAGGAGGTGGTAGCTTCTTAACACTTATGAGCGCTATAGAATTACAATCTTCTCTCTGTTTTGGATCCTCAATGTCACTTGGAGTTTCCCTTATGGACCCTGATTTAACTATTTTTCCATCTGAGCTATTTGGTTTTCTAACATTTTAAATGATGCGGTAGAAGCTTGCTGATCTTGTTGCGTTTTTGCTTGCATAGAAATTAGTGTCTGTAAGGTTTGTTGAACATCTAACACACCTTTTTGAGGTTGAGCAGGTAGAGCTTTCTTATTCATGGTATCTGTATGGGTGTCTAGAGGAGGTTGTCTTTGAGCTTTATATTTGTAAATCTGTCCCCCTTGGTAGTTGTTCTGTGGTCTTGGTTGATAGTTATTACCTTTGGGTCGTGGTTGATATGCATAGGTTGGATTAGTGGCCCCACTTGGATTCGAATATTGGAAGCCCAGATGGTTTCTATTTGGCTGATAATCCTCACAACCTGAGTTATAGTTCCCTCGGTTGGAAACAAACATCACAGATTCTGGATTTCTTTGACAATGCTCCCAATCATGATCTTGTACACCATAGTTAGAACATCCATAAATTTCCAGTGTAACATTAACAACAGCTCTCCTACCTGAAAAACCTTCTTTAACAACTAAAGTAAGTTGTTTCAATTGTTGCTCGAGTGTGTTCTTCAATTTATTTTCTAATAAAGAGAATTTCTCATCAATTTCTGCACTACTCTCTTTATAACTTGTACCTCGGATAGGTTCTCTCACAGTATTCTAACCCAACTCATTCTTCACTGTTCTATTCAATTTAATCTTAACATTAGCTGGTGTTACCTGTAAGAATCCCCCACCACAAAGTAAGTCTAAATCTTTCCTTGAGCGTCCTTCAAGGCCTTTATAAAATATCGACATTTTTTTTTCTTCTGAAAGACTATGATCTGGAAGTCTTCTCAAACATAATTGGAATCTTGTCCAACAATTTCCTACGGATTCACCTTGTTCTTGTTCAAATGATGTCAACTCGATTTGTGCGTTCAATCTCATGTTTCTCGGATAATAACGATCAAAGAACGTTGTTTGTAGCTCATCCCAATTATTGATCAATCCTGGTTCTTATGAATCATGCGTTATACATTTTTTCTCTTGTTACACCTTGCGTTATATGCGCATCACATATTTGCATAAACTTCTGTCCTACGCGAATTGGGTCTTCTCTAACTACTCCTCGAAAGTTTCCAAAGTTTTGGAATTGAGCTAACATACCAGGATCGACTCTATCTCTTGTGACATTAATATCTGGAGGACCAACACCAAGACTAGGAGCGCGATATTGAATTCGTTCAGGACCTTGTACGGACCATGGATCATAAAAGTCTTAAGTTTGAGCTTGTCCTCTAGGTGGAGGATGGTTTTCTTCCACTTGAGGAGCAATAAGATTGTTGACATTGTTGTTGTAAACTGCATGCATTTCTTTCTCTCTTGCTAATCTTTCTTCTTCTTCTTCTTCTCGTGCTTCTTTTTCTTCCTTCTTTCTTTTGATTTGAAGGCTGAATAATATCTCGGGTTTATCGAGCATACACCAAACCTGTAAAACCTAACAAAGGAAGAACAAACAAAAGTGTAAAACTGAAAAATAAAATAACAATTAAACTACTATGGATTAAAACCGAGGTCACACACTACCGTCCCCGGCAGCGGCACCAAAAACTTGGTGTCTCTCCTAGTGTGTGGTAAATTCACTACCTTTAAAGAGAGGGACACTACCCTCAAGTGCACGAATCACAAGTAATGTGTAAATAATACGGATTTTGTTCTCAGTGACGGATAGTTATAACATTGGTATTAATCAGAATAGTAGGACTAATTGTTAAAACTGAAAAGTAAAATGATATGATTTTTGATAAACGTCTAGTGTGCGGTAGTGATCTGGAAGGGCTTGCCTAACTAGATAGTCATTAGGGTTTGATATTTAACCACCATTCATTGTGCAGGGTCCCTTGGTAATTGTTAGGTCACCACCTAAGTCCACCCGAAAGGGGGTTAGGAGGAATATAAAATCCTGGCTACTTACTTTAAGAGCAAACCCAACCTAATCACTCTTATAACTAGTACAAGAAATAGAAATACAAGTACATACAAGCAAACCTAAGCTATATATCTTTTATTATTCTTACATCCTTTATATAATTGCATTAGTTTTTGTTAATCATTATTCTCCACAATTATTCATATTTACTTTCGTTGTCTATTAATTCCTTGCAACTAATTCTTACTAAGCTTCTTGCAGTCCATTGGTATAACACACTAAGTCTCTGAGAACGAATCTAACTTATCATTAAAACATGCGTACGAAGTGTGATACTTGCAGTGAGTAACATGTTTGGTTAAAGTGCTAGTTCTTATAATTTTATATCAATATTTTATCACACCAAGCTACACCATATGTCAGCAATGTCCACGTTGCCAATTTACCGATAATATTTCAAAGAGAGATGAGATATCGCTTAATAATGTACTGGAGGTAGAGATTTTTAATGTGTGGGGTATTGATTTAATGGGACCTTTCGTCTCATCTCATGATAATAAATATATCTTACTATTAGTGGATTATGTGTCGAAATGGGTTAAAGCGGTAACACTACCAACGAATGATGCGAAACTGGTTATAAAGTTCTTGAAATCACATATTTTCACAAGACATGGAACGCCAAGTGTAATAATTAGTGATGGAGGTACACAAACTGAACATTTTGTTCGAAAAGTATGTCGTGGGGTATAGAGTGTCAACCGTGTATCATCCACAAACGAATGATGAAGCATAAGTCTCTAACCGAGAGATAAAATCAATTCTTGAGAAGATAGAGAGACTATCAAGGAAGGATTGGTCAACAAAGCTAGATGATGCACTATAGGCTTATTGCAAAACATTCAAAACACCCATAGGTTCATCTCCGTATCGAATGGTTTATGGTAAGTCTTGTCATTTACCTCTTGAACTTGAGCAAGGAGCTTATTGGGCGATAAAAGCATTCAACTTAGATAAGAAACTAGATGGTGCGAAAAGAATGATGCAATTTTATGAGTTTGACGAGTTCCATTTTCATGCCTTTGAAAATGCAAAGATGTACAAGGAGAAGACTAATAAATGGCATGAAAAATGGCTGCACAAGAAACGGTTTGAAGTGGGACAAAAGGTCCTCAATACAACTCCAAGTTCAACAATTATCCGGGGAAGTTGAGGTCTAAGTGGTCAGGTCCATTCATTGTTACTAAGGTCACACCTCATGCAGCCACTGAAGTTGAACACCCAACTGAGCACCGTACTTTTATGTTGAATGGTCATCGATTGAAGATATATCATGTAGGTGATGTATTTGAAAAGGGGGAGGTCATGAACCTCCTCGAAGACGAGTGATCCATGAGGTAACCCGCCATGCTTAACGATGTTGATCAAAAGTCAATTTAATTGTATAATAGTTTATCCTTTTTAGTAGTGTATAATATAGTTATTAGTATGTACATTAGTATAAATTTTAGAGAAATGAAATGGGTTATTTTGATGTTTGCAGGTGTTAATCTTTGAGTTTGGGGTGATACGTGTGAGAAAAAAAGCAATTGAGCGCGTCTAAGTGGTATTTGGGAAAAACACGAATCGAGTACTCGGTTTATGTGAACCGGGATCCCAGTCAAGAATTTGATAACAGCAAAAAGTTCCTGGAATTTTCCCACTTAGATGCAGATCGAAAGTGCATCAACAACAACTGGATTCCCGAACACAAGGCCAATAGGGTATCCGGTTTCTACAAACCGGGATCCCAGTTAAGAAGATTGCTACAGCGTGAGTCCCTGGATTTCCAACTTAGATGCAACTCAAGAGTGCCTCAACGACAAAAGACGCTCCGCGATCGAGTACCTGGTTCCTCCAGAACGGGATCCCGGTTATGAGGGTACCTACAACTCGAACCTCTTGGAAAATGTCCATGTAGATGCACTTCGATTTTGCGTCAATGACAAATTGACATTCGCGATCGAGAACCCGGTTGTAAGAAATCGGGCACCCGGTTTTCAGTCAGACCTCCTAGAATTTGAATAGTTAGACACAACTAATTTGTGCGAACAAAGGAAAGAAAAGAAAAAGAAAATTTCCCAACAAGGCACCCGGTTTTTGAAACGGGATCCCGGTTTCTTTGGCGGCAGATCGACCTAAACCTTATAGAAGCCATCTTCTTCCCTTTTCTTTTAGCCTCTCCACAAGAAACACAATTAGTTACGAACCCAAGCTCAATAAATACCTAGAATCCACCATAAAACACCAAAATATCATCAAATATTCCCTCTAAACATCATCTGAACACATAATCACATCACGAATCCTTCAAAAACACCAAGAAATTCTAACTTTAATGAAAAAAAAAGTACTTCACCAAAGCTTAAATTTTATACATTAAACCTTTCTAAAACCTTGATATATTGATTACCCAGGTCATAAAACACTATAATCCTTATCAATACACCTTGAAGAACACCACAAACTTCATCCAAAACTTTTAGGAATTCTTGAATCTTTGAGTTTGGGGTCATTCGAGATGAATAAGAGAACACGTTCCTTATTCTATAATCATAAGATGAGCACTAATTGGATTATAACAAAGAATTCGCTTTGGGTAACTCTAGAGAAATCGATTGAGATTATGGATTCGAGTTCAAAGCCTAGGGTTGGAGAAGTTAAGAAGAACATAAAAAGAAAAGAAAAGCCAAGTGAAGTACCACATGGAAAGCCTAAATTGGAAAGTTATAAAGTTGAAGAACCAGTTGTTAGTGAACCCGTAAGTGAACAACTTCTGAAGTAGAAAGATGATGGCCCCAAAGCCCAAGAGAGCATTCGTGAGTTGGAAATATCAAGTTCGTGAACTGGTTGCATATTTAAAGCTTGGTGTTGAGAAAGGGTTCCCGATAGACATAATTAGAAGATAATACAAATATTATGACGTGACATGCAACAAGTTTGAGTGGAAAGAATTGAGGAGGAGAGATCTCTTTTATACTCCGGCCATGGTTTGAGAATTTTATAAAGAGTTAGCCCTTGCGAATGGAGATGTGATTGATGTTAGAAGGAAGATTGTTCCCTTCTTGATAGAGCGTATTTGTGAGATATTCAAATTACTAAAGATGAAGGGTCCATGCAAATACCATGACGAGATTAGTGATGAGACCTTCGAGTGGAAATCATTGTATATCCAAGTGTTGATTCGTGGTCGAGAAGCCATCCTCAGAGGTGAGAGATATCATGGTCAGGTATTGAGTAGCGATATGCTACCACGCGCGAGAGTATGGTCCCAATTCATTTTCCTACTTTCTTTGGAAAAATCCATATTTTTGAGGTAACAAGAGAGCAACTTATATTCATTAAGTGTATCCTTGAGATGAAATAAATCGATGTAGCTCGGGTCATCTGTGATCATATCATGGCTTTTGCGAAGTCTCCTACTACTCAACGCAACTTCAAATTTCCATGTACACTTTCTGTAATCTGTTTTAAAGCATAAGTGTCGTACATGGATGATGATATAGAATTATTAGAATAAGGAGAAGATTTTATAGAGGTGTCGATTGCGAACACTCATAGAGAGGCTGCAAAAATGGGTATAGTTCTATACAAGCCCTTTGGAGAAGAGAGAGGCGTTAGGCCTCCAAAAAGGAAGAGAAAAGTTTTTAAAGAGAATGATGTGATGGAGCGATTAAGAATATTAGAGGACAAACATGACGTTATGATTGAAGCAATGAGAGATATGAAAAAAAAAAAGTTTGATTTGATGAAACATACCCTAGACAAGATGGATTCCACATTATATTCTCTATACAACTTGAATAAAAAGAATGCACAACCTTGACATGATAATCAATACGATCGACCTAGGGTGATTCAGATTTGTTCCCTTAATCCTTCTTATTTAGTAGTGCATATTAGTTTATTTTCTTTATAGAGTCTTTTTGAGTCGTGGGGACACGACTCATTTTTAGTTTATGGTTGGGTACTTGTTGTCCTCATTCCCAATTTATGTGTTACATGTTTTACCGCTTTCTGAAAAATTAAATCAAATAAAAATCAATTTAAGGATGAATTGGGTGTAGAGTTTGTTGAATGTCCCTAAAACCAATATTTTTTTGAATTAATGATAGAAAATAGTAGACCTTAGAGTTAGTGCATAAGGCCCTTGAATGCATGCTAACATTAGATTGTAGATAGGAAAAAATCACAAATAATGAAAAAGAAGCAAGCTTGAACTTAGTAAGAATGACTAGTGTGTAGAACGTGAGATCTAAACTAGTTGAGAACCCACTTAATTATGAACTAGAGGTGAGAATTGAGTGAGACTAGGTAACTAGAAAAATGATAGAGGCAGTTCTTTGATAGCCACTTGAGCCTTTTAGATTTCTAATTGAATATTAATGTTGTATCCTTCTTAGCCACATTTTAAGCCTTTAAGCCTTTCTTTTTTCGCCATGATATAAGGCATATCCTTAGTTTTATATGACCTGCCCTTGAATTGCAACCCTGAGACTTCCTGTCTCTAGAGCTTGAGTTTAGGGTGGTGGGTTTCATTATGGGAGATTACATAAGGTGGGAACTTTATACGTTTGTATTTTGTGCAATATTTTGACTATGTATTAATTGTAATCCTTTGTCAGGGTCTTCCAAAAAAAAAGAGAAGAAAAAGAAAGAGGAAATAAGAGACATGACAACTCACATCAAAATGGGTGTCATGGGTATCTGACAAAAAAAAGTGAATAAATTAAGAAAATAAATGAAAATAAAGTAACCAGAAAAGTAGAAAGTTTTTGGAAATCATCATGAAAGACTATTGGGTTAATTGTGGATGTCAAATTAGCTCGTCAAGTGGGTTGAGTGAGAATATTTTTGAGTGTAAACTCAAGCTCTAGGACAGTAAGTTGATGGTTAGTGAGGAGAGAGACAAAATCTCACTTTAAATTTCCGAAAATATACATATCACACCGTCTCCAAGCCTACGCTAAAACCATAAAGACCTCGTGATTCCTAGGTTCGTAGTGGAATAACAATTTCCCTAATAGGGAGTAAGTTTAATGGAGCGTTTAAAAACAAGTAAAGATCGTTGACCACCCTATATCCATCATCTCAATCTAAGTATCTAGGGTATCCTTCTATCATTGTGAATTTAATTTGGAATGAAATTATCGCTGTGTTTGATTTTGTAGGAAATATGTAAGTGTGCATTAGTTCTTAGGTTGTACTATATGAGATTTATTTTATGTTTTTCTTTGATATCATTCTTCAGATTCTGCATTTTCTTCGCACCTTAGACCTCTAATTTTCTTCTTACTTTGCCAGGACGGCAAAGCTTTTAGTTGGGGGTCTTGATGTCTCCTGTTTTGTGATAGAAAAATCCCTCCATGAGACATTTTTTAGGTTTAAATTGGACTTAGTTAATGAATTAACAACTTCATCCATTTTGGTATTGCACTTTTAGAGATTTTATACGTTAATTTGTTTGTTTAGTGTGAAGTTATTAGGTACATGGATTCTAAGAGGCACCAAGACAAAGAAAAAAGTGAAGATTTAAGTCCAAAATCAAGAAAAAGTGTTAAAAGAGCAAAAGGAATCACTTTGGCAAAGGTGGAGGAGTTTCCAAGATAGTGAATTCATCACTTGTTTCCATTCTCGAGGCTAATTGGTGAGGATTCAGTCTTAGTGTTCAAATGAATTTGTACGTCTTGAAGTGAAATGTGAGAAGTGGAATCAGTGGATTTGGACTTATGACAAAAATGTTATGGTTGATTAACTAAACTGGTGCAGTGTAGATCCGAATTAATTAAAACAGAATTGTGCCTTTTAATCACTTAATTGAGCCCATATGGACCTAATCCAATTTATACATATATATAAGCTTAATTTCAACTCATTAAACACAAAATTAATATCAGAGAGAAGGCAATACACTTAGAAGCTAAGGAAGAGAAAGAGGAAGAGCTTTCAACAACAACTCCACAATTCCAAATTATCCAAAGCCCGCTTCACCATTTCCATTAGAGTAATTTATTTATGTTTTTACATTTAATTATGAATTCATTAGTATTAATTATTTCTTTTTTTAGTATTTTAATATGTTTTGTGCTTGAGAATTGCGTAGTGTATGAACATAAGTTAATTAATTGAAGATTCTTAGTTTTTGGGATATTTTCAGTATTTAAAAATAAGTTGTCTTAAATTCTTGTTAATTATATATTTATGCCTTAAAGCTATTTATGCCCTGATCAAGTATAGGATAGTAATAGTAGTTAGATTGTCACCCAAGAGGGGGATTTCAGACCTAGGCTATAAGCGTTTGGTACGAGCCAATGAGTCAGGAGGCCTTGACTAACAAAGTAGTCAATAGGGTAAGAACAAATTCGTCCAAAATCAATTAGGGTCATCCGGGAGGGGTCACTAGAGGTAGAGGATAGCGTCCTATTCATCCAAGGAAGGTTAGGAGGAGAATTTAATCTCGAATATCGTATAATTACCAATTTACCTTTACGTCTAGAAACACCTAATTATGCAACTTAGGGGATTATAAGAAAGGATCAAGCACTACTCTCTCATATTACTATTCTCTTCTTAGTTAGTTTGCATTTAGTTTTTGTTAATTAATCTCGTCCTCATCAGTTACTTAGTTTTGTCTTTTAATTTATTAGCATTTAGTTCAATCTTAAGAAAACCAAACAAATATTTATATTTTATTTATTGTCTTTGCAACTAAGCCACGGTTCTCTAAACACAATCATCGCAACTTTGTTAATCCCTGAGAACAAACACCCTTTACTTACTCATTCATATTACTTGTACACAAACCTCGTACACTTCCGGCTGATTAAAGTCCTTTTATTTTACGAATTATCTATCACACTCACAGGACTAACAAAGACTATGAATATGTGTAATTTAAGTATAAGGCGGGTGCAATGGCCAGACAAACTAGCAAGTGGAAATTTGAACTTGTAGATCCTCAGACCTTCATCGAGGTCCATATAAGAGACTCAAAGTATCTCCTCACTCGGTCATAGGGAGCAAGGTACTAACTTCTTCCATTCTCCTCTGCATATAATTTGATACTCCGATCCCTCCTCCTACATGTATTGTTATGTGTCATTCTGTCTTTAGTATGTTTGTATCCTCGGGCCAATCATGCTACCAAGGTTGATGGTAAGATGATTTTTATGCTCTATCATCTGGTGTCGTCTATGGGAATTAACTTTTGAATCCATTTGAGATTTCACATTGATTTAACACGATCCGCAAAGAGTGTTCGAAGAAAATTGATACAAAAATGGATAGTAATGAACCAACAATGAGGGAAGGATCCACTTATGAGGATAGAGCTCCTCTATTGAGGGAAATGGAGGCAGAATGGAAGTTTCATACGAATAATCAACTGAAAGAAGGAAAAATGTGTGCGCCAACTTTTACGATGACAGTTGAAGTGGTCGAACCATATAATCTAGTCCCAACTTGTAGAGAATGTGCCAAACCATCCATTTCAAAATTTCGACCTCCATCGAGGTTTTTAAACCATATTTTTTAGCATACCGATAAGTTTTAAGTGTATTGGGCCTCTTCCAATGTTGTCACAATATTTAGATCAATTATTACAGAAAATTTCCAAGCAGAGGCAAACCTATGCAAGATAAAACAATAAGGATGTCGCCGGTAGTTATCAATCCAAATAATACTAAAGGGTATCCGAGAGTACATATCCTCAATATTTGAAAATATATATATAAATCCTCACACAAAGGATTTATGAAGGGAATAATGGTGTATGAGGGAAATACGCCAAAGAATGTGAAGTCAAATAGGTTTTGGAAAAGCCCAAGGGAAGCACAGATGGTTGATCGGTTGGCAGTAGTAAATCAATTGAATCCAAGATGTTGGGAAATCCTAGAGGCACTGAGTCCAGTGAAATTAGAATCTCGCTCGATGCCATTTTTTATGTATCTATCATCCCGAAGCGCGTGTGTATGCGTATCAGAGGCATATGGAGTTTACTACAGAAGCGAGTGTACACTATTGTCGATCCATTCCTTCTACTTTAGTTGGAAATGAGAAAAAGGGGTTCTCCATGTTAGAGCCCAAATATATGAATAATTCTTACCCTTAGTAAATGGTTTGAGTCGCAGATTCGGGAAATAGGGCTACAGTTAGACAAACTCATCCTTATTGGATGTGTTCCAAAATAAAAATAAAAGCCTCCAATCATTCATATATCGCATTCAATATTGGGGACTTCGATCAATCTATAGTATACTACGCTTTCATCCAAAGATTGCCAATCCTAAATTTCAAATATAGTTGGCAGAAAGGCCTAAATTTTAATTGTGTGATATAATATCCGAGTTGGGAAAGTATATCTGGGAAGAAGAAACACGAAAAAGTGTTATTGCATGGGTTAAATAAAGATTAAGTAGCGAAAGTAATCTGTCGAGTTGGGTAAGAATGACCGACAACGAAAGCAACCCGATAGAACATGGGTAAACACCATTTTAGGAAAAAGTAGGGGGTAGCTCACATGTTGGATGCGTAGTGGATATGGTAATAGGGTTACCCATTTGGTATCGAGATTAATATGTTAGACGGGGGCCTCGACAGTGGGCGTTCTAAGAAAAAGTGAAAATAGTATGTGCGAGAAGTGCGTACCAGGCAATCATATTGTAGTATGCATGTGTTATTACATAAAATTCAGAGACAAAAATGCTTCTATGTTAGTTTTCCCACATGATGAATCTTTAGTGATTCTTGCAGTCATCGAAAATGGGATCATGTACCAAGTATTGGTTGACACTGGAGATTAGTGGATTTTTTATATGGAAGATCCTTTAATCACCTGCAAATTAGGGAAAAATGCAAATGATTACCGTCAGAATGTTATCAGGAGTGCGCCTCTGTTTAGTCTTTACTTAGTGTCTTCTGAAAGATTGTGTAGAGCATATAAGCCCTTGGAGATGTATCGAGATCTGTATAATAGACTGCAAATATTCTTCTCACGTAGTCACTCAAAGCAATGTCCTAATTTCTTCCATTCTCCTTCGCATATAATATAATACTCTGGTCCCTCCTCTTCTTCTGCATACATGTCGTCCCCCGTTGTATGATAAAATAACGTAGTAGTACGAAAGGGTTAACGGTTCCACAGTGTACCAATCGATACAAGTAAAAGTGATAAGCACGTTATCGGAGTCCTCAGGAATAATTTGTGATTAGTAGAATTTTTTCTAGTGAAAATGTATGAATTTTGTAACCTAAATAACAAATAGTAAATGATTCAAATGGATGATATTTGTTTGGTTTTCAGTATTTAGTAACTAAGCAAGTACAAGTAATAAAGATTAATATAAGAATGAGACAAACTAAGAATAGAACTAACAACTAATTAAATAAGATAGAGGATTAACTATATGATATAGGTTCTTGAGGATATTCAGGTAATACGTTGTGCTGCTAATTGACTTTTGATAAGGGCGAGTGGTTGTGTTCACATTATCCAGGATTAAAATATATCTAAGTCCTCGCCCGGGTGATCTTAGCTCTCTACCTTATAGACCTCTCAGTTGTCCTGTAGGATTAGTTCCCCTAACCCTATTGACTATTTAGTGTGCAAGAACCCACCAGTTCAACGCACTAGGCGCTTATGTACTAATTATGTAATTAGGGGCCCCCATCAAGATGTTAGCCTAATAACGACAACTCCTACTACTTGGCCAGAGCACATAAGTATTTAATGCAAATACATAAACAATGTATTAATAATAAAATAGGACCCAACTTAATTAGATATCAAAATATATCCCAAATGCGATAACATAATAAAAAAGCTAAGCACAATGTATTACAAAAGTATCCTTAAGCAATTAAAGTTTAGCTCATAATCGAATTGAAACTAAATAAAGATAAACTAATTACAACGAAAATCAGATTCACATTTGAAAATGAAAATAAAACAGATTTATTGTTGATGAAGGAAGGGGGTGGTGAATGGTTGAGGTAGAATGGTGAGGTTCATTGACAACCCCTGTTCTTCCTCTTCCTTCTGTTGTGGCGTTCTCCCCTTCTAAGCTGCTCCTCTTTTGGATAAGATATGTTGCATACAAATATGGGGAAAGAAAATAAGCTTATATAGATTCGAAATATATTGGGCCCTCTTTAGGTTAAGGAAATTAGGTTTGGAAGGGGCCTAACCTGTTTTCCTTAAACAAATTTCTGGTTCAAACCACGGTGGGAGCTCCGTGACTTTCGTCACTTTACACGAAACCCTAACTTTAATATATTTTTAAATAAAAAGGAATCATCTTCATATGTTTCACTAAGAAGTCTTACTAACTGAAATACTAAGGTGAAAGATTTCTCTGATAAACGCTCCAACTTCCCAAAGTGGCTCTAAGATTAATTTCCGCTTTGACTTAGGGTTTCTATTGACTCTTTGACTTTTTCTCCTCATCTTGTACCCTTGAATAAAGAATACACTTAACACACAATTAAGGAGCAAGATCTTTATAAACAGTATTATAGCTGAAACAAGGAGTAAAAGTGAAATACAGAAAATAACATGGAAAAATCCCTCACTTAGGCCCAATAAACTACCAAAATAAGGTCTTGTGAATAGATTTATCCATCACAAGATAAGAGACATTAATACCCACAACTCAAGTTTTTGTCGTCCCTACAAAATAAAAATGAAAGGAACAGGAGTTTAGAAGGGTCTAAGTCAAATAAGCTCAAGAAAGGAGAAAGAGTAAAAAAACATAATGAATGACGCTAAATCACATTACCAAGTCTCATATAGCATAATTTATAAACTAAATAAAGTATATACTTATCTAATAAATAATCTACACATGTTAATTTCAAGATTTGATTTGAGTCGCAATGCACGAAGTAGGTCATTTTTGTGGCTATATGGTGTTCCTCAATCCTCGCTAGTTTCTAAGGTCAACCTAACAACTCTCTATCTATGTGAAATCTCCTAATTTGTAAATGTGAAAGCTCCTAATTTGTATAATCAAGATTCCTAAGGTCTTTAAGGTTGTAATATAGGCTTAGGGTCGGTGTGATACGTATATTTGGATAGTTTAGAGTGAGCTTTTGGATCTCTCCTCACTAGGAATCACCGAATCGCCCTAGATCTTGAGTTATTCACAAAGATATTCTCACTCAGCCCAACTTATGCACTTATTCGCATTCCCAAAATTCCAAATGAACCCTTTTATGATCACCTTAATAACCACCACTTTTTCGGTCAAAAATGTATATGTACTTTCTTTTGTAAGTGACAATGATCCTTTTTAATGTGAGAGATCATGTCACAATGTTTCTTTTTCTTTTCATACATTTTTTTCTCATTTTTTCTCATCTTTTTCAAATCTTTATCTTCTCTTTCTTACCTCGTCAAAGGGTTACAATATAAATGAACAAGTGATCAAAAATCACCATTATAAAAGGCAAATCCCACCCAATAATGTTTTCCCATAAAACCACCACCCCAAACTCAAGCTATATGCGGGTGTCAAAGCATCGCGATTTTAGTGCAGGTCATATGGTGAAGTCCTAGAATCTAAGGGATAAGGCTTGTATCGTGGCTTATAAAAAGGCTATAGAAGGCAAAGAGGGGGCTGCGGTGGATAATATAACATTTATAATGGACAACAGGCTAAAAAGGCACAAAGTGTTGGACAAAGAACTTCCATAATCATGTCCTATCCTATACAACTTATTTACTTTCTCATTTCTAGCACGTTAAGCAAATGGTTTATACACTAGTTTAGGTCTCATGTTCTACACACTACTCATGCTTCCTAAGTTCAAACCTATTTCCAGCATATTTCTCATTAATCATCTCTTCACTTTCAACATGTATTTCATATAAATCTTTAAGCATACACAAGACAAGTTCATAAATCCACTATTTACTATCATTAACTCATTGACAAATAGCTTAAAAGATACATTCATTAGATTCTACCTAACCTTCACACTTATTGAATGCAATTAAATTAAGTGGGGTTGAGAATACCAAGTTTCCTCCCACAATACAAAGTTGAGGCATGACGTCCATGACTCAAAATAGACTCAGTAAAATTAAAGACAAACTAATATACAATTAGAGAAAGGGGTAGAAAAGAGAGAAACATACTCTTGAGGCTATTGCCTCGCATGATCATCATCCAAGATAGGATGGGGTGGATCTTTTGCAATGTCGCATCTTATATGCTCCATGAGTGTCATGATGTGCACTTGATTAGACTTTATTAGCGCCACATCATTGGCGAGAAGGGAATGAGATATTTCAATTTGTTTAAGCTGCTCACTCACCTTCTCCTTCCAAGGAGATCCCTTTCACTGTAATCCTCTCAAAATTTTCTTGATCTACTCATCATCTAAGATGGAACTCGACCTGATAACTAGTTTCTCCTTCACCCCAATGTTCACATCCGTTTTCATCACTAGGCTAGTGATTATTGATGGGTATTTCAAGTTAAATAAAATCTTTGGTTTGATAATGAATCACATTACCTCATTAAATATCACTTGTTCCATATCCATTTATTCCTCTCTCATAATCCAATCCAACATTATGGTGGATTTTGAAATACATCCACGACTAGAGCATTCCCAGGGGTTGAGGGTGCAAGGAAATGGTACCAAATTTTTGCATCGGGTTAAAGGTACTTGTAAGGCCAAGATGTCTTCAACTTATCTTCATCATTACTTAATACCAACTCTTCACTAAACACCTTTTCATGTAATTGATTCCAATGAAACTTTTTATTTTCTTCACAACTATATGATACTTTCACGGTTCCACCAAGTTCTCATCTTGAAATGGTTTCTAATGTCTTCACCTGTGAAGCAACCAACTTACCCCGAATGGGAACTCTACCAATGCTATCTTGTCTAAAGAGGACAAGATAGAACTCTCTCACTAGTTCAATATTAAAACTCGAGCGCTCAATCATGAAAGTCTTCCAACCTAACCTTTTCCCAATCTTAAGAAATCTCTTATACTTATTTTCTACTTCTTCGTGAAATTTCCCCTCATGTGTGGGTGTCAAAGTATGCATAAGATAAATTTCAATAGCTTATAGGGCCCTTAAATTACCTCTTTTGTTGGGTGGATGCGCCTTGGCTTGACGAGGTTGTGGAGTCTTCTTCTTCAAAATTGTGATTGCTTGTTCTTGCACACTCGACTCCATAACAACCGGTTTCTCTAGCTAAATGACTCAAATCACCCTTTTACTTCCTTATTTTACTCAAATACACCTCTATTTGTTTCCTCTTTTTCTCACCCAACTCCATGCTTGAATTCTTCTTCATCTCTCTCCCACTAGCAAGTGTCTCGGTTCTTAGTGTCATCTTCTTTCACCCGCAACTCAAAAAAATTTCCCAACTTGGAATTTTCCCTTGAATGGATGAATAAGGTTATATTTAGAGGTGAAGAGGTATAGGAAAAAAAAATTCTATGTGGGTATGAAGGATTAGTGGTGGGATAAGAAGGAATTGAAGAAATAGAAAAAAGGAATTTTGAATTTCTTTGTTTGATTTTTTATTTCTTGTTATGTTGGAATGTTTTGGAATGGTAATTGTTGCTAGGAATAATGTAAGGATGTTTTTGGGTGTTAAATATGGGGTTTTTATGTGTATTTTTATGTTTGGTGAAACTTGGGTTGAAGCTCTAATGGTGGTGAAAAGATTGGGGAAGAAGATGTTCTGAGGTTAGGTCAAAAGAAGGATGAGGTTTTAAACTTGTCTTTATTTCACCACACCTCCTATGGTATACAACAGGTGTGGTTTGATACTCCAAACGTTTTGACCTTCATAGTGTGAGGTATAATGGACACAAGTTGTATCTCGTGATCTGTACCTTGTTGCGAGTTCTCTCCACGGTTCATCATCTCGCGCTGCGGTTACCGCGGGTAACATGTGGTACACTGCAGCTACATCTCTACATCTCCAATGTTACAGTTTATTTCTAGCATGGAGCATATTGAGCATGCTTTTTTTGCACTGCGGTACACCGCAAAAGGGTGTGGTACACCGCAGTTCCTTACTGTACTACTCACGATTTCCCAAGAATTTCACTCCAAACTCAATGTCCCTCTTACATGTACATCAAAAACACTAAACACCTTTATCATTACATAATATACATCAAATAAATTTAATAATACAGTCTAAAGACATAAATTAAACTACTAAAGCAATAAACACATGGTGTGTCTCCGAAGAAGCACTTTTGTTTAACTTCGTTGAAGTTAGATGTGTTACCTCAAGGTTATTTCTTTTTCACAAACCCTCCCCAGCAGTGAGTGAGACGATTAACTTCTACCAATCAATATTTACCACTTTTCTTGCTATCTAACTCAACTAACCTTTCAGAAATAACTCTTGCGACCTTGTAAGGGCCACTCCAATAAGTTTTGCACTTGCATGGCGTGTTTGGGGAGTCAGGATCTTTTATTGAAAATGCGTATGCCACTCAAAACTCACCATCCTTTCACTTTCATTTAGGTTCCCCTATAACCTTTCTTGCGCTTTTCTTGGCTCTCTTCAGGTAATCAATAAATGGATCACCGTTGAGGTTAGGAGGAGCTTTATATTTTTGATTCTTTTTCAGCTTTTTCCCCTCCAACCCTAAGGTATACAAACCATTGATTGGATTATTCACTTCATGGTTGAGTGTGTCCAAGCGGAAACAATCTTCCAGTGGATTAGGGAACTTCATACCCTTGAACACACTAAACTTCTCTTCCTCATCTTGTACTCGCATGATCAGTTCTCCATTCTCTACATCAATCAATGTACGCCTCGTGGATGGAATGGCCACCCCAAAATGATTGGAACATTCATATCCGTGTCGTAATCAAGAATAAGAAAATTACAAGGGATTATAAGGCTACCTACTTTGACGATTACATTTTCCACTCTACCTTCAGGATGGGTAAGTGTTCTATCTTCCATTTGTAAAGTCGTAGTCGTAGGACTAAAATGCCCAATCCTTAACTTCTTGAACAATGATTTGTGCATGAGGTTGATGATTGCACCTAAATCACATAACGCTCTCCTGATCCATCCTTGACCAATTGATATAGGGATATCTAAACTACTAGGATCCTTTAGTTTCGAAGGAAACTTACTTTGACATATTGCATTGCATCATCCGGTAAGCCAATCCTATCTCCCTCAAAATATTTTTGTTTATGGGAAAGCACCTCCTTCATCAATTTTTAAGTACTTTGGCATTTCTAGGATAGTTTCCGAAAACGGAAAAAAAAATGTGAAACTTCTTCATCATGTCTATGAATTTCTTGTACTCTTTATAATTTTCTTCATTGTAGATATGTGAAGGAAAAGGTGGGGGAGGATGATTATAACCAACAACATCTTTATTCTTCTTCTGAGCTAATGGTATCTTCTCAATATTCTCTTCTATGATTACCAGCTCAACAACTTCTTCTTCAACCTCTTCTTCTAGGATTTCTTCCACTTCTTTGGGCTTAGAGGTTGATTCTTTTGCTTTCATGTTTGGAAAAGACAGGGGAAATTTATTCCCACCTCTCAAAGCTATCGTGTTACACTCCTCGTTCTTTTGTGGTTTCTCAGTATTGCATGGTAGCTACAATGTGGTCTCATATTAAGATGGTTAGCAATCTAGGATATCTGAGTCTCAAGCTTTTTCAATGTCGTGGAGTGTTCATTCATTCGTTCATTATTGGATTTCCACATTTCTTGTTTGGATTTCAAATTCTCAAGTGTCAACGCCATGAAAAAGCTCAAAGTTTGTACAATAGCATTTGTGGTACCTTCTTGTGGATACTCAGAAAGTGCTTTTTGAGCAAGACTCTCTGAATAGGAATCTTGAACTGTCCTCTGGCCTCCTTGAATTCATTTTGAGGTTTTTGTTGAAAATTTTGTCCTTGGGAGCGTTGTTGATAAATTCCCTGGATTTTCTGCCCCGTTCGGATTTGACTAGTTGAATCCAGTATGGTTGCAATTAGGTTGCATATACACATTACCACCTACATAGTGGTTACCTCGATCGGATATAAACACTACGTATTCAGGATTACCCTGACACTCCTCTAAAACATGATTATTAGCACCACAATAAGAACACCCAAGGATTTTTGAACAACTTTCACTTCTTTCTATTTACTTTGGAATGATTCCTTCATGACCATAGCCAATTTATTCATTTGATTTTCCAATGTGGAGAAATTTTATACTAGCGCGGTGACATTATCAACATGCAACATACCTCTATGTGCTTGCATAATGGCCATCTTCTTTTGGTATCGATAATCTTATGCATTTCTTATGCAGCCTGGGTAGGATCCATTGAAATAAAACCACTACCACTGTGATTTTCCACTCTTAACCTTGAACTTCCATCTAACCCTTCACATAACATTGAGAGCTGCATTAGAGAAGTATACCCATGAAGAGGGGATTTCGTCAACTGTTTTTGAAATCTAGTCCATGTCTTCCATAATGTCTCATCATCATCTTTCATGAAATTGGCAAATTCAAATTGGTCTTTCATCCTCATACTCTGTGGATAGAATATATCAAAAAAACTTGCTTGAAGTGAATCCTAATCAAGGATTGTCTCAGATGGTTGCCTATCTAGCGAATCACTGGCTCCTCCGGTCAAGAAAAACTGGAACATAAAGTAGTACACTTTCTTCCTAGTAATGCCTTGAGTGATATAGGTGTCACATATCTGCATGAAATTCTAGATAGCATGGAATGAGATCTTGGTGAACGATTCCACTCAAATTCCCAAAACTAAGGAATTGTTTCAACATTACTCATATCGGGCTTAAAACGTGCGACTTGAATACTTGGAGGGCGAATCCCCAAAGGTTAGACAAGGAGAGGCACTCCCGACTCAGGAATTCCCTACATTTGTTGATGAGGTACATCAGGTGGATTCCTCCCATTCAAGTTTGCTCCTTGTGGAATATTATTTTGAAACCCCCTCAAGTGGATGAACTTCTTCAGGTTGGTTCAATAGATTCTCATTGGCTTCATAACCATGCGGTGGGTTAATGTTCTTTTGATGTCTCCTTAATTGTTCTTATTTTCGACCCTTAGGAGACATCATTTTTGGTGTTTATTTAATCAATTTGATAGACTTTTGGACTAAATATGCAATAATATGATTTTCCTCTTTTATTTTTAGCATTTTTAATTTATTAAGCTTTTGCGCGTAATATTGGTATTTTTAGTGTAAAGTTTACAGGTTTTATATGTTAGCTAGAAGAGGAATCTAAGGAGAAAGTCAAAGATCAAGAGATAGAGTCAAGACTTGAAGATAAATCCCGAAGATATTATTTTTAGAGCTGAAAATCCATTTTCCAGGCCATAGATTGCTGATTTCGAGGTGCTTAAGCGATGATTTAGCCGCTGACCTTTGAAGAGAAAACATTCCTTATCGAGTTACGGAACTTTAGCAACTGGAATGAGGTCAATCAGAGTCATAACGCATCGGGAAAAGCCGTTTTAGTGAAGGCATATCAGCAGTTACGGGATTTTGGGCTAAGTTAGTGGACTTGAGCCTTTTATATTTCATTTAATTAAAAGCCTAGGTCCAAGTCCTAATTTGCACTTATAAAAGGAGGTCTGGACTTCTATTTTTCACACAATTCACATTCTGCAAGATTAAAAACACCAGAGAGAAGCAACTGAAGGAAGAAGAAGAAGGTACAAGAGCTGGAGAGGGTCTATATCTCCCTTCGTAGTCATTCCTATTCCTGAAATTAGGTTCTTTTATCTTTTAATTTTGTAATCAATATGAATTCCTTTACATTTAATTTAGTTTTTCTTTTTAATATGAGCTAAGCTTTTCATAGTGCTTGAGAACAAATAATGGGTGAATCCCAATAGTATTGAATAACGAATGTTGAATTTGGGTTTCCGTTAAATTAAACTAGATTGTGTCTTTTACTCTTTTCGATAAATTGAGAATATTTACTGTTTTTAGCGTCATGAACTAGGAACAGGTGTTAGTATTTAGGCTATTCCAATTAGTGGCGATTGGATCGTCCTGACGGAGGGTTTAGATACAGAACTATTTATTCAATCTAGGATAGAAGCTATTGATTCTGACGAACTTAGCTAATCCTAGGGCCAATGAGGTAATAAAACTTAAACATCCAAAGGTGGATCATATTTACCCTGACGGGACTAGTGACACTCTAGGATCGCCTTATAGTCCACCCTGACGGGGGTATAAGGAATTTAGAATCCCGACCATTGTAATTGACCAATTTAGCCCTTAAACAACATAAGTTAGGAAATAAGATTGGGAGGATCCTTGCGTTCTCAAGTGCTACTTCTCATATTGCGTTTTACATCATTTTACTTGCGTCTTAGCTTTTACTTGCATTTATAATTTGTTTTTCATTCAGTAGCATTAATAACAAAAACCAAACAAACATATTATTTTTATTTGCTTTCATAAGTGCATCAATCATTAATAGATAAGCATTGCAGTCAACCATTCCGTCCTTGGAACGAATCTTTTTTATCAGTTATACTACTTGGGACAACCGTACACTTGCGGTTGTGGTTCGATTATTATTTGCATTTATTTTAGAACACACAAAGGACCACCAAGTTTTTGGCGCCGCTGCCGGGGACGGTTGCGTGTGACCACGGTGTTTATCCTTTAGTGATAGTGCATTTATTTTATTTTATCAGTTTTACGCTTTTTGTTTGTTAGCTTTTTCAGGTTTTTAGGTTTGGTGTATGCGAAGAAGGCTATTCAAGGATCTAGAGCCAACACCTCCGATCCTTAGTAATCCAAAATCGTTGATCAGACTTGCTAACAAGAGAAGAAGAGAACGAGAAGCTTTAGAGGTAGAAGAATTAAGTAACAGAATGGAAGAGATAAATCTTCAAGATCAACAAAATAATCAACCAGGTCAACTAGGCGCAAATGGCCAACCTTTGGCTCCAGGCGCTATTCCTCCATTTCCACCATTGAATCCTAATCCTCAAGTTCAAATAGTGATGAATCAAGATCCGTGTTTTACTAATGGCCCACCAGAAGTTCCATTCCGTGCTCCTGCTATAGGAGTAGGTGCTCCAGATATTAATGTTCCGCGATTCCGTCCCGATTCGGGTATGTTAGCTCAATTCCAAAATTTTGGGAATTTTCGTAGTAGACCATCAGAAGATCCTCTTAGAGTAGTACAGAAGTTTAAGCAGATATGTGATTCTTATATCACACACGGAGTTTCTAGAGAACAGATGTATTTTGCTGCGTTTAAATTTTTTGTAATTGATGGGGCGAGTGAATGGCACGATACACAAGATCCTACGAAGATAACAAACTGGGACCAATTAGAGACTGCTTTCTTTGACAGGTATTACCCAAGTAACATGAGATTAGATGCTGAATTAGAATTGACGCATTTCCGTCAAGAATATGATGAAACTGTGGGTAAGAGTTGGACAAGATTCCAGATGTGTTTACGTAGAGTTCCCACTCATGGATTTTCAGAACAACAAAAGCTAAAAATCTTTTATAGAGGCCTTGATGGGACTTCGAGAGAGTTATTGGATACGTTATGTGGTGCAGGTTTTCTTCAAGTTCAACCCGCTCATGCTAAAATCATTTTAGAGAGAACAGTCAAGAATGAAGTTGGGTGGAATTCAGTAAGAACACCGGTTAAAGGAGTGAATAATGTTGATATGGAAGAAAAATTTGCTACGCTTGAAAAGAAGATTCAGAATACTATAGAGCAACAATTGAAGCAGCTTACTTTAGCTGTAAAAGAAGGATTTTCGGGTAAGAAGGTAGATGTGCATGCTGCACAAGAGGTTTATATGTGTTTGATTTGTAGGGTAGATGATCATGATGAGGAAAGTTGTCTGAATTATCAAGAGTCCGTGATGTTTATGTCCAATAGAGGTAACTTCAATTCGAGTGGTAATGGATATCAGCCTAACAGAAACCATCCTGGGTTTCAATACTCAAATCCTAATGGGGCAGCCAATCCTACCCATGCGTATCAGCCGCGTCCCCAAGGCAACAACTACAATCCAAGACCACACAACATTTATCAAGGAGGACAGAATCAAAATTATGTTCAGAGACAAGCTCCTCAAGACAATTACGATGACACAATGAATCAGAAAGCCTTACCTGCCTATCCACAAGAAGGTGTAGTTACCCTTCAGAAAACCGTAGAAGGTTTAATTTCTCTTCAAACACAAGCTATGGAACGTCAAAATGCAGCCGAAGCAAATATGAAGTTGTTCCAGAATCAGCTAAGTCAAATTAATAAACAACTGAATCAACGTCCACGAGGACAACTTCCTAGCGATACTGAGAATCCAATCCAAATCGAAGACTGTAAAGCTATTACTCTCAGGAGTGGTAAGAACCTTCCTCCACCTCCTTTCCCGGTTATGAAAGAAAAAGAAGTTAGAAAAGAAAAAGAGGTGGTGAATGAAGACAAAGAAGTTGAAGTGGAAGAAGTGGAGAGGTCTAAGGAAATTCCGAAAAAGAAAGATGATACTATAACAAACCGTCCTCCTCCACCATTTCCATCGAGAGTTCAAAAGAAGGGTGATATGGCTGATTATCAAAAATTCTTTAACAAGGTAAGAGGTCTTAGCATAAATATTCCGTTGCTAGAAGCTATTCGAGATGTACCCAAGTATGCTAAGTTTCTGAAAAGAGCCCTCACCAACAAAAGGTCGTATTGTGATAATGAGATGATTGGTATCCCTGAGGAATGTAGTGCTATTTGTCAAGGTAAATTACCTCCGAAGTTAGTTGATCCTGGGAGTTTCACAATTCCGATATCGATTGGAGAAGAATGGAAAGGTAAGGCACTATGTGATTTGGGTGCAAGCATCAATCTTATGCCCAAATCGATCTTTGATAATCTTAATATCGAAGCAAGACCCACTTCTATGGTCTTGCAAATGGCGGATCGATCTCTTGCACATCCAGAAGGCCGAATCGAAGATGTCCTCGTTAAGGTAGGTACGTTAATTTTTCCCGCTGATTTCATTATACTTGAT
This sequence comes from Nemophila menziesii, assembly GCA_029959085.1. Taxonomy (NCBI): domain Eukaryota; kingdom Viridiplantae; phylum Streptophyta; class Magnoliopsida; order Boraginales; family Hydrophyllaceae; genus Nemophila; species Nemophila menziesii. The sequence goes on along the minus strand of JARWIR010000023.1, from coordinate 5,415,178 downwards.
TACGACGCGGATAGGAATGTCCCCATTATTTTGGGAAGACCATTCCTAGCCACGGGGCGTACCTTGATTGATGTAGAAAATGGCGAAATGATTATGAGAATCCAAGACGAGGAAATGAAGTTTAATGTCTTTAGACCTATGAAGTTTCCGGATTCCAAGGAAGAATGTTTTCGTATAGATGTAATGGAACCGGTAAGAAAGTAGCCAATCAATGTTGTGGACACTTTAGGGGTGGAAGAGAAAGAGTTACGAAAGAAACCACCAATTAAAGCTCCTCCATACCCTAAAAATCCACCACTCAATCATGCGAAGAAGAAAGAGAAAACACGTGTCACGAAGGTTCCGAAAGAACCTAAGAAAGAAAGAAAGAAAGAAAGAGGGGTTCAAAGTAGGTGAAGAAGTAGATATGAAGAAACCAATCCCCCCTCCAAACGTACGTGAATCGAAAAGTTCTTGGCTAGGACCATTCATGGTCACGAAGGTTATCTCAGATAAACTAGTGGGCATAAAAGCCAAGGGATGCAAATTTCGAGTTGCAAATATTAACAACCTCACTCACTGCTGGGGAGGTTATGTCAATGACTAAAGAATGAGGTAACCCGTCGAGCTTAACGACGTTAAACAAAAGCCATTTCTTGTATATTAGTTTAAGTTTTTATTTTTCGTAGTTTAAATTCGTTTGATTTTAGTTAATTTAGTGTTTATTATAATGAGGAAGGGTAGTTGTTTTTTATGATTTCAGGGGTAAAAGGGTCATGAGTTTGGGGTCAAAACGAGGAGAAAACGAAAAATTATGGAGTCAACAGCAAGTTTGACCGGCTAGTCGGCGAGCTGGCCGGCATACCGGCCGAAAATGCTGAAGACCCCCAAACTCTCTGACCACTGCGTCGGCAATGACGCAGCACTGCTGTGTCACGATTTGCGCCAGCGAGACTTCGCCGGCATGCCGGTGAAACCACCGGCTAGCCGGCCGATGACGAACGAGGTTCTGACCACTGCGTCAGCGACGACGCAAGGACGCTGCGTCACGATTTGCGCCAGCGACATGCCGCCGGCATGCCGGTCAGATGACCGGCTAGCCGGCCGATGAAGGTGGACTTTCTGATCACTGCGTCAGCGACGACGCAAGAGGCCTGCGTCAGAGGTATAAAAAAAAAGTACAATTTTTTCGAAAATTTATTTTTCGCCGATACAATGACCGGCATGCCGGTCATCCGCCGGCTAGCCGGTCAGCTGCTGTGATCGGCGGTTTTAAGGGTTTAATCCCTTTTTAGCCTCTTTCTCATGCTAAGCCTCCATTGACGAATCCTAGCCTCCAACTACTCCTAAAATCATCATCAAAACAACATCATACCACCAATCCTTCCCTCTAAATATCATCCAAGATCACAATCAAACCATTAAACTTCCAAAATACCAAAGCTTCACACTTTAATCCGAAGTTTTCTTTCACCAAAGCTACAATTTATCCATTAAACCTTTCAGAAACCTTGAAATATCCATGACCCAGCTCTAAACAATCCATAATTCAAACCCAAACCTTCAAGAACACTAAAATCACAATTTTATCCAAACCTTTTGAGGGTCTTGAAGCTTTGAGTTTGGGGTCATCGGAGATGACCATGAAGGTTAGGAAAGGTACGAAGAACATGGTGACGAAAGCGATTTGGGTATGGAGGAAAGATTTTAATAGAGGAGATGATGCTTAGAGGGCAAGTAATAAATGAAAACGTGTGAAATTTGAAGAAGTTCGGGGTAATGAAGAACACTTTAAACGCAACCATTGATGAAGAAGAATCTGAAACCTCAACTTGGACGCAACACCGACACCAGCCTCGCGCTGGTTCAGATACATTTTCTTTCCTTTCTTAGTTAGTGTAAATTATTTTATTGCTTTGAGTCTTTTCGAGTCGTGGGGACACGACTCATTTTTGAGTTTGGGGTGGGGTTCGTTGCCTCATCCCAGTTTTATGTGTTATGTGTTTTATTTGCTTTCAATAAAATAATTTTTGGAGTTGCGTTTGACTATAGAAGATTTTAAATGTTCCTTTAAGCATACTCTTGATGAATCAATGATAGTAAATAGTGGACTTTAGGGAATAACATAAAACGCACTTACAATTGCATGCGAACATAGGTAATTGATAGGAAAGATTAATGAACAATGCAAATGAAGTAAGCTTGTACTTAAGGAATATGTTTGGTGTGTAGAACGTGAAATCCTAATTAGTAGAGAACCCACCTAGATATGAACTAAAGACAAGCTATGTACTTAGGAAAATGATAGGGGCAGTTCTTTGTTAGCCATTTGAAGCCTTTTAGCTTGCTATCCCTTATTATAATTTTATCCGTCTTAGCCCAAGTTTGAGCCTTAAGCCTTTTCTTTTGTAGCCACGATATAAGCCCATTATCCTTTAGATTATTAGGCATGACCAAATGACCCGCACTTGAATCACAACCCTGAGACTTGTCTCGAGCTTGAGTTTGGGGTGGAGGGTCCACATTTGGGAATTTACATTGGGAAGGGATTATATGTGTTTGTATTGGGACACAAAAATAAAAGTTGATATGATTATTTTGTAACCCTTTGCCGAGATTTGAAAAAGAAAAAGAGAAAAAGAAAAAAAATATATATAAGAGACATGACTTTTCACATCAAAATGATGGTCATGGGTATCTTGTACAAAAAAGAAGAAAAGAAATGAAAAAGAAAATAAAAAGAAAGAATAAATAAATCGGCAAAGTGGAATATTTTTGGAAATCATCTTAGTTTTATTTGGGTTGACATTGGGGACGCAACATTAGCGCATCAATTGGGTGAGTGAGAACATTTTTGAGCGTAAACTCAAGCTCGAGGGCATTGTTGATGGTAAGTGAGGAGAGAGCCAAAAGCACACTTCAAATTTACCAAATATACATCCATACCGTCCTTAAGCCATTATTAAAACCATAAAGACCTCGTGATTCTTAAGTACATAGTGAATTTATAATTCTGTTGATAGGGAATATACTAGGTGGAGCGTTCAAAGCGAGGTAGGATTAATGACCACCCTATAGCCATCATACAGAGATGAGTACAAGTGTAACCTTCAAGCATTGCGACTTTAATTCTATGATTGAGATTATTTGTATTTGATGTTGCATGATTAGTGTATGTATATGTTAGTTCTTAAAGTTTTGCTATATGAGATTTATCTTAAGAATTGCTTTAGGTTTATTTGCTAGCTTCTATTTGTTCTTGCGTTTACTTCTACCCCTTGTTTTGTTTTGTTTTGCTTTGTCGGGACGACAAAGGTTTGAGTTGGGGGTCTTGATGTCTCCTTAATTGTTCTTATTTTCGACCCTTAGGAGACATCATTTTTGGTGTTTATTTAATCAATTTGATAGACTTTTGGACTAAATATGCAATAATATGATTTTCCTCTTTTATTTTTAGCATTTTTAATTTATTAAGCTTTTGCGCGTAATATTGGTATTTTTAGTGTAAAGTTTACAGGTTTTAGATGTTAGCTAGAAGAGGAATCTAAGGAGAAAGTCAAAGATCAAGAGATAGAGTCAAGACTTGAAGATAAATCCCGAAGATTTAGCCGCTGACCTTTGAAGAGAAAACATTCCTTATCGAGTTACGGAACTTTAGCAACTGGAATGAGGTCAATCAGAGTCATAACGCATCGGGAAAAGTCGTTTTAGTGAAGGCATATCAGCAGTTACGGGATTTTGGGCTAAGTTAGTGGACTTGGGCGTTTTATATTTCATTTAACTAAAAGCCTAGGTCCAAGTCCGAATTTGCACTTATAAAAGGAGGTCTGGACTTCTATTTTTCACACAATTCACATTCTGCAAGATTAAAAACACCAGAGAGAAGCAACTGAAGGAAGAAGAAGAAGGTACAAGAGCTGGAGAGGGTCCATATCTCCGTTCGTAGTCATTCATATTCCGGAAATTAGGTTCTTTTATCTTTTAATTTTGTAATCAATATGAATTCCTTTACATTTAATTTAGTTTTTCTTTTTAATATGAGCTAAGCTTTTCATAGTGCTTGAGAACAAATAATGGGTGAATCCCAATAGTATTGAATAACGAATGTTGAATTTGGGTTTCCGTTAAATTAAACTAGATTGTGTCTTTTACTCTTTTCGATAAATTGAGAATATTTACTGTTTTTAGCGTCATGAACTAGGAACAGGTGTTAGTATTTAGGCTATTCCAATTAGTGGCGATTGGATCGTCCTGACGGAGGGTTTAGATACAGAACTATTTATTCAATCTAGGATAGAAGCTATTGATTCTGACGAACTTAGCTAATCCTAGGGCCAATGAGGTAATAAAACTTAAACATCCAAAGGTGGATCATATTTACCCTGACGGGACTAGTGACACTCTAGGATCGCCTTATAGTCCACCCTGACGGGGGTATAAGGAATTTAGAATCCCGACCATTGTAATTGACCAATTTAGCCCTTAAACAACATAAGTTAGGAAATAAGATTGGGAGGATCCTTGCGTTCTCAAGTGCTACTTCTCATATTGCGTTTTACATCATTTTACTTGCGTCTTAGCTTTTACCTGCATTTATAATTTGTTTTTCATTCAGTAGCATTAATAACATAAACCAAACAAACATATTATTTTTATTTGCTTTCGTAAGTTCATCAATCATTAATAGATAAGCATTGCAGTCAATCATTCCGTCCTTGGAACGAATCTGTTTTATCAGTTATACTACTTGGGACAACTGTACACTTGCGGTTGTGGTACGATTATTATTTGCATTTATTTTAGAACACACAAAGGACCACCATCTTTCCTATCTCTTTATTTCTTTCTTTGGTCTTGAAATAGACTCTCGGGATCCAATTGCATACACCAATACCTGTAAACCTGAGAAGAAACAAAAACACAAGAACAAAATAAAAAAGATATCAAACTTGAGATTTGTACACTAAAACAAAAACACACCTAAGTAGAAATCCCCGGCAACGTGACCATTTTACTTGTCATCCCCTGTTGTGTGATAAAATAACGTAGTTATATGAATGGGTTAAAGGTTCCGCAGTGTATGGATCAGAGATAAGTAAAAGTAATAAGTAGGTATCGGTTTCCTCAGGGATTAGTTGCGATTAGTGGAATTTGTTCTAGTGCAAATGTATGAAGTTTGTAATCTAAAAAAAAATAGTAAGTGATTCAAACAAATGATGTTTGTTTGCTTTTCAGTATTTGATAACTAAGCAAGTAAAAACAATAAAGATTAAGCTAAGAATGAGAACAAGCTAAGAATATGACTAACAACTAATTAAATAAGATAGAGGATTAACTATATGATATATGTGCTTGATGATTTGCTAGTAATACGTTGTGTCGCTAATTGGCTTTGCTATTCATAAGGGAAAGTGGTTGTGTTAACATTAGCTGGGATTCAAATACATCTAAGTCCCCTCTCGGGCGATCTTGGCTCTCTACCTTATATACCTCGCAGTTTTTGGGTAGGATTAGTTCCCCTAACCATATTGACTACCTAGCGTGCAAGAACCCACTAGTACAAGGCACTAGGCGCTAGATACTAGTTCTACAATTAAGGCCCCTCATCAAGATGTTAGCCTAATTACGACAACTCCTGCTACTTGGCCTGAGCACATGAGTATTTATCGAAAATACATAAACAATGGATGAATAATATAATATAAACCAACTTAATTAAATATCAATAAATATCCAAATTCGATAACATAATCAAAAATCTAAAAAAAATTTATTACGAAAGCATCCTCAAGCAATTAAATTTTAACAAATAATCAAATTAAAACTAAATAAAGATAAATTAATTAAAACTAAATAAAGATAAACTAATTAATACTAAGAACAAATTCATGTTTAAAACTGGAAATAAAATTGACTTACTGTTGATGACGGAAGGAGATGGTTAATGGTTGAGGTAGAATGGAAAGGTTCGTAGACAAACATTTGTTCTTCCTCTTCCATTTGTTTTGGCATTCTCCCCTTCTAAGTTGCTCCTATTTTGGATAAGATATGTTGCGTATTGATATGTGGCTGAAAAATAAGCTTATATAGCTTCTAAAATGTTTGGCCCTCTTTAGGTTAAAGAGATTAGGTTTGGAAGGGGCCCAACCCGTTTTAGTTAACCAGATTTCTAGTTCAAATAACGGTGGATGGAACTAGCATAACTTCTTCATATTATCTTTGAAGGGACTTTCGTCACTTGCCACGCGACCCTGACTTCAAGATCTTTCTAAATTAAAAGGAATAAGGTTCAAAGCTCTCACCAAATAGTCATAGTGACTTAAATACTAAGGTGTAAGGTTTCTCTGGTAAACGCTCCAACTTCCCAAGTGGCACTAAGCTCAATTTCCGCTTTGACTTGGGGTTTCTCTTGACTCTTTGACTTCTTATCCTCATCTTGAACCCTTGTATCAAGCATGTATCTAAATTCTACACACTTCACACACAATTAAGGCACAAAATATCTATAAACAGTATTATATCCAAAACAAGGAGTAAAAGTGCAATATAACAAATAACAGGGAAGAATTCCCCACTTAGGCCCAATAAACTCCCAAAATAATGTCTCGTTGGATTTATACCTCACAAAAAGTGAGACATCAATACACTTATGGTTATCTCCATTTTGTTCTGAGTATGTTTCTATTATCTAGCCAATCATGGTCTGAAGGCTGGTGGAAGGATGATTTTTATGTTCAATCAGGAGGTAGACTTTAATGTACCTAGAGTAGTCATATACAAAGGTTATCTAATATCTCTTAGATCATCAACAAGGGTATTTTTAGAGTCATCTAAGTCAAAGTGTACTAGTACTATCAATTTAGTCTTTCTAATGGTTACGTATTTAAAAGATAGTTCTGTATGTTTGGATTCTGAACATATATTCTGTTGAACAAAAATCATAAATGATGTCAACAAGTATTAGTCTGAGTGATTTAAACCTTTTAATAGAGGAAACACTTGGGCGTCCTTGCCAACCATGACACATATCCACATACTCAACAAAATAAAGAGAAGTTGATTTATTCTCATTCATAGCAGTTTGGTGTTCAATACATAGAGCCTCCCGTTAATTGCCCTTTCACAACAAATTCATCAATATTTGTTATAACTATTATCCCACCCTAACAAAGTTTTAGACACCCTTTGTTGAGAAGAGCCCGGGAGACCAAGGTTATACAAAGAAGGGACCCAGAGAACATTATATAAAGCTAAAAAAATTCCAAAAGTTAGTTTACGAAGAACATTTATCTTTCCAAAGATGTCGGTAGTAATTAATTTCCAATGTAGGCACATTCTCTTTCAATCGCTTCCCTGAACTTCATGAACATGCTCCAGTGTCGATGGTCTATTCACTCTTGTCCTCCACCAGGTTTGCCACAACCATCACATTAGAAATTACCACATCGGTCTCATTCAGGCTGGAAACAGGTTTTGGGGCTTGATCCTTCCTCAGATCACATGAGTATACCTTATTATTTTGTTTCGTACAATAGTAGCACGAGCATTTGGGTATCCGAATCATACCGATGGGCTTGAAACCTCCCTCCTTGTTTGGACGTACAATTGTAGGCCTTTCTTCCTATTTCTACTAGGCATATTCTTATTTGACTCTTGATATTTTCCCTACCCTCAACCCTGTCTTAATTTGCATGACCATAAATTTCAACTAGATTATCCTTCAAAGTGTTACCGTGAAAAGATAGAGACTTATCTTTGAGGTGGGGTGCCTCTTCAACTTGCATGTGGTTGATCAACTCTTGAAGGATAAATCTCTTTTTCTTGTGTTTGAGGTGGTTTCGGTAATCACTCTATGATGGTATGAAGTTCTAAAAAATTACATTAGCTTGGAGAATTTCACACAACTTCATGCCTAAAGCGACGACTTCTACACATAGATTCTCGTACTTGTGGAGTTGTTGTGTGATAGTCTTCTGGTCCGTTAGCATGAAATTAGCCAATTGCTTGTCAAGTATTTATTCTCCATGAAATAATCTACTCAATACCTCTTTTAAAGGGTCTCACAAATTACTTCCTCCGATTTTCCTTTGCAAGCAAGTCAAAGATGGGGGGTTTCCATGTTGTTCAACAATAATATGTTAGTCTCAAAGTTTCTCTTCTTGAACTTGGTCTCGGGAGAGTGGTGCCTTTCAATTTCTTACAATTTTAGTTAGGGTATCCATGGAAGAGGGTTCATGAACACAACATATTCAAAATCAAGTTTTTTCAAGACAAATCAAGAGTTTTTGTGTCCAACATTTGTAATTGAAACCATTCAATGGTTTCAATTATGACATGTTGGAAAATACTTCTATGTTCAAGGATGAAACAACAACATGATAGTGAGCAACTATTACAAGCTAGTGGTTTCAAAAATCGTGTTTACATAGCTGAAAAATAGAGCCCTGGTCTTTTAACAATAATCACAAATTTTATTTAAAGATAATGTTTGTATAAAAACTTTCTACTAATTTGAAATACATGAAGCGAAAATGAAAACAAAGCAAAACAGTTGTAATTATAATAGACTTTATCATTCTGTTAAAAAAAATTCCACCTATTTATTATATGTTACTCCTTAAGGTATTATTATTGTATATGTCATATGTGTACATTCAGAAATAACAAAATAAAATCTTTTCAAAAACAGTCAAAAAATAATTTAAAGAGAAGAAAGGAATTGCTCTCGTATAGGGGGGAGGGGGGGGGGGGGGGGGGGGGGGGGTGATGTTTTCGTATGTGGAGTGTAGTCAAATTCTCATATATTAATATTTTTAATGTGGATTGTCCAAAAAAAAAAGATATAAGAGAAACAACATTATAAAATGTTATCTTTTTATTGGGAAATTTAGTAAGAAACCAAATGGCCTTTAGCATTCCATGTGCGTGAAATTAATTTTTTTTTTTTTTGGCATTTAATACATTTCAAGACCTAACCATTCTAATATCTATTACCCGATCCCTAGTCGAGAAAATCGAGATGTTAATAACTCGAAATTGTTTCCTCGTTCTTGCTGCGTCCTGTGCGTGGCTTGTTTTGCTAAATTATCCGCACGACCGTTGAATTTCCTTGGGATGTGCTTGACAAAGACTGGGGCTACCATTGCTGCCAGTCTTTTGATCTGCCGAATCCACGGTCGAAGCTTCCAATTAGCAGCCGACACCTGCTGAATACCCTGAACCAAGTCGAGGTTATCCGAGAAGATCATGATCCCCTCGTTCTTTTCGGGGTGATGTTTTCGTATGTGGAGTGTAGTCAAATTCTCATACTCCCTCCGTCCCAAAAATAATGTCCACTTAGCATTTTCACACAGATTAAGAAATGTCATTATTGCACCCTATATGTACAAAAATACCCCTAATAAATGTCATAATGCACACCTATTCCTATGCCTAGGAAAATGCAATCAAGTAAAAAATAATAATTCAAATAATTTTAAATTAAAAGAAAAGTAGGGGTAATAAAGGAAAAAAGTAGAAAAAATTGTCTTGAAATGGTAAGTGGACATTATTTTTGGGACACCATATTTAGTAATGTGGACATTATTTTTGGGACGGAGGGAGTATATTAATATTTTTAATGTGGATTGTCAAAAAAAAAAGATATAAGAGAAACAACATTATAAAATGTTATCTTTTTATTGGGAAATTTAATAAGAAACCAAATGGCCTTTAGCATTCCATGTGCGTGAAATTAATTTTTTTTTTTTGGCATTTAATACATTTCAAGACCTAACCATTCTAATATCTATTACCCGATCCCTAGTCGAGAAAATCGAGATGTTAATAACTCGAAATTGTTTCCTCGTTCTTGCTGTGCCCTGTGCCTGGCTTGTTTTGCTAAATTATCCGCACGACCGTTGAATTTCCTTGGGATGTGCTTGACAAAGACTGGGGCTACCATTGCTGCCAGTCTTTTGATCTGCCGAATCCACGGTCGAAGCTTCCAATTAGCAGCCGACACCTGCTGAATACCCTGAACCAAGTCGAGGTTATCCGAGAAGATCATGATCCCCTCGTTCTTTTCTTGAATTGCTCTTTTCAATGCGACAATTACTGCTTGAGCCTCCCCTTCTAAACTTGTATTACACATAGTAGTTTCTGAGTGATCTTTCCTGTAACCCGTTTCCTTTACTATTTGTACTACTCCAACTCCAGTTGGACAGTGTGGCGCCTCAAATGACGTATCGCATATATATGTTATCTGCGTATCGTAACTTAGATCGGTATCAATGTTTTCTCCTGTTTCCGTAGTATGAATTGATGGTGCTTGACTTGCCGTCCAATCTCTACCAAACCATTCTTCCATATGTTTGTTGGTTGATCTAATGATGTCATCAGTGTGTATTGTATAATTTTGATGGCGATTCCTCATTTTTTACTTCCATATGTTCCAGATCAACACCAACACATACGATATAACCACCTCCCGTCTCCATCCTCCACTAGCATAAGTCTCTATAATCGCTATTACCCATTCTCCTAAATGCTCAACCTTTTGTCCGATGCAAATTTGAAGTGTTGATCCAACCCAAACAAGCTTTGCTATATTACATGATAGTAGTAAGTGTTCCACCGTTTCCTGTTCCGCTTTACACCATATGCACTCTTCCTCCACCTCGCAATGGCGCTTGACCAAGTTTCGACCTGTTGGTATAGCATTATTACAAGCCTTCCATGTAAAAATTCTGATCTTTGTTGGAAGATTTGAATGCCAAACAATAGTCCATAACTTGCTCTCTATTTGAACTGTATCAGATTGTCCTGGTGTCTCCCTAATCCTTCCTCAGTAATCACCTTATAGCCCGATTTTGTTGCATATTCTCCGCTTGAGGTATAAGGCCATATTAATTGATCTTGAGCATCTCCTCCACAAGCCTTTGCCCTTAAGATAATAGGTATAACCGGTACTGGAAATATCTCGTCTAGCATTTCTATATCCCATTCTGCCGTATCTTGTTTCAAAAGATCCTTCACTCTGTATATCTGGCAGTGCGTCGGTTTTTCTAATTTCCATGTTGTATCTAGCCAGTTATCTGTCCAAATATTAATATTTTCTCCATTGTATATTTGATACCTACCATATTTCTTTATCAAATCGCGTCCCTCTATCAGGCTGGCCTAAGACCAGGTTCGAGATTGTCTTAAATTTACGTAATCGCTCATCATTAAAATTAAGCTGAAACGTAACATATGATATACAATTCGCGACCAAACAAATCCATTTATCACAAAAACCTAATTTTCGTAGTACTAAAAGAAGAAAATCCCAGCGTACCCGGTCATATGCCTTCGCCATGTCTAGTTTCACTGCTGCCATTGGTTTAGGGTTCTTTCGCTTTCGTTTCATGAAAAAAGAGATCTCCTGAGCTATCAAGATGTTGTCTTGTATTGCTCTATTCTTGATGAAAGCTGATTGAGTCGGAGACACAATGATGTCCATAATATCTTGTAGTCTATTAGCCATTATCTTAGCAATTATCTTATATCCAAAATTAACACAAGATATCGGACGGTAATCCCCAACACCCTCTTGGGTTTCCCCTTTAGGTATTAGGGTTACCAATGTCTCATTTAATTTATCGAAAGATATGTTATTCATAAAGAAATCCTGAACCATAAGTAGGACATCGGTATGTATAATATGCCAATAATCCTGGTAAAATTTGTCATTTAAACCATCCGGTCCTGGTGCCTTTGAAGGTGACATGTCAAATACCGCTTTCTTCACTTCTTCCAAATCCGGTATTCTCGTCAGGTCTTCATTCATCTCACTTGTGACTTTGCTTCTTATAACTCCCGTTGCTTCTTCCATATCGTATGTGTTTCTCTCTCCGAATAACTGCTCATAATACTCCTGAAAACTGTTTCTTCATCTATGAGAATTTAATTGAACTTGCATTCGGCTTTCTAGTTTAATTAATTCTCTTGGAGTAAAGAATAACTGAATTGGAATCTATTAAATTGTGTTTTTCTTTTCTAATTATATATTTTACTTTTGAGAAATAAAAAATAAAATTGAATCCTTTCTCACGTTTTTGTACGAAAAGGAAGTTCTATAAACTATTTATTCAAATGCGGAGTTAGAATAATGTTATTATTTTCCGAAAAAGTGCATATGATGTATCCATTACTAGTTTAATTATTATTCAGGCTTCAAGTGAACTTTACAACAAATAAATAATATCTACCGTAAGTACAAATTAACGAGTAATCTAATCATTAGTGAAGTTGTTATGGTGCGTGATAATAGAGGAACGCAATACCAAACTATAATGTGTGATAGCGACGAGACAAACGAGGAACTTTATTGGGGGTGGTCCGCGAAAGCCTTTCAGTTTTTTTCTTTTTTTTTTTAGTTAATTGCATTATACAACATTCCTATGTTTTGCAAAAGAGAAAAATTCATTAAAGGTTTCCGTACTATATGTTTACTATTGAGATTTAGATCAATTGTTTAGATTAATTATTATTATAAATTCGATCATATTTTTTTTTGAAGAAATAAAAAAAATTTAAATTAAAGTATTAAACATGTCTATCATTTTCTATTCATTTGGAGAATTGGAAAAGTAACGTTTTTATCCATGAAATGTCCCACATAGTAGAAAAGATGAAAAAAAATTTGTTTAATTAACTTACCCATCTATTATTTCCGAAAGAACTAAATACTATGAAACTCAAAAGAGAATTGGCAAAGCCCCATACGTGCGCACCACCACCGCCCGCCCCGGCATGGGCGTGAGCTCGTGGGGAAGTTGGGGAGTCAAAAATGAAAATTGAATAAAATTTTCTGAAATGATTATGGTGGAAAATGGCTACTACTTATAGGTTTCGTTGGCAATTCAAACGTTTAGCCATTGAAGACACATTATACCAGAATATTCCTCAATCAAGACTCAGCTGATACGAACCTTGGTCAAAACGGGAATGAATAAAGGGTCATCAAAGCCTCCAGGTTCATGGCTGGAATTGTAACATATGTAAATCTATAACGTCAGCAATAATGAGTCATTAAAGACCATTTATTGAGACTCTCTCTAAAACTTCTGTAGTAATCTCGTTAGAGATAACCGGTATGCCGGAATATCTTTTTAACAACTTTATTTCGTGTGTTGTTCTTTCTGATTCCGTGTAAGTGTTTTTGTTTCATGTTTAATATTTCATTAATGTAATGACTAGTGTTTCGTATTGCTTATATCATTACTATAATAGACTAGACTTACTTTACATCGAAATATTTCTTTTGGTTTTCCATTTCTGTTTGTCTTAAAACCAGTGATTTCAATTTTTCCAACAATTTAAAAAGATATTATTCTTTATCACGGTTTTTTTAGAAATGGAATTTCCAATTTCGCCAGTTGCTTCATCCTTGAATGCAAAAGCCTTTCCCGACGTGAATAAGTTGGAGCCCCTTAATGGTTCCAATTACAAGCGTTGGACAAAAAAGATTATGATCTGTCTTAAGCAGTATATCTCGACTTTGCTATAGTCGAGGCTCCTCCACTTATGGTGGACAATGGAGCTCCTACTGAACAAGAACAGGCTAAACATCTCTCCCTCGAAGCCAAGTTCAAAAGAACTAATACCATGGCTTGGGGCTAGATGTTGAACAATGTCTCGAATCCCATTTTTGATCTTCTTGCCAACGAAAAACCGGCGAGGGTCATATGGGAAACTCTTGAGAAGAAGTATGGGGATGATGACTCTGGCAAAAATAAATACGTCACAGGTAACTGGTATAACTTTAACCTTAATGATCAGAAACCTATAATTGAACAACTTCATGTGTATGAAAACCTATCTGCGGAGGTAATCACCGAAGGCATGAAGATGCATGAAGTTTTCCAAGCCAACATCTTGCTTGAGAAATTTCCCCCATCATGGAGTGAATAGCATACGCACCTCAAACACAAAAAGAAGGAACTAACCCTCTAAGAATTCATCAGCCACATGCAAGTCGAAGAATCCAATCGACTCAAGGATAAGTCTCTTTCTTTCCCTCCTCATCCTCGAAGGCTAACCTTGTCAAAAGTTCTGGGCATGGTAACAAGGACATGTTCGAAAATAATGGAAAACAGCAAGGCGCTAACAATTTCAAATCCGGGGGGAATAAGAACCGCAACAACTCCAACAAACAAAATGGAAGGTTTAAAACTTCTGGTAAGATTCAGAAACCTAAGGGTTCTTGTTATTGTTGTGGTAAATATGGACATAGAGCTTTTGAATGTAATCTTAGATTTAATCCTAATCCCAAACCTGATGCGAACCTAACAGAATTCGAAGAGATAATCGTCGCGGTAATGGTTGGGGTTTACTTGGTGGAAAACAAAAGCGAGTGGATCCTTGACACTGGGGCCTCACGACACTTTTGTGCAAACAAAGCCTTGTTCAGAAAGTTCAAGGAAGAAACCAATGGTGAATGCGTGTACATGGGAGACTCATACACTGCTACAGTCCTCGGAAAAGGACAGGTTACCCTCAAACTCACTTCTTGTAAGATCCTTGAGTTAAACGATTTTCTCTTCGTCCCCTCGCTCTGTAGAAACTTGGTTTCCGGAGCTCTTCTTAATAAAGTGGGACTAAAACTAGTTTTCAAGGGGGGGAAATAATCATTAGAAAAAATGATGAGTTTGTGGGAATAAGGTATGTACATAATGGTTTATATGTTTTAAATACTGTAACCCATGACTAGTACTAATATGATGAGTTTGTGGGTGATGTCGCCTAGGGTGTGATAAAAATAAGATAAATATAAGTCAAGAAAACTACGCACTCTCACCCTAGACAGGCATAGTACTGCAAGTATTTCAGGACATATGCAAGTTTTAGTTAATAAGTTGAGTTCGTTCTCAGGGACTTAGTGTGCTAGTCGAATGGGTAGCAATAACGAGTAAGAAGTAAATAATTAAAAGACAAAAAATAAAAGGAATAAATTCGAGATTAATTGATTAAACTAAGAAAATTAAAGACAATAAAATAAATACGAAGAATATGAGATGAGAAGTATAGCTTAGGTTTTGCTAGTATGCACTAATCCTTCTAATTCTTTCTATTAGATCTAGTTAATAAGGGAGATAATTAGCTCTTGTATATTTAGTCAGGATTCTAAATTCCCATACTTTAGACCTTGAGAGCGACTAAGGGGGCTACGGACACACCACGAGTCTGGTTCAAATAGGGTTATCAAATGCTACTAAGGCCCTAAACAATCAATTTACATACATGGTGATAGTGATTAAACTATACCCTAACGACTATCTAGTTAGAATCAGTGTTGTCAGGACTAATATCGACACTATACGTTATGTGGTGTTTCAATAATTAGACACCCAGCTAAGGTGATAATCTAACTACTATTAAGGTAATCCTATACTCGTGCACTAGCAAGAAAAACAGTCATTAATCAAAACACATAAACAAATATAAAGGTAAGCAGCTAATATCAGATTAAAACATGTAATTCCCAAAGAAACTTAGATAGAATTGGTAATGTTTCACATTAGCCGAGATTCAAATGCTATCTAACTCCTAATCTGGGTGAACCTAGGGCTCAAACTTACACACCAGCTGGTTATCCAATGAATTAAATTCCCTAACCATATTGACTACCTTGCGGACAAGACCGTCTGGTTTAATGCCGCGCACTAGGCGTTTATATACTATGTCCGAAAACCCGACCTCAAATCTGCGTGTTAGCCAAAATTCTCATACTACCCACGCGTGATCAAGACTTGATAAGCAACAAGCACAAATATATAAAATAATGTAATCCTAATCCCAATTCAATTAAATACAAATATCCCAAATTAACTTTATGGCAAAACAATAATCAATCGTTCTTACAAGTATAATCCTAAACAAAAATGTAATTAAGCATAATACAACCTTTGAATGAAATAATTTAGGCATAATCCATAGACAAATAAGGACTAATATGAATTTACCCAAAAGGTTTAGAGATAGAGGATCGTAGACATGTTGCGGTGAAACTCCAGTGTTGTTTCTTCCTCCTCTAGATCCTCTTGATTGCTTCTGTAGTTGAATTTTTTCTTGGAAATTGAGATCTAGCGGCCAAAGGATGATTTACTACTTATATGAGCTAATATTGTGAAAATCTCATTTTTAGGCCATTTCATATGAAATTAAAACATTTTTAGCCAAATGTTTCAAACCTACATTTTCAGGCCAAATGTATTTAAAACGCACATTTTTAGGCCATTTCAATAATTTTGTGAAATATTTCATAGATTTCAAGAATAATTTGGACACTTTATATAGATTTCCTTATTTGTGATGCGGCCAAATAAAGACATAGTTTATTTGAAATGGTCGTTTTGAATACATTTGACCTGAAATGGTACTTTAAAAACGTTTGGCCTCAAAAAAATTTTAGGCCATAGGTAATTGCCTGAAAATAGATTTTGCTTGTTGATATTTATAGGTTTTAAAATGTTTGGATGGGTCTTGGGCTCATTTAAATGACTTAGCCCATTCCAAAAACATTTTCCTCCAAGAGGGGACGGGTTCGAATCACGCCAGCTGCAGAATACATATCTTCTTCATTACAACTCCAAATTAAAAAATATCAGTGGTCACACAAATGTGATTCATAGCCCTATACTTATGTTACATGGACCAGTCAAACTCTTCGTCAATCTCGTGTGGCACTGAAAACAATCCACTCTCTAATTTTGGTCGGCAACTTATTCAAAGAATAGAAATGGTTTCTTTCGCCCTTTACTCTTGGATTCCTTCTTTGATCGTCTTTCATCGACTTCATATCCATGTTTTTTAATCTTATATCATCCTTGTACCTTAAATATTCACATTTAACAAACAAATTATGTGCAAATAGCTCTAAAAGTGGCCAACTATCCAAAACAAGGCAAAAAATGAAAATATATCAAATAATGTGGAAAATCCCTCAGCTAAGCACAAAAGGAACATAAAAAGATGTCTTACAATG
This sequence comes from Nemophila menziesii, assembly GCA_029959085.1. Classification (NCBI taxonomy): domain Eukaryota; kingdom Viridiplantae; phylum Streptophyta; class Magnoliopsida; order Boraginales; family Hydrophyllaceae; genus Nemophila; species Nemophila menziesii. The sequence goes on along the minus strand of JARWIR010000023.1, from coordinate 5,398,191 downwards.
GGATTTATTTATCACAAAAAGGATACATCACATTACTACCTCATCCCCTACCCTAAACTCATTATCTTTCCTATTTCTCATGGGATCTCTCGGAACCATTTAACATGCTTCTTGAGCATCTTCAAGTGATCAAGTTTTGGTTTCCCTTCAAAGTTCGAAGGAATTTTATTAGTCAGTTTAATTCTTAGCATTTTTTCTCCGATCTTAAGGTCGCCACAACCTTGGTTGATCGCTTCTTAACATGACCGATGATGTCCAAGCGGAAACAATCTCCCGAAGAATCGGGGAACTTCATCGCCTTGAACACATTAAACTTTTTATCCTTGTATTACAGTCACATGATCAATTCTCCATTATCTACATCAATTGATGTACGCCTTGTGGCTAATAATGGTCATCCCAAAATCTATTCACATTCTTATTTGTGTCATAGTCAAGAATAAGAAACTCAAAGGAATTATAAAGTTACATACCTTGACATGTACGTATTCTATAATTCCTTCAAGATAGGAAAACGATCTATCCTCCATTTGTAAGACCATTGTATAAGAGGCCTCATATCCCAATCCTCAATTTTTCAAGTCTAGGCATGAGATTGATACTCCCACGAAATCGCACAAAGCTCTCCTAGATTGAATCTCCCGAGATATTTCAACTTTGGAGGCAACTTGCTTCTAAAAATTGGACTACACTCCTTTGGAAAACCAATCATCTCTCCCTCCAAATTTTTGTTTGTTTGAGAACACATCCTTTGTACATTTCAAATATTTTGCATGCTTTGGATAGCTTCCACAATGGTAAAGTAATTTGTAATTTCTTCACAATGTCCATGAACTTCTTGTTCTCTTTGTCATTTTCCTTATTTTGGACACGTGAAGAGAATGGTGGAGGGGTAGGTTTCATTCATGACGACTTTTTTGTTCTTCTTTTCTACCAGAATTTTTGCATTGTTTTAATTAACTATTACCGAATAATTAACTTATTCAACAACTTCTTCTACCTCATTTGGCTTGGAGGTTAACTCTTTTTCCTTTGTAGAGGGAAAAGATGGGGGTAATTCATTCCCTCTCCTAAACGTAATAGCGTTACCCTCTGCATTCTTTTGCAGATTCTCGGTATTTAGTAATTTGAGATGCCTGATTTTCAAGAAATTTTAATCTTGCGGAATGCTCATTCATCCTCTCATTATCGGATTTCCACTGTTCTTGGCTTGACTTCAAATTCTCTTGAGTCATCATCATGATTGAATTCAATGTTTTTGTAAGAGCATTTAAGGCACCTTCTTGTGGATATTCGGGAAGTGCTTTTTGGAAAGGCTCTCAAATTAAGCATATTTAACGCGTTTTTGTCCTCCTTGGAATTGATTCTAAGGTTTTGATTGAAAATGGTTTCCTTGGGGGTGTGGTTGATAATTTCCTTGGTTTACCACCCCATTAGGATTTTACCACTGGAATTCAGGATAATTACGATTAGGTTTCATATAGCGTTGACCACCCGCATAGGGTTACCTCTATTAGATGTGAACGCTACGGATTCTTGGTTTCTTTTGCACTCATCCCAAGCATGATCAGTAACTCCATAATTAGAAAACCCATATAACTCTTGTACAACTTTTACCTTTTATTGTCTATTCTGGAATCCCTCTTTTACAACCAACGTCAATTGATTTACTTGATACTCTAATGTATAAAACTTGGCGTCCATTGTGACTCACTATTAACATGTAACCTACCTCTTTGTGCTCGTGATGCTGGCCAACTTCTTTCAGTGTCTATTATTCTCTAAATTGAGTGTTCGGCTTGAATTGGGTCCATTACAAAACCATCACCATCGAGATTATCAACTCTTAACCTTGAACTTTCATCAAGACCCTTGTAGAACATAGATAACTGCATCAAAAGGGTGTGACCATGAAGAGGGCACCTTGACAATTTTTGTTGGAACCTATTCTAAGTGTCCCCTAGACTTTTGGCTACGTCTTATTTAAAATCTGCAAGCTTAACTTGATCTTTCATACTCATACTTTACAGATAGAAACGACCTAAAAACCTTACTTGAAGTGCATCACAATCTAGGATTGTTTCTTATGGTTTTCTATCGAGTCACCCACTTGCACCTCCAGTCAAAAAGAATTGGAACATAAAGCAGTACATTTGTTCCCTTGTAACGCCTTGAGTGGTGTAGGCATCACAATTTTTCATGAACTTCTGGCTCATATAGGATCTTGGTGAGCGACTCTACTATAACTACCATAATTGATTAATTGATTCAACATCCCCATATCGGGCTTAAGTTGTGTGGATTGAATAGCTGGAGGGTGAATCCTTAAAGGTTGAACCAAAAAACGCACTCCCAACTCAGGGATACCTTGCACATTCTTGTTTTGACCATTTGGTGGATGGCCTCCATTCAAATTTGCATCTTGTTGATTGTTGTTGTTTTGAACATTTAACGTGGATTGGCTCCTATTGGTTGATTCACATGATTCTCGTTAACATTAACATCGTGTGGTGGATTCAGATTGGCCATCTCGCCTTGTACTCGTCTTTCTCTTCTTCTTTGGTCTCAAAGCAACCTCTTAGGATTTGAGAGCATACACCAAAACATATTAAGTTGTAGAGATACAAAAACAAAAATACAAAGTAAAACCAAAAACAAACTAAATACTTCTATACTAAATAACACAGAAAAATATAACAATATAGTCCTCGGCATAGGCGCCAAAAATTTGTCTACCCCCCGAGCGTGATGTGAAATTCAATACCAAGAAAAGGAGTAACGTACCCGCAAGTGTAGGGGCTGTTGGAAAGTAATAAATTGTGAAAGTAAAATTAGAATATCGTCTCCATAGGGACTACTAAAGTTAAATCGATGTGTCTCGAAAGTATAAAAATGTAGAGTTTGCAAAGGATAAATGGCAAGAAAGTACAACTAATATTTATTTGGTTTTTGATGATTACATATCTAATGTAATAAATGGAATTAAGAATTTAAATTAATACAAAATATGAACTAAAATAAAGTGCAATTAAATTTAATTAAAGATGAAGAAATTAGATGAGAAAGCTTGCTTGAGTCTTGCTAGTAATACCCTATGTAGCTAATCTAACGTTTCTATGAATAAGGGTGAAGTGCTAATTTCTCATTAGCCGGGATTCAAACGTCTTCCCAAATCCATTATGGGTTGATAGGAAGCTATCCTATGGGACTAGAGACCCCTATCGGGTGACCCTAAAAATGCTTTTGAATGCTAAAGGTTCAACCCTAACGGCTACTTGGCTAGTCGAGATATCTCGTTCACTAACGCACATCAAGAGTCTATGTGTTATATCTGAAATTAAACCCCTCATCCCAGGCGATAGCCTAATTACTTAAGATACTCTCTATTTGGACAAAATATGAATATTATTAGTTCAAACATATATTAAATGGATATAAAGTACACACTTCAATTAAATAAAATCCCATATTCAAGAAAACATTAAAAAGCTAACATAGGTTCACACAATCGCAAGTCTCAAGCAATGAGGGTTTACTTTGTAATTAAATATACAAAACCCAGAAAAACTAATGATTGAATCATGTTTAGAGCAAAAATAAAAGAAAATTACTCTAGGAAGCGGAATGAAATGGTGAATGGATGGTGAAGAATGATTGGGTTTTGTGGGAAACCCATTCTCCTTCTTCTTTCTGCTCTTCTCTGGGCGTTAAATTTTATGTAATGATTAGTGGTATTGAATTAGGATATTCTATGGTTCATATATACTAGCTAGAAACTTTTGGGGCCTCAATGGCCTAACTTAGATAGGTTAAAAATAGCTCAACCCATTTTAGCTAGTCTTGGACTAGTTCGAGTCATGATGGAAACAAATGGCATAACTTTATGCATCTCGACTTCGAATTGATTTTCGTCACTTATCACACATTACTGACCTCGATATTATTCAAATCAAAAGGAATTAAGTCCAAAGATCTAACCAATTAATCATGGTGTCTGAAAAAATTTGACATAAAGATTTTTCTGGTAAACGCTCTAACTTCCTAAAGTGACTTTAAGCTCCTTCCACGCCTTGGTTTGGGGTTTGACTTAACTTTTTGAATTATTCTCATAATTTTGGCATCTTGTGTAAACCATGTACCTTAAATCTACACACTTAACACACTGTTAAGGCACAAAAGCTCTATAAATAGCAGCATGACCAAAATAAGAGAGAAAAACACAATATGTCGAATACTAGGGAAAATCCCTCACTTAGGCCTAATAGACTCCGAAAAAGATGTCTCCTAAATAGTTTAATCTATCACAAAATAAGAAACATCAATTGTATTATGATCATCTGTAGGAACATCTATTGGGATGGAAATCGCCATAAATTATATGGAAAAAAATGTACTCCAAAAGATGAAGGTGGTCTTGGGCTTAAGGATTTAGAAGATTGCAATAAATAATTCCTTATGAAAATGTTGTGGAATATTGTTAGTAAAAAAGATGTACTTTGGATCAAATGGATTCATAGGAAATATCTCAAAAATGCTAATTTTTTGGTGTGGCAAGTTAAGAAGTTGGATTCACCTCTTGAAGCAAATTTGGGAGTTGAATAATAAGATTGAGATTTAGCTTGGGAGAAAGGGAGGAATAAATATTTTGTCTCGGTGGTTCTCCTCTACCAACGGTCTTTCTATTGTTGATGATTTTCCTACTGCTGAGCTTCATGGATTATATAAGATTGGATAGTAATACATGAGAAGTTTAAGACAAAGGATAAAATGAGTTACATGGAATTGGGTGGATAAAATGAGTTACATAGAGTTGGGTCCACTTTATGATTTGTGTGGTAAGGTGGTGTCGCCTAGGGTGTGATAAAAGTAAGATAATTATAAGTCAAGAAACAATGCACTCTCACCCTAGACAGGCACAGTAATGCAAGTATTACAGGACGTATGCAAGTTTTAATGATAAGAAAGTTCGTTCTCAGGGACTTAGTGTGTTATACGAACGGGTAGAAATAACGAGTAAGAAGTAATTAATTAAAAGACAGGAAATTAAAAGGAATAAAATTCGAAATTAAGAATTTAAACTAAGGAAAATTAAAGAAAATAAAATAAATACGAAGAAATATGAGATGAGAAGTATAGCTTAGGTTTTGCTAGTATGCACTAATCCTTCTAATTCTTTCTATTAAATCTAGTTAATAAGGGAGATAATTAACTCTTGTATACTTAGTCAGGATTCTAAATTCTCATACCTTAGACCTTGAGAGCGACTAAGGGGGCTACGGACACACCACGAGGCTGGTTCAAATAGGGTTATCAAGCGCTACCAAGGCCCTAAGCAATAAATTTTCATACATGGTGATAGTGATTAAATCATACCCTAATGACTATCTAGTTAGAATCAGTGTTGTCATAACCAATATCGACACTAGACGTTATGTGGTGTTTCAATAATTAGACACCCAGCTAAGGTGATCATCTAATTACTATTAAGAAAGCCTAAAGTGATCAGTTCTAGGACAGGCAATAAATCAAAACACATAAACATATATAAAGGTAAGAAGCTAATATCACATTAAAAGATATAATTCCCAAAGAAACTTAGATAGAAAGAAATTAGAATTCATAGATTATACATGATGCAAAACTCAAGCTATGGGAGGTTTAGTTCATACCTGAAGGAAATAAACTAAAAGAAATAATAAAAGACATCATCTTGCTCTCTACAATAACTTGGAAGAATAAAACCTTAAGAACTAATTACTATGAGGCAGGGATGATTTGCAAGTGATATAAGGGTGTATTTATAGGTGTTTAGAAGACCTAATTCTTTTTCTTGAAGGTAAGTAATGGACTCCAAGCCCAACTCAAATTCGTAACCCTAAAACATGAAATCAGGCCCGTTTTTGTTTTGGTCCTAGCAGCTTCAATACTCATCCGTTTGACGCGTATGAGTAGTCGAAATTCATCGTCTCGGAAAGATCTTCGACTTTTCTCTTGACCGTTTCTCCAAATTCCACACCAATCTTGAGATATAAGCTGATTTGTGGTCGTAGGTGCAGAAATTCAGGATTAAGACAACTTTTCCTTTTCCATGTTTTTAGCTTTTGTTTCCTTATCTCCAATTTCCATGCTTATCTCTTTCCATATCTTGTAGTCTTTGACTTAGACTCTAATTAATCTCCATAATTATCTTTAAATCTTCACACTAAATAAATAATTAAACCCAATATGCTCTAAAAATATTATTTTACTAAATCGAGACTCAAAATAGGAAAGTGCACTATTTCTCAAGAAAAACAATTAGAAATACTTCTAAATCACTAAAAATGATGTCTCATCCTAATATAAATCTATCACAAATGAGGAGACATCATAAGGACAATAAGTATATTTAATTTTAATGTGCTTTTGCTAGAGATATTTGAAATAAGATTAAAAATAAGTTTGGGATTGTTAAGGATATGAGTACATTGTTGAGTGAATTTAAGTGGCTCAAGAAGTTAAGGACTCGTGAAAATTGGAGAAGAAAAGCTTGGAGGATAATTTTTGTATCTAGTATATATTGTATTTGGAGAGCAAAAAATAATTTTACCATGAAATTCGAGCCTTCAACAAGGAAGCGGTTGTCAAGAAGTTTAAGTGTTATACCTTTTGTATGTTTTTCTCTTTTGTTCCCTCATCATGCCTTTCCGGATGATAGTAGGAGTCTATTTTATAATTCATTGAGGTCATTATTAGTGTGTATATATATATATATATATATATATATATAATCTTTCGTACCTAGGTAGGTGATATTTTGTATAATGTCAGTTTTTCCTTTCATATATACCATTTATCAACCAATAAATAAATAAAACATTTAAATAATACTAAACCATTGTTAGTATGGTGGGATAAGTGCAACAAAGTATTTCCCCTCATAAGAACACAATTTAGGCAAGAAAACGAACATGCAGTAAAAAAAATTTCTAGTAAAGATAGCCAAAATCCAACATCAGTCACCAAATGCCTAGTCTAGAAAACTGGGCCCTGTTAAAAAAGCGGCCCACAAGAACCTTGAACCTCTGCCTAGGGGACAACCCATTGTATTATCTTGGAAGATGACGAGAAAACATATTGCCATGTGCTTCCGCAATTGCTGATGGTAATTGCTGATTTAGAGTAACTTAATCATGGATTAAGCCTCTGAGTTGTAAAGGAGATTCGTGCCTTATCAAGTTACGAAGAATTATCAAGTTGAATGAGTTAATTCGGAGTTAAATTGAGAAAGTTACAACCGTTTTAGTGGAGGGTGTAAGCAGTTACGGGATTTGGACTTGAAGAGTGGACTTGGGCCATTAATTATTTTATCTATTCACTTAAAATAGCCCAAGTCCGAATTATTTAGTATTAATAGGCTTTTAACTTTTATTTTTACACACAATTCATTTTTTACACAAAGTCAAAGCGTCAGAGAAAAGAGCAGAAGCTAGGAAAAGGAAGAAGCCAAAAGCTAGAGAATTCACCTTCTCCAAATCAACACACAAATCCAACCTCCTAATTACGTATTTTATTTTATTTTCTTTATGTAAAACATGAATTCCTTAATTTTTATTTCTTTTGCTTTTACTTTAATTATGAGCTAAATTCCTTTTATACTTGAGAATCGCAACATGGGTTGAACCCTAACTAGTTTAATTATTATTTTTCCAATTTGGGATTTTAAGAGTTTAATTTGAATTAGTATTTTACGTTGGCTTTTATCTTGTGATTATTTATTATCTTTAGCATCATGAACTAGGGATAAGTTTTAGTATCTAGGCTATTCAATATAGTGGCGTATTAATCACCTTGACGGGGGGTTTAGATACAGAACTATGTATTTGTCGTTGGTATCCGCCAATGACCTTGACAGGCTTGACTAGCCAATAGCGAATGTGGTAAGTTTTAATCATCCGAAAGTGGTTTTAATCACCCTGACGGGGTTTAGAAGACCGTAGGAGAGCTTTTAGGTCCACCCTAACAAGGGCTAAGGGACTTTAGGATCCCGACTAGCGTAATAATAGTAATTCAACCCTTAAAGGAAGAAATTAATTAAGAAAGGTTGTGGTGAAACCCTAGCGTGACTCAAGTACTACTATTCTCTTGCGTCTACCTCCATTACTTGCATTATTTCCATTCTAGTTTAATTAATTTAATATTTAAATTATTTTGCATCTTAGTTTTAGAAAACCAAAACAAATATCATATCTTTTACTTTTTCGTATTTGCAATTATTCCACTATTTGATAACATTAGAGTCAACCTATTCTGTCCCTGCGAACGAACTTGATTATCATATATTACTTGGGACAACTGTACACTTGCAGTTAGTGGTTCCTCTATTCTTAGCATTTATTTTATAACACACAAGGACCCACCAAGTTTTCGGCGCCTCTGCCGGGGACGGTAGCGTGTGACCCCGGTGTTTATCCTTTGGTGTTTTAATTGCATTTTTATTTTTAGTTTTACGCTTTTCTTCGTTTTTGTTCTTTCTCGGGTCTTACAGGTTTGGTGTGTGTACTCAAAACTTGAGAGGTTAGTTCGAGAAAGAAACAGAAGAGAAAAAGAAGCAAGAGAACAAGCAAAGAGAGAAAGAGAAATGGAGGATTTGAATTTTCATCACGTTGAAGATCCTGGCGTTCAGTTGGATGCAAATGGCCAACCACTAGTACCGCCAATCATTCCTAATCCACCAGTTCTCAACAATCAACAAAATCATCCACCTATGCAACAAGCTCAACTCCCTATGTATTATGATCCATGGTTCGTACATGGTCCAGAGCAAGCTCCCTATTGCACTCCTGCTCTCGGTATTGGTCCTGCAAATATCAATGTTGCATGTTATAGACCCGACCCTGGTATGCTATCCCAATTTCAGAATTTTGGAAACTTTCGTGGAGTACTTGGAGAAGATCCTATTCATGCAGTTCATAAGTTTATGCAAATCTGCGATTCGTACATAAGGAGTGACCAAAGAGCAGATGTATTTTTCTAATTTCAGATTTTTCGTGATAGACATCTAGTGAATGGCACGATTCACAAGAACCTGAAACAATAAATACTTAGGATGAGCTACAAACAGCATTTTTGGATCGTTATTATCCGACGAATATGAGATTAGACGCACAGGTTGATTTGACATCATTTGTCCAAAAACAAGAAGAAAATTTGGAAAGATGTTGGACAAGTTTTCAGTCATGTTTGAGAAGAGTTCCTGACCATGGCCTCACAGAACAACAACAATTGAAAATCTTCTATAAAGGCTTATATGGAGGATCAAGAAAAGACCTCCATTTATTATGTGGTGGTGGATTCTTAAAGGTAGCTCCAGTACATGCTAAGATTATTTTAAATAGAACGGTAACGAATGAGAAAGCTTTGAATACAGTAAGAACACCTATCCGAGGTAGAAAAGAAAGTAATATGGGTATTGATGAGAAATTCTCCTCTTGGAGGATAAATTGAAGAGTGCATTGGAACAAAAAATGAAACAGCTCACTTTAGCTGTTAAAGAGGGGTTTTCAGGTAAGAAGGCAGGTGTTAGTGTTACTCAAGAGGTATATGGGTGTTCGAATTGTGGTGTTCAAGACCATGATTGGGAGCATTGTGAAAGTAACCCTGAAGCTGTGATGTTTGTTCCTAATAGAGGGAATTACAGTTCAAGTGGTCAAGGATACCAACCCAACAGAAACCATCCGGGTTTCCATATCTGAATCCCAATGGGGTAGCTAATCCTACTTATGCTTATCAGCCGCGTGCCCAAGGTAACAATTATCAACCTAGACCACAAAATAATTATCAAGGAGGACAAAATTATGGAAGTCATGTTCAGAGACAGCCTCCTCAAGATAATTACAATGATACCATGAATCAAATAGCCTTACCTGCTCAGAGAGATTAATGGAACTTCAGGCACAATCTATTCAGATTCAGCAAGCTTCTGAAGTTGCAATAAGTTAATGGGGAATCAAATAGCTTAGATGTCAAAACAGTTAAGTCAGCGTCCACAAGGGAAACTCCCTAGTGACACTGAAGTCCCGAGACAAGCCAAAGATTGTAATGCTATCACGTTAAGAAGTGGTAAGAAGCTCCCTCCACCTCCTTTTCCTGTTATGAAAGAGAAAGAAGTCACCAATAAAGAGAAACCGGTAAAAGAGGTGGAAGAAAAAGAAAATGAACTTGAAGTGGTAGAAGTGGAGAAGATTCTGGAAGTTCCAAAAAAGAAAGATGTTGTAGAAACCCGTCCTCCTCCACCTTTTCCCTCAAGAGTTCAGAAAAAAAGGAGATATGGCTGAATATCAGAGATTTTTGAATAGGTGAGAGGTCTTAACATTAACATTCTGTTGTTAGAAGCTATTAAAGATATACCGAAGTACGTGAAGTTTTTGAAGAGGGCCCTCACCAACAAGAGACATATTGTGATAATGAGATGATAGGGTTGCCAGAAGAGTGTAGCGCCATTTGTCAAAGTAAGTTGCCACCTAAGTTACTTGATCCTGGGAGTTATACGATTCTTATTTCAATTGGTAATGAGTGGCAAGGAAAAGCTCTATGCAATTTGGGTGCGAGTATCAATCTCATGCCCAAATCAATTTCCGATAAGTTGAAGATGGGTGATGTGAGACCTACCTATATGGTCATACAAATGGCTGATCGGTCCCTCGTATATCTTGAGGGACGAATCGAAGATGTCCTCGTCAAGGCAGGTACTTTAGTTTTTCCCGTAGATTTTGTTATTCTTGAGTACGACGCGGATAGGAATGTCCCCGTTATTTTTGGACGACCATTCCTAGCCACAGGGCGTATTTCAATAGATGTAGAAAACAGAGAATTAACTATGAGAATCCAAGACGAGGAGGTAAAGTTCAATATGTTTAGAGCTATGAAGTTTCCAGATGTTCCAGGAGATTGTTTTCAAATGGATATAGCAGAACATGCCACGCAAGAGGTATTTGATTGTTTTAATTATGATGAAATCTTGCAGGATGCTTTGACACTTGACTTACCTGAGATGATGGAAGAGATTTCCGAAACAGTGGCAGCTATCAATTCTGAGAATCCAAAATATAGGCATCCTGCCTATGAACCTATGAGAGAACCAGGGGAGATGGTCATTAAAAAGAAACCATCCATTGAATTTCCTCCGAAGTTAGAAGAAAAACCATTGCTAGCACACTTGAGGTATGCGTATTTAGGTACTAATGACACTTTACCTGTTATTGTTTCGGCAGTTTTAACAGGTGCTCAAGAACATAAACTGTTGCGTGTACTGAGAGCTAATAAAGAGGCGATTGGTTGGACTATTGCTGACATCAAAGGTATTAGTCCTTTCTATTGCCAACACAAAATCATTCTAGAAGATAATAGTGTACGCTCAGTTGAAGGCCAAGGGAGACTAATGTCAGCGATGAAATAAGTGGTGAAGAAAGAAGTTATTAAGCTGCTAGATGCGGGAATCATCTATCCCATAGCTATTTGTGAATGGGTAAGTCCAGTTCAATGCGTACCAAAGAAGAGTGGTATGACTACTATTTTAAATGCTCAGAATGAAGCCGTTTCCATGAAAACCGTTGTTGGTTGGAGGGTGTGTATGGATTATCATAAGTTGAACAAGGCGACCAGAAAAGACCACTTCCCTCTTCCTTTCATAGATCAGATGTTAGATAAATTGGCTGGTAAGGAATATTATTGCTTTTTGGATGGTTATTCAGGGTACAATGAAATCTATGTAGATCCAGCTGACCAACACAAAACCAGCTTTACATGTCCTTTTCGTACTTTTGCCTATCGGAGGATGCCATTTGGATTGTGTAATGCACCTGCTACTTTTCAGAGATGTATGATGGCGATTTTCTGTGGTATGATTGATAATTTCCTTAAGGTATTTATGGATGACTTTTCTATGTTTGGTGATAACTTTGATGAGTGTTTATAGAACTTGGAGAAGGTGTTAATTAGATGCAAGGAAACTGATTTGGTGTTAAACTGGGGAAAATGTCATTTTATGGTTCGTGAAGGTATAGTGTTGGGTCACAAGGTCTCAAGTGCAGGCTTAGAAGTTGATCGTGCTAAGATTGAGGTAATAAAAACTCTTCCCCCACCTATTTCTGTAAAAGGGGTGAGAAGCTTTTTAGGCCATGCTGGGTTTTATCGTCGTTTCATCGAAGATTTTTTCAAGATTTCAAAACCTTTGTGTAACTTACTCGAAAAGGAAACCAAATTCTTTTTTTATGAAGCTTGCATGAAGGCATTTCAAGATTTAAAGGAGAATCTTATTACTGCGCCTATTGTATTACACCCTGATTGGAAGATTCCATTTGAAGTTATGTGTGATGCTAGTGATTTAGCTATGGGTGTTGTGTTGGGTCAGAGAAAGGATAAGGTATTTCATTCTATCTATTATGCAAGTAAGACCTTCACTAGTGTCCAGGTTAATTATACGGTAACTGAGAATGAACTTTTAGCGGTTGTTTATGCCTTTGACAAATTTCTCTCCTATCTTCTTGGGGCGAAAATTGTTGTATTTACCGATCATTCCGCTATTAAGTACCTTATGGAGAAGAAAGATGCTAAGCCATGGTTAATTAGATGTGTTTTATTGCTTCAAGAGTTTTATTTATAGATTCGCGATCGAAATGGTTGTAATAATCAAGTTGCAGATCATTTGTCTCGTCTTGAAGGTTCTGAATCGAATAGTAGTCCTGAGTTAGTTAGAGAGGAGTTCCTAGATGAGAGTTTGTTTGCTATTTATAATGGAGCTCCTTGGTATGCAGATATTGCAAATCTTGTGGTGAATGTTTCTTTTCCTAAAGGAGCTACTTCATAAGACAAGAAGAGATTAATCAGTCGTGCTAAACAATTATTTTGGGAGGATCCTTTCCTATACAAAGTATGTGGTGACCAAATGGTAAGAAGATGCATACCTGAGAGTGATGTTTATTCAGTAGTTGCAGGTTGTCACGATTCACCCTATGGAGGATATTTCAAGGGCGACTGCACAGCTGCTAAGGTATTACAATCTGGTTTTTATTGGCCTACATTACATAAGGATTGTCATGAGTACGTTAAGAAATGTCATAGATGCCAGTTTACTGGTAATATATCCAAGAGGGATGAGATGCCACGTAACAATTTTCTTGAGGTAGAGATATTCGATGTTTGGGGTATTGATTTCATGGATCCCTTTATACCATCCAATGGAAATCAATACATCCTTTTAGTTGTTGATTACGTGTCTAAATGGGTAGAGGTTGTAGCTCTACCAATGAATGATTCACGAGTAGTAATTAAATTCTTGAAGTCTCATATCTTCACTAGACATGGTACACCTCGAGTTATTATCAGTGATGGAGGTTCACACTTTGTGAACAAGTATTTGAAGACAGTTCTAGAGAAGCATGGGATAAGACATCGTGTATCTACCGCTTATCATCCACAAGTCAATGGTCAAGCTGAGGTCTCTAATCGAGAGGTCAAATCCATATCAGAAAAGACTGTTGGCCCCACAAGAAAAGATTGGTCAACAAAGTTAGATAATGCATTGTGGGCTTATAGTACTGCGTTCAAAACTCCTATTGGTGCATCTCCGTATCGCATGGTTTATGGTAAGGCTTGTCACTTACCCCTTGAACTTGAATTAGGTGCATATTGGGCTATAGCGCAATTGAATTTAGATCCTACTTTAGCCGGTAAGAATCGTATGATGAAGTTGAATGAACTTGATGAGTTTCGATTACATACCTATGAGAATTCTAAGCTTTACAAAGAAAACACCAAGAGGTGGCATGATAATTGTATTCGTGTGAAGAAGTTTGAAGTTGGACAAAGGGTCCTTAAATACAACTCCAAGTTCAGTAATTATCCAGGTAAGTTGAGATCAAAATGGTCTGGGCCTTACGTTGTGACCAAAGTCACGCACCATGGAGCTATAGAAATTAAGCATCCAATCGAGCACCGCACCTTTATGGTGAATGGTCATTGATTGAAGATAGATCATGGAGGCGAGTATATAAATCGCTCGGAAGATCCACATCCCGGGGAGGTCATGTACCTCCTTGAAGCTCCTTAGAAGCGAGAGGTATCCCGTCGAGCTTAAAGACGTTAAACAAAAGCCAATTCATTGTATATTAGTTCAATGTTTTAGTATATATTAGAGTAATTGTTGTTGATTAGTGTTTATTTTTAAGAAATGAGAAAGGGTTGTTTTTTTTTATGATTTTAGGAGTACAAAAGTCATGAGTTTGGGGTTAAAAGAATGGAAAAATTGGAATTTTTAGGTAGCATTCCAGGGGCTAACAGGGAACCCGATTGCTAGCTAACCGGGAACCCGGTTAGCACGTTGATGTCTACCTGCCTCACGCAAGAAGGCCGCATCTGAATTTGCGCCAGCGACGGCGATCGGGAACCTGTTTGCCAGCTGACCGGGAATCCAGTGGTGGCGTTGTAAGATCCCAAACTCTCTGACCCCTGCGTAAGATAAGACACAAGGGGTTGCGTCTAGCTGGAGCCAGATTCCCGTTGTCGACACAGACCGGGAACCCGGTTGTGAGCTGACCGGGACCCCGGTCATGAAGTCCAACTCTCTGACCCCTGCGTGTGCTCAAACGCAAGGAGGTTGCATACAGGTAAAAAAAATTGGTAATTTATTTTCACCGTCACAATGACACAAACCGGGAACCCGGTTATCGTCAGTGTTAGGCAGTTTTGGGCAACCTAAAACCTATATTTTTACCTTCCTTCTCAAGTTAGCCTCCACATCCGTTTTTAGTATTACACCACTCAGAAAATCATCATCAAAACAGCTTTTAATTATCAAATCCTTCCCTTTTTCACCCTATAAACACATAATCAACTCACAATCTTTCCAAAACACCACCAATTTCCAACATTTCTTCAAGATTCCTCCTTCATCCAAACCATTAATTGAACTATTAAACCTCTCAAATCACATAATATAATCCTTACCCATCTCATATCTCGCCTTAATATCCCTCCTTCTATCCTCAAAACATCAAATTTCGAAACTTTTCTCTTTTTTTCGACTTTTTGAAGTTTTGAGTTTGGGGTGAGAAGCCATGACAAACTGGACAGATTCTTTCAGTTATACTCAAAGAAATACTCCAAGAACAAGAAACAACCCTGGTGCTACACAAGAGAGAGCTATTGAGATTTCAGATTCAGGTCCTAAACGCAAGATTGAAGAGGTTAAGACTGCTATGAAGAGGAAAGAAAACCCAAGTGAGGCTACTCCTGCTAAGCCTACCTTGGTTGATGAAGAAGAAGAGATTGAAGAGTAAATTCCCAAAGAACCCGTTTTAGAACCAAGATATACCCGAAGAAAGACTATGGCACAGAAACCGAAGAGAGTTGCGATGACTTGGGCTGATCAAGTTCGTGACAGAATTAATTATTTGAAATTTTTTGTTGAGAAAGGATTCCCTAGAAGTATTATGAGCAATGAATTTAGGAGTTATGCAACCACTTGTGATAAGTTTGGATGGACAGAATTGAGACTCAGGGATCTTACTTATATCCCTACCTTGGTGCGTGATTTCTATGAACGATTGTCTTTCTCAAATAAACAGTCAATTATCATTCACAAAAAGGTACTACCCTTCTCAATTGATCTTATTCGCAAAACTTTGAAATTACCAAACATCACTGAGCCTTCCCAATATCAAGAAAAGCTTAACGATCCATCTTTTAATTGGGAATCTCTTTGGGACAAAGTTTTAATTAATGGAAAACGTCCTATTCCAACTGTTGAGAGATATGTTGGGCAAGTTTATAGTAGTTATTTATTACCTTGTGCTAAGGTATGGTCCCGTTTCGTTATTCCCACCTTCTTTGGCATCACTCACACTTCCGAATTGAAAAAGGAGCATGCTATCTTTATAAAGTGTATTATTGAGGACGAAGGTATGGTCGCGTTTCGTCATTCCCAACTCTTTCTCATTTAGTAGTGTATATTAGTTTAATTGTTGTATCGAGTCTTTTCGAGTCGTGGGGACACGACTCATTTTGAGTTTGGGGTGGGGTTCGTTGCCTCCGATTGATGGCTAAATCACTTGCTAAATTTCCGTAAATCGATAAGGAACATATTATCTTCAAAGGTCAGCGGCTAAATCAACTTGTAAGTGCCTCGAAATCAGCAATCTTCGGCCTGTTTTCCAGATTTGCAGCTCCAAAATATAATTGTTTCGGGATTTATCTTCAAGCTTTGACTCCATATCACGATCTTTGACTCTCTTCTCGGATTCCTTTCCTAGCTAATATTCAAAACCTACAAACTTTTCACTAAAATACACAAGATTACGCGCAAAAGTTTAATACATAAAAAATACTAGAAATAAAATAGGAATTTCGGATTATTGCATTTTTAACTCAAAAGTCTATCAAAATATTCAATTAAACATAAAAAATGATGTCTCCCAAGGGTCGAAAATAAAAACAATTAGGGAGACATCAAGAGCCCCAACTCAAACCTTTGTCGTCCCGACAAAGTAAAACAAAACAACACAAAGGGGTAGAAGTAAACGTAAGAACAAATAGAAGCTAGCAAATACACCTAAAGCAATTCTTAAGATAAATCTCATATAGCAAACTCTAGAAACTAATATACACATACATCTATAATGCAAAATCAAACACAAATAATCTCAATCATAAAATTAAAGTCGCAATGTTTGAAGATGTACTCATCTCTGTATGATGGCTATAGGGTGTTCCTCAATCCTAAATCGCTTTGAACGCTCCACCTACTATATTCCCTATCAACAGAATCATAAATTCACTATGCACTTAGGAATCACGAGGTCTTTATGGTTTTAATATTGGCTTAAGGACGGTATGGATGTATATTTGGTAAATTTGAAGTGAGCTTTTGGCTCTCTCCTCACTTACCATCAACAAATGTCCTCGAGTTTGAGTTTACGCTCACAAATGTTCTCACTCACCCATTTACGCAACAATTTAGCGTCCCATGTCTATCCATTACAAATAAGATGATTTTTCAGAAAAATTCCACTTTGCCGGATGTTTATTCTTTCATCTTTTTCTTTTTCTCTTTTTTTTTCTTGTACAGTTGCAAACCGTGTTCCCGGTTTTGCGAAACCGGGTTCCCGATTTCTACTGTAATGGATTTTCAAATTTTTATTTTTCCTTTCTTTTTCATTTTTTCTCATTCCCGGCAAAGGGTTCCAAGTGTATATCATCTGCAATTGTGCTACAATACAAAGCACATCAATCCCTACCCAATAAATTCCCCATAAGTGGACCCACCACCCCAAACTCAAGCTCAAGACATGTCTCAGGATCGTGTATCAAGTGAGGGTCATATGGTCATGCCTAATAATCTAAGGGATAATGGCTTATATCGTGGCTATAAAGAAAAGGCTAAAGGCTCAGAGTGGGCTAAGACGAGTAATATTTAATAAAGGGGATAGAAGGCTAAAAAGGTCACAAATGGCTAACAAAGAACTGCCCCTATGATTTTCCTAAGTACATAGTTCGTCTTTAGTTCATATCTAGGTGGGTTCTCTACTAATTAGGATTTCACGTTCTACACACCAAACATATTCCTTAAGTACAAGCTTACTTCATTTGCATTGTTCATTAATTTTTCCTATCAATTACCTATGTTTGCATGCAATTCTAAATGCGTTTTATATCAATCCCTAAAGTCCACTATTTACTATCATAGATTCATCAAAAGTATGCTAAAGGGATATTTATAATCTTCTACAGTCAAACGCAACTCCGAAAATTATTTTATTGAAAGCAAATAAAAACTGGGATGAGGCAACGAACCCCACCCCAAACTCAAAATGAGTCGTGTCCCCACGACTCGGAAAGACTCAAAGCAATAAAATAATCTACACTAAATGAGAAGGATTAGAAAACGTATCTCAACCAGCGCGTGGCTGGTTATCGGTGTTGCGTCCATGAACCTTATCTCGCGTTTAGACATCGTAAGTTGCGTTTTGATAGGATAAAGTTCAGCTTGTTTCTAACGTTTCCCAAAATAACAATCATCGCATCCGGATTTTCTTCCAACACTTTAATCTTCGATTCCAACTCATCATTGGATTAATCTTTTCCTCACTTTCTGGTTCATCAATCAATTTCCTCTTCTTCGGATTAGCCTTAACAGATATTCTTTCCTCTTGGATGCAGCTTTAACCTCGGATTAGGAATCTTAACAGCTTGTTCTTGAATAACACCAAAAGTGTTTATGTTTCTAGGAGACTTCCTTCGATAAGTGCACATGAAATCGATTCTGCTAGCCCTCTCGTTCCACCCCAAACTCAAAACTTCAAATAGTGAAAAGCTTAGAGAACAGCTTAGAACTTTGAGGTTTTGAGGTTTAAAATTTGAAGATTATGGTGGGTTATGAGATGGGTAAAAGCTAATTTATGTGGGGGGAGAGGGAATATGGTTTAATTTGAAGTTCGGATGAAGAACAATTGGAGAAAAGTGGGGACTTTATGGTGTTTGGATAGGAGATGAGGTGGTTGTATGTTTTCGTGGTGAAAGAGGGTAATATTTGATGATTGTGTAGTTGTAGAAGATGATTTTCGGGAAATTCTGGGTTTTGGAAGTGTTTTTGGAGGCTGCTTTGAAGAAAGAGGTAAAAATCTAGGGCTAAAAAGCTGAAAACCGGCCTGTCACAGAAGAAACCGGGTTCCCGGTTTCGCGTCGCTGTGTCGGCGCGAAAAAATAAAAATTTTGTAATTTTTTTTGGCAAATGGCTGGACCCCAAAACGCTGGGTCAGAAAGTTCTCCTCATGAAACCGGGTACCCGGTTTGTGCGAAACCGGGATCCCAGTTTGCGTTGATGGCACCGGTGGAGACGCAACCCAAGACGCAGCGAAGGGCTAACCCCAAAACGCTGGGTCAGAACTCTCGAATTTTCCAGCTCTCGAAACCGGGTACCCGGTTTGTTCAAACCGGGGCCTCGGTTCGCGTCGATGCGCGAATGGACACGCGGCCTCTTGCGTCTCATGGTTGGTTACCAGCGTCGCAACCGGGTACCCGGTTTTGCCCCTGGAAAACCACCCATTTTTCTTCTATTTTCGCTCTTTCGACCCCAAACTCATGACCTTTTTACCCCTGAAATTATCAAAAACAACTACCCTTCCTCATTTCTTACTAATAAACATTAAATTTACGAAAATCAAACATATTTAAACTACGAAAAATAAAAACGTAAACTAATATACAAGAAATGGCTTTTGTTTAACGTCGTTAAGCTCGACGGGTTACCTCATTCATTAGTCATTGACATAACCTCCCCAGCAGTGAGTGAGGTTGTCAATATTTGCAACTCGAAATTTACATCCCTTAGCTTTTATGCCCACTAGTTTATCTGAGATAACCTTCGTGACCATGAATGGTCCTAGCCAAGAACTTTTTGATTCACGTACCTTTGGAGGGGGTTCTGGTTTCTTCATAGCTACTTCTTCACCTACTTTGAACCCCTTTTTCTTTCTTTCTTTCTTTCTTAGGTTCCCTCGGAACCTTCGTGGCACGTGCTTTCTCTTTCTTCTTCGCATGATTGAGTTGTGGATTTTTAGGGTATGGAGGAGCTTTAATTGGTGGTTTCTTTCGTAGCTCTTTCCCATCCACCCCTAGCGTATCCACAACATTAATTTGCTCCTTTCTTACCGGTTCCATTACATCTAGACGAAAGCATTCTTCTTTGGAATCCGGAAATCTCATAGGTCTGAACACGTTAAACTTCATTTCCTCGTCTTGGAATCTCATAATCATCTCTCCGTTTTCTACATCAATTAATGTACGCCCCGTGGCTAGAATGGTCTTCCCAAAATAATGGGGACATTCCTATCCGCGTCGTAATCAAGTATAATGAAATCAGCGGGAAAAATTAACGTACCTGCCTTAACGAGGAAATCTTCGATTCGGCCTTCCGGATGTGCAAGAGATCGATCCGCCATTTGCAAGACCATAGAAGTAGGTCTTGCTTCTCCAATTTTTGGTTTATCAAAGATCGATATGGGCATAAGATTTATGCTTGCACCCAAATCGCATAGTGCTTTACCTTTCCATTCTTCTCCAATCGATATCGGAATTGTGAAACTCCTAGGATCAAGTAACTTTGGAGGCAATTTACTTTGACAAATCGCACTACATTCTTCAGGAAGACCAATCATCTCATTATCACAGTATGGCCTTTTGTTAGTGAGGGCTCTCTTCAAAAATTTCGTGGACTTGGGAATATCTCGGATAGCTTCCAACAACGGGATGTTAATACTAAGGCCTCTCACTTTATTAAAGAACTTCTGAAAATCGGCCAAATCACCCTTTTTCTGAACTCGAGATGGAAACGGTGGGGGAGGGCGATTACTCATAACATCATCTTACTTCTTTGAAATTTCACTCGGCCTCTCTATTTCTTTATACTCAACGTCTTTCTCTTTCTCACCCACATCCTTTTCTTTTCTTGGAACTTCTTTCTCTTTCATAACAGGAAAAGGAGGTGGAGGAAGGTTCTTACCACTTCTGAGAGTAACAGCTTTGCAATCTTCATGTTGTCTCGGATTTTCTGTGTCACTAGGGAGTTGCCCTTATGGACGTTGATTAAGCTGTTTTGTGATTTGATCCATTTGGTTCTGTAATAGTTTAATACTCGCGTCAGACACTTGTTGATTCTGAATAGCTTGCGTCTGGAGGGAAATGAGGTTCTCAACGGTTTTCTGAAGGGTAATCACACCTTCTTGTGGTTGGGCAGGTAAGGCTTTTTGGTTCATGGTTTCATTGTAAGTGTCTTGAGGAGCTTGTCTTTGCACATAGTTTCCTTGATTCTGTCCTCCTTGATAATTATTATGTGGTCTTGGGTTGAAGTTGTTACCTTGGGGACGCGGCTGATACGCATATGTAGGATTCACGGCCCCATTAGGATTTGAGTATTGAAACCCAGGATGGTTTCTGTTAGGCTGATATCCATTACCACTTGAATTAAAGTTTCCTCTGTTGGAGACAAACATCACAGGCTCTTGATTATTCGGACAACTCTCCTCATCATGATCATTTACACCACAATACGAACACATATAAACTTCTTGTGCAGCTTGCACAGCTACCTTCTTACCCGAAAATCCTTCTTTTACAGCTAAAGTGAGCTGTTTTAATTGTTGCTCTATGGTGGTTTGAATCTTGTTCTCGAGGGTAGCGAACTTTTCTTCGATATTAATTTTATTCACTCCTTTAACTGGGGTTCTTACTGAATTCCATCCAACTTCATTTTTTACCGTTCTCTCTAGGATGAGTTTCACATGAGCAGGTTGAACTTGTAAAAACCCAGCACCACATAGCAAATCTAAGTCTTTTCTTGAAGTCCCATCAAGACCTTTGTAGAAAATTTTTAGCTGTTGTTCTTCTGAAAGGTCATGATCGGGGACTCTACGTAAGCACATCTGAAATCTTGTCCAGCTTTTACCCAAAGTTTCATTGATCATCTAACCGCATGTTACTTGGGTAATACCTGTCAAAGAAAGCAGTTTCTAGTTGATCCCAATATGTTATCTTCGTAGTGTATCATGCCATTCACTTGCTCCATCAATAACGAAAAATCGAAACGCAAAAAAATACATTTGTTCCTTCGAAACCCCTTGTGTGATATAAGAATCACATATCTGCTTGAATTTCTGTACTGCTCGGACGGGATCTTCTCCAGCTTTACCACGAAAGTTTCCAAAACTTTGGAATTGAGCTAACATACCCGAATCTGGACGAAACCTCGGAACATCTATATCTGGAGCACCTAACCCTAGAGCAGGAGCACGGAATGGAACTTCTTTTGGACCATTAACAAACCAGGGATCTTGGTTATTTGCCATTTCTTTTTCCTCTTTTTCTTGTTCTCTTCTTTTCTTATTTGCAAGTCTGATTAACGAATCTGGATTATCAAGGATTTGAACTTGTGGTTCAAATCTAAGTTTTCTTCGCATGCACCAAACCTAAAAATTCTGAAAGAGAAGAACAAACAAAAAGCGTAAAACTGATAAAAATAAATGCAACTATCACTAAAGGATAAACACCGTGGTCACACGCTACCGTCCTCGGCAGCGGCGCCAAAAACTTGGTGGTCCTTTGTGTGTTCTAAAATAAATGCAAAAAGTAATTGAACCACAACCGCAAGTGTACGGTTGTCCCAAGTAATAATAGTGATAACAGATTCGTTCTTAGGGACGGTTGGTTAACTACAATGCTTATCAGATAATGAATGGTTGCACTTATGAAAGCAGATAAAAGATATAATGATTGGTTGGTTGTTTGTATTAATTCTAAGTAATGAAAGACTAAAGTAAAAATGCAAATAAATACTAAGACGCAAGTAAATGAAGGTAAGACGCAAATATGAGAAGGCGGTACTTGAGAGACGCAAGGGATCCTCCTAATTCTATTTCGTAACATATGTTGTTTAAGGGTTAAATTGGTGAATTAACATTGGCCGGGATTCTAAATTCCTTGTACCCCCGTTAGGGTGGACTACAAGGCTATTCTAGAGTGTCACTAGTCCCGTCAGGGTAAATATGATCCACTTTCGAATGATTAAGTAAGTCTACCACATTGGCCCTAAAATTAACTAAGCTCGACAGAGTCAAATACTTTCTATTTTAGATTGAGTAATTAAGTCCGTACCTAAACCCTCCGTCAGGATGATCCACACGCCACATATGTGGAATAGCCTAGATACTAACACCTGTTCTTGGTTAATTACTCTGAAAACAGTAAATAATTTCAAATTACAGAAAAATGTAAAAGACCCAATTTAATTTAATTTATTAAAAACCCAAATTCAGACATATGAAATTCAACAGAATAGGGATTCACCCGTTATGCATTCTCAAGTACTATGAATAAATTAGCTCATGATAAAAGAAATCAAAACTAAATTAAAAGAAAGGGAACTCATAATGTTTTACCGAATTAAAAAAAAAAAGAAAACCTAATTTCCGGAATCGGATTTGGCTTAGAATGGAGATATAGACACTCTCCAGCTCTACAGCTTTCTTCTTCTTCCTTCGTCGACTTCTCTCTGATGCTTCTGCTTATGAATAATGAGTTCTATGAAAAATAGAAGTCAAAAGCTCATTTTATATTAAGAAAAACGGATTAGGCCTTGGTCTTAATATTAAATCACTAATTAAATGCCCAAGTCCATTTTCTACGCCCAAAATCCCGTAGCTGCTGCACCACCTCCACTAAAACAGCTCTAGCCGATTCGTTATAACTCCGATTGACCTGAAATCACTTGCTAAATTTCCGTAACTTGATAAGGAACATATTCTCTTCAAAGGTCAGCGGATAAATCAACTCGTAAGTGCCTCGAAATCAGAAATCTTTGGCCTGTTTTCCAGATTTGCAGCTCCAAAATATAATTCTTCCGGGATTTATCTTCAATCTTTGACTCCATATCACGATCTTTGATTCTCTTCTCGGATTCCTTTCCTAGCTAATATTCAAAACCTACAAACTTTTCACTAAAATACACAAGTTTACGCGCAAAAGTTTAATAAATCAAAAATACTAGAAATAAAATAGGAATTCCGGATTATTGCATTTTTAACTCAAAAGTCTATCAAAATATTCAATTAAACATCAAAAATGATGTCTCCCAAGGGTCGAAAATAAGAACAATTAGGGAGATATCAAGACCTTCAACTCAAACCTTTGTCGTCCCGACAAAGTAAAACAAAACAACACAAAGGGGTAGAAGTAAACGTAAGAACAAATAGAAGCTAGCAAATACACTTAAAGCAATTCTTAAGATAAATCTCATATAGCAAACTCTAGAAACTAATATACAATACATCTATAATGTAAAATCAAACACAAATAATCTCAATCATAAAATTAAAGTCGCAATGCTTGAAGATTACACTTGTACTCATCTCTGTATGATGGCTATATGGTGTTCCTCAATCCTAAATCGCTTTGAACGCTCCACCTAGTATATTCCCTATCAATAGAATCATAAATTCACTATGCACTTAGGAATCACGAGGTCTTTATGGTTTTAATATTGTCTTAAGGATGGTGTGGATGTATATTTGGTAAATTTGAAGTGAGCTTTTGGCTCTCTCCTCGCTTACCATCAACAAATGTCCTCGAGCTTGAGTTTACGCTCACAAATGTTTTCACTCACCCATTTACGTAACAATTTAGCATCCCATGTCTACCCATTACAAATAAGATGATTTTTCAGAAAAATTCCACTTTGCCGGATGTTTATTCTTTCATTTTTTTTCTTTTTCTCTTTTTTTTCTTATACAGTTGCAAACGGTGTTCCCGGTTTTGCGAAACCGGGTTCCCGATTTCTACTGTAATGGATTTTCGAATTTTTATTTTTTCTTTCTTTTTCATTTTTTCTCATCCCCGGCAAAGGGTTCCAAGTGTATATCATCTGCAATTGTGCTACAATACAAAGCACATCAATCCCTACCCAATAAATTCCCCATAAGTGGACCCACCACCCAAAACTCAAGCTCGAGACATGTCTCAGGATCGTGTATCAAGTGAGGGTCATATGGTCATGCCTAATAATCTAAGGGATAATGTCTAATATCGTGGCTACAAAGAAAAGGCTAAAGGCTCAGAGTGGGCTAAGACGGATAATATTTAATAAAGCGGATAGAAGGCTAAAAAGGTCACAAATGGCTAACAAAGAACTGCCCCTATCATTTTCCTAAGTACATAGTTCGTCTTTAGTTCATATCTATGTGGGTTCTCTACTAATTAGGATTTCACGTTCTACACACCAAACATATTCCTTAAGTACAAGCTTACTTCATTTGCATTGTTCATTAATTTTTCCTATCAATTACCTATGTTTGCATGCATTGTTCATTAATTTTTCCTATCAATTACCTATTACCTATAAATAGGAGCTCCCACTATGTAATCTGTACTCTCTCTGATAATAAAACGAGTGGCTACTCTTTCTTTCTCTACCGTTCGTAACACTTTTGACTTTAATTTTTACACACAATTCATTTTTACACAAAGTCAGAGTGTCAGAGAGAAGAGCAGAAGCAAGGAAAAAGAAGAAGCCAAGAGCTGGAGAATTCACCTTTTCCAAATCAATAGCGAAATCCAACCTCCTAAGTAGGTCTATATTTTATTCTGTTTCTGTAAAACATGAATTCCTCAATTTTTATTTATTTTGCTTTCTGTAAAACATGAGCTAAATTCCTTTTGTACTTGAGAATCGCAACATGGGTTGAACCCTAACTAGTTTAATTATTGTTTTTCCAATTTGGGATTTTAAGAATTCAATTTGAATTAGTATTTTATGTTGTCTTTTATCTTGTGATTATTTATTATATTTAGCGTCATGAACTAAGGATAAGTTTTAGTATCTAGGCTATTCAATATAGTGGTGTATTGATCACCTTGACGGGAGGTTTAGATACAGAACTAGGTATTTCCGTTGGTATCCGCCAATGACCTTGACAGGCTTGACTAGACAATAGACAATGTGGTAAGTTTTAATCATCTGAAAGTGGTTTTAATCACCCTGACGGGGTTTAGAAGACCGTAGGAGAGCTTTTAGGTCCACTCTGACGGGGGCTAAGAGACTTTAGAATCCCGACTAGCATAAAAATAGTAATTCAACCCTTAAAGGAAGACATTAATTAAGAAAGTTTGTGGGGAAACCCTAGCGTGACTCAAGTACTACTTTTCTCTTGTGTCTACCTCAATTACTTGCATTATTTCCATTCTAGTTTAATTAATTTTATATTTGAATTATTTGCATCTTAGTTTTAGAAAACCAAAACAAATATCATATCTTTTACTTTTTCGTATTTGCAATTATTCCACTATTTGATAACATTAGAGTCAACCTATTCCGTCCCTGCGAACGAATTTGATTATCATATATAACTTGGGACAACTGTACAGTTGTAGTTAGTGGTTCCTCTATTCTTAGCATTTTTTATGACATACAAGGACCCACCAGTTGTCCGAACAGATAAAAGCTATAATACTTGGAGAGAGACCCCCCCTATGATGGAAGCCTCAATATCTTCCCTATCTTCTCCATTTATGGACAAATCTACCACACAAGATTTGAAGTAATACGTTGTCTTGCGTTTTGTTTGTCCAAACTCACGTTCCAATGTCGGTTGGTTCAGCCGCTGACATAAACAATGCGTCGCACATAATAATAATTTGCGCATTTCGAAGTTTAGCATAATTCTAATCTGGGGTGTCCAATGCTCCCTATCGATTTGCAGAATTACTATTCATGTTGCTCCATTAGTTGTCGAAAGGGTCAGTCACCTAGGTATTGGTTTCCCGAATTGCAACCCAGGCTCCTATGCCACATTCTCGTGACTAGACTTTATTTTTCACTTCCAAATATTCCAAATATTCCAAATCATCAACATAATGTAATAATGATTAGGTCTCATCCACTAGACTCCAACTCCTTGGAAACTTTGATGATCCAGTCTCCCATAGTTCCCAAAACATTTTCCCTAATTCCTATCTGCAGTTTCGAGCCTGCCCAGATCTGCTTGCACACTTGACAAGACATCAACAGGTGATTAACAATCTTTGATCGTTCATCGCACTAGTATAGGAATCGTCCTTGAAACACCGCCATTTTTTTAGATTTTTTTTATAGGAAGAATGTATCTGTAGGCCTTCCATGAAAAAATCTGGACCTTTTTCTATACGCTAGATTTCCAGATAGCCTCCCACACTCTCCTGTTTTTGGATTCCCCTTAGCAGAGGACTACACGCTTTCCACATCTTTGTTGTTTGTTAGCATTAGATATCTAGATTTGGTTGTGTATTCTCTAGTTCTAGTATGCGGCCAAACGAACATGTCTTGTCCTCGAAGTTGTAGAATTGTCATATTCTCGACATCGATTTTACAGGCTCCAAAAAAGTCGCATCCAAAATATCAACATCCCACGCATCTTCTTTCTACCTCATTAATTGATCAACGGTATCAAGATCGCGTTGAGAAAGTTTCTCCAATGTGTATCCTGATTTTAGACACTTCAGTTTCTAGATGTTGGTACTTTCTCTGTTCCCCATCTGGATGATTCTTTCTTGTCGCAACACATCCTCACTTCTAAAATGCTAGCCCACGCCCATGATCGGCTTGTCTTAGTTTTACATCGCGGAAGACTTGATTGGGGTAGTAGATACCTTTGAATAGCTTGGCCGCTAGATAATATGGCTTCTGCAACAGTCTCCATGCTTAGGTCGCTAGAAGTGTCGTGTTCATCCATTTGAGGTCCCTAAACCCCATCCCTCCAGTGAAGAAAAACCACTGTCTTTCTCCGAGTAGCCTTCGGGTATCTTTCCTAAAACAAATAGAAGATTTCCCAAAATTTACCCGATGCCCAGAGGCTACATAGTAAGTTTCATTACATTATTGAAATTCGTGAATCTCTCTCCCTTTCAGGCGTTAGAAAAAATGAAGAGTTACCTACAAAAGGCAAGTGTGACAGAGTGGGGAAATTCCTAGTAATTTGGATCCGTCTACTAACCTTTCGTTCAACTTTATCACCTATAAGCAAATAAGAGATTCCATCATAAGCAAAAATAAAAGTGGAGACAAGGGGTCTCCCTAGTGTAAGCCCCGACTAGGGACAAAATTAAGTAATCTCTCGCAATTAATATTAATTTGAAAAGACATAGTCGAGATGAATTTTTTAATCCAGTGAATCCAATTCTGGTGAAATCCCAATTTCTCAAGCACTTACAAAATAATTTACCATCTTACCTAGTCGTAGGCCCTAGCCATATCAAGTTTAATGGCTTCTAGGTGGTGATCTCTTTTATTTTTCCTCTTCATAAAGAAAGAGACTTCTAGTGCAATTAAATGTTGTTCTGGATTGCTCGACCTTTAGTAAAAGTCGATTGAGTGGACGTAGTCAAGTAATTTATAAATCCCATTGACTTGTTGGCAAAATGTTTTGAGATAATCCTGTAACCGAAATTAATATACGAAATAAGCATGTGATCGCCTACAACTTCTTGGATATCCCCCTTAGGCATAAGAGTGATTAGTGTCTTATGAAACTCTTCTAGTGATATGTTGTTGTTAAAGATATCTTTCACCATCAGAAGAACATCCTCCTTGATGATGTCCCAATATTCATGATAGAATTTACCAAGTCCATCTAGGTTTGGAGCCTTGCCTGGGGCCATGTCAAATACAGCTTTCTGGACTTCTTCCATAGTTGGTTCCCAGATTCACAGGTCATTAATATTACTAGTTACTTTTGGGGTGATGGGTCTCACTTCGTCTGTCATATGCGTTCCAACTTATTTGGTGAACACATTTCTGCAAAAGGAAGAAAAGTTAGATTTGATTTCATTGTTCGAATTGGTCCAGTTCTTGCTGGTATCTTTGATACTCGAAATTTTATTATTATTTCTCCTCTAGGTGGCCGTAACAAAAAAAAATACTTTGTATTCTTGTCTCCACACTTAATCCACAATTTTCTTGCCATGTCCGCCTAATATTTCTTTTCTCTTGCCCAAACTTGATTAAGTTGTTCCCTAACTATAGACTCATCCTCGTCGGACCAAAGTGTCCAAGGTCCACTCTTAATTATTGTTAGCTCCTGCTCCAGCTCTAATGTCTTCCATTTATCATTATTTAATCTTAGTTGGACACATCATTTTAGGTGTATTTATTAGGTTATAAGTCGATTTTCTCATGATTTAGTACACTTTCCTATTTCGTGTCTTGATTTAATTATTTATTATTTTTTGAGCATATTGGGTTTAATTGTTTGTTAATTGTGAATCTCTAAAGATATATGGTAATTAATTAGAGGCCAAGTTAATTCTAAGAGATAAAGGAAAGAGGATAAACATGGAAATTGGAGATAAAGGCAAGAAATATGAAAAAGGAAAAGATAAAGTTGCCAAATAAATCTGAATTCCAACAGCTACGACCAAAAAAGGGCTTATATCTCAAACTTGGTTAGTAATTTGGAAGAATAGTCTAAAGAAAAGTTAAAGATCTTTCCGAGACGATCAGTTTCGACTATTGTAACGCGTCAAACAGATAAGTATTGAA
This sequence comes from Nemophila menziesii, assembly GCA_029959085.1. Taxonomy (NCBI): domain Eukaryota; kingdom Viridiplantae; phylum Streptophyta; class Magnoliopsida; order Boraginales; family Hydrophyllaceae; genus Nemophila; species Nemophila menziesii. The sequence goes on along the minus strand of JARWIR010000023.1, from coordinate 5,369,096 downwards.
TCAGTTACGGCCAAAACAAAATAGCATCAGAATATCCGTTTGGGAAGTAAGAAGCCCCTTACCTTTTCTATATTTTAGAGTTACGAATTTGAGTTGGGCTAGGAGTTCAATACCTATATTATACTCCAAGAAACGTTTTAGGGTTTCCTATACCCTATAAATACACCCTCTTATCATAAGAAAATCATCATTGGCAACCCTTAAGCCAAGAGGAAGCATACAACACAAGAGAAGAGGTCTGGAAGGAGCTGATCACCATATCATGTCTTCTTCAACCTTTAAATTTGTAATTTATTCTTTTTCTTTCTATAGTATGAACTAAATAATTTTAGTTTGAGATTTAGCATATATGTATGAACCCTAGTTTTTCTATCTGATTTGGGATACATCGTATTTAATTTGAATTCATGTTTTATTCTCTGTCTATGTGTTTTGATTTATTGTCTATTTTCCTTGCGGTGTATAACGTATAGGATTACCTTAATAGTAGTTAGATGGTCACCCGGAAGGGGTGTCTAATTATTGAAACACCACATAACGTCTAGAACAAGGCTTAGACCTTACAAATCAGCCTAACTAGATAATCATTAGGGTATGTTTTCACCACTATCACCATGTTTGGAATTGAATTGCTTAGGGCCTTGGTGACGCTTGATGACCCTAAGTTAAGGTTGTCTCGTGGTTGTGTCGTAACCCCTTAGTCGCTCTCAAGGTCTAAGGTATGGGAATTTAGAGTCCTGATTATTGCATCTCACATGATTCCCCCTTACACGATAGAATAAACAAAACTAGTGGGGATTACTTGCTAATATCTCAGGCTAAACTATCATACTATTTGTTCTTCTCTTTTATTTACTTTTCTGTCTTTTAATTTAGTAGTTTAATTATCTATCTCTTAAAACCAAACACAAATCTCTTTTCTATTATTTCCCTGCGTATTAATCTGATCTAGCTTTCATATCTGCACTAGATAAATTGCATAAGTTCTCTCTAACTTTCGTAGTCTCTGAGGAACGAATCTTATTTATCATTAATACTTGCAGAACCGTGCTCAGTCTAGGGTTTTTTATTTGCGTTTATTTTATTCATTATTTTATCACACCTTAGGCGACACCAAGCTCCTTGATCCTGATTTTGTTATTTGGGAACGTGTTCTTACTCCAATTGCTCAATGCAACCGTAGTATTAGTTCTATTATCCATGAGCACTTCCAGATTTCTTCCACCCTTGGACTACCCCAAGACTCCTGAATCACCTCTCATATTCTTGATGTTCCATCCATAGAGTCTAAAATTTGAAAAAAAAAATTATGCAGGTCTGCTATGCCCGTTAGCGAAGTGTAGAAGTGGTGAATGTTCCGACCCAACCGTGGGAGGGACAAACACCGTGGCATTGGGGTACTTGGTGCTCCAATCAGTACATACAAATGCGCGACCTAATTTTAATTTTAACAGATCTTCTTTCGACTTGTCCAAGTGTAGAAATTTTTGTAAGAATTAATTTTAAATAGAGAAAATGACGCAATAAAAAGGTGAAAATTAAGCATATGCTAGGGATTAGCCAAAACGCGACTGAATTTCTCTCTAGACTTCAGAATATCATTAAAATTTATAATTACGTGATTTGCTCTCCAATTGCATAAATCATTATAAAAGGTAAATGATCCTTGTACGTAGAAGGGTCATGAACATACACCAAATAATACGGGAAAAATATATTAATATGACATAAAATATAGTATGGTTTAACATTACGATACTTAGGTTCACACCTATTCCAAACCTACAAAATGTCCCATGAGTGCATTGTCACACCAGATGGGTCATTACAACTATGAATAGTTTCAAAAAAACAAGAAATATTGGGCTTATGGTTATACGTTGTTGTTTCTAAAATCTGAACTATTAAGGGGGCTCTAATCCTTTTGCAGTTCCACATGAAAGTCGTCACTTATCCTTTGATGCCACATGCGGCTGACCGCGACCTGTGCTGCTTCGAACCTTCGATCCCACACCTATCTTATTTTTTATACGCAAATACTCCTTACGGAACTCACTCATACTCTCTGATTCTGATTCATTGCCCTCTGCACCATCATCCTTCTCACTCGTTATGTTCTTAAGTTCAGCCTCGTCTGGCTCAGAATCAGAATTTTCACCAGACACATACGCTCCAACATCATACGAATCCAAGAATTCCTCGTCATTCAAATCCTCACTTGATCTCTCATCTTCATCATTCTCTGATAGTGACTTTATGGTGGGGATAAAGCTGTGATAAATAAACATATAAATAAGATAATAATGAAGGAAACACACCCTTAACTACCACGAGAAACTCCTTGCAAGTATTATAGATTGTTTGCAAGTTTAGAAGATAAGTAAAGTGCGTTTGCAGGGATTTTATATGTTAGATCTACTTGTATGTATAGACTAGTGTAGAAGAATTTACTTGTTCAATAGAAAGACAATAAAAGGAATAATATTTATTTGATTTTAAGATTTAAAAGATAATAATGCAAAATAAATAATTACTAAACAATGTAGATGAGAGATATAGCTTAGGTTTGCTAGCATTCACTTATCCTTCTAAATAAATATTCTTGTTATAAGGGTGAATTGAGCTCTTTTTGTGTAAATAGTCATGATCCTATATTCCTCCTAACCCCCTTCCGGGTGGACTTAGAAGGAAACCTAACAATCACTAGGGGTCTAGGGTAAGGGGACCCTGCGCAATGATCGGTAGTTAATATCAAATCCTAGTGACTATCTAGTTAGGCAAGCCGTCAAGATTATTACCGCACACTAGACGTTTATGTGGTGTTTCAGTAGTTGAACACCTTCTTCAGATGACTATCCAACTACTATGGTAATTCTATACGTTTGCAACCGCAAAAACTACAGACATTAAGTCAAAGAACATAAACAGATTTATGAAGTAACAAAATACATCAATCAGTAAAGGTTAATCTCAAATAACAAAAAAATAAATAAATAATTATAAATAAAATATTATGCATATGCAAATCTAATTTTGGGAAAATTAGTTTATATCTAAAGACATAGAAATAGAGCTAATAAATAAAGAGATTAGAAACATAGTTAAACTATTGAATATAATACAAATTACCCTAATGATAGAGGGATAGGATGGAGAAAATGAGTTTGTGACACTCCAAATTCTTATCTCCCTCTCTAGGTCTTCTTGCTCTCTAGATTATAAAACTTAATACTAAGGACTAATATTCAATCAAGGACTAAGAATAACCGAGCAAGGACAAGAAAGGATAATGTTTACAGAGGTATATAGTTGTATTTACAGGTGTTAGGTTGAATTCTTTGAGTGGAAGTCAAGTTATTGGAGCCATTTTCCTTTTCAAATCTGTTTCCTAAAATATAGGACAGGATAAGCACTGCTGATTGATTTAATCATATCTCCTTCGTTACTTGGAAAAATTCAGTGTATGAACTATCAAAACAACCGCAATTCAATGATCTATATGACACTATAAAGTCTCCTTCAAACAAGTAACCGGTTTTATGCAGTCTTCAAAATAGTGGACGTCTTTACAACTTTGGTAGATTTATTTGGCAGTTTTTCCTTTTTAAATTTAACTTTGTTTCCTTTTAACTCTAGATTTCGCCTTGGATCTTCTTTCATTAACTCCTTAACATTGATTTGGAATCTAATTTATTCCATATACCTAAGAGCTTCACATTAACACTTAAATTATACCAAAAATGATTTAAAGTAATAAATCTTCAAATCAATGCATGGATAAGAATTTATCAAATAATGGGGAAAACCGCGTAAAATTAATATATTGCACCTAAAATGATGTCTCGTGATTGGATTAATTCATCACAAATATGAAGATATCGAGACCCCCAACTCGAATTTGTATCGTCCCAATACACTAAAGTATAAGAACATAAGGAAGTCTCTAAAAATACTCCTAGGTCAATTAAGCACAATGGAAGAAGATTAAAGAATGTGAATAATAATCTCAAAGCAACTACTTAGCAAGTTTCATGTAAAAATATCTACAAACTAAATTACCTATAAACTTATCATACAAACAATCAACACGGTTTAAATTCAAGATCATATTAGCTTTGCAGTGCACGAAGGAGAGGTTCTTCACTTACTTTAGCATGGAGGCTATAGATTGTTCATCGAGCTTAACTAGTATCCAATGATCCATTTAACTACTCTCTATTGTTTCATTTATTTCTATATCACATAGCAAAGAATCATAGGGTCTTTAAGGTTGTAATGTTGTCTTAGGGACGGTATGATCGTATATTTGGATGATTTAGAGTGAGTTTTTGGCTCTCTTCTCACTAGCCATTAACGAATCGCCCTAGAGCTTTAGTTACTCTCATAAGATGTTCTCACTCAACTCAATGATTTGATGTACTAATTAGCATCCCCAATAACCCAATAATAAAGCACTAAGATGATCACAAAATAAATTCCACTTTGTCGGTCCAAATCAAATTTAATCTTTTCATATCAATTTTTTCCTTTTGCAAGTTAGCTATGACTCTCTTTTTTATGTGAGAGATCATGCTACTTCTTTTCAACATATTTCTTTTCTTCCACAACTTTTTCTTTTTCTTTCTACCACGGCAGATGGTTACAATAATAAACACGTGAATTATCATCAAGAACACAAATAAATAAGATCAAAAAATACCCAACCCAATAATATTACCCACTATGTAATGCACCACCCTAAACTGAAGCTCTAAAGCTACTCTCTATGCATCGCGGTTCGAGTGCGGGTTATATGGAGAAGTTCTAAAATATAAAGGGCATGGCTTATAATGTGGCTAATAAAAAGTCTTTAGAAAGGCTAGAAAGGGATGAGAGGGATATAAATATAATAAAAGGACAACAAGCTAAAAGGAAACAATGTATTAGCCGCCTTAATCACTTGCTAAACTATGCAATTTCGTTACTTTTTCACCTCTATCACGTTCATTAAATAGGTTTATCAACTAGCTCGGATGTCACGGCCTACATACCTCTCAAGGCGCCCTAAGATCAAACTTACTTCTATGCCATTGCTTACTTATCTTTTCTTTACTATCAATGTGTGTTTTCATGTAGATACTCAAAGCATACAAAATAACTATCTTATAAACATATTACCTACTATCATTAACTTACTAATTTATTATTTAAATCCATTAAACACAATGTACGTCTAATCCTTATCTTTCAATAAAAATAATTTAACCTAAAAAGCAAAAAACACATAAAATGGAGATGAGAGACAATGAATCCCCACACCCCCAACTCAAAAATGAGTCGTGTTCCCATGACTCGAAACAGACTCGATAAAAAATTAAAAACTAACAGATATATTCTAAATACAGAAAGATGGTAGGGAATAAAGAAAACATACTCTTTGAGGTTATTGTTTAGCATGATATATATACCCAAGATTGGGTGCGGCGCTTTTCTTGTATGTGAACATCATGAATCACCTATTTCGCATTCCCTTGCGTCCGAATATTCTCCATCCTAATTAATCATACAGCTCTATAAACTTCTTGTTCTTACCTTCTCCAATTTTGTTCATGAATACTCTCTCATATGAAGTTGTTCATTCAGGAAAATGTTGTTATGGAAACAGCTAATAAGGCCTTAGAAGCTTTGCTCATCTAGGTTGTAGAGATCTCGATATGGAGAGGTTGTGGTGATTTCTATTTGAAAGATGTAACTGCTTTGCTCTTTGATTTCATCACTTCTATCTTTTCTCTACTTACTTGACATGTTTTACCCTTTTCCTTTTGTTCTTGAACTTGCACCAATCTCAATTGGTTTCTTCTTAATCTCACCCAATACCTTGTTTTGTTTCTTCATCTCCCTTAACACTAGATTGTATCTTCGTTCTTTTTGTCATCTCTTTTGACCCCAACTCAAAGGTTTGAACACTTTTGAACTAACTTTTGATTATAGATAGATAAGGTATTATTTGGGTTAGTAAAAGTGTAAGGATGATGGTTCTTTATGATGATATGGGTGTAAAGAATTTCGGAAAAAGATTTGGAAAGTTTTTGTTTTGATTTTTGGTGGTTTGGATTGATTTGGTGGTTTAATCTTGTTTGTAAGAGTGTAGAGAAGGATTTGGATATGAATTTATGGTGATTTGTTGGTGTTTTGATGTGTGGTAGAGGTTTGGTGAAGCTTTCATGAAGTTTGGGTGCTTTGGGGAATATTGAGGCTTAAGGTTTATGATATAAATGTTAACAAACCTCCTTTTAAGTCAATTTGTCGCTTCACGAACTGGGTTCCCGTTTTGTGGAGACCGTGTTCTCGTTTTGTCTCATAAAAAATTGAATTGTGCATCGTCGTAACCCTCTGTCGCGTTTGACGACATGGTTTCAAACCAGGTACCCGATTTATTTGACTTCTCCATTGGATATATATCGAAAACAATACACGCTTTAGGCGCAGGAAAAAGTGAATTCCAACCTCTGAGCGCAAAGTTATGGCCTTTCTGAAGTTTCCCAGGGGTGTTGTGTTGTAAATCACTTGACGGTGCGATTGGTGGTTGGTGTCGCCTAGGGTGTGATAAAAATAAGATAATGAAATATGGATAAACGATGCAACAACCTAAACTAAACATGTTACTCACTGCAAGTATCACAGACCGTATGCAAGTTTTTTAATGATAAATAAATATTTGTTCTCAGGGACTTAGTATGTTTATACGAATGGTTAGCGTAGTAATAAATAGTTAAAGAGAAGAAAAGTAAACATAGATTATTGATGAGGAGATTAATGATTAAATTAATAAAATTAAAGACAATAAAATAAATACGTGAGAATAAGATGAGAAAGTATAGCTCGGGCTTTTCTAGTATGCACTAATTCTTCTATTTCTTCTACTAGTTAATAAGGGTGGTTAAAGCTCTTAGTAAGTATCCAAGATTCTATATTCCTCCTAACCCCCTTCCGGGTGGACTTAAGAGGCAACGTAACAATTACCAGGGGACTTGGGTAAGGGGACCCTGCAAATAATGATCGGTGATTAACACCCTAATGACTATCTAATTAGGAAAGCCCTTCCATATCACTACCGAAATTAGACACCCCTTCCAGGTGACCATCTAACTACTATTAGGACAGATCTTATTTGATCAAGATTAAGACAGACAATAAACCAAAGCACATAAAACAAATATATGGTTAAGAAGCTAGAATCAATTTAAAATAGTATTCCCAAAGAAACTTAGATAGAAGAAAAAAGAATTCAAAGATTATACATATGCAAAACCCAAGCTATGGGAAAATTAGTTCGTACTAGAAAGAAATAAACTAAATAAAGATACATACTGTCAAATTGCTCTCTTGAATGACTTCTAATGATGAATAAAGCTTAAGGACTAATTGTGGGAGGTAAGGACTAAGCTAGGGCTTAGAAATGAGCAAGGACATGTTTACAAAAGTTAAAGGGGGTATTTATAGGTGTCTTGGAAGCCCTAGTTCGAATTTCTTGGAGTAGAAGGCAAGCAATTGAACTTCTTTTCCAAATTAAATTTGTTTCCTAAAATATAGGAGAAGGGAAACTGCTAATGTCTTGTTCTGGTCGTAACTTCTTCATTATTGCTCCGGTTTTCGCCCACTTTATATCGGAACGACCGCGTCGAAATAATATACACTTTTTCTTCAGACCGGACCTCCAAATACCCATCCGATTTTAAGTTATCTTCATTTTAGTGGACGTGGCTGCAGCATTTCAGATTTACTTGACAACTTTTTCTTTCGAATTTTATCTCTACTTCCTTTTATCTCCAATTTTCATCCTTATCTTCTTTCCTTATATCTTTAGAATTAATTTGGCATCTAACAAATTATCATATATCTATAAGGCTTCACATTAAAACAATAATTAAACCAAATATGCTCTAAAAATAATAGAGCATCAAATCAAGACAAGAAATAGGAAAATGTCAAAATACGAATAAAAATCTAAAATTAAATAACCAAATACACCTAAATTGATGTCTCCAGCCTAGATTAATTCATCACAAATAGGGAGACATCAAGACCCCCATTCAAAGTTGTATCGTCCCGATACAATAAAGATAAAAACAAAGGGAAGTCTATAAATACACACCTAAGTCAGTTAAGCACAGTGGGAAGAAGATAGCAGAATATATAGAATAAACTCAAAGCAACTACTTAAAAAATTTAATGTAATAATATTTACAAACTAGATTACCTGCACACTCGTCATATCCACAATCAATACGGCTTGAATTGAATATCAGATTAGCTTCGCAATGTAAGAAGGAGAGGTTCTTTACTCAGTTTACAAAGGAGGCTATATATTGTTCATCGAACTTCACTAGTATCCAAAGATCCACTTAACTACTCTCTAAAGATTCAATCACTTCTAGATTGCATAGTAAAGAATCATAAGGTCTTTAAGGTTGTAATGTTGGCTTAGGGATGGTATGATAGTATATTTGGATAATTTAGAGTGAGCTTTTGGCTCTTCCTCACTAGCCATCAACGAATCGCCCTAGAGCTTGAGTTACTCTCATAAACGTTCTCACTCAACCCAATGATTTGATGCACTAATTAGCATCCGCAATAACCCAATACTAACGCATAAAGATATTCACATGAAAATTCCACTTTGTCGGTCCAAATATTTTCAATATTTTCATATAAACTTTTTCTTTTGTATAGCTATAACTCTCTTTTTGATGTGAGATATCATGCTACTTTTTTCACATATATTCTTTTCTTTTTTCATTTACTTTTACCCCAGCAAAGGGTTACAATATAATAAACTTGTGAATCATCATCAAAATAAGACTAGAGCATAATTAATAAGCTCACAACTCCCAACCCAATAATACTTCCCATAATGGTGGACCCACCACCCCAAACTCAAGCTCCAAAAAAATTGTCTATGCATCGCGATTCGAGTGCGGGTCATATGGAAAAGTCCTAAAATCTAAAGGGATATGGCTTATAATGTGGCTAGTAAAAAAAAGCTTTAGAAATTCTTGAAGGGGCTGAGAAGGATATAAAATATAATAAATTGATGGCAAGCTAAAAGGAAACAAGGGGCTTATCAAAGAACCGCCTCAATCACTTTCTAAACTATGCAATTTCATTATCTTACCTTTAGCATGTTCATCAAATCCGTTTATCAACTAGCTTGGATATCATGGCCTACACACCCCTCAAGGTTACCTAAGATCAACATACTTCTACCGCATTGCTAATTAATCTTTTCTTTACTATCAATGTGTGTTTCCTACGAATACTCAAAGCATACAAAATAAAATAGCCCATAAACATACTACTTTCTATCATCAACTTACTAAGCTTATGATTTCAAGCTATTAAACACACTCTACATCTAATTCCCATGTATCGAAAAATTTAATTTCTACCTAAAACAGAAAAATCACATAAAATTAGAGATGAGAGACAAAGAATCCCACACCCCCCAACTCAAAAATGAGGCGTGTACCCATGACTCGAAAAAGACTTTAAAAAGAAATTAAAATAAGTAGATAAATCATATACAGAAATGGTAAGGAAGAAAGATAACATACTCTCGAGGCTATTTCCTCGCATTTCGACATCCAAGATAGGATTTGCTGGATCTTTCACTAAATCAGTCTTTAATTGCTCAAGGAGTGTCATGATGTGCACCTGATTAGCTTTGATTTGTGCCACATCATCGGCCAAGAAAGTTTGAGATGCTTCGACTTTATTCAATCGCTCACCTACCTTTTCTCGCCAAATACGATCCTCTTCATCTTTTGTGAGTTTTGCAGTTCCTGATCCTCTTAAAATTGTCTTGATCCAAGTATTGTCAATATTATAACTCATCTTAACAATAGGTTCTCTTCTTCACCCGCAATCACATTTGCTTTTTGACAAGGCACGTGATCATAGTAGGATATTTCCAAAACAAATAACGAAGTAGGAGAGACCGAAAATCGCATCACCTCCTCAAAGGTCAATTGTTCCACATCTACTTCTTCCCCCCTTAAAATACAATTCAAAAAGATTCTTAGTTTCATCCGAAGTTCTTGTGTTTCCAAAGGCTTTAACTATAAGAAATGTTGTCAAACTCTTGTATCTGCTTGGAGATATTTGTAAGGCCAATGTGCCTTCAACTCTCCCTTATATGATTGCACTTTCTCCATATCTAATACATGCGCAAAAAGTAGACTCCATTCGAAAGTCTTGATATTTTCCACCGCTTCTCTAAACTTACATGGTCCGACCAATTTTTTGAACTGGAAGTGGTTTCGAATATCTTCAACTGTAAAAGGAACTAACTTTCCTCTAACTGGAACACGACCTTCACTATCTCGGCTAAAGAGGCCTTAATTGAAATCAGAAACTAACTCTAAACATAAATTCGATCTTCTTACCATGAGCGTAGACCAACCAATCCATCTCCCATCTCTAAGAACCTCTTGTACTTACCTTCTCCAACTTCTTTTACAAATACTCTCTCATAAGCAAAAGGTAGTTCTTGTACATATTTCTTTGTAGAAGGTAATAAGGCCTTTGAAGATTCATCTTCCTTGGGTACATGACTCTCGATTTGTAGAGGTTGTGGTGTCTTCCTTATGAAAGTTGAAACCTTTTTACTCTTTGAATTTGCCACAGCTAACTTGCCTCTATTCTCTTGAACTGTTTTTTCCTTTCTGCTAGAACATGACTTTTCTCAATTGATTTCTTCTCAATAGAACCCAATAACTTAGTTTGATTCTTCTTCATCTCCCTAATAGTAGATAATGTTTCTATTCTTTTCGTCATCTCAATTGACCTCCAACTCAAAGCTTTTGAACACTCTTGAAATTTGTAACCCTTGATTATAGGTTGTAAAAGTGTTGTTTGGGTTAGGAAAGGTGTTATGATGATAAAATGATGATGAATATCTATATGGGTAGGATGAACTCTTGCTTGTTTGATATGGATCTAAGAAATTTTTGGGTGAAATTTGGAAATTTTAGCTTTTGATTCTTGGATTCTAGGTCTTTTGATATGATATGGGTGGTTGAATCTTATTTATAATGATGTGGGGAATAATTTTGATGTGAATTTATGGTGATTGGGTAGTGTTTTGATGTTTGGTGAAGGTTTGATAAAGCTTTAATGGAGTTAGGAAAGGTTTGGAGAAGAAAGGAGGCTTAAGAGATATAAAATTCGTAACGTTACTAACCTTCTCTTCTTTCTAACCCTAAAACAATTTCTCCAGCGGCGCGCACCGGCATACCGGCGGATTTGCCGGCTTATCTGTCCCAGACCGTGTCGACATTTTGCGCCCACGGTTTTGCCCACGAACTCTAGGCATAGTGCTTGATTTTGCACACCATTGCGACAGTTTTTGGCTGACCGGCTAGCCGGCCAGAATTTTCTATTTTTTTCCTTGTCTCAGCAATGGACCTGATTCTGGAACCGTTATAACGGTTTTGACCCACCAGCATACCGATCATCTCACCGGCTAGCCGGCGGGTGGGTCAGATTATTCTCAAAAAAAAATTATTTTGCTCCTTAAGTCGATTTTCTTAGTACCTGAACATCAAAAACACTAATACCTTCCTCAATAATGCAATATCAACTAAAAACAACTAAAATAAAACATAAATTAAAGACATAAAACATAATAAATTGTGGGTTGTCTCCCGTACAACACTTTTATTTAACGTTTTCCAAAGTTAGACGTGTTACCTCTATCAAGATTTGCGTATATAGCCCCCCCCCCAGCAACGAGTAAGGCTATGAACGTCTACTAACCTTTGTTTAATGCCCCTATTGGGCCTGATCTCTATCACCTTAGCTGAAACAGCTTCAGTGAATATGAATGGTCCCATCCATGAATCTTTATGACTTCGCAGCCTATTCTCTGGTTTGTGGGCTTTCCATACAACTTCATGGCCGACCCCAAACGCACTCATTGGTCTAGTATCCACAGGTTTTGCGTAGATTTCTTCAGCGACACGGTAATGTGAAAGGCTGTGGATGACAGGTCTTGTGGATCTAACTTCCTTGGTTTCTTACCCCAGATATAGAATATCTCAGATACGTTTTTAGCACAAAGGGTAATTGTTCCCTCCTGTAAGTTGATGATGCTTTGACTTGTGGCTAAGAACGGCTTTCCGAGTATAATTGAAACCTGCTTATCTGCATCTTAATCAGGAATAACAAAGTTAGCAGGGATGGTGATATTACCTATTCGGACATGAACGTCCTCCACTGTTCCACATGTCTTGGAAACTGACCTATCCGCAAATTGTAACTTCATGGGAGCTTTCTCTGTCTTTTTCAGTCCAAGCCTATCAAAACGGACTTCGGCATAAGATTCACACTCGAAACCACATCACACATAGCTTTCATCTTGAGCATACCATAAATTTGAATAGGAAGATTAAAGCTTCCTAGACCTTTGAGCTTTAATGGTAACTCTTATTCAAATATTCTTGAGACTTTCTCAGCATGATCCACAATCTTTTTCCTAGCTTATACACTCGCTTCTTTCTATGGAATAACTTGCATAAAAACTTGTTGCGGTCTAAGCTCTTTTTGGCAATCTCAAGCATCTGGGCGTTGATATTTTCTGGACTATACGTCTCTACAAATGTCTTGATTTCAATTTCAACCTCTAGATTTGTCTTTGGAATTGTTGGTGACATTGTGTGATCGATTGGTGGCGAGCCCACCTTCTCTTATTCTTTCTTTTTTTGCACAACAGGTGAAACTTCATCTTTCAGCTCTTTTGAGGCCTCTTCATCTTTCTCTTTAGCTCTAGTAGCTTGCAGTTCGATAACCGATCTAATCTCTTCCTCTAAGAAGGTCTATAAACTCGAATCTTTTGGATGAATCTGAATCTTTAGAAAAGTCAGAGTCTTCGGGGCTAGACTTGGTTGGTTCTTCTTCGATTTCTGGAACTTTCACGGCAATTTCTATAGTATGCGGTACTTCCTTATTTTCTTCAATTTCAAGGAAATTTCCTTACAAGCTTCAAACCCAACATTGGCATCACCTCCTTCAATAGATTTCAATTATTTTGCTTCCATAATATTTGTTAGAACTTTACTCATTTGTTCTACTTGTGTTCCCAAGATCTGAATTGAAGCTTCTTGTTCTCTTAACTTCTTGTTCTGTGTATGAATATTATTCATCATAATATCCATGAAATTATTTAATTTCTTATCACCCATTACTCCTTCTTGAGGATGTTGTGCTAAAGCCTCTGAGCTAAAGTATTTGTATAAGCTTCATTGACAAGTTGTCGTGGAGGAGAAGGTCTATTATAACCCTGATTACAGAACTTGACCTCTCGGTTGGTAAGATTTATTCTGGGGACGAGGTTGATAGTTACCTTGATTAGCGGCCCCCTGTGGATTTGAAAACTGCATACCAGGATGATTTCTATTACCAAATTGCTAATTATCTCGGTTGGATATGAAATAAACAGATGCTGGATTGCCTTCACACTCTTCCCTTGTATGATTTGGTACCTCACATTTCGAACAACCTTGTGCCTCTTGAACTACATATATATTTTGACGTTTTTTCATCTCAAGCTTAATCTCTTTGATTTGATTCTCTAATGCGGTTAATTGAGATGAATTTTCAGTTTTTGCATCTAATCGAAGCGTACCTTTGGTATTTGTAATAGGAGCTCAAGAAAGTGGCCAACTCCTTTATGTTTCTATAATACATTCCATACCTTCAGCGGCTTCTATGGGATCCATGAACACAAATCCTCCTCTTCCAAAATTATCTACCCTCAATCTCTTTTGGCATTAATACTTTGATAAGACATTGATAATTGTAAAGATAGGGTATAACCATGAAGCGGACATCTAGCTAACTTCTGTTGAAACCTCGTCCATGTGTCTCCTACTTCTTCTTCATTCTCTTGGCAAAACTTGGCAAGATCCGTCTGATCTTTGAGTCTCATACTCTTTGGATAAAAACGTTTAAAGAATGAAGCTTGAAGTTCTGCCCAAGTATTAAGTGTACCTAATGGTTGTCTATCTAGCCAATCACCAGCTTTGTCGGTCAGAAGGAACGAAAACATGTGACAATACATTTGCTCGCGTGTAATGCCTGGAGTAATGCAGACATCACAAATCTGCATGAACTTCTGAATTGCTCTTACCGGATCTTGAATTGTTGTACCACTATAGAGTACAAAGTTTGTAAATTTGACTGAGCATAACCGAATCGGGCCTGAATTTGATATTTTGGATCTCTGGAGGACGATAACCTAAAGGTTGAACTTGAAAAGGTGCTCCCAAGACTAGGAGATCTTGTTCTTGTCTGTTATATTTTCTGTTATCTCCTACTGGTGGTATTCGAGCATTAAGTGGTGGATCACGAGGGGCTGTTGGTTGACATTGATCGTCATTCTAATTAATATTAATATTAGCATTACCCCCTAGTGGTGATAATTCGTCCTCTCGTAAAGCCATTATTTTCCTTTGTTCTTGTTCTTCTCCCAAGCGTCTGTTATAACCTGTGAAACACCTCTCGGGATTCTCGAGCATACACTGGAAACTTGAAAGAAACTAAAACAAACCAAAAGCATAAAACTGGAAAAACAAAATAACTAAAAACTACTACTACTAAAAATAAATATACCCACACGCTAACGAGACACAAGTCCCAGGCAGCGGCGCCAAAAACTTGGTGTCGCCTAGGGTGTGATAAAAATAAGATAATAAAATATGGGTAAACGATGAACTAACACCCTAGACTAACCACGTTACTCACTGCAAGTATCACAGGTCGTATGCAAGTTTTAATAATAAATAAAAATTCGTTCTCAGGGACTTAGTGTGTTATATGAATGGTTTAAACAAAATAGCGTAGTAATAAATAGTTAAAGACAAGAAAAGTAAATAAAGATGATTGATGAAGAGATTAATGATTAACTAAATAAAATTAAAGACAATAAAATAAATACGAGAAAATAAGATGAGAAAGTATAGCTCAGGTTTTGCTAGTATGCACTAATTCTTCTATTTCTTCTACTAGTTAATAAGGGTGATTAAATCTCTTAGATAAGTAGACAGGATTCTATATTTCTCATAACCCCCTTTCGGGTGGACTTAAGAGGCGACCTAACCATTACCAAGGGACTTGGGTGAGGGGACCCTGCAAATAATGATTGGTGATTAAATCTCAAACCCTAATGACTATCTAGTTAGGCAAGCCCTTCCGGATCACTACCGCACACTAGATGCTTATGTAATGTTTTAATAATTAGGCACCCCTTCAGGGCGACCATTTAACTACTATTAGTAAGGCCCAATTTGATCAAGATTAAGATAAACAATATATCAAAGCACATAAAACAAACTTAAGGTTAAGAAGCTAGAATCAATTTAAAATAGTTTTCCCAATGAAACTTAGATAGAATAAAATAGAATTCAAAGATTATACATATGAAAAACCTAAGGTATGGGAAATAGTTCAAACAAAATAGAAATAAACTAAAATAAAGAGACATACTGTCAACTTGCTCTCTTGATTGACTTCTAATGATGAATAAAACTTAAGGACAAATTGTGGGAGGCAAGGACTAAGCTAGGGCTTAGAACTGAGAAAGGACATGCTGAAAATAGTTAAAGGGTGTATTTATAGGTTCCTTAGAAGCCCTAGTTCGTATTTCTTGGAGTAGAAGGCAAGCAATTGGACTTCTTTTCCAAATTAAATTCGTTTCCTAAAATATAGGAGAAGGGAAAAACTATTGCTATCTTTTTTTGGTCGCAACTTCTTGATTATTATTTCGATTTTCGCCCACTTTATATCAAAAAATGACCGCGTCTAAAAGATCTACACTTCCCTTTCAGACCGATCATCCAAATTCCCAGCCAATTTTGAGGTATATTCACTTTAGTGGACGTGGCTGCAGATTTCAGATTTACTTGGCAACTTTTCCTTTCCTAATTTATCTCTACTTCCTTTTATCTCCAATTTCCATCCTTATCTTCTTTCATTATATCTTTATACTCCTAAAATTATGTCTCCAACCTAGACTATTCATCACAAATAGGGAGACATCAGTGGTACGGTGCACCGCGGTAGTGGTGTGGTGTACCGCACCTAGGGCATGTTTACTACCGTGGCACGGTAAATGCGTGCTTGACGACACGATGTACGAATAATGTTCTCGCACATGTACTGATTTCACTACCCGTCGTGACAGTTTTTGCTCATGCAGTGTACCGCATGAAAGTTCTGTTCAAAATTGTGGAATAGACCACACTTGAGTGATGATACCGTTTGCCCATGGGGGTCTCGCACGCGCACCCAATTTTTTAACCGTCGTAACAGTTTCATGTGTGCGGTGCACCGCGGCTAGCGTGCGGTGTATCGCAACTAGCTGCTGGTTTTCGCCAAATTTGTGATTTTTCAGCCCAAACTTGATTTCTAAGGTACCTATACCTCAAAAAAACTAATACCTTCGTTATTACTTCAATACTTAACGGAAACAACTAAATATAAACATAAACTAAAACATAAAAACATAAAAAAAAATGGTGGTTTGTCTCCCAGACAGCACTTTTTTTCAACGTCTTTGAAAGTTCAACGTGTTACCTCGATCATCTTTTGATTATATAGCCTCCCTAACAGCGTATGAGGCTATACACATCTACTATCCAAAGTTTGTGACTTTTCTTACCTTGAATTTCAATCTGTTTTTCCGAAACAACTCTTGTAACAAAAAACGGACCCATCCACGAATTCTTGAATACCCATGGTCTATTCTCTCTCTTAAGGGCTCTCCAAGCGACCTCGTCACCAACCCCAAAATCATTTTCTACTATCTTCTTCACGCGTTTATGGTGTACTTTATTTTTAACTTCTTTGGTCACAACATGGAGTGTTGGCACCTCACATGACTCCTCATGCTTCCCATCCACAAAGTGGAATGTTTTGGATTCTTCTTCAGTTTGGAGAGTCACGGTTCCCTCATGAACATCAGTTATGCTGCGACTTGTCGCCAAGAATGGGCGTCCAAGTATCAATGGGACGTGTAGACCTACAATGCTATCAATAATAAAAATATATATAGGTAATAAGGTACCTACATGGACAAGCACGTCCTCAATGACTCCCCATGGCTTTATCGTGGAATGATCTAGGAGCAGCAAATTGATTTCTTTTCTTTTGGCATCTCCCCTGCCTAACTTCTCAAACATATTCTTGGGCATGATATTTCTATCAGAACCCAAGTCACACATCTCTTTAGCTTCGAAGTTACCACCTATATTATTTGGAGGTATAAAGCTCTCGGGTCTTGCATCTTTGGTGGTAGCTTTTTTGGAACTACTGTCAAGCTTTCTTTAGTAAGGTCCACAATCCTAATCTCAAACTCTAAGCTTTTACTCTTCTCAGAAGGAATATCTTCGAAAACCCTTGGTGTCGTAGGCTCTTTCTCAATTACCTCGAGTGCAGGAACGTTGATTTTTTCCACGCTTGACATCTCTACTCTTGTTTCAGATTTGGTATCAACACTAGGATATGTAATTTTTAGTAGATATGGTGATGATAAGATCGAACATGTAGGCGATATCTCTGTCTTGTTCTCTTCTTTTCCAACCTCTTTAACCCTGTCTTTGATTGTCACGTTGTCTAAATTAAGCTTCGTGGGTTCTTCTAATGTTGGAATTACTGCACTCCTTGCAGTTATACTTTCAACCTCATCCTCACTATCCCAATCTTCAATTGTTGCCTCATCTATGTGAAATTTGATTGGTGATGATAGTTGTGTAGGTGGTGGCTTCACCTTACGTTCTTCTTCTTGCACCTTTGGTACAATAGTATCTTCTTTCTTAGTATCTTTTTCAACTTCTTTTTCTACCTCCATAACATAAGGCTCGATCTCTTTCTCAACCTCTTTTGGATTGTCATCGATTACCTCATCTTAATTCTCCACGATAACCTCTTTTGAGCTAAGCTTGGTTTGTTCTTCTATGGTTGAAACCTCGAACCCAACATTGCTATCGCCCGATTTCATAAATAATTATTGTTGTAATGGTTGAATAATCGTAGTAACTTGCATTAATCTATGCTCCGTAGCTTGATTTCGTTGGTGCATGAGCTGCACAGTAGCATTGATCTTTGCGTCACTTTTGTTCATGTTATCAGTTGAAATTTTGATGAATTGCTCTAGAGTATTATTCGAATTATTTACTCCTTCTTGTGGATGAGATGGAAGTGCCTTCGGAGCTTGAGCATCCTCCAAAATCTTGCTTATGTGGTTGACTTGCGTCCTTAATGGCTCCAACGTAGCAGATTTCTCATTAAATCTAGCATGATCACGCCTCATGTAATCTTGTGACACTTTTATGTATCTTGAAGGTTTTGTTCGAGATTGGTTATAGATTTTTCTTGCGGATTATACGTAAGTTGTGGTTGCGAGGGTTTATTTTAATACGTTAAGTTCCCATACAGATTCAATTGTGGAAAACTACATGTCTCCCAATAGTGCCCTAGAAACCCACACTTTAAACATCGATTTGAAATGCCTTTGTTCATGGATGTACGGAAATTTTCCATACCTAAACACCTGATAAGAGACAAAAGAAAACGCGTAAAATTGAAAACAAATAAAAACTACTACACTAAAACTAAACATAAATAAATTAACTATAGATAAATCTCTGGCATCGGAGCCAAAAACTCGGTAGGGATAAAGGTGTGATAATAAATAGATAAATAAGATAATAATGAAGGAAACACACCCTTAACTACCACAAGAAACTCACTGCAAGTATTACAAATTATTTTCAAGTTTAGAAGATAAGTAAAATTCGTTTGTGGGGATTTGATCCATTAGATCTACTTGTGTATATAGAGAAGTGTAGGAGAATTTACTTGTTCAATGGAAAGACAATTAAGGAATAATATTTATTTGATTTTCAGATTTGAAAGATAATCATGCGATAAATAATTACTAAATAATGGAGATGAGAGATATAGTTTAGATTTGCTAGCATGCACTTATCCTTCTAAATCAATATTCGTTTGCAAGTTTAGAAGATAAGTAAAATTTGTTCACAGGTATTTGATCCATTATATATATTTTTGTATATAAAGAAGTGTAAGAGAATTTACTTGTTCAACAGAAAGACAATAAAAGGAATAATATTTGTTTGATTTTCATATTTAAAAGATAATAATGCAAATAAATCTTTACTAAAGAATGGAGATGAGAGACATAGTTTAGATTTGCTAGCATGCACTTATCCTTCTAAATCAATATTCTAGTTATAGGAGTGAATTGAGCTCTTTTTGTGTAGATAGTAAGAATTCTATATTCCTAGCAACCTCCTTTCGGGTGGACTTAAGAGGCAACCTAACAATTACCAGGGGACTTGGGTAGGGGACCCTACGCAGTGATCGGTGGTTAATCTCAGACCGTAGTGACAATCTAGTTAGCCAAGTTTGTTAGGATCACTACCGCACACTAGACGTTTATGTGGTGTTTCAATAGTTGAACACCCCTTTTAGGTGACCTCCCAACTACTATGGTAATCCTATACGTTTGCAACTGCAAGATATATAGACATTAAGTAAAAGCACATAAAACAGATTTACAACGTAACTAAGTAGCTCAATCAATTTAAAGGTTAATCCCAAATAACATAAAAATAAAGAGTAAATGTCCCTTTTACCCTATGTACTATGGCCCGATTGACTACTTACCCCCTGCTTTTTGATTTGTGACGTGTGACATGTTACTGGTGTCGCCTAGGGTGTGATAAAAATAAGATAAAATTAAGTCAAGAAAACTACGCACTCTCACCCTAGACAGGCACTTACAGGACGTATGCAAGTTTTAGTTGATAAGAAAGTTCGTTCTCAGGGACTTAGTGTGCTAGTCGAATAGGTAGCATTAACGAGTAAGGAGTAAATAATTAAAGGACAGAAAATAAAGGTAATAAATTTCGAGATTAAGAATTAAAACTAGGAAAAATAAAGACAATAAAATAAATACGAAGAATATGAGATGAGAAGTATAGCTTAGGTTTTGCTAGTATGCACTAATCCTTCTAATTCTTTCTATTAGATCTAGTTAATAAGGGAGAATATTAGCTCTTGTATATTTAGTCAGGATTCTAAATTCTCATACCTTAGACCTTGAGAGCGACTAAGGGGGCTACGAACACACCACGAGGCTGGTTCAAATAGGGTTATCAAACGCTACTAAGGACCTAAGCAATCAATTTCCATATATGGTGATAGTGATTAATTCATACCCTAATGACTATCTAGTTAGAATCAGTTTTGTCAGGACTAATATCGATACTAGACGTTATGTGGTGTTTCAATAATTAGACACCCATATAAGGTGATCATCTAACTACTCTTAAGTAATCATAAACGTTGCGCACCGCAAGGAAAACAGTCATTAAATCAAAACACATAAACAAATATAAAGGTAAGCAGCTAATATCAAATTAAAACATGTAATTCCCAAAGAAACTTAGATAGAAAGAAATTATAATTCATAGATTATACATGATGCAAAACCCAAGCTATGGGAAGTTTAGTTCATACCTGAAGGAAATAAACTAAGGGAAATAATAAAAGACATCATCTTGCTCTCTACAATAACTTGGAGAATAAAACCTTAAGAACTAATTACTATAAGGCAATGATGATTTACAAGTGATATAAGGGTGTATTTATAGGTGTTTAGAAGACCTAATTCGTTTTTTTGAAGGAAAAGGTAAGTAATGGACTCCAAGCCCAACTCAAATTCGTAACCCTAAAAACATGAAATCAGGCCCGTTTTTCTTTTGGTCCTAGCAGCTTCAATTTTCATCCGTTTGATGCGTATGAATATACCAAATTCATCGTCTCGGAAAGATCTTCAACTTTGATCTTGACCATTTCTCCTACCGTTTTTGAGATATAAGCTGATTTGTGGTCGTAGGTGCAGAAATTCAGGATTAAGACAGGTTTTCCTTTTCCATGTTTTTATCTTTTCTTTCCTTTATCTCCAGTTTCCATGCTTATCTCTTTCCATATCTTGTAGTCTTTGACTTGGACTCTAATTAATCTCCATAATTATCTTTAAAGCTTCACACTAAATAAATAATTGAACCCAATATGCTCTAAAAATATTATTTTACTAAATCAAGACTCAAAATAGGAAAGTGCACTATTTCTCAAGAAAATCGACTATTATGACTTCTAAATCACTAAAAATGATGTCTCATCCTAATATAAATCTATCACAAATGAGGAGACATCAATACCCCCAACTCAAAGTTGTATCGTCCCGATACAATAAAGATAAAAACAAAGGGAAGTCTATAAATACACACTTATAGAATTTTCAACACAATGGGAAAACATAGCAGAATATATAGAATAATCCTAAAGCAACAACTCAGAAATTTTTATGCAATAATATTTATAAACTACATACCTTTACACTTCTCATATCCATAGTCAACACGGCTTGAATTCAAGATCAGATTAGTTTCGTAATGTAAGAAGGATTGGGACTTTACTCAGTTCTCCAAGAAAGCTATAGATTGTTCATCGAACTTCACTAGTATTCAAAGATCCACTTAACTACTCTCTAATGGCTCAATCACTTCTCAATTACATAGCAAAGAATCACAAGGTCTTTAAGGTTAGGCTTAGGGACGGTATGATAGTATATTTGGATAATTTAGAGTGTGCTTTTGGCTCTCTCCTCACTAGCCATCAACGAATCGCCCTAGAGCTTGAGTTACTCTCATAAAACGTTTCTCACTCAACCCAATGAATTCCTTGATGCACAATTTAGCATCCCCAATAACCCAATTAAAGCATACGATGTTCACATAAAAATTCCACTTTGCCGGTCTGAATATATATATTTTTCTTTTCAATCAATTTTTTCTTTTGTTATAGCCATGACTCTCTTTTTAATGATGAGATATGACGCTATTTTCTCATGTATATATATTTTCTTTTTATGCCCTTGTTGGCAAATTTAGCTCGTAGCTTCTTTTTCATTCACTATTACCCCGGCAAAGGGTTACAATAAAAATCTGTGAATCATCATCAATATAAAGAACAGAGCACAATTAATAAGCTCAAAAATCTCATCCCAATAACAATTCCCATACTGGTGGACCACCACCCCAAACTCAAGCTCTAAAACAACTGTCTATGCATCGCGATTCGAGTGCGGGTCATATGGAAAAGTCCTATAATCTAAAGGGATATGGCTTATAATTTATTCAATAAAAATCTTTAGAAAGGTTAGAAGAGGCTGAGAAGGATATAGCATATAAAATCAAAATAACAAGGTGAGAAGGTATAAAAAGGCTTCAAGTGGCTTCAAATATGAAAGAACAGCCTTAATCACTTTCTACACTATGCAATTTCGTTAATTTCTTACCTTTAGCACTTTCATCAAATGGGTTTGTCCACTAGCTTGGATCTCACGTCCTACACACTTCTCAAGGTTCCCTGAGATCGAACATACTTTC
The DNA here is from genome assembly GCA_029959085.1 of Nemophila menziesii. Taxonomy (NCBI): domain Eukaryota; kingdom Viridiplantae; phylum Streptophyta; class Magnoliopsida; order Boraginales; family Hydrophyllaceae; genus Nemophila; species Nemophila menziesii. The sequence goes on along the minus strand of JARWIR010000023.1, from coordinate 5,346,582 downwards.
TATCGCATTAATCCTTAATCTTTTCTTTACTATCAACGTGTGTTTTCCTGCAAATACTCAAAGCATACAAATAACATATCTCATAAACATACTACTTACTATCATCAATTCACTGAGCTTATGTTTTCAAGCTATTAAACACACTCTACATCTAATTCCCATGTATCAAAAAAATTTAATTTCAACCTAAAAACAGAAAAATGGAGATGAGAGACAACGAATCCCCACACCCCCAACTCAAAAATGAGCCATGTCCCCACGACTCGAAACAAGACTCTAAACAGAAATTAAAATTAGCAGATAAATGCATTTACAGAAATGGTAAGGAAGAAAGAGAACATACTCTCGAGGCTTATTGCCTCGCATTATTGACATCCAAGGTAGGATTTGCTCGATCTTTCGTTAATTGCTTAAGGAGTTTCATGATGTGCACTTGATTAGCGTTGATTTGTGCCACATCATTGACTAAGGAAGTTTGAGCTGCTTAGAATTTGTTTAAACGCTCCTCCATCTTCTCTTGCCAACTTTGCTCCTTTTCTTCTTTTGAGATTTGCGTAGAACCCGCTCTTCTCAACACTTCCATGATCCAAGCATTATCAATATAACTCGTCTTATACTCGAGTTTCTCTTCTTCACCCAATGTAACATTCGCTTTTCGCACAAGACACGTGATCATAGTAGGAAATTTAACATTATAAACTGATTTGGGAGAGACCGAAAATCGCATCACCTACTCATAGATCAACTGTGCCACATCCACTTCTTCTCCTCTCAAAATACAATCCAAAAGTAGAGCGTTCTTCTTAGTCACATCCAAAGTTCGTGTGTTTCCAAAGACATTAGGAATAAGGAAATTGTGCCAAACTCTCGCATCCGGTTGAAGATGTTTGTAAGGCCAAGGTGCCTTCAATTCTCCCTTATGTGATTGCACTTTCTCCTTGTCTAAAACATTCTCAAATAGTAATTCCTCATCAAAGATTATTCGTTTAGCAACCGCTTCATCATACTTGCAATATCCAATTAATTTCTTAAACTTGAAGTGGTTTCTAATCTCATAACCGCGAAAGGAACTAACTTTCCTCTAATCGGAACGCAACCTTTACTATCTCAGCTAACGAGGCCTAAATAGAATTCCAAAACTAACTCATGACATAATTCAGAACGTCTTACCATGAACGTAGACCAACCCAATTTTGCACCAATCTCTAAGAATCTCTTGTACTCTCCTGTACCAACTTCTTCCTTAAATACTTTCTCATAAGCAAAAGGTAGTTCTTTTAATTGTTTCTCAAGCTTTCAAGGCCTTTGAAGCTTCCTCTTTATCCATGGGTGTAGGACCTTTGAAGGGTAGAGGTTGTGTTTTCTCCTTTGAATAAAAGTACAGCCTTTTACCATTACGATCAAACATAGCTAGCTTACCTCCATCTTCAACATCGTTTTTACCCTTAGCTTTAGAACTAGAACCTTTGTTATTTGATTTCTTCTCAATTGAACCCAATGCCTTGCTTTTCTTCACCTCCCTCTTGTTAGCTAATATTTCTGTTCTATTAGTCATCCTCAATTGACCCCCAATTCAAAGCTTTAACAACTCTTGAAATTTGAACTTGTGAATTTTTTGTTGAACAAGCTTGATTTGGCTTAGGAAAGATGAATTGATGATGAATCTCTATGTGGGTAAGGTGAATTCTTGATGGATTGGCTTGGATTTAAGAAATTGTAGGATGAATTTTGAAAATTTGAGCTCTTGATTCTTCAATGTAATGTGTTTGGTGAGAATTGGGTGCTTGAATCTCCTTTGTAATGAGGTGGAGAGAAGATTTGATATGTTTTTCTTGATGATTGGGTAGTGTTTTGATGATTGGTGAAGGTTTATATGAGCTTTAATGGAGTTGGGAGAGGTTTGTAGAAGAAAGAGAGGCTTAAGGATTTGTAAATTCGGAATTGTACCCACCTCTTGCTTCTTATAACCTAAAAACGCAGCTTTTTCTCGCTTTAGTCGGCAACCTGCGGTGTACCGAAACAGGGGTGCGGTGTACCGCAGCTTCTGTTCCTCGAATTTTTTAATCCTCGTCAAAATACCCGCATCTCCTACTCGTGGCACGGGTTTTTGGTCCTGCGGTGCACCGGAGCTTGAGGCGCGGTATACCGGACTGATGGTCCAGATTTTTTTTTTCTCGGCACAAAACCCGAGTTACCTACACGTGGTACGCGTTTTTCTTCTCCGCGGTGTACCAGAATGGTAGTCCGGTGTACCGGACTGATGGTCAGAATTTCCCGAAAAACTTCGTTTTCTCCTCCCGAACTCGATTTCTCCAATACCTAAGCATCAAAAACACTAATACCTTTCTCAAATATTCAATATCAACTAAAAACAACTAAACTAAACATAAACTAAAAACGTAAAAGACATAAAAACTTAAAAAAAATTGCGGGTTGTCTCCCGTACAGCACTTTTGTTTAACGTCTTTCAAAGTTAGACGCGTTACCTCTATCAAGATTTGCGAATATAGCCTCCCCAACAACGAGTTAGGCTATGAACGTCAACTAATCTGCGCTTGATCCCCTTCTTGGGTCGGATTTCTATCACCTTGGCTGAAACAACCTTAGTGACAATGAATGGTCCCATCCACGAGTCTTTGAAACTACGTGGTCTACTCTCGCGTTTGTGAGCTTTCCATAGTACTTCATGGCCAACCCCAAACTCAATGTTTGGCTCAGTATCCACAGGCTTTAATTAGACCTTCTCAGGAGGGACTTTGTGATGTGAAAGGCTGTGGATGACAGGAATAGTGGGATCTAACTTCCTTGGTTTCTTACCCAAGACATAGAAGGTCTCGGATACATTCTTTGCGTAAAGGGTAATGGTCCCTTCTTGGAAGTTGATGACACTTTGACTTGTGACCATGAAAGGTCGTCCAAGTATGATTGGAACCTTCTTATCTGCATCAAACTCAAGTATAACAAAGTCAGTAGGGATGGCGATACTACCTGCACGGACTAAGACGTCCTCCACTGTTCCCCATGTCCTGGTAACTGAGTTGTCAGCGAACTGCAACTTCACTGGAGTTTTCTCTGATTTCTGAAGTCCAAGTCTCTCGAACACGGACTTAGGCATAAGATTCACACCAGAACCCACATCGTACATAGCTTTCATCTTGAGCATACCATTAATTTGAATCGGAAGGTTAAAACTTCCCGGATCTTTAAGCTTTGTAGGTAGCTCTCGTTCACTTCTTCTTGAGACTCTCAGGTTCTCTCTTGGGATCTCTACACTCACTTCTTTCTCAAGAATAACTTGCGTAAAAACTTGTTGCGGTGTAAGTCCTTTCTTCGCGATCTCAAGCATTTGGGCGTTGATATTTTCAGGTGTATACGCCTCTACAAATGTCTTGAGTTCAGTGTCATCCTTAGGATTTGTATCAGGAATAGTTGATGACACTGTCGGTTCCACCTTCTCTTCTTCTTTCTCTTCTTGCACAGCAGGTGCAACTTCAACTTCAACTTTTGATTCCTCCTTTGAGGTTTCTTTCTCTTTCTCTTTAGCCAGCTCAGCTTGATAATCCATCACCGATCGAATTTCTTCTTGCATATCCTTCAGAAGTTGTATAAATTCGGCTTTTTCTGAATCGTCCTCCACATCAAACTCAGAACAGTCAGATTCCATAGGGCTAGACTTGGTTGGTTCTTTTTTGGTACTCGGAACCTCCACGGCACTAATGGCAGCATGTGTTACTTCCTTCTTTTCTTCTTCAATTTCAAGGCAAATAGCCTTACAAGCTTCGAACCCAACATTGTCATCACCTCCTTCGATTGCCTTCAATTCTTTTTGTTCCATTAAATTCATTAGAACTTTGTTTAATTGTTCTACTTGAGTACCTAAAATCTGAATTGCGGCATCTTGTCCTCGTAACTTTTCTTCCTGAGCGTTCATATTCGTGGTCAAACGGTCCAAGACTTTTACTAGTTGTTGATTATCCATAGATCCTTCTTGAGGATACTGTGGTAAAGCTTTCTGATCTAACGCATCGGTATAGGCATCTTGAACAGGTTGTTGAGGGGGACCAGGTCTATTTTGATGTTGATTTTGATACTAACCTCTTGGTTGGAAAAAGTTGTTCTTGGGGCGCGGTTGATAATGACCAGGATTAGAGGCCCCCTGTGGATTTGAATATTGCATACCCGGATGATTTCGATTACCAATTTGATAACCTCCTCGGTTGGATATGAAGTAAACAGATTGTGGATTTCCTTCGCACTCTTCCCATGTATGATTATTAACCCCACATTGTTGACAACCTTGTGCTTCTTGTACTACGTCTTTAGCTTAAGCTCTTTGATTTGATTTTCTAATGCGGATATTTGAGCTGAGTTTGCAGTTTCCGCGTCTAAACGAAGCGTACCTCGGGTCTTTGCTACAGGAGCTCGCGTAGAAGGCCAACTCCTTTCTTGTTCAATAATATTTTCCAAAACCTCGGAAGCTTCATTAGGATTCATGGACATGAAATTTCCCTTTCCTATGTTATCCACCTTCTCTCTACCTTTATCATTAAGACCTTCATAGAATATAGCAAGTTGTAAAGAGGGGGTATAACCATGGAGCGTACATCTTGCTAACTTATGTTGAAACCTTGTCCATGATTCTCCTACTGTTTCTCCATCTTCTTGACAAAACCTTGCAAGCTCTCTTTGATATTTGAGTCTCATACTCTTCGGATTAAAACGGTTAAAGAATGCGGCTTGAAGTTCTGTCCATGAATTGATTGTCCCAGGTGGCTGCCTATCTAGCCACTCACTGGCTCTACCGGTCAGGAAGAACGGAAACATATGACAATACAGTTGCTCGCGTGTAATGCCTGGAGTAACATAAGCATCACAAATCTGCATGAACTTCTTAATCGCTCTTACCAGATCTTAAATTGTTGTACCACTGTAGAGTCCATAACTTTGAAATTGACTGAGCATACCCGGATCGGGTCGAAATTTAATATCTGGATCTCTGGAGGACGGTAACCTATTGGTTGAACATGAAACGGCACATGGAGACCAGGGAGGTCTTGCTCAACTCGATTATGCCTGTTTCCTCTTCCTAGTGGATGTTGTCCTTGTTGTTGTCCACCAGGTGGGACAAGTGGTGATGGTCCTCCTGGTGGATTACCTCCAGGTGGGACTCCAAGTGGTGGATCTAACTGACCTTGTACGCCTGCCATAGTTCTTCTCAAGGCTCTTTCCTCACGAACACGTTTATTATAAGGTTTGAAGCTCCTCTCAGGCTCCGATAACGGAGGCCAAGAATTAAACACTGTGAAACCTGAAAAAGACTAAAGCAAACCACAAGCGTAAATCCGGAAAAACAAAAACTAAATATTGAAAAATAAAAATTAATTAAAAACTACTACTCGAAATAGATAACCCACACGCTAACGAGACACAAGTCCCCGGCAGCGGCGCCAAAAACTTGGTGTCGCCTAGGGTGTGATAAAAATAAGATAAAATTAAGTCAAGAAAACTACGCACTCTCACCCTAGACAGGCACTTACAGGACGTATGCAAGTTTTAGTTGATAAGAACGTTCGTTCTCAGGGACTTAGTGTGATAGTCGAATGGGTAGCAATAACGAGTAAGGAGTAAATAATTAAAAGACAGAAAATAAAGGTAATAAATTTAGAGATTAAGAATTAAAACTACGAAAAATAAAGACAATAAAATAAATACGAAGAATATGAGATGAGAAGTATAGCTTAGGTTTTGCTAGTATGCACTAATCCTTCTAATTCTTTCTATTAGATCTAGTTAATAAGGGAGAATATTAGCTCTTGTATATTTAGTCAGGATTCTAAATTCCCATACCTTAGACCTTGAGAGCGACTAAGGGGGCTACGGACACACCACGAGGCTGGTTCAAATAGGGTTATCAAACGCTACTAAGGCCCTAAGCAATCAATTTCCATACATGGTGATAGTGATAAATTCATACCCTAATGACTATCTAGTTAGAATCAGTTTTGTCAGGACTAATATCAACACTAGACTTTATGTGGTGTTTCAATAATTAGACACCCATCTAAGGTGATCATCTAACTACTCTTAAGGTAATCCTAAACGTTGCGCACCGCAAGGAAAACAGTCATTAAATCAGAACACATAAACAAATATAAAGGTAAGTAGCTAATATAAAATTAAAACATGTAATTCCCAAAGAAACTTAGATAGAAAGAAATTAGAATTCATAGATTATACATGATGCAAAACTCAAGCTATGAGAAGTTTAGTTCATACCTGAAGGAAATAAACTAAGGGAAATAATAAAAGACATCATCTTGCTCTCTACAATAACTTGGAAGAATAAAACCTTAAGAACTAATTACTATGAGGCAAGGATGATTTACAAATGATATAAGGGTGTATTTATAGGTGTTTAGAAGACCTAATTCGTTTTCTTGAAGGAAAAGGTAAGTAATGGACTCCAAGCCCAACTCAAATTCGTGACCCTGAAAACATGAAATCATGTCCGTTTTTCTTTTGGTCCTAGCAGCTTCAATTTTCATCCGTTTGATGCGTATGAATATACCAAATTCATCGTCTCGGAAAGATATTCAACTTTTCTCTTGACCGTTTATCCAAATTCCACACTGTTTTTGAGATATAAGCTGATTTGTGGTCGTAGGTGCAGAAATTCAGGATTAAGGCAGGTTTTCCTTTTCCATGTTTTTAGCTTTTCTTTCCTTTATCTCCAATTTCCATGCTTATCTCTTTCCATATCTTGTAGTCTTTGACTTGGACTCTAATTAATCTCCATAATTATCTTTAAAGCTTCACACTAAATAAATAATTAAACTCAAAATGCTCTAAAAATATTATTTTACTAAATCAAGACTCAAAATAGGAAAGTGCACTATTTCTCAAGAAAATCGACTATTATGACTTCTAAATCACTAAAAATGATGTCTCATCCTAATATAAATCTATCACAAATGAGGAGACATCAGTTACCCCCACTTAATGTAATCTGTCAAAAATCGTCGTTAGTTAGTCACGTGTTGGTTATATGCACGGTTATCGTGAAATTTTATTCCCTGTACTAAGTTTTTGTGACATTTTACCCCCTGTACTTGATCCAAAAAAGTATGTCCATGAGTGTTACAAAAAAGAAAACTTATATGAAGGCATATACACGGATGATTCACCCAGTTAATGGACATTCTATGTGGCCTGCTACAAGGCCTGTTTTTGTGGAACCACATGTGGCCTTTAAATTGGTTTATAGACCAAAAAGGGCTAGGACAAAGGAGGTTGATGAGGTTCAAGTTAAAAAGTAGAGAAAAACAACACACAACTTGGGTTATTCAAAAGGCAAGTCGAGTGGGTATGGTAATGAAATGTAAGATTTGCAAATGAGAAAGACATGATACAAGGACATGTAAGGAGAAGCAATAGGAAACTTAGTGCAGTGGGTAAAATATCACAAAAACTTAGTACATGGGTCAAATGTCATGAAAATTGCGCACATGACCATCACGTGACCAACTAACGACGATTTTTTACGGATTCTGTTAAGTGGGGGTAACGAAGTCACGAAAACATACAACAGGTGGTAAAATGTCACAAATTTGAGAACATGGGTAAGTAGTCAATCGGGTCATAGTACAGGGGGGTAAGGGGTGTATTTACTCAAAAATAAATAAAGAATTAGAAATCAAATATTATGCATATGAAGACCCAAGCTATGGGAAAATTAGTTCATATCTAAAGACATAGAAACAGAGATAATGAATAAAGAGATTATAAACATAAGCTATTGAATCTAATACAAATTACCCTATTGATAGAGGGATAGGATGAAGAAGAGTAGTTTGTGACTCTCCAACTTCTTGTCTTCCTCGCTAGGTCTTCTTGCTTCTCTTGATGATAATACTTAATACTAAGGATTGATATTCAAGCAAGGACTAAGAATAACTGAGCAAGGACAATGTTTATAGAGGTAAATAGCTATATTTATAGGTGTTAGGTCAAAATCTTGGAGTGGAAGTCAAGTTATTGGAGTCCTACTCCTTTTTAAATTCGTTTCCTAAAATATAGGACTGAATAATTACTGCAGATTGATTTAAGCATATCTCCTTCGTTACTTGGCCAAATTCGGTATACACCCTATCAAAACAACTGCAAATCAAAGATCTATCTGACCCTATAATGGCTCCTTCAAATTCGTAACCGATATTCTGTAGTCTTCAAAACAGTGGACGTCTTTATAGTGTTTGCAGAATTATTTGGAAACTTTTCATTTCCTAATTCAACTTTGTTTCATTTTAACTCTAGATTTCGTCTTGGATCTTCTTTCCTTAACTTCTTGACATTGATTTGGCATCTAATTATATTCTATATACCTAAGAGCTTCACATTAACACTTAAATTATACCAAAAATGCTCTCAAGTAATATATCTCCAAATCAAGGCATGGATTAAGAATTTATCAAATAATGGAGAAAAATCAAATTAATATAATGCACCTAAAATTATGTCTCGTGAGTGGATTAATTCATCACAAATATGGAGACATCACTCTATAATATCAATATCCATATCTTTATCCATATTACTCTTGCCCTTCACCTTAATATCGCCCTCTTCCTTCTTTTGGATTTTATAATTCCCCACACAATGGTTTGAACTTCAACCTTCGTTTCAGCATGGCCTTATAACAAATACCTTCATACCTACCCTTACTTTTTTCCTACCCTTTGCCCCTTTGGGGTGATTGGGCACTAGAGTAGTCGGGATATCCCCAGTATCCAGTGTCTCCAAGTCACCACCAATCGCCTCATTCACCTTCGAAACTCCTTTCTCATCCTCGCTACTAAAAATCATTGATCTTGATGCTTGTTTGGTCAATCTTACTGAAGCACTGTTGCATTAATATTCTCACGATGGTTTTTTGTACGCTCCTCATTGTTCACCATACCTTTTTCAACAACCATTGCTCTAGCACCCCTTTTCTCTTGTTTGTACTTCCTCCCCTCACCCTAGGTCTTTCCATCTTCTTTATGTTTATTGTTGGCGCCCTAGCCCCCTCCTCGATGGAGGAGATGGGCTATCATCAAACCTGTCTCAATGATAACCTTGAGTTGTGGCTGGTAAAATTGTTCCTAATTTTCCTACAAATACCGTATAAAGGCCCCAAGGGGGTACCTCACTACATTCTCCATGATCTATGGGTAAAACCTAAGAGTAATAGGATCCTCCAAATTCTTCACTGTTGGCACCCTACATCTATTATATTCGTGACGTAACTTCCCACATGCAAAATAGAATAACCCCATATGCTCGTATTGGAATGACACCCACCGCTCTCTAATGAGCCTTTGAAACCCGCTGAAAAAACCCTTGCCTGCCCAACCACATATAGACTATATCACAATCATCAAGTTATTTCTCAACACAACTAACCCTACTTTCTAAATCAACAAATCGTAAATCCTTGTCCGCACTCTCATCAAGAGAGACAAGAGGTAACGCGTGACAACTTTTGGTGGGCATCGTGAAAAAAAGCAGTGGACAACCCTAAACCTAACTAGCAAGATACGCAAGTGGAGAAATAGAAATATGAAAGAACTCTGAATTTTAAAGAGAAAACTATAAAGTGGATATTAGGAAACCTAATCTTCCAAAGGGCATATAAGTATAAGCAGAGAAAATGAGTAAAAGTAGAGAAAATATTGATAATACCCGTGCACTTATAGTGAGATAGAGGAAGTTGAAACATTTGCTTGCTATAGACAAGGAAGGGGGATTTCAGTTTCCTAAAACCCTTCCTCCATGCTCCACGTGGCCAGCGCAGACAGTAGATTGCGTTTTCTTTTTTTCTAAAACATACCAAGCGTCCTTCACTTCTTCTGGAAGGATGAACCCTACCTTTCATGCTTACCAGCTTCTTTATTTAATGCGTGGATAAATCCAAAACAATTTATTGTTTTCCACCTTGAGCCTTGTGAGGACAACTAAATTGTCACTAATAATGTGCCTTTCCCGTTCTAATTTTGCCTTGGATATAACCGGATTCAAAATCAGAGTGTTCCTCATCTTCATACTAAGTTCTAACAAAAATACAAAAACTTTCATTCGAGTCCACCTTCGTCTTCTTCCAAAACAAAACCTTCGTCTTCTCTTTAGAGCCTTCCTCTACCACAAAACAACCCCCCACTCAACGCTCCTCTAGTATGCACCATTCCCTTGCACATATTATGTTCAAGATGACCTTTGTGGTCGAGATACTTAGCTCCATCGAGCCCCCTCCCCCCTCTGTTATCTTGACCTTTCTTAAGCCACTCCTTGAAATTTAAGTGAACATATCATCTACCCATAACCCATCTCCCATCGAGGGAGCAATAAACACCAGTCATCTCCCCTGAAGCCGCCCCAGCGAGTTTCCACCCATGGATCCTCCATCTTCACCTCTAGATCATATACTCCTAATAATTACCCTCCTACTACAGAACTCAAGTCCATAGCATAACTCTTCTTCTTTCGGATTGTTGTCTTCATCCCACAACCATTCGATCCCTTGAAACCATGGTCCCCAACTTTCTCTCCATCGTGACCCTCTTCCAAGTAAGTCAAGTTTGAACACCTCCCCAAACTGAGATTAAACCCATCCTACTCCGGAATTGGTGAGAGACCTACGAAAACCCTAAATTCGATGATAATAGGTTGAAAAGGGAGAATAAATTGCACGATTTAAGAATAGGATTCATAAAAAATCAATGAAAAAAGGTTGTTTTAATTGTGAAGGAAGCTAAAAATGTATCGAGAAAAAAAGTCAAAAATGTTTTATAGTCCCTGTAATATTTTAAATATAAATCTTTTATTTTGGATAACAAGAAAAATGACATCTAGGTTAAAAGAGTACTTAATAGCGACATGTTACCACACAGCTAACATGGTTACTCTTTGGACAGTGAGCATTATTATAGGCTATAAGAAAGAGCCTGTGTCCGTCCTTTAATCTGATTTCAGTCATCAAGTCAAATTTCTACCTATTTTAATTAATGTTCGTTTTATAGTTTGACGCACGTACACTTGATAGGTGCCAAGTGTCTACTACGAGGTTTTATAATCTTAATCTATATAAAATAATCTAAAATGGAGATACACGTAGCATATATCTAAATCTCGCCTTGATAAATTGACTCCTTCATCTCATTTATTCTTTTTTCAAAAAAATACATTGCATTAAAAAAGAGAAGATACAGTATATGCTGAGAAGAGCCGCGTTTCTTTTCCCGGTAGCCTGAAGCAGCAATCCAATATATTAGAGAGAAATTAAGCAAGTTTACCTGTATAAAAGGTACGCCATGTCTATCTGTAATGAATACATAACTATGTTATTGCTTTCTTTCAGCTTTTTCTCTCATGTGTGTTTATCACTATATATAGAGATTTTTTATTTATATATTGTCTGTCTTCGAATGTTTATATAACCTTGTACTAGTAATACCGAAAATTCATAAAACTCATGTGTTTTTTGAGTCGAGATAGATTATCTGGAAATGACATTATGTTTACTCAAACTTATGTTAAATTATCTTTCTTTTATAACATTAATTCCATAAAAGGAAAAAAACCCATGTAGTTCTTAGAGCTTCTATTTGCAAGAGTAGTTTTACGCAAAGCAAGTGAATTAATATTTACTAGAATGTAATTTTTTTCACTTGGACGGATTTATTTAGGGATAGAGTACAAGGATTATAGTTCAAAATCGATATTTACCTGAACCGAATAGATTAGAATGCAATATATAAACACGATTAAAACTATTTAGATTATGGTTATTTGAAACATCTAACATGGGTTTAAAACCGTTGAAGTTATAAAAACTGTTTTAATTTTATATATATATATTATTAGAATATAAGAAAAAAATATTCAAAACTCAAACCAAAATCTATATACCTAATTTAATGATAGATCAAAATATTTTATTTTTTTAAATATGTAAGGTTATTTAGAATTTTTTAATTAATTTATAAATACATTATTCAGTTATGGTTATAATTAACAAAATTATTCAAAATAAAATAAAATCTGATAACAAAGAATTTATTCATTTTTGGACTAAAAGTTAACACTGACATATAATTTTTACAGAATAATGATATTTGTTATTTTTTTTTTTTTGTTTACCTTTATATTACCGTAGAAGATTTAAAAACCAATTATAATGTTTTTTTAATTAGTTTTTTTCTTTTTTTTTAATTTAATCCCACGTAAAGTGATACATAAAGAGTGATACAAAGATAAATAAAAAAGAAGTGATAAATATTATTATTTAATTTTATATTAAAAAATTGATAATCTATATAATTTATGAATGATACTCTTGTACAAAAATTTAGAAAATAATAAATTTATCATACAAAAAGGATAAGCAATATATCTTCTCAATGTTTAAAGAAAAAATTACATTTTATACATATGTTCCTTACCTATTAGATTTTTATGAATAAATCCTAATAAATAATCGTTTACTTATTATTTATTATATTATGTATTTGAAAAAAAAAAATTATACCTATCCAAAAGAAGATACTTTATGAATATTAAACTAATTCTATACTTTTTTAATATTATTCCTATACATTTAAAGATTATTTTATAGTCATCTTTCCATCGAATAGTATTAAGTGAAGTTGGGTTGTGATTATTGAACTCTAACTGAGATTAATTTGATAACTATTATTAATTTATTAGTATATGGTGATGACGAAGACATGACAAGAAAAGTTAATGAGCTGGGTCATCTTTTACTTGAGATTAGAAACGACAAAGCCATAAACTAGTGGACGATGAACTTAGGCCACTCCCACTAACGTACAATCCCACTAACTTCTTGAATACATTACGAAATAAATCACTATATTACTCTTGTATCAATAATCACATTATATAATTACCAGCTTTATGTAACATTAAAAATCATAATTTTGTTTTTTTTGTTTGACAATCATAGTACATTTTATTATTATAATTACCAATTCTTGTTTTATACTTTTTCTTTGAAACCAGTTAGGGTAGCTTATTTGGACAGGGTTAGAGATGGCAATGGTCGGGGGCGGAGCCAGGATCTTTTAGTAGGGGGGGCCACGGAGGTTCGGGGGCAATGCCCTCGAAAAAAAAAATTGACTTATTTGCACTATAGGTCCATATATTATTAAAAACTTGTAAAATAAAGCTTTATATTATATAAAAATGCATTATAAGTTCTAATATAATTTTTATTTAATACAAAATAACATATAATTTATTGAAAAAATAATATAATTATAAGTCTAATAAAATAAAATTTAAAAAGCCGGAGGATTAAATGAAGATTTTGAAAATTTAAGGGGTCTAAATGAATAATTTAAAAATTTTGGGGGGGGGGCAAATATAATTTTTTCAAAATTTAAGGACAAAAAACACATAATTAATTATTATTTTTATATAAAGGAATTTCTTTTTTTAATTTAACCAGGCGGGGCCATGGCCCTCCGTACTTCTCACGTGTCTCCGCCACTAGTAATGGTTACTATTAAAAACTGAATTCAATGATAACCGAACCGATTAAAAACTGAATTATGTAACCATGGTTAAAACCATTAAGTTATCGTTTTGAAAAGTGTAACCGATGGTTAAAATCGTTAGGTTATGCTTTTATAAAAATAAAACCGAAAAAACCGAAAACCGTTTATTATCGGTATATTTTCAAATTCTATAATAATCTAGACTAAATTATATATATTGAAATTCTAAAATCAAAATTCTAAAATCAAAATTCAAATACTAGATTTAACCAACTAAATAATAAATATACAATTTAATCAAATAACAACACATTTTTTATAAACCTTGGAGATTTTCTTATATATGTGGTTTTATTTTATAAAAATTAATATATTTATTAAATTTTCATTTTATTATGGTAAAAACCCGTAAAACCGTTTAAAACCCGAAACCAAATAATGCGGTTATGGTTTTTAAAATTGTAAGCGATGGTCAAAATGTTAGGTTATGGTGTTTGGATTTTTTGCAAAAAACCGAATTGTTGCCATCCCTAAGCAGGGTCTTACTGTTTTTTCAACACTTAAACGGAGGTACATAGTTCGAATCCCCTCCCTAACGGGTGTATTGTAAGAGGTACAAGGTTCGAACTCCTCCTTGAACATGGGTAACCTAGTTTTGATTTACCTAGAAATATGCATAAAGAATGCTTTCATATTCCCGTACAATTAGTCGTGGCGCGCACAAATTGGCCAAGACCACCCACGTACCGAAAAAAACATTTCTTCTTTAACATATAAAGCGCACTTCTCTTTTTCAGCAGGCTTCTTCAAATATCCCATAAAACCAGGGGCTATAACTAGTTGTAGCTAGCTAGCGAGCTAGCATTTTCCCTTACTAGCTAAGGGACTGCTAGTTGTAGTGCACAGTGTACTAGTGAATAGGAAAAGCGAATTTAGATTCCTAATGACAGATGGAGGTTGCGGATAGAATAGAACATGTTTGGTTCCTCGCCCCTCTCTCCTTCGCCAGAGACTCCAAATGATGGGAATCCTATCGATAAAGAAGAGGCATAAGCATTGCCTCTCGATCCAATCCATGATATCATCACGACCTCTCTTTTCATACCGCATTGCGTCCTTTTTATTGAACATAAATTTGATTTTTTTTTTTATTTTGGATGGGTAAATATAAATTTGATAAAACAAATAACAGTTACTATTAAAACAAAAAATAGAGAAAATAAAATACATTCTTAAATTTAGCTTCATTTTGTGGAGGCTAGTATAAGTTTTTTCTATTATATATATAAGAGACTAAACTTAACTTCCCTTTAAAATGAAGATTATAGATTACTTGAATGTTTATCTATAACAACTCTAAATCAGCAAAAATCAGAAGTTATTATGTGAGTCTAAATTATCATACACATGTATTGTGTAAAATATTCCAACCTAACCAACCAACTCGCACCAGAATTAGTCTCTCAGTAAATTGTTGCAGTTTTAAACTTTAAATTCATGTGAAGCCGTCCTCGTGTAGTGTGCGCTTACACCGCACTCAGCTTCGTGTCGCCTCCCATTTAAGCATATCAAGGACATCCTGTGATACGATCTTAACGCGTAGTGTTGTGGCACTTAATTGATCAGTTAGCGCTAACTCATTATATAGTGCCACCAACTTTGACTTTACCTACAACATATTTTTTGTATGTCTCTCAAATTCACCAACATATACCCCTTCTTATATAAAACAAATTTACTTGCTCTAACAATATCTCTATTAAAAATCACGTTTTCATCTATATTGAATTTTCATAATTAAAACGGCTTAGTCCACCTTGATATAGATTGACACAATAATAAACAAAATGTTATGCTTTTAGTTTCACTATATCAAGAAATAGGATAAAAACCTAATTTTTGTATTGTTTGTTATGTTGTAAATCTCGGTTTTGGGCGCTAGGGGGTCGACCGGGCCTAGAGCCTAGGCGGGATTACACGGGGCCTAAGTGGAATTATACGGTTTTGAATCCCAATATGTAATTTTGTATATTTAGTAATATATATGTAGTAATTATAGCAATTTTAACTATTTTAGTCATAAAATTCATCTAACAACAGTATAGTAAATATAAAAACACTAAAAATTGAGTTATAATATCAACTAAAGAATTCTCGGGAGTAAGAAAAATAACAAAAAGATCTATTCGGGCATGTTTTTTCATTAATCGGCGCCTAGGCGACCACTTTTTTCTATTAATCGGTGCCTAGATGGGCTAGGCGCCTATTCCACGACGACTAAGGCGCTGGGCAAAAACGCCTAGAATTATAATTAGGCGTAAGCGGTTGAGGGGGGAGTTGACGCCTAGGCGCGCCTAGGCGGGGAGATCTACAACATAGAATTTGTTTGGAATTTTTTACTTGAATAAAAACATACTAATACAACGTACTAAATATTATTGTAACACTGACACTGAATGGAAATGTCAATACGTATATTAAATATATGTACTTTGTCACTCATATTAAAAATTAACAATTTCAATAGCACTTCGCACACTTTGTGCATTTCAAAACTTGATACCTCAAGAGGCCCCGCTTTATAGAAGACAATATGGTATGCTAAGACATCCCAAAGGTTTACGACTTTATTCGGAAGCGTTCGAATAAAGTTATTCCCTGTAAATCTTCCCTTGTTAAAAGAAAATATGCATCTACTCAATGTTATAATTTCTACAACCATTTTATTAAAGAACACATTTTTCTTGAATGCCCGATTAGCCTAGAAGTTTGGGAGGACTTCTTCCTTTGGGCAGCTCTAGGAATGCCAAAGTTGTATAATTTATCACACTTTTCTTCTCCAATTTCTTAATTAATTTGAGCGAGATCAATATAGTGTTCATCTTTTCTAAATACCCAACCACTTCTATACCTCATTCCACTTGTCATTAGCAAAAGCACAATCAAAGAATAGGTGATTATTTGATTTAAAAGTCTCACCACACAACCCACGAAGTGGATCCAACTCCATATGTACCATTTTAATCTTGATTATAAGCCTATTTGGTAATGACGTTCAAACAATGATTACATGATTATGAGTTATGCATGTATCCAACACAATTCTAGTCCAAGGTATTGAAAGAGATCGGCAGTGAAAGACAACATAAGACTTGTTATATAAAACAGAAATATTCACCACTATGAATTATCTTTGGCGGTAGGAAGATCGTTGGCGGAGGAAAACTATCTAGCTAATATTTTTCCCACCTTCCACATTTATAAGAGAAGTTTCCATCTCATCCCTCAACTTCTAAAATTCTTTCAAAATGGGTGTATCTGATATAGGCACTCTCCACGTCCAAACATTTTGCTTCTTTACATAATTCATGTGTACGTATTTGATCCAAAGTGAGTTTTTTTAGTCCACAATCTGCCAAAATAATTTGATAAGTATTACTTCCTTACAAACAATTAAGTTCCTAAGACTAAACAACCTTCTTCGGGGAGCAAATAGATTTCCATTTAAATTGTGGAGATTTACCATCCTAATTATAATGTTTACAAATACTCACAATTCTAACCGGATATATGGACAATCAAAAAAACACACTATCCCTTGAAGCATCGGTTTAATAAACTCCAACATACTCACATAAGATATAGAAGGGGTGTTCCAAGAACGAAGATAATATCAATGTTATTTATAAAAAACTAGTAATCTTTAGAGAATAATATTGAAATCTAACTGGCACACCCAAGTATCGAAAAGGAATTTCATCTTTCTCAAGTCGTATATTTTCAAAGATTTCTCAAGCTCGTCTTCTTAATATTATCCCCACATAGAAAATTCTTGATTTAAGCACATTCAATCGGAGACCCGAACAATCACCAAAGCTTTTCATATGAATTCTGTTGTGAAATACTGAGCTGTGAAATCACTCTTTTGTAAAATCCTCCAAGTGAACTTGAGAATTCTGTTGTGAAATAAACGTTGTCCAAAATCATTATAAAAAAAAAATCCCTAAATTAATCCTACTCCATTCTTCATACCATCGCCATAACCGTGAACTATCCATATCAGTAAAATATCAATTTTAAAAAACTGGTAACTTTGAAAATAAGCCTTCTGCAATTTTCCTAGTATCAAATCAAAAACAGTGAAGAGAAATAACACAATTCTTACTTGGTCCAAGACATCACACGTTCACCTAGTAACCCAAAGAAAAAAGGATCCACCAGCATCACAAAAGCCTGTATTACAAAAGCCCGACGCCCTAAGTGAGCCAGGCCCCGTCTCCTTCCTCATAACAATCTACAACCCGTTTACAACTCTCGTCTCCAAACTTTTGTTCCTTCTTCGTCTACCGTCCCCTAATTGTGGCTCAATCTCAGCGGCATCAGTTATCCTTCCCCCATCGTCGCACATGCCCTTACACTGAATCCAAACCATCTGATGCCGCCTCCTTTCGCACTGGGTACCGACGACCCCGAAGCGCCGCCAGATCCAAAAAACAAAACCCAACATATAAATCAAAATTTTCATCAAGAAACAGATTAGTAAGATAATTATCAGTAGTATGAGAGGAATTTGTAACATATTTATTAAAATCTTAATTTGAAAGAGAAATCCTAATAAAGACAAATGAAGGATGAGACGAGAGGACTTTCTCCCTCCTCCCTCCCCTAAGTGTTAGAGGAGGAAGATTCAATTAAAAGTAGGTGAAATATTTAGATGGTCTAAATCTTTTTCTAAACATGAGAAGCTTGGGCCTTGTTTAGTTTTTAAAAATGATGAATAGTATTTTTGATTTTTATTCTTTATATTTTTTAAAATACTAATAAAAAATATTTGGCTAAAGAAAATAAAAATAATTTTCTGCAAAATAAAATAAAAATATTGTTATATTGAAAAATGTGAAATCGACGTTTTCGATATCTTTTGAAAATAGAGAAAACAAAAATCATTTTTGAAAATATAATTTGAAAAAAGAAATAGAAAATATTTTTACAAACCAAACAAAACCTTAGTTTTGATTTATTCCAAACTAAATATAAAAACACATATATATTATTTTTTAATTAGTTAAGATGTGTAAAAATTAGTCCAAAATATTTACCTTATAAATAAAATCTTTAGGATTCGAATAATCTTATACAAATAAATATTTATGTATTTGTATCATTTTTATGTCTAGTTGGATATTGACTAGGGATATAAATTGTCCGTATTGGATCGAGATTGTCTAAAAAAAATTATTTTTTTAGAAATAGAAAAATTCAATCTAATTAGAAAAAAACAAAATTCAATTTTTATCCAATTTCAAAACACTCTAAAAATTTTGCAATTTTTTCATACTCTAAATTTTTTCTTCGAAAAATTTATTTCATAAATTTCCAATACTATATAATTATCTACAAATTATAGAATTTATATAATTATAACTATATAACTATAAAAAATCAGTACGAAAATAATAATATTGATTTAATTTTTCATCCATTCAAATTTAGCATGTAACTGATTTTTTAAAGTTAAAAAAGAAAAATCAAGTATTTTTTTTAATATGTAAAACATACAATTACAAATTATAATCATTAAATATGATTAAATTTTTCGCCCATTAAAATTTAGCATGTAACTGATTTTTTAAAGTTAAAAAAGAAAATCAAGTATTTTTTTTAATATGTAAAACATACAATTACAAATTATAATCATTAAATATGTTTACATCTACTTCTACAACAATTATATATATATATATATATATATATATATATATATATATATATATATATATATATATATATATATATATATGTCGTCATAATATTTAGAATGAGCATTCAAAAATATAATTAAAATTTTCAGAAATAAAAATCAAATCAAATAATTGAAAATTTTAAAGTTGTAGTATGTAATTTCAATTCCTTCAAAAAAAATAACAATTGAAATTTAAAATTTATATATAAAAAAGTAAATAAAAAATTCTAAACAGAAAATATTTGGATTAGAGTCTCGTAAATTTTTGTTTCATATTCAACCCTTATATTGAACAAAAAATATATATATATATATATATATATATATATATATATATATATATATATATATATATATATATATATGTATGTATGTATATTAACTAGAAAAATCTAATAAAATCATATATTTATTTGAATCTCTAAAATAGTCAAAATAGTTCTAAGGCAGGTGACTCTCATATATACTCGGGGCCGATATTTGGTGTTTAAAGGAGAAGCGATCGCTTACAGTTTACAATTTTTTACGTTTCTAGGAACTTCCAATTATCTAATTATTTTATGTGTGTATGTATATATATATATATACGAATTAAGTAATTATATAATAATGATATTGTGCCCGTTTGGGATTGTTTTTCGAAATAATCACTTAAAGTGATTTTAGACCCATAGCAATATTTTACATTCTTAAAATCACTTTTAGGAAAAGCACTAGATTAGTGATTATTAAAATAATTTTTAGACAAAAAAAAAAAAAGATTATTAAAATAATCACTTAAAGTGATTTTAGATGTCAAAATATTTTTTAATATTTTTTATAAATATTTTAATTTTAATTGAAAATCACTTTTAACTCCAAAATAATTAATCCCAAACGGACTCATTGTTAATTTGATGGTAATATTGTATGTCCTCATTCACGAGATCTAATAATATTGTATTTTTATGGAAAGTTTCTATTTTATGATTTGTTTTAGGTCCTCGAAATATCAAGCTCGACCCGATATGTAACACATATCATCCATCGTGTTGTAAATTCTACCAAAAAGGAATTCATATTTAGGGAAATAAATGAATTGGATCAACACGAAAATATCAAAAACTCTGGACTATTTTTTTTCTAAATACAATATACAAGACTTTATCCTAATTATCTAGGAAAAATAGATACCCTTTAGTCGCTGACATGCACCCTGAGTTTGAGATTTTTTATTTTTTGGTCGAAACTGAATTTGAGATAGCTGATGTCGTCCTTTTTACGATGAAAGTATCAACTTGATGTGTGTGACAGTGTGAGTAGTCGTATATGGTCATTGACAAAAAAAAAAGGTATATGGTCAAATAGGTGTCGTGACAATGACTTAAGTATTTTGGATTTCTTTTCTCACAAAGGAAATGATTATCATCATATTCCTTTCTTGACAAAACAAAAGGCAAACCCCAAGTGTTGTGTTGCATGTTAGCCTCATTTTTGGATCTGGGCTCAGATATTTTCTCAATTTCCCCACTAACACTTTAAAGTTGAAAACGACCTACTTTACCTTCTTTTTATCTCAAACCTACTTCACCTTTTTTTTTTTTTTTTTCATCAGACCTGCTTTACCAAATACTGCCATATGTGCATGATAAGTATCAACTATCTCCTATTATTTTGAAAATTATATTTTCTTTCCACCAAAATTATTATCATTTTAAATTACAAAAATTTACACATCTAGATATTTTCTTTACATAATCCTTCTCGAAATTGGACTTTGAAATGATTCTATCCGTCTTTGTTTTTTTTCTTCCATAAATCCATTTATGTTTTATATCTCTGTGTTTGTTTAGAACTCTTTTTCTATCAAACGCTTTTACTTTATAAATATTTTACTAGATCTTTAAATTACCATTAGACCACTTGAAAGATCGGTTAATATTTGTACTAAGTACTTCAAAGAAAATGAAAAACTTCTTGTTCATTAACTTTTTTAAACTAAACCAAAAAATTCTTAAATGGGCCGATAACCATTTTTATTTTTAATTTTGGTTGGAAGCCCATAACCAATCGTTTTTAATATATTGGTCTTTAATATTTACATCTCTAAGGAAACTTCTACATATAATTTTGATTACCATCTCTATTAGTTTTTTCATGTCAACTTTTGTACATAAAAAAAGGATTAATTCCACTTATTTAGATATAACACTTAAAATTAATGAAAATAAATTTACAAATTATTATTTTTTTAAAAATAACTTGGATAAGACTTCTATATTATATTTATTAATATTTTTTTTTACCAAGGAGATTTTATTAATTGCAAATCAATCCTTCAACTTTTAAAATTTCTCTTTTCAATCTAAAAGTAAATATTCATTGGAAATAGGGATGACAAGGATCAGATATCCTCGAAAAATAGCATAACTAAATCCATATTCATTAAAAAAACGTTAACCAAACCACATCAATTAACCATCGGATTTTGGAATTATTTACCAAATTCGCATCCACGACGGATGCGGTTAATCCGCGTCAGAAATCATTAAATATGCTTTAAAAAAATCTAATAAAATGTTTTCACAATTCTAAAATTAGCTACTTAATTATTGGGAGATCATAAATAAATATTAGGTAATATAGTAATAAACTAGATAATAATTAATTAGATACTTTATATATAAAATAATTTTATTTGACCGATATTATGTATGAAAAAATTATTTAATAAGGTTGCCGATAAGCTGGCCAAATGTGTTAGACTGGACCTTGACCTTCCTACGAATACAGGTGACACGGTCGTTGACTTTTTAATTGTAATTCTTTTTTCTGTAATAGTAAGGTTATTAGATAATCGTCTTTGTAATCTTTTATGTGGCAAAAAAAGATTATCTTTATATATAATATATTTGTTTATTTTTTAATTTTTACACTTTATTCAGATTTTGGATTCTCCGTCACATTATTGTAAAAACCAAATTCTAAC
This sequence comes from Nemophila menziesii, assembly GCA_029959085.1. Taxonomy (NCBI): domain Eukaryota; kingdom Viridiplantae; phylum Streptophyta; class Magnoliopsida; order Boraginales; family Hydrophyllaceae; genus Nemophila; species Nemophila menziesii. The sequence goes on along the minus strand of JARWIR010000023.1, from coordinate 5,324,318 downwards.
TGATTATCCACCACTTACCTTTTGTGAGAACCAAACCCTCATGGATGCACCATCGGTTCCACTAACGAATTTTTTATCAGATCGGATATCCATCGGTTACGGTTAATATTTTAACCATTTTCCATCCCTAATTGAAAACAATTCTCTGTTTGCAAAAAACACAATTACAAACTAAATACAACACATAATTTGTAAAAACACTCAATCTACACTTCAGATTTTAAAAATAATCCAACCAATAGCCAAAATCTGCTTAACATTATGTAATATAATCCAACATTGACTGTTATAAACCTCAAACCATACAATCTCTGCAACATTTTAAACTTCACACTAATTTGTTGAACAAATTATATTCAGTCCATTACTATAAAACCTCACACAAGCCTCAGTTGATACACGTGCATCTATTTTGCAAAGAATAAAAGAACTTCTTGCAACCATAAAATTTACACCTCATATCATCTTTACTGTAAGCCAATACTCTATCATCATTCAAAATACTATTGATGCTTAAGAGAACATTTCTTGATCTTCATATGTAATAGATAATAATATTGAATCTTACGTAAAAAGGATTTTGATATTTCTCCTTCCCCCGTTTCAGTTATCACGTCTAACCTCTTCTCCCATGTAAACACTATCGAACTAATCTTATTCATCTTGCATACTAAACCCACATCCTATGTGGAAAAGAGTATGAAACAAACAAATACTTTCTATCTTCAAGATCTAATTTGCAGAAGAAACAAAAATCACTAACATACATTCACCATTATAATAGCATATATATGAGAAAAAATTATGCTTAAGAACTGAAGATCAACTACAAACCAGCTTATTTCGATTGGCTGCAATCTGAAATCCAACAAAATCCTCCATGATTGATTTAGAAAAAATCATTCACTTGATAATAATATCCAACTATTTCTATCTCTCATATCACAAAATACCTTCAAACCACCTGTATATTTACTCAAGTTATGCAATAGAATTGCCATTTAGTGATACACATAAAACTTATTTTATGCCTTACGAGAATAATATATAAAAAGTTGAATATCATGTTCAATTACATATCCTTTCCACCAGTCTCGTTATCCCAATACAAGAATTTTTTAACACCACTCTTTACATTATACATAATAAAATTCTTTGCATATGATCCAACTTTGAGCATCTTTATTCATTGTGTCTGAGTACCCCCCAAATGGATTTGTCTTTAGGCCAATTACTTCTCACCCTATTATACCAAATATTTTTCTCTTCTATATAATCTTTCAAGACGCTAATCATATAGAGAAACTTAATTAACATGAGAGACTAGAAATGCCTAAATCACTTACATCTTTACTCTTACACAGATTTTTCCATGCAATTTTTGCTTCTTTAGCATTGTCACCATACCATAAGAAACGAGAAATCTTTCTCTCGGTCTTCTGCAATACCTATTTTGGAAGCAAAAATATGTTACACCAATATCCAACCTTACATATCGAATTTCACTTCATCAAATGAGCTTTGTTAGCAAAAGTCAAGTATTTGTGAGTACATCCATTTATTGAAGTGCAAATACTATTGTTCAACGCCTCATGATCATTTACCTTAAGGTTTCTAGTTGTTAGTGACACGACTCAGTGCCCAACAATAAATTTTACCAACATTAACCTTCAAAATATTACTAATCTTGTCAACAATATGTGATGAAAACCAACATTAACATTCAAAATATTACTAATCTTCAAACAAAAGGTAGCATCCAAACATATCAGTACCTTATATAACAACTTTATCCGAATTACAATCATTTTTAAAGAATATAAGACAATCGTCAAAAAATGAAGAAAAGAAAAATTGAAAAAGTTGAGTTGAGATTAAATGGAGTCAATGATTACTTAAAATCAAAAAGGTAATTAACTAGTAAATAAATAAACGTCATTAAAGCAAAACGGGAAAAAATTATTTGTAACCCTAACCAATAAATGCAAAAGATTGGATCAGAATTCCACTAATCTCAAGCACTAATCATCTTTTAGGAATTATATTGCTAATTAATGTTGGATCCTTGTAAATTCTAATCACGATAAAAAATGATGGTTGGATGAAGAGGGAGGAATAAAATTAATTTAGGAAAAATAAAAAACCTAACAACTAAGAGAGAAGTTATAGAAGTTTGACTAAACTTGTCGGTTCTATTAATTAAATATAGTCATTAATTTAGATCATAAACGAATGGATTATGATCTTTCTCTCTCTCTCTCTCTCTCTCTCTCTCTCTCTCTCTCTCTCTCTCTCTCTCTCTCTCTCTCTCTCTCTCTCTCTCTCTTAAAACTGAAGTATTTCAAGTCCATTTCCATGAATTTTTCTCCTAGTCTGTTGATTTCACAATTTCCTTTTATGTTTTACTTTGTTTTCTCAATATTTCCTCATTTTATTATCCACTCTTTTGATTTCTTTTCATCTTTATTTCTCTGCAATTTTTTCTTTCTTTTCTTTCCTAGGTCACATGCAATGCCTCTCTAGTATTAAAGTAACCTGGTGATGAATGGGATTGCTTTATCTGGAATGGGGATGTACAAAAATGCTCTTTTTTATGCATGTAGTTGGTTTTGGATTTTGTGATTGGTTTTATTGGATGGCTTTGTCTAAATTACGAAGGTGACAAAAATGGCGGGTTGAAATGGAAGATCTTTCTAGGTTTCCATAAAACTCCTTCTTCTCTTAAAAGTTGGACTCGATTTTGGAAGACATTTACATACCGTGTATGGGAATCTCCAAGCAAAGGACCATTCTTTCTTGGATCATTGATATCAAGGGCATGCAACTCCTGTTTGTTCTCCTCCAATGTTCTTTTCCAGATAAAACCTTCCTATTTAGCTTCGTTTTACCATCATTTCACTCGCAAGATCAGAAGCTTAGCTTCCCCATGGATTTTTATACAAACTTGCACGTTTTATGAATTATCCCCTGTAAACTCTTGACACTTGGCGAATGATCTCTAACTGCATGTATGTTTATTATCTTAATTATGTATTATCTCGATATGAATTTTACATGGACAAGTATAGATACTACATATGTTAGATATTGGATGCCACACTCCTCTCTTTCTCCTCTGAAACACAAAAAATACTCACTCATGGAGACTAAAGAAAACCAATTAACTAAAGTAAAAAATGACAATGTTCGAAAGATTGAAGTCCTTTCATTATCAACCAAGACTGCATCAATAAAAAAACAACCAAACTGAATTCATATTCATCTCAAAAATCATCTCTTATGGCGTTTGTCCTATGGGAGTTTTTTGAAAATTGTTCTTGACAACTGGGGAATCAGATGCAAAATTCCTTTCGAAGAAATGGCTATCAACACCTTCAAAAGCGCACTCAACTCCGAAGAAGAAGCCAGAAAGATAACATTGCTTTCAAGGATCTCGATTTGGTCAATTCTTATGTGTGGATGCGTTTGTTTGGGCTTTATGGAGTTCAGTGTTAAATTGTAACCATGGAAATATTGGGTAATTATATTGGTGAACTGGTAAAATTGATCATCCTATCATGAACAATGAATACCTTAACTGCATACAATTTCGTGTTAAACACTAGAGAGCCCACTAAACTGAGGTTTTCATTAAACAACCCAAGGGCACTACGTGGGTTTTTTTTTTGTATATGCAAGCTTAGGATTATTTTGTTACAATTATGGTATCTTAGGGCATAACAAAAATTCTTGCTTAGTTGATATGGTACGACCCCATTAAAATAAGATACTGCTAGATATTTCAACTGGAGTAGAGAATCGACTATGAAAAGCGAGGATAATGTGATGCATGTTAATCGTAAGTGGGATAGATCAGGTGTCTTGGATGAAGTTGTTTGTTTTTTCCCCTTTAGAAGATTTATAGAAGAAAAAGATGATGGCAGTATTGACTCATATAAAGGTGAAATTGGAGGAGATATACTAGCTTCAATGTGGGGGAGCTAAAAATGTGGAAGTGAGTCATCAAAGAGAAAGCGTGACAACGCTGGCCTTTTAGGACACGTTGTTGGGATGCTTCAAAATCCTAGCTACCCTTTTGAAATATCGGTAAATTGATTCCCCAAGACAGTTTAATTTTTTTCAAGAAGAAATGAGAGACACTGGCAAAAGCATTATTTTAACAACCAAACTTTCACGGAAGTTTCAAATACGCGGGAAGTGGATATCAATGTGATGTATAAGAGGTTTACCACTGATGGTGATCACGTCTCTATCAATATTATGGAAACTAGTGAAGACGCTAAGAAGATGGCTTATGAGAATGTCGACAACACTAAGTAATACAATGGGGGGTCAGGGTTTTTGAGGACTTTTTGATAATTTTATGTCGAAAAATACCGAAGTTCGAATATAAATCATGAGGGTGATGGTAGCGTGAAAATATAAAATAAGAGCAAAGGTAAAAGGATGGTTTCAATTGATCATGATAATGAAGAATATTTTGAACCCTCGTGGGTAGGGTTGTAAACGAGCCAAGCCGAGCCGAATACTAGATGTACAGGCTTGTTTGTTTAATCTCTCGAGCCGATCCGAGCTCAAATTTAAACGAGTCAAGCCCGAGCTTCCAATGATCCAAATCAGAAATGTTAGAACTTGTTTGTTTAACTTATTAAACAATCTTATTTAGTTGTTTTTTATGGTTGAAATGGGCCTTCATGAATGGTTGGTATTTGATGGAGTGTGTGGTATGAAAATATGAAACATAACATTAATGAAAAAATAAATCTCAAAAGAAATTAAAAATATCCAATTTGATATTGAAGGTTTAATAATATGTTTATAAGTAGATAATATATTAATTTTATAATTTATAATTTTAAACGTCTAATGAGCCGAGCTCGAGCAGGCTCGTTTATTTATCGAGCTTAAAATGGAGCTTGAGCTTGTTTATATTCGAGCCGATATCGAACGAGCTTTTCTCCGAGCCGAGCTCGAGCTGCTCACGAGCGGCTTGATTCATTTACAACCCTACTGGTGGGCCGGGGCGTGTGATAAAATAATAAATGTAAAGACCTTACACACCTCAAAACCCATGATTAACTGTCTACAAGTGTACAACTCGTTACAATTAGTAAGTAAGTAAAATGAGTTCGTCCGCAGGGATTTAAGTAGTTATTTCAACTCGTGTTCAATATTAAAAATATATGGTTTTAAATGTTTTGATTAAAAGATAAGCATGTAAAGCGTTTTGTTTTCTAATTAAATAAACAATAAATAATCATGCAAATAAGATAATAGCTAAGGATATGCTTATTGAAGTAACATTTCTAAGAATAAGGGTGAATGTATAATTTCACAATAACCGAGATTCAACTATCCTTCTAACTCCTATTGGTAGCTTAGAAGACAACCTTTCATCATTAGAGATCCCTCTAGGTGACCCTAGAAATATTTCAGATGAACCTAATTGGGCAAGACCTCCGGGTTCAATATCTCACACTAGGCGCCAATACATTATATCTATAATTAAAAATCCTTGTCAGTGCCGAATTTAATTACTAAAGCTACCCACTACTTGGACAAAGTATAAGTAGTATTAAAATGAACACATAGTCAATGGAAATAGGTTAAATACCAATTCAATTAAATATTAAAATAATCCTAAATTTAATTTAACAGAAAAACAATAATAAAGCTTTCTTGCAAATACAATCCTAAGCAAAAGAGAAATTGTGCATAATCAAACTTTGAAATAAATAGATTAGAAATAAAATATAGACAAAGTGTTTCTAATAATAATAATATACCCAAATATCAGAGATGGAGAAGTGCATAAGTGATGCACTAATGCACCAGCATTTATTCTTCCTCATCTAGATCCTTTTAATCGCTTCTATGGTTGAATTTTTTATGAAAGGTAAGCTCTGGCGGCCAAGGGATGATTTTCTAATGTTCATAGCTGATATTTGTAACTGGGAAATCTTTTTAGTGTTTCCATCGGTCATGGGCTTAGGTTTAAATGACCTAGCCCACCTTAAAAACGTTTTACTCCAAGAGGGGCCTAGTTCGAATCACGCCAGTTGCAAAATTTATAACTTCTGCGTTACAGCTCTGAATTGCAAAATCTCAGTGGCCACGTGTTCGTAATTTAGAGCCCCATATGGATAGGTTTCATCCAAACTCTTTGTAACTCTAGTGTGGAATAAAAAATAATTCACTTTCAAATTTTGTCCGACAACTCTTGCACTTTCTAGAAACAGTTTCTTTAGTCCTTTTCTCTTGGTTTCCTTCTTTGATCGCCTTTCCTCGACTTCTTATCCATGTTTTGGCATCTTATATAATCCTTGTACCTAAGAAGTTCTGATATACTATATGCGTCCTAGAAGGGGGGTTGAATAGGACAATAGAAATTAATCGGCTAATTTTATTTCAAGCAAATAAAATTAAAAGCTAATTTGAATCCTATTGTTTTAGCAAACTAAATAGTATAAAACTAGATAATCCTAAAAGACAATATTATCAATCTATTAATTAGGCATTTTATCAAGCATATAGAGTGCGGAAATGTAAAGAGTGTAGAGATAGAATACGATACACAACGATGTATAGTGGTTCGGTTTCCCTACATCCACTACCTAAGGAAGCCTCCTTAGGATTTGCAAGATTCTCAACTAATCTTCGTAACTCTTAACCGGGTGAGATACAAACCCTTACAACCACTTCAAAAACCCTTTGAAGGAAATACACTTGTGTTATCACCAACACAAGGAACCAAGCATAAACCTATGCTCACACTAGTCTCTTAATCTATTACAAGAACTAAGAGGAAAAGGGGAAAAGTGTTTAGGGGTGCTTATAAAAGCTTTGTAACTAAACTCCTCAATGAGTAGATAAGAACTAAGTAGCTTCACAATAAATATGACTTGAATGCTTCTTTGAAACCTCCTTGAATGATAGAATTAATTGCTCTTAAGATTGGTAGATGGAAGGCTTAAGTTGTGTCTTGAATGAGCTTCATTTTATAGCTGAAAATATGGTCCAACGGTCACAAGGCTTCTTTCTAACGGATCTATTTTAACTCCAACGGATATAAGCTTTGTCCTCTTGTAATGTTGCAGGAAACCCTTTCTTGCGGTGTACCGCGGGAATGGTCCGGTGCACCGCACAGATTCTTGATGCTTACTGACGGGCTATCCTGTGCACCGTGCCTCTGGTCCGTGCCTTGGTCCGGTGTACCACGCTTTGGTCCGGTGTACCGTGCAGATTTAAGAGCTTACTGACGGGCTATCCAATGCACCGCGCTTCTGGTCCGTGGTTCTGCGGTGTACCGCATGGTTTGTCCGGTGTACCGCGGAGCTGCTCTTTTGAATTTTAAGCTAAAGTCTAAGGAAAAGAGCACAACTAATCTAGTGAGGGGTTTTGGAAAATATTTAAAGTGATACCAAAATGAATTTTAGTTTAAATGATGATTTGTCGAATATTAAAACGGGAATAAAAACAAGGTGAGGCTAACAATCTCCCCCTTTTTGATGTTTGACAAATCAAAAACTTTTGAATATGCCTAAGATTAAGTTTTGATCAAAAACTCCCCCTCAACCTAGTTACTAGAGTTTTTATAAAAACTCCCCCTCACAAAATGCATTTGAAAAAGTTTAACTAAAATTTCTCCCCCTTTGTCAACAACAAAAAGAACTAATGATACGATTTTTGAAAAATATAAGGGGTCAAAAATACATTTTGAGTAAAAACAAGGACTAAGGAAGTAAATGGATAACAATGTAGAAGCTTCAAGGATCCTATCACATCAAGAAAATATTAGCAACAAGAGAATATACACAAAAAGCACAAAATAAAAAATGCAAGAAGAGAGGGTTAGAGAATTTGCATGCCAATCTCACACCGAATTTTCTCAAAAAGATCTTGGGGTAAAGGTTTAGTAAAGATATCGGCTAGTTGATTTTCCGAAGTGACAAATTCAAGTACAATATCCCCTTTTTGAGTGTGATCACGGATAAAATGATGGCGGATTTCGATGTGTTTTGTTCTAGAGTGTTGAATAGGATTTTTGGTAAGATTGATAGCACTAGTGTTATCACAACGAATGGGAACACGATCATACTCTAGGCCAAAATCTAGTAAGGTTTGTTTCATCCAAAGAATTTGAGTCACACAATTACCGGCCGCAACATATTCGGCTTCGGCCGTGGATAAAGCAACACTATTTTGTTTTCTACTAGACCAAGAAACAAGGGATTGACCTAAGAATTGACAACTACCACTAGTACTCTTCCTATCAAGTCTACAACCGGCATAATCGGCATCCGAATAACCTATTAGCTCAAAAGAGGTAAATCTAGGGTACCAAAGTCCTAGACTAAGGGTTCCTTTCAAATACCTAAAAATACGCTTCACGGCACTAAGGTGGGATTCTTTAGGAGAGGATTGAAATCTAGCACAAAGACACACGGGGAACATAATATCGGGTCTAGAAGCGGTTAAATAAAGTAAGCTACCAATCATACCTCGATATACTTTCTCATCAACATTTTTACCATCTTCATCTTTGTCTAATTTTGTGGATGTGCTCATTGGAGTTCCAATTTCCTTTGCATCTTCAAGTCCAAATTTTTTGATCAATTCTTTTGTATATTTGGCTTGATTGACAAAGATGCCATCCTTCATTTGCTTGATTTGAAGTCCAAGAAAGTAATTCAATTCTCCCATCATGCTCATCTCAAATTCCTTATGCATGCTTTTAGAAAAATTCTCACAAAGATTTTCATTAGTAGCACCAAATATAATATCATCCACATAAATTTGAACAAGAAGGATATCTTTTGAAGACCTTTTTATAAATAAAGTGGAGTCAATATTTCCTCTTTTAAAACCATCATCTAATAAAAATTTGCTTAATCGTTCATACCAAGCACGAGGTGCTTGTTTTAAACCATATAAAGCTTTTGAGAGTTTAAAAACATGGTTTGGAAATTTTGGATCCTCAAAACCCGGTGGTTGTTTAACAAAGACTTCCTCGTCTATAAAACCATTTAAAAAAGCACTTTTGACATCCATTTGGTAAAGTTTAAAATTCATATAACAAGCAAAAGCAAGTAGCATACGAATAGATTCAATTCTAGCTACCTGAGCAAAAGTTTCATCGAAATCAATACCTTCTTCTTGATTGTACCCTTGAGCAACTAACCTTGCTTTATTTCTAGTAATGATGCCGGTGTCATCAAGCTTGTTGCGAAATATCCACTTAGTGCCAATAATAGTAGGGCCAATTGGTTTTTCCATTAATGTCCAAACTTTGCTACGCTCAAATTGATTTAATTCCTCATGCATAGCGTTAATCCAATGATCATCTAACAAAGCTTCTTTAATATTCTTGGGCTCAATTTGAGATAAGAATGCTTGATGAGCACAAAGAGCAATAATACGGGAGCGAGTGGTAACACCTTCTTTTGGATCACCTAGAATTAATTCACTTGGGTGATCTTTGATATGTTTCCAACACTTTGGTAAATCCGTACTAGCTTCATTTAATACTTGATCATTTTCCTTAAGAGGTTCTTCATGAGATTTTAATTCTTGAGTAGGAGATTCTAAGGGTTGATCTAGTGGAGTATCTTCATCAACATCTACCACTTTCTTGATACAAAACGGATTAGTCTCATCAAAGTCAACATGCATAGATTCCTCAATAGTACGAGTACGTTTGTTGAAAATGCGATAGGCTTTTCCTTTAGTGGAATAACCAAGAAAAATGCCTTCATCCGATTTAGCATCAAATTTTCCCAAATAGTCCCTAGTGTTTAGGATAAAACATTTGCACCCAAAAACACGAAAATAAGCAATAGTTGGTGGTCTACCATTCCAAAGCTCATAAGGGGTTTTCTTAATAATGGGTCTAATAAGAACTCTATTTAACACATAACAAGCCGTATGAACGGCTTCACCCCAAAAGTATGTAGGCAAGCTATGTTCTTTTAGCATTGTTCTAGCCATTTCTTGTAGAGTTCGGTTTTTCCTTTCCACTACCCCATTTTGTTGGGGAGTTCTAGGGGCCGAAAAATTATGCTCAATCCCAAATTCATCACAAAAATGCACAAAAGGAGAATTCACATATTCACTACCATTATCACTACGAATGCATGTAATAGAGTAGCCTTTCTCATTTTGCACCTTTCTACAAAGTTTTGCAAATTCATTGAAGGCATCACTTTTTAAAGCAAGGAACATCACCCATGTATATCTAGTGAAATCATCAACAGCAACAAAGACATATCTAGAACCCCCTAGACTAGTGACATCAACGGGACCAAAAAGATCCATATGCAATAATTGAAGTGGCCTAACGGTGATGACCTTATTTATGGATTTAAAAGATGAACGATGTTGTTTACCAAGTTGACATGCATCACATAATTTATCTTTATCAAATTTATGAATAGGCAAACCAACAACAAGATTTTTTCTAGATAATTTTGAAATCAAATCCATGCTAGCATGCCCTAAACGTCTATGCCAAAGCCAACTATCATTTACCACGGATAACCATTTAATATGTTTAGACATAAGACTTTCAAGATCAACAACAAAAACATTATCCGATCTTTTTGCAATAAATATAGTATCTAACTCATCATTTTTAAAAACAACACATCTAGATGCTTCAAATTTAACACTAAAACCAACATCACAAAGTTGACTAATACTAAGCAAGTTAAAAGAAAGACCCTCAACAAGTAACACATTAGAGATGAGTAAAGAATTCATGTTACCAATGTTACCTTTACCCAAAACGCGTTTCTTAGTGTTATCGGCAAAAGTAACTCTATCACCTTTTGTTTTATATAAACGAGTAAATAATGAAGGATTCCCGGTCATGTGTCTTGAGCATCCACTATCAAGGAGCCATATATTTTGCTTCTTGATGCTCAATCCCTACAATCAAAAATAAATTAAGCTTTAGGTACCCAATTAGGTTTGGGTCCATGAGGGTTAGTGGATTTTATTTTTAAGACCCATATAGGCCTTTTCCAAATTGGCACAAGAGATCCCAAATCCAATAATTTACGATAGTAACAATGAGATGCATCATGACCAAGTTTTTCACAATAAGTGCAAGTGATAGAAGATTTTGAAGAGGATGGAATTTCATTTGAAATTTTTGATTTTACAAAAACATTTTTCAAAGGTTTTTGGTGAGTGAATGGATCATATCCAACACCACTTTTTTCACAAGCCATTCTTTGAGAACCTAAAATCAAATCCAAGTTTTCTTGCCCACTAGTGAATTTTAAAATAATGGCATTTTGATCAACAATCTTTTTCTCTAACAAAGTTTTTTCTTCCAAAAGATTTTTCTCAATAAGATGAAGTTTTTCATTATCATCTATACATTCATCACAAAGATTTTGACAATCTTCCAAAGCTTTCAAAACCTCTTTAGTTCTATTTTTCTCAAATTCTAAATCTTTTGTTAAAACCTTATTTGTTTCAATAGAATTTAAAAAATCATTGTAAAGAGAATCAAATGCCTCATGAATATCTTGTTCACTAGCATCATCATTAGTTAAAGAGAGTTTAGATTTAGGAGTTACCTCTTCATGATTTGCCATAAAGGCAAAGTGAGTTGAGCCGGTATTGTCATCCGAAGACGCATCTTCATCATTTTCAAGTACTCCCATAAAAGCAACAAGATTGACGTTTTCGTTATCACTTTCTTCTTCATCCGAATTTTGAGTATCCCAAGTGATATTAGCATGCATTGCTCTCTTAGGTTTCTCCTTTTGAAGAAGAGGACAATAGGTTTTGATGTGACCAACTTTCTTGCAATGATAGCAAGTGGGTTCATCTTGTTTGATAGCTCTATCATTCTTCTTGTAAGGTGAGGAAGAACTTCCTTTCTTAGCAAAGCGTTTGTATCTCATGAATTTTTTCATATCTCTTGCTAACATAGCCACTCCTTCATCTTCACTAGTTTCTTCTTCATGTGAGTTATCTTCTTCACTTTCCTTCCTTTCTTTTCGTTCTTTCAACTTGGAACTCATGGCATGGAAGGCAATAGATTTCTTAATCTTCTTCTCCTCATCATCTCTTATCTTTTCTTCTTCAAGCACAAGCTCTTCCGTCATGAGGTTGCAAATGAGTTCATGAACCGTCATTTTTGAAAGATCTTTAGTGTCTCTTATAGAGTTGATTTTTGATTTGTATTTCCTTGGAAGAGCAAATAAGATTTTTCGGCATTGTTCTTTGTTGGTGTACTCTTGACCAAGAGTCTTCAAGGTGTTGACAATGTTAGAAAATCTTTGATGCATGGCATTTAAGGCTTCATCGGGCTCCATACGAAATAGCTCATACTTAGTGATAAAGAGACCAATCTTAGTTTCTTTGATATCTTCCGTTCCTTGATATGATAGCTCCAAGAGTTGCCACATTTCATGAGCGGAATTGCATTCACTAACTCTAGCGTATTCCGTGACACTTAATCCATTAATGAGGATGTTCATAGCTTTGTTGTTTTTGGTGAGTTTCGCTATGTCTTGATCATTATAATCATCTTCATTTTTTACCTCCGTAGTACTACCCGTAACATAAGGAATATAAGGACCCTTCTTGATAGCAAGCCACAAAAAGTAATCAATTCCTTTGACGTGAATCTCCATTTTCTTTTTCCACCCAAAGTAGTCTTTTCCTACAAAAAGCGGAGGTCTAGTAGAACATGAACCTTCCGGTTGATTAGAATCCATATCGTATTAACTCTAGAAACGATTAAGTACAATAGAGCTAGGCTCTGATACCAATTGATATACTATATGCGTCCTAGAAGGGGGGTTGAATAGGACAATAGAAATTAATCGGCTAATTTTATTTCAAGCAAATAAAATTAAAAGCTAATTTGAATCCTATTGTTTTAACAAACTAAATAGTATAAAACTAGATAATCCTAAAAGACAATATTATCAATCTATTCAAGTAGGCATTTTATCAAGCATATAGAGTGCGGAAATGTAAAGAGTGTAGAGATAGAATACGATACACAACGATGTATAGTGGTTCGGTTTCCCTACATCCACTACCTAAGGAAGCCTCCTTACAACCACTTCAAAAACCCTTTGAAGGAAATACACTTGTGTTATCACCAACACAAGGAACCAAGCATAAACCTATGCTCACACTACTCTCTTAATCTATTACAAGAACTAAGAGGAAAAGGGGAAAAGTGTTTAGGGGTGCTTATAAAAGCTTTGTAACTAAACTCCTCAATGAGTAGATAAGAACTAAGTAGCTTCACAATAAATATGACTTGAATGCTTCTTTGAAACCTCCTTGAATGATAGAATTAATTGCTCTTAAGATTGGTAGATGGAAGGCTTAAGTTGTGTCTTGAATGAGCTTCATTTTATAGCTGAAAATATGGTCCAACGGTCACAAGGCTTCTTTCTAACGGATCTATTTTAACTCCAACGGATATAAGCTTTGTCCTCTTGTAATGTTGCAGGAAACCCTTTCTTGCGGTGTACCGCGGGAATGGTCCGGTGCACCGCACAGATTCTTGATGCTTACTGACGGGCTATCCTGTGCACCGTGCCTCTGGTCCGTGCCTTGGTCCGGTGTACCGCGCTTTGGTCCGGTGTACCGTGCAGATTTAAGAGCTTACTGACGGGCTATCCAATGCACCGCGCTTCTGGTCCGTGGTTCTGCGGTGTACCGCATGGTTTGTCCGGTGTACCGCGGAGCTGCTCTTTTGAATTTTAAGCTAAAGTCTAAGGAAAAGAGCACAACTAATCTAGTGAGGGGTTTTGGAAAATATTTAAAGTGATACCAAAATGAATTTTAGTTTAAATGATGATTTGTCGAATATTAAAACGGAAATAAAAACAAGGTGAGGCTAACAAGTTCACATTTAACACAAAAAATACACACAAATAGATCTTAAAGTGACAAATCTCCAAATCAAGGCGAGAATAAAAATATGTCAACTAATAGGAAAAAATCCCTCAGCTAGGAACAAAAGGAACATAAAAAGATGTCTAACAATGGGATTTTTTTAACACAAAAATGGAGACATCAAGACCTCCAACTTAAAACTTTGTCGTCTCGACAAATAAAAATAAAATGGTTAGTTTCTTAGTCCGATATGGAGGCTATAGAGTGTTCATCGATTCTAACATAGTCTCTAATGGTCCATATAACTACTCTCTATTGCTTCAATAGCTCTAAAATCACATAGTCAATAATCATAAGGTCTTTATGGTTGTAATGTCGGCTTAGGGATGGTATGATTGTATATTTGGATACTTTAGAATGATTTTTGGCTCTTTCCTCATTAGCCATCAACGAGTCATCCCAGAGTTTGAGTTAATATCATAATATTTTCTCACTCAACTCAACTTTGATGCACTTAATTCACATCCCCAATAACCAATACAAAAATCCAGATGATTACATAAGAATTAATCCACTTTGTAGGTCTTTTTTCATATTTAATCTCTTTATATCATTTTCTTTTGCAAGTTAGCTATGACTCTCTTATTGATGTGAGATGTCATGCTACTTCAATTTCAATAAAGTGGATAAACTTTTCAACAAAGATTTATATGGTTGGAATCTTGATACTCTTATGAAAATTTGTTCAGAAAGAGAAGTGATGTAGATTCTCATAATTATAAGTATGCAACTGAATAAAGAAGATAGAGTGGTGTGGCCATACACCAAGGACGTTAAGTACTTGACTAAATACGGATATCATCGACTTATCCAAAAATAAATCGCTAATGAATGTTAGTCCTCGAGTATGGGTGAAGACAATGAACTATGGAAAACTATCTAGCACTCGAATGTCATAACAAAAATTAGAATTTTCTTTTGGAAAATAAAAAATGGAGTATTACCAGCAAAAATACCTGGTCAAAAGAAAATGAATTCAGTATGCAACTTGTGAATGGTGTGAGCTTGAAAATGCATTCAGCCCGCAACTTGTGAATGGTGTGAGCTTGAAAATGCATTTAGTCCGCAACTTCCAAATTAGTATTTTTCACTGAAAATATACACTAAGAGTTTGTTTGAGTGGTTACACTCTTATATTTCATATTCTTATGTTCATCTCGCCATTCTATCTGAAATCCTATAAGAGGGTATTTTTAGATAGAATTTTGTCAAAAGCGTACTATCCTACCCAACGACTATAATACACTAAATTAGTTCACATTTTTTTTAATACCTCTCTTTTTATATTCTTGTGTAAGAGCATATTGAAGGTATGAAAAGTGGAGAAAGTTTTCCCCAACATGTCTTCGTAAGATATTTTTCCACATAGTTTAAATCTTGAACTAATTCTAAATACAATTAAATTATATTCTCTTACCATTTCAAAATCTCAAAGATATAAGTGAACTCATTTATAACGAGCTTTAGGCAAGATTATTGAATTGTCGTGGTCATATATTTCTTTCAAATTCGTCCAATAGTTTCTCCAAAATTATTTGCATACAAGTGTATCTCGACGTCAAGAGTTCAAGGAAAACAGTTATTATCGTTGATATTAAACGCGTTAAATCCAAAAGATGCAAGGTTTATTTGGCAACAAAAGATGAAACGTAAATGAGATCATTAGTAGAACTAATTCAATCATCAATAAATTATTTAGAAAAGAATTTGAAGTAGACATTGAGAAAGAGTTCTTGTGTGAGAAAATTACAAAGGACGACAATACTATCTTGCAAGACGAGAGTGAAACATTTTGGCTCAATGACACATATTTTACCAAGAAATGGAAACCGGCAGGCATTGTATCTATAGTCATGGACCAAGAAGAAGAAATTACACGAAATTATGAAAAAATGTAGCACCAAATCAATCAACAATTGGGGGAAAAATTTGGCCCATTCTCATGGCAATGAGACCCGCTTCAGATGTCAACCTTCAGAGTTGTGTATTCTACTCTGATAACCTTGAAATGTCTGACGTTCTTGAAATCATTCAAGGCATTAACAAAAAAACAGGAATCAACTGAAAAATTCAGCCAATGTTATCGAACTTAGAAATTGATGAAAAGATTTCCGAACTAGAAAGTTTCTCACATTAAAAGAAGTTTTAACGGTGCATCATATGCTCTCGCGAAATGTGTTCATAAAAAAATTGACCTCTTAGGGTGGATTGATACATAGCTAATGACTCGGTCACCTTTTTAAATAAATTGTAAAAAAACAAAAAGAATTGGCTAAGTATTTTTACCTTTTATTTATGAAAAAAAAATGAATGACATTATATTACATATATAATTATTAATATAGAAAATTAAGGATCTTATAAGGACAAATTATCTAGCTGAACTCGTTGAAGAACGATTTATTGGGTTTATGACTTTTTAAGCAAATAACTCTTGATAATAATGTTAATGTAAAATTTAAAATGAATTTTTTTTATTCAATTTAATTTAAAAATGGTACTAGTAAAAGAGAATTGTGAGATTTTAATATCAAATTGTGTTAAAATAATCGAGAAATTTAAAGGAATATTTTAAAGAAAAAATTATAAATTAAAAGTCATATGCTAAGGTATTAAATAAATTAACATCCTCGTACAAATTAGGTATGTACACATATATCACGATTATTTATAGTGAGTATGGTTCGGTTTGTTTTAATTTTCGGTCAAAATCGAAATTCTACCGGACGATTCAGTTTTCATTCATTAAACCAAACTGGAAGATTTGCATTTGGTTTCACATTCAAGTTTTTGTTTGGTTTAGTTTGGTTTCTAGTTCGGTGCGTGTGTTTGACCTAATTACCTTTGTCAGCCAATTTTTTAAAATACATTATCAAGTAAATGTTCATATTCTAATATAACTAGAATACTATCGAATATCTATAGCGAATTGTTAATATATCAATTGAGTATAAACCTATTTATAATCTAAGAATTATAATATAATTTATAATACTAAATTTATTCATAAAACTGGATTTTTTTTTAATACAGGGGGAGGTCATAGGGACCATGAGAATAAAAAACAAAATTACATGGAAATTATACTATCAAGTCCCGTGCTAAAAACCAACCGGGAAACTTTCCAACCAAACTTATCTCTAGTAAGTATAGTCCAAATGCCATCTGTGGGATACTCATAACTAGCAAAAGGAGATCTCTGGTGTAGTCCTCTACGCGCCAGCCAATTTGCACAACAATTGGCCTCCCGAAAACCATGCTCAATAGCAAATCCCTGATTGCGCTTCAAAATATCTTGTATCCTCTCCACCCATATATAACAAGGGCCTCTTCCACTTGTGTCACGCTGTATTAAACGTATTGCTTCTATCGAATCCACCTCAATAATCACCTTACCTGATCCTCTTTGTTCAGCCATCCTAGCACCTTCGAAAATAGCCACTAACTCACTCACCACCGGAAGCGTACAATTAACCGGCCTGGAAAACCCACATATCCACACTTCCTCCGAATCTCGAATAACACCACCTGCACCTCCTTTAGTCTTAGAGCGATTTAAATTCCCATCCGTATTTAATTTATAGCCCCCGCATGGTTTCGTCCAACTAACTAGTTTAACCCCTAGCTTTGCTCGTGTCCTTGTTCTCCCATCTGAACCCCATACTCTTAAATAGCTTCTCGCAAGACCTGTAGCTTTCCGAAAAACATCTTCAAAAGAAGGCGGACTACCACCACGAAATATAGAATCATTCCGAAAATACCAAATAGATTCAATAGTAGCTACAAATAATAAACACCAAGGCACTCCCGCAAATAAAAGCTTACACGATAAATTCCTTTCCCACCATGTTAAAGTATGCTGCTGCAGCCCAGCTTCATTTACGGACCTCGCCTGACCTGTTTCAGAAATAACCTCACGTTGATGCGGTAATACACTGGAGTCCACATTGAACTGGAGCCCAGCAGAAGCCGAAGCCACACCAGACCCCACGTGCTGTACCGCCGCGATGTTGTCTTCGTGCTGCAGAAGACTCGAAGCTGGAACCGAACAGCTCTCATGACACCGACTAATCATGAGAGCTGGAACCGAACAGCTCTCATGACAACTCGAAGCTGGAATTATTATATGCAAATTCATATAATCATAATTAGAAAAATGTTATCAAATTAACAAGTTATTAATATAATAATAAATAATATTTATTATAAACACACCAACTTAATTAGATAACAAAACAAAAAAAATTATATAAATATTCAATTCTCATAAAAAAAATTGCCTCATAATTCTTACATATATATATATATATATATATATATATATATATATATATATATATATTTATTTATTTATTTATTTATTTATTTTTCATTAATAATTAAAAATATATCTTTACACTTTTAAAAATTGGATATTTAGCAACTAATGCAACTTAAAATAAATAAATAAATTAAATATCTAGTAATTGAGTTTGAAAGGTTTTTTAAACAGATAAGTTATCTCAACTGTTTTGAACTTTGGTATAATTTATTGTGTACAATATATAAAATAAGAGCAATGTTTAAACTTTTTTTTTTATGAGTAATCTAGTTTTAAATTACCTAAAATATAATAGTACATTAAGGAGATTGCGTATTCATGTGAAACCTAGTACCTAACAAAAAAAAGTTTATTAGACTAAGCCTAACACATTCCTTATCCTCAAAATAGTTGAGGATATTTGCAAGTCGATATTTGCAATAATATATATACATATTAATATCATGAGGCTAGCTTATAAGTGGCGGTGGGTGGGCGTGGGGTCCTTTCTAACAACAATGTTGATACAGTTGTGTGCTGGCTGGGTCAAACGATAACACTACGGAGCCGACTTCCCCATCTATTTATTAGGTTCCAAGACTTCTCCTCCAGTCATCACAAACCGTGTTTATTTCTGTACGGTGCTTTAACTATGTACGGATTAGAAATATATCAACAATATTTTTTGATAAATTCTACTATATTTTTTAACATAATTAAGGGTTAATTTAAAAGTGTTTATATTAGAATATAAAAATAATTTTAAAATTAAATTAAATATTTAAAAATATTACAAAAATAATTTTAAAATTTAGAATCACTTTATATTTTTCTTATTCTTTATTTAGAAGAATATATTTAGTGTTCCCTTTGAAAAGTTTATTCAATGTTTAAAAAAAATTTAAACGCTTTTTAAAAAGCACTTTCAAATAAATACTAAATAATTAATTAAAAATCATATTTTTTTTGTTAAATAAATCATATTATTCTCAAACAAGGAGGAGTCTCCTAAAAGAATGAAAAAATGAACTAAAAGGTACTTTTTTGGGTTTGAAACCTAAAATGTATTAGATTTTGGCTCCTACAAGATTTGAAATAAATGTTTGCCCCCCACAAATCGATGAAATAAGTAATTGTAGTATTATCTTGCTATTTATTTAGTTCTTAAAGAAAGTAAAACAAGAGATAGATGGTTTGAATCATTTTTCTAAACATGGATAACTTCTGATTAATCTGCACATATGCATGGGAAGACGTGTATATTTTCTATGAGATTAATCGTGGTGCACGAAACCTAACTCAGACACCTATGATATAAAAAAAGTAATTGTCGTATTATTCAACTATAATTTTTTTTTTATAACTTTTGTAATTAACTCAAAAAATTATTTTGTAAACAACAAAATGTGGAATTGAAGATATGAATAGAATTGGTGAGTATTTTGTGGGTAGACAAGGAAGCGGATTAGGAATTGAAGATATGAATAAAATTGGTGAGCATTTTGTGGGTAAAACAAGGAAGTGGATTAGGTCTAGTCTTAAGTTACCGGGTCAGGCTAAGTCAGACTTTTATATTATAATAATCTTAAAATAGAGAATTAACTTGTAAAATAAGTTATTCTTTTTTTTATATATATAAAATAAGTTATTTAAAAAGTAAGATTTCTCTCTAATATTAATGTTTCAATACTCAAATCATAAATAATAATATATTTATTATAAAATAATTGTTATAATTATTTTTGCAAATATTAAATATAAAATTTATGTTATAGTATAATTGATATCAGACTATCAAATATTTGATAAAAATATGTTTTACAACAAAGATTCTTATTTTAACAAAAATTATAACAGAAATCCCAAATAATTATATTTTATAGATATATTTGGTTTTAAAATTGACTCTTATCATTTTATTTAGGGAAAGTGACCCAAAAAATCAAAATAATATTATTTTCAACCCAATAACATTAATGACAAAATTTCTGCCCAATAACATCATTAACTAAATTTTGTCCTTGATGGGAATCGTCCTTGACGGGAATCGTCCTTGATGGGAATCGTCCTTGACGGGAATAGTTCTTATGGTGTAAGGGTAAACATGTAATCTTATAATAGTAAGTTAATAGATGATTCTTTAGGGCAAATATAATATTATTTTGATTTTTTGGGTCATTGACCCTTTTATTTTTCTATCACCCAATTTCTATTATTGTTTCATTAATAAATGACTTATTTTTATGATTGTATAACAAATTTAACTAAATATAATACGGATTATTGTTTGATAATTAATTTCTTAACTTTACCTTTTAATTAACACAAATAACTTTGGATGATGTCAGAGGGTATTGTCTACCTTTTTAATTCTGTGGTGCTTTATGCTTTTTTATAAATTCATCTTATGACTAAAACACAATTTAATATAATTATTATATTAGTTTATTTGAGCATTGAAAAGTTAATTATTTTGAACAATAATAATTCAAAAAAATTAAAAAAAAAATCAAATATTATCATAACAAAACAAGTTATAGATATGTAAATAGAAATGATTACAATAAAAACTTATAAAAATATGAGCCAAAATAAAAAATTATTAGAAGATAAAAATTGAATATTATTATTAATAAAATGGAATAGAAATTCTTTTAAATAATTAATATATTAAAAAATAAAATTATAAAGCTCGCTATTTTAATCAAAATTTAGAAAAATTGTTGACCTTACCCTTATACAAATTGCTTTCACATTATTTGGCATGGAATTATTTTCCTTATTATTTTACACAGTTTGGTCTTTCTATATTTTGGCATCAGAATCTTTACCACTAGTTCCCTGCTTCGTTACAAAAAAATAAAAAATAATGGGCGTTTATTATCTTTGTCAAGTAAATAGTCTCTTGTCAGCCTCAAAAAATGTTTTTTAACTTACAATAATAGATCACAAATAGCTCACCACATCACATGTCATGTTTCTTTTTTTTCTTTTTCTTTTCATAATAAATATACAAAACAAATGCAGATTATTTTGTACCTTTTTTCCTATAAAGATTAGAGAAGAAAGATAAAGAAGTATTAATTTTTTAAGACCAGTTGACCATCCCATTTTTAATATAAGACCCAATTCTTGAGTATTAGTTCCAGTGTAACTAAATAAAGTAAAACATCTAAAAAGCCCTCTTTTTTTTTTTTTTATTAAATACAGAAAAAATCCAAAACTCAATCCAAAATCTAATAATCGGACGAACTCACCTCCCCCTCCCCCCACACGTCCTTCTTCTCTCTCAGCGTCAAACCCCTCTCCCCTCCTTCTTTGTGCTCTTTGACCAACCACCACCACACTCCCCTGCTGTTGTTCTCTTTTTGCTCTCTGACCAAACACCACCATGCTTCCCTGTTTTTGTTTTCTCTGTGCTCTCTGACCAACCACCAACATCACCACCATCACTGTATCTTCTCACCACCATCATCACCAGCAGACCCACCTTCCCACAGATCCACCATAATCTTCATCACCGTCAGAACCCCACTCCGCCGCCTGCAACCCTACTGCCCCCCCTGTCGTGGACCATTAACCACCATCATCACTCACCTTCTCACTAATGGCTGCATACCATCCACCGTCTCCCTGGAGCATGAGAATCCCACGCTGCTTCACCGGCCACCACCACCACCACCACCACGTTCGGCCATTCATACCACCACCACTAATAGTAGTGGCTGAACTCCGCCCCTAACACCTCCGTTCACAGCCGCTCTGCATCTCAATCACCATCAACATCATCACCCACCTCCCCTCCCCTTTCTTTGCTCTTTGTGCTGTCTAACCAACCCACCACCATTACCAAGAAACCGAAGACCACCAAAATCACCATCATCTTCACCATTATCCACCATCATCACCATCTCCGCCAACATCACCACCCTCTCACTCTCACTGTATATTATCAACATCAGCACCATCCACCATCTTCAACACCATCTTCACCATATTAAACAACATCTTCACCATCTTCACCATCTTCACCACCATCACCATAGCCAGCCTCATCCAGGTTCACATCGATTCTTCACCATCTTCAACAACATCTTCACCATCTTCACCACCATCATCATAGCCAGCCTCATCCAGGTTCACATCGATTCTTCACCATCTTCAACAACATCTATACCATCTTCACCACCATCACCATAGCCAGCCTCATCCAGGTTCACATCGATTCTTCACTATCTTCACCACCCTCACCATATCCAGCCTCATCCAGGTTCACATCGATTCACCTACCCACAGATCCACGAAATCAACGCAAAGATATGTACAACCCATAATGAAATGTGAAGATATGGCTTTAAGAATATGGGTACAACCCATTGTATATTGTTGTGCCTGCTGGGTATAACCCACTTCATCCTTGTTGTTTTTTGTGTGTGGTATTGGTTGTGCCATGGCTTTAGATGGTCTACTTGGGTGTCTGGCCTCACATATCATTTGTTCAAGATGGGTCCGTACCCATATAGATAATATTTCAAATGACATAATAAAAATCAATAACGATTTAATCAAGAAAATATAAAACTCGATACGGGTTCGTACCCATCACGGTTTTATAGAATTGGTTGCGAGCGTTGTGGGTCTGTCCCCATCGAAAAATTCAAAATAGTTAAGCTAGGGTTTTATCAAATCCAAAATTCAAGGAAGGTATTGCTTCAAATTTATATGAATTGAAAGCATAAGAAATGAATAAGCATACAAGAATTAAAGAAAATAAAATTACAATTTTTTGTGTGAAATGGTGAACTTGAAGTTTCGAAGATTGGGATATGAATGCTTGAAGATACAACGTCTTCTCCCAATCTTCTTTTCCTCATCTATTGACTGCAATGAATAAGATGGTGAAATATAGTGAGAGAAAAGAACTTATATATGCTTTTAAATTCGTGACATATCTCAAGGTGGGTTTCTCAACGGGCTAAACTGTCTAAAAATGCTCTCCATTTTTTTAATTTGTGCAGAAAGGTCACTTTTGGCCCACCAAAATGAGCATACCTCGATCTTTTGGACTCTAAGTCGTGCTCAATTTTTTTCACGTGATTTCCTTTCTAATATTTTTCAAATATTCCATGATTCAACATATAATTCCTCTCGAATTTCCAGTCGTATCAATTTTAAGATTCCAGGTTTAAAACATATCTTCATTGAGCTCCAACTGAATGCTTGGCTTTCAGAGTTACTTCCTGGTCCCCTTTCAATTCATTAGAGGTTCCTCCTTGGTTTTATGACCCCTTATCTCATCAATTAATTATAGGATCTCACGTGTTTCTACGAGATTCACATATAAAACACAAAACACCTCAAAATATAAAAAAAACACGCGTATCATTAACATTATCTCAAGGCTCGAAATAAATCAAATAAGGGGACGAAATACCAACTTTAGGCTCGAAACCCCGAAAGAAAAAATCTATCAAACTATTAAATAACATTCCAAAAGGCGATAAATCAAGTGTAGGGTAAGAAAACGTCTAAGTGGGTGGATCATCTTTAAGTTTTAAGATGATCGAGACCAAAAGCTTGTTCATTTCAAAGGCCCATACTATTCTTATTATAGGACACTCCTATTAAAATAAATCACAAGATTCTTTGACTTTTTCTGTTACAAGATAACAAACGTCCCCTACTTGGATTGTGATTCGAAAATTATAATAACAAGCTAGAACAAAAACAAGCATTACAGAATTAGCTTTACAAGTAGGGAGAGAACTTCACACAAATATATTACATTAGTTAATGAGTACATATGGTTTTCTCGTATTCTTGTAGAGTTAGAATAAAGAAGAAAATGATGTGGTAGAGTTCAAGACACCGGTTAGGCTAGCTCATGCATTGAAAATTAAGTTTCATATGTTGTGCTCATACAAGTCCATATGACATTCCGAGGAAATTCTTATATACTTTGCAAACTGTGGGAATAAAGATAAAGTGAAAATAAAGGCAAAATAAGGACAAAACAAAAAGTGCAAAAACATTTATGAGAAGGATCTAGGGGTCATAACATAGCCTCTTAAAAGAGGCATTCGAGGTTGCTACTTTGCCTCTCGGTCAGCGCTTAGCTACAAAAAATTTGCACAAAAAAGCAAGGATTTCTGCTAAAGGGGATCTCGGTTAGCAACATCAGTTGCATAAAAACTACATGACGTAGCGAGGATAACAGCTATAGGGATTCCTTTATCACTGATGAGAACACGTGGCGTACCATGTCTTGAAAAGATATGTGTCTTTAAGAATTTTATTACTGTTTGAGCATCGTTCTTTGGTGTTGCCACTGCTTCTACCCATTTTGATACATAGTCTACTGCAAGCAAAATATAAAGATTTCCATGGGAGGTAATAAAAGGTCCCATGAAATCTATTCCCCATACATCAAAGATTTCGACTTCTAGAATATTGTTAAGCGGCATCGCGTCCCTTTTTGATATATTACCAGTGAACTGGCATCTTTGACATGACTGGACAAACGATGACAATCTCTGTGTAGGGTAGGCTAATAGAATCCAGATTGAAGAATTCTAGCTGCAGTTCTATCGCCTTTAAAGTGACCACCATATGGTGATCTATGACAGCTTGCTATAATCTTATCAACTTCTCCTTCACGGACATATCTTCTAACTACTTGGTCACTACAAATTTTCCAGAGGTATGGTTCATCCCAATAGTATTGCTTAGCCTGGTGAGATAATCTTTGTCTTTGTTGTGGGTGGATATCCTTGGGGAATACACCACTCATGATGAGGTTGACTAGATCTGCATACCATGGCACAAACACATTTTTAATAGCAAAAAGTTGTTCATCAGGGAATACCTCTTTAACCAATAATGGGTCCTTGTTCACATCAGATCCTTCGAGCCGAGATAAATGATCAGCAACTTGATTCTCGCATCCCTTTCGGTCTTGAATATCTATGTCGAACTCTTGAAGCAACAATACCCATCTAATAAGACGCTTCTTAGCGTCCTTTTTCTCCATAAGTTATCTGATAGCTGAATGATCCGTGTATACAACAGTTTCTTCTCAATCAAATAGGAACTAAATTTATCAAAAGTATATACTACGGCCAACATCTCTTTCTCCGTCACTGTATAATTCATCTAGGCAGCGTTGAAAGTCTTACTTGTATAATAAATCGTGTGGAAGAGCTTGTCTTTCCTCTGCCCGAACACTACACCCATTGCGTGATCACTAGCATCGCACATAAGTTCAAACGGAGCTTTCCAATCAGGAGTATAACAATAGGTGTGGAGATTAGCTTCTCTTTAATCGTCACAAACGCTTGAAGATATTCGTCACTAAAATTAAAAGGAGTATCCTTTTCAAGTAAAGAACAAAGCGGTTTGGCGATCTTGGAGAAATCCTTAATAAATCTTCGGTAAAATCCTGCGTGACCCAAGAAACTTCACTCATTTTACAGAAACGGGAGGTGGTAATGTTTTGATAACTTCAATTTTAGCACGATCAACCTCCATTCCTGCCTTCGAAACTTTATGTTCCAACACAGTTCCCTCTTAAACCATGAAGTGGCATTTTTCCCAGTTAAGCACAAGATCTTTTTCTCTACATCTCACAAGGACTTTCTCAAGATTATTCAAACAATCATCAAAACTATCTCCGAACACCGCAAAATCTTCCATAAAAACCTCCAAGTATTTATCAATCATGTCCCAAAATATAGCCATCATGCACCTCTGGAACGTGGCAGGTGCATTACATAAACCAAACGACATCCTTCTATAAGCAAAGGTGCCAAACGGACAAGTAAAAGTTGTTTTATGTTGATCGAGGGGATCCACACAAATCTGATTATAACCTGAATATCCGTCAAGGAAACAATAATACTCTCTCCCTGCGAGTTTGTCTAACATCTGATCAATGAATGGTAACGGGAAGTGATATTTCTTTGTAGCTTTGTTGAGTCTTCGGTAATCCATGCATACTCGCCATCCCACAACTTTTCTTGATGGTATGGCTTCACCTTGATCATTAAGGATAGTAGTAATACCTCCTTTCTTTGGAACACATTGCACTGGACTAACCCAATCACTGCTAGCAATCGGATAGATAATTCCCGCGTCTAGTAACTTGATTACCTCCTTCCTTACCACTTCTTTCATAGTTGGCATGAGTCTTCTTTGTTCCTCTATAGATCTCCCTACTTCGTTCTCAAGAATAATTTTATGTTTGCAAACGGAAGGAATAATTCCCTTGATGTCAGCAATAGTCCATCCAATTGCTTCTTTGTTAGCGCGGAGCATATGAAGTAGCTTACCCTCTTGAGGACCTGAAAGGTTAGCAGAAATAATAACAGGCAAAGTTTTGTTCGTACCTAAATATGCATAGCGTAGATGGTTTGGAAGGGGGTTTTCTTCGAGGATAGGTGGGCATATTATGGATGGTTGCTTTATAGGTTCAATGTCACCTGAATCTCGAAGTAGTTATCGTATATTTGATCCTAATGTAGCAACTTTGTCAGGGGGAATCTCGTTTTCCGCTTGCGATTCAAGTGCTAAGGCCTCGTCAAGATCATCATCTAGGCTTGCTTCATTGAAGACTTCTTGTGTAATTTTTCCGATAACATCTATTTTGAAACATTCATCTTTCGAATTTGGTAACTTCATAGCCTTAAACACATTGAATCGTACATGTTCGTCCTAAACTCTCATGATCAACTCACCATTCTCAACATCTATTAGTGTACGCCCCGTGGCTAAGAATGGTCTACCCAAGATGATGGGGACATTTTTATCCGCGTCGTAGTCAAGAATAATAAAATCACAAGGGAATATAAAAGTACCAGCTTTAACCAAACCATCTTCAATTTTACCTACTGGTCGGGAGAGGGAGCGATCCGCCATTTGTAATACCACAGACGTGGGTACTACCTCTCCTATATTAAGCTTCTCGAATAGGGATCTTGGCATGAGATTGATACTCGCGCCTAAATCACATAATGCTTTACCGGTCCAACTGTCTCCAATGCCAATGGGAATTGTAAAACTTACGGGATCTTCTAGCTTCAGTGGTAACTTGTTTTGACATATAGCACTACACTCCACATGCAATCCAATTGTTTCCCCAGTTTCTAAACTTCGTTTGTTAGAAAGAATGTCCTTCATGAATTTTAGATATTTCAGTATTCTTTTGAGAGCTTCTACAAACGGCATATTAATTCTTTTTCTTGTGATTCACTTGGCCAACTTCTCTCGTTCTCAAGAATTCTCTCCATACAATTTTCGGCTTCTGTAGGATCTAGTAACACAAAACCTTTGTTTCCTAACGAATCTGCTCTTACCCTGGACTCGTTATTGAGTCCTCCATAAAACATGGTTAAAGAATATTCTGGCGATGATTTATGGTATGGACATCTCGCCTTTTTCTCATTATATCGTAATCATGCTTCACCCAAACTTTCTCTGTCTTCTTGCATAAACTGTTCAAGCTTTAACATATCTCTTAATCTTCTACTAACCGGATAGAATCGGTCTAGGAATATTGATTGAAGCTTATCCCAATCTGGAATAACGTGAGGATATTGGGTATCGTACCAATCGCTTGCACCTCCGGTCAAGAAGAACTGGAACATCACGTAATACATCTGCTCCTTAGTAACTCCTCTTACGATATAAGCATCACAGATCTGCATGAATTTTTTGAATATATTAGATCAGATCTTGTTGTGCAACACCGCTAAATTGTCCATGATTTGCAAACTTGCTAACATCCCTGGATCTGGCCTAAATTTAGCGGCTTGGAATTCTTGAGTGCGGATTCCGCATGGTTGCACTCTAAATGAGATGGGTAACTCAAGTATCCTTGGATCCTCCATCTGTAACTATCTATAAAACAAAAACTAAAAAGACAAAACCGTAAAATAGAACTAACTGAAATAAAAGCACAAGATATATGCACAAGGACTAACAATGTAGTCCCCGGCAGCGGCGCCAAAAACTTGGTGTCGACTAGGGTGTGATAAAAATAGGATATAAATAAGTGCAAATAATAACCCTATCCTAGCACGATTTCTGCAAGTATACAGATCGTATGCAAGTTTTGATAAATAAGTAAGATTCGTTCCGGAGAGACTACGAAGGTTAGGAGAATCTTATGCAATAATCGAGTGCAAATATTAAAATCTAGAAAAAATAAAATGCAAAGAAATAAAAGGAAAATAGATTTTTATTGGGTTTTTGATTAACTAAATTAAACTAATAAAGTAAAGACAGAAATTTAAATGCAAGAGAAGAAGATAGTATGAGAGTTTAGCTTGAGTAAATAGCATGTAATCCCCACTAGTTTTGCCGTTTTAAACATGTAAGGGTGAATTATATAGTATTTCAATAATCGGTTCCAATTGCGCTAGGTAGTTTTAAATAGGGTTTACCTGTGTCAATAAGGAGTTCTAAGCAAACTTTTCCTGCAATTGGTTAAATAGCAATACACTAAACCATAGTGATTATCTAGTTAGGTTGATTTGTCAGATCTAAACCGTACACTAGACGTTATGTGCTAAACCTATAGTTAAACACCGTTGTCAATGGTGACCTAACTACTATGATGGTAATTCTATATGGTCGCGATCCACAAGAACACAGATTATAAACTCCAACACATAAACAGAGAATAAAAACAATAATTCAATTTAAAACATAGAATTCCCAAATTAGATAGATGTCAATCAAAACTAGGGTTCGTACATATATGCAAAAACTCAAGCTAAATATAAATTTAGTTCATACTAATGGAAGAAAAGAAAGAAATTACAAATTCAAAGGTTGAAAAAGACATTATTGATGAACAGCTCCTTCCAGACTTCTTTTTTTGTGTTGTAAGCTTCCTCTTGGCTTAGGGTTTTGCCAAGGATCATTTTATAATGTTAAGAGGCTGTATTTATAGTGTATAGGTTGACCTAATCATTTTCTTGAAGGAGAAGATAAGTGTTGGACTCCTAGCCCAACTCAAATTCGTAGCCCAAAAATGTGGAATCAGCCCCGTTTTTGTTTTGGTCCTAACAGCTTCAATTCTTATCCATTTGACGCTTATGAGTAGTCGAAATTCATCGTCTCGGAAAGATATTTAACTTTGCTCTTGACCGTTTCTCCAGATTCCTCACCGATTTTGAGATATGAGTTGATTTATGGTCGTAGGTGTTGGAACTCAGATTTAAGGCAACTTTTCCTTTTCCATACTTTTAGATTTTGTTTCCTTATCTTCATTTTCCATGTTTATCTTCTTTCCTTTAGCTCTTGGAACCAACTTGGACTCTAATTAATTACAATATATCTCTAAAACTTCACACTAAATAAATAATTAAACCCAATATGCTCTAAAAATAATAAATAATCAATTCAAGACCCAAAGTAGGAAAGTATACTAAATCATGTGAAAATCGACCTATATAATAATAAATACGCCTAAAATGATGTCTCATAAATAGAATTTATTATCACAAATGTGGAGACATCAAGTATCACCTTTTTTTATTTTTTTAATATATGGGCAGATCATGAGATTTATGAGGATGTGTTAATAAATGGATGGAAATTGGAGCATATTGGAGGGATGAAACAATTTGTTGTTTGTAAAAATCTAAGAAACTTGAAGTTTGACTTGAGAGGTTTAATAAGAAACACTTCTCCCATATTTCTGAGAGACATAATAGGTTAATTGAGGTATTGGAAGAGGCCTAGATTATACTTCAACAAGATGTGAAAAATATTACAATGTTTGAGAAAATTGTGTAGTTTCAAAAAAAATAGCTACTAGTCTTGCTTAGATGGAATTTAGCTTTCTCCAACAAAAGGCTAATGCGGTTATACATTTAAGAGTGACTATTGTTCGAATCTTTTTCATGGACTTATAAAGAGTATAAAGAGGGGGGAGTTTATTTCAAAAGTTCAACTCCTAAACAACTCTAATACAACATCGAGTGTTCAAGTTTATGAGGCATTTATGGATTACAACAAGAATATGTTGGGTACTAGTCATATGATGGAAAAAGTTGATGATGGGGTGTTTGATTAAGGAAAAGTATTGACTAGAGATCAAGGGTTAAGTTTTATGTCGAGATTATCAATAAGGAGATCAAAGAGGTTATTTTTTGAATTGTAAATGATAAGTCTCTAGGGCTTGATGGGTAGTATTTGCTTTGTTCAATAAGTTGTGGGATATGGTGGGTATTATGGTTATTTCACAAGTTCGAGAATTATTTTCATTTGGGTTCTTGATTAAACAACTCAACAGAATTATCATTACTCCCGTTCCAAAAATAATTACAAACCTTGAAGGTGGAAAATTATGAGTCGATTTCGTTTGCAATGGCATATACAAAGGGATCACAATGATCATTACCGATAGAATGAAATCGGTCTTGGCGGATCTTGTAGACAATTCATAACACACATTTGTATCTGGAAGGTTAATTTTCGATAACTTTCATCTAATGCAAGAACTTTTGAGGGGATAGAATAACTAGAGTAGCTCGCTGAGATGTACTATAAAGTCTGGTTTATGCAAAGCTTAAATTTGGTTTTGTGGGATTTCCTTGAAGAGGTTCATAAGGTGTTAAACTTTCCAACACAGTATATTAATTAGATTATGACTAGTGTTACTATTTCGTATTCAATGGTTATTAGAAGTTCATGATTTCTTTAAAAAGACAAAGGCCAAAGACAAGGTGACCCCCTCCCCCTCACCTTATACATTTTATGCCTTGATTTTTTTTAGACTCTCTAAGAAAGCAACATGTCATAAATTTAGTTACCATCCAAAGCAATATTACGCATTTGGCTTTTACCGGCGATTTAATACTCGTATCGAGCGATGATTCTGAGTCGGTCAGAATGCTTAGTATTATTCGAAGACCTTTGCAAAGTGTCCGGGTATTTGTCTCAATGTGCTCAAATCTAACATCTACTACGTGTGGATTAAAGAGGATTTTTTCGAGAATTTATTGGAGATTTTGAAACTTACAAAGCGAGTGATGTCGTTACACCATCATGGGGTTGCACTTGGAGTCTTCCTTTTGTTTTCAAGAGATTACAAGACATTCATTGATAGATTTGGAAGTTAAGTTAGATCATGAAATGCTCCTACTTTGCCATACGCGGTTCGATAAGAGTTTATTCTAATGAGTTTTTAGGGGTGTTTGCTTTTCGTTGTCCATCTTTCCGGTTCTAGAGTGAGAGATAGGTCTGTAGTATTTTTTGAGGATTATATTGAGATAGTAAGTCTCCACAATTTAATTAAAAAATTTATGTACCCTGAAGATTGAGCACGGATAGGAACAAAGTCTTACTCATGAAAATATTATAGAGGGTCGGAAAAAAAATTATGGATTAAATGGGTTCATGAAGTTTCTCGAATAATTTGAATATTTGGGAATGTTAAGTAACAAAAACGGAGTCTCTTTTGTTTAATGAAATCTAAAAGTTAAAGTATGAGATTAAAACTTTTTTATCGGGTATATTAATATATTAAAAAAGATGTGAAAATCCTTATAAAATAACTGTATTAAAGTTGTGAAAGGTGGAAAAATATTAGGAAAGTGATTTGATAAAATGGAAGTGCAAAGGGAAAAAAAATTAATTTCACTACTATTACAATAATAATAGTGAAAATGCAACATCATCTTGGTTTATGGGTGATATTACGTAAAAATATCTAATTAACATGGTTTTAAAAAGCGTTAGGCGTTAGTAGGGCGAGCGACCACCTTCGAGCGCCTACATGGCTAGACGACCATTAATCAGAATTTAAGCGATTTTTACCTAGGCGGTACTAATATATTGATTTGAATAATATTTACATCCTAATATACTTAAATTAGATCAATTAAACATATATAATATAAAACTATAAAATAAAAATTATTCATAATTATTAAACTAAAAAATGACCAATTCAAAAAATCTAGACATGAAATATAAAAAATCCTACCAAATTCTTTTTCCCGCGCATTCATATTCTGACTTAAATAGTTTTTTTTTATATTTTGTTTATATGTTAGGTTAGATTAGATTGAATTAGTTATTTATAGGCTAGTATATTAGGTATTATTCGGGTTAGCGGCCCATTAAATTGATTGAATACTTTATTAATTAGATTATGCATAGACGAACCTTCGAGTCTCATTCAAGAGTTTTTTTAGACGGATCGCACTTTCGAATACTTATGTAAGAATATCTTGAAATGTATAATTAACATTATAATATTTAGGCACATACTTTATCTAGGTTTTTTTTTTGGACTTACTTTGTCTAGGCCTTCTGCAAACCTAATTTAGGATCCATATTAACTCTTAAACATGCGCTTATGTTTCTTTTAAGTTGTGATTTTCTTTATGTCATGATTATATGAATATTTATAGACCAATTTATCCTAATTATAAAAGATAAACAAAGTGGAGTAATAATTCAAAGATATTTCTATTGAATTGGATAGATAGGAAATTTGAGGCATGATCTAATTTGGAGTTTTGGACGAAGTCGGTATATATAGTCCATTTCACTGTTTATGTTTTTTGTTTTTGTTTCATCTCACCCATCACGAGTCTTAGTGATTTTATTCTCCAAACATAAATAATAACATTTCAAAATATATCTGGGACCACTAGTTTGTCATTTTAGTAAATAATGAAAGGCTTTTAAGTATAATTGTTAGACAACTTTAATTAAGAGAGTCAATTTTTGATGAGATTTTTTTTTTTTTTTTTTATATGAGGATCTTAGATTTTTTTTAATACTTCGTATTTATCTTAGTGATATAATAAAGAAATAAAATAATATTTTTATCAATTTTATTTCAAATAAATAGTTTTTTATTGAAAACTTTTATTTTAAACAACACAAAATTATATAATTTTGGTATATTTTCAACAAAAATAAGGATCAAATTAAAGGCTAAATCTAATATTACTTGAACAACTTCTATTTTAATTCCACTAGCAAAATTATAAAGCAACGCAGATGAAATATCCAGAATTAAAATGTAAGATTCTAATCTCGAAAATAGTGTTAAACAAATTAGTTTAAGCGCCCATATAGGTGTTAGTATGTAAATTACATTTCAGAAAATATAAGTTAGGTCTAGACGGACGTATAGGGGTTTAGAAACCTCGAAATAAAAAAAATTATTTACACCAAAAAATATAAATCTTTTATTAAAAAAAAATTATATAAAAAATTAGATAAACGACCAAAGAAACCATGAAATATATTTCATTATTTTTAACCTTATTTTTATTAATTATTTAATGTAAGAAGTTTTATTTAATTGTGTGGATTATTTTTTTCAATTATATTTACTTATTCTTTTAAGTAAATATTTAAAGTTTGTAGAATAGAAACAAATAACAATAAATAACTTTTATAACATAAATTTCAAAATCCTTAGGTCCTTCCTAGTCTTTTAGGCGTTCGAAGGTGGTCGGTCGCTTACCTAACGCTTTTTAGAACATTACTCGAAAATCAACCAATGTTTTCCAAGATGCATAACAGTATAAATCATTAGTTCTCCATCATAACTATAATTTCACAAAAATTACATGAGATTAGGCCCTAGAAGAACTCACACTTGTAGCGGAGTTCGAACAACAATCGTTCTTAGTAAAGTTTCTTCAAACTATACGCCGGGCAGACAAACTTCTATAGTTGTTGCATCAGATTCAAACCCAACATCCATACCTCAATTCTTGAATATCTGCACCCCGCCCTCTTCGATTACATCCTACTTCGACTAAATCAAATTACAAAAAAATAAATAACAAACAACTGTAATAAACAAGACAATGATTAAATAGGTAAGAACTGATTAACATCGGCCATGGCCGGATCAAGTAAGAAAAAACAAGAAATTACATTAAATAACGTAGAAAGCTAAACTAAACAAACTGCAAAATAAATTAATATAATGAAATAAGAAAAAAATAAAGAGAGAAAGAAAGATTTTTTTTTTAATTAACAAACCAAAAAAGCTTTAAATGAGTAAATAGTTTTTTTAACAAGTTTGAGACTAAAAGAACCCTTCTTTTCCTAATCCGACTCCTAATCTTGTGAAGAATTCAATGATCGTATATGTTGTCATCACATCTTTGTGGGGTCTGTGTCTAGCCTTCTTTGTAAGAGTGTCGGCATGACCATTTAACCTTCTCGTTCAAGACGTTCACTAGGTGGCAGGATCGAACTGGTTAATTCAACCAATCTTGGACAAAATCCGTAAATAGATTGCCAAAATTTCAAAATGAAAAATTCAATATATCAGAAGAAGGCTCAATGGAGTCGCTGACTCTTTAGCGAAATGTGTGAGAAGAAATATCGACCTTTCTGGATGAGAATGCTCTTCCCTATTTGAATAGTTTCACTTTCTTAAATAAAATCTGTTATAAAAATGACGTAAGATAACCAGTTTCGTTGTATTTTCTTCCTTTCTGACAAAATAATAATAATAATAATAATATGCTACACTGATACTTCTTTACGATAAAACATACTGTGCACTAAATTTTTTTGACCATTTATATAATTGATGCAATTGTTCATATTTTTATCTTGTTCGATGTCTTTCTAAAACAACCCCAATGGGCAGGGTGGAGTTAGGATTTTTTGTTTTTGGAGAGAGGAGGGGGGGGGGGGGGGGGGGGGGGGGTAAGAGTGGATTTATCCGTTAGTATCTGCATGTCAATGACGTAACTTTTTTTTCTTCCAAAATGAAATATTTAAGTTTACAAAAGTGGACAAACATGTACCTAATATTTTTAATTTGCAAACAGAGTCATAGTGTTATTTATTGATACATACATTTAACACTAAATTTTAAAACGAAAACTAACGTGAGACTAAAAACAAAACGTTGAATACTAATTTATCATTTTTGTAAATAGCGGAACATTTGATTTCTCCTAAATATTAATATGCTTTTAAAAAAATAAAATTGAATGGACCATATGTAAGTAGGCTGTGATCAGAACAGTGGGCAATTCTTAGGATCACATACATACTGCTGTATATGTGGAATAACGTGTACTTTACCTTCACACGTTACTTTCTAGTTTCTTGGTGCATGTTGCTTTCCTACTAGCTGGTTGATTGGTGTGACGGTGAGATGACCAGGGTATGACTAAAATGGAAACGATGACTAAAGGCCTTTAATTATCTTTGAAACTGCAACAATGCCTCTAACTGAATTACCAACCTTTAAAGTTACAATATTATTCATCAGTATTTTGAAAAATATTAAATTTAAGTGGAGTGATGTTTATAATCTAATAAATAGGTTTCTCTTTTCTAATTGATTTTATTTTTTATAGCTTGGGTCGATTAGATCAACTTTTTTTCTTACATGGATGGTACGGGTCACTTTAACCTACCACGATTAATTCTATAAAAATATGTACACATGTTAATATATACTTCCAGGTAAATCATGACTAGGTTATTTATGTTTAGGGAAGTTTCGAACCTTGTATCTATCACTTTACACCACCCGTTAAGGAGAAAATTTGAATTATGTATCTCTTCTTTAAGTAATGAAAAAAATAGCAAAACCTTAGTTAGACCAATTTACACGCATATCGATTAATCTCATAGTAAATATGTATGCTTTTCTGTGTATTTTTTTAAGTCAAGTCAAAATTAGGTTGTCCATAACTTTCCCTCTTCAAGTAGAGTACTAAAAATTAACAAAATTTAGTTGAGTTAATCTAATTAATTTTTTTGTTAAATAATATGGGTACTATATAAAAGATAAAATAAAAATATAAAAATGAATGATATATTATTAACTGAATTATTTTGTTAGATTAAATTTTTATAAACAGAATAAAAAATGTTTTTCTGTGGACTTCCAATAAAAATGTTTTAAAAGGGATAAAAAGGATGGGAATTTTGTGATTTGGAAATGGCTCATAACGGCATAGAAAGATGCCTGTCCAACCTTTTCCTTACAATTCACATGTTTGCCTCCTACATAACCACCTCACCATCACATTTTGGCTTCATTAAATTCCTAATAACTAGCCATACAAATACCCACCCCAATAGCCACATCTTTGACAAAAAAAGAAAGGGAAATAAACAATAGCCACCTATGGTTAAACCTTAATTTTCTCCATTTTTCTTTTTGAGAAAAATTAATTGAAAATTACTCTAATCACTCAAGTAACAAATTTATCAAATTGATATACGTGTGTTAAATAAATGTTAAAATTATAGTTTGCATTTAGGGAAAAATTCAAAATTTTACTCCGAACAAAGGGAAAGTAAATAAAAGTTTGAAGATGCATACTACATTTTTTTTTGTTTTGTTTTTTACTTTATGGTGGTAAATTGATTAACACTGATCAAATAAAATTGTTTTAACAATATATTTCAAAATCTAAAAAAAAACATTATACAAAATTGAAATATAAAATACATAACTTACACGATTACCATAGTTTTGAGCGATAATAACATATACTTGTGTTAAAAAAGCATTTAGGAGTAAAATAACTATCTTCAAACTAATATTAAATCACTACTCTAGTAATAACATCTCAAAAAATCGTTTGCATTAAAACCAATCATAAAATTCATCATAAAATCTGTCACAAATACGTCCATCATAAAGTAAAAGCTGTTTCTCTTATCTTCAAAGGTGGCATGAACCTGGATGTTTTCTTTGACAAGGGAGGAAACAAATCTGGTCATGCTGTAACTTCTGAGCCATAAGTGTGGGAGTTACCGTTTGGGATGAGAGTATTCATGACAATTGTTTAATGCACGCGTTTCTGATAGCTGAGTATCATGAAGATAACTGAGAACTCTTCGGAAGTACGCGTAGACACAGTTCCAACTTGATATATATCTGCTCTTAAAATATGTTTTACTTTAATTTTTTAATTCTTTGAAACTCTGCCGGGGTGGGATCGGCCGAGCCGGGCGAGCGGTAGGCGATGATGGTGTGCATGTAGGTTATTCCTATTATTCATATTTAGAGTTTTTAGTCTTTTGAAAGATATAAAAATAAAAAATAATATAACTAATATATTTTCATTTTTATGTTTGATGCTTGATCTTTTCTTTTTCCAAAAATATAAAAACAATTAAATTTTTCTTTAATTTCTAAAACTCTCTAAATGGACTACAATTCTATGATTTAAGTTAGAGGGGAAAAAAAGGAAAGGTTGAGAGTTAGTGTAATTTTTTTCTCATTGCATCTAAGGTTAAGTCTAACCGCCGTCCAATTGAAAAGGCAAAATTGAAAGTCAAACAAGATGTTTTCTTCAAATAACAACTTTAAACACGGGTCAATTCCAACAGCTACTCAATTTCAACTTTCCAATCTTATTTAAATATATTTCAATAATTTTTCTATTTTAAATAATTTGTAAATATTTAGTTCTTTTATGTATATGTTATTTTATTGTTATACACAAATATTCGCAATTAATATTAATATATTAAATATCAATATTTTATAAAATATAATATTATTAAAAATAGTTAATATTTATCATAATATCTTTTATAATAATATGTCTATTATTTATTTTTATACGAGAATCTTAAAAATATAGTTTTTTAAGTTTTAATTCAAAAAATTAATCGAAAGCATTAGTATTCAAATAATAAAATAGAATAGATTAATTATGACGTCTTATTGAAAATATGTGTTAAACTAATAAAATAAATTGTTGAGAATAATTTGTTTTGGTTAATGAAAATAATATAAAATATAAAAAAGTTGAATAGGGGATGAGATCAGGGCTAGCTATATGTAGCTAACATTTTTTAATAATCTTGTTTTCTATTTTGGCTTTAGCTAAAATTGAAAAGTTATTGGAACTGTTTTTTTAATTATTTAATTTCCAATTCTATTTTTTTGTTAAAATCTGCATGTTTTTGGACTTAGCCTAATAACGGAGAAGGGTACGCAACCCCTACCCCGTAGTTGTGCCCTGATTTAATTTTTTTGAATTAATTAATAATAGAAGTTCTAATGGTAGATAATGCATTAACTTCTTGTCTAATTGACAATAAATTTTCGACAAAAAAATATCAATAAATTTACATATTCTTATCAATGTTTTTCTTAAACTTTTTAGGTTATATACAACAATAAAGGAGGTCATAAGAGCCAATTAACAAGGAAGAATCGAAGATGGGAAAGAGAGAAGAGCTAAAACTGGGTTAGACATTCTTAACTTTGTTTAAGAAAATAAAATTAAACTAAATGAACTCTGAAAGAAAATTGCTTAAAGATAAAATATTGTCTAACTATTGCACCAATGCAAGTAGAATTGGTAGATTGTAAATGATATAAATAAGTTTAATAAAGAGGTTATTGTTGATAAAATGCTTATTAAGTTTTTTAATAATTTATTTTATAAAAAATACCTAATAAAGTAATTATTTATAAAAAACATTTTTTTATATTTTTCATATTTTTACCATCTTTATTATTAAATATATTATTTTATTGTAATATAATATTAATTTTTAAATATTAAACAAATAATAGGTAACTACCACTACCACCACCACTACCACTGCCACCACCACCACCATCACTACCATGTATTTAATCACCACTACAACCACCACAACCACCACCACATCAAACACCACTACCACAACAACTACAACCACCACCACCACCTACTAATACTAATTCCATCACACACGCGCGTCCGTGAATTTTTATTAAAATCGTCATAACTAATTCAAAAAAAATCAGAAAAATAAAAAATTTGCATTTTTGGATAAAGCAAATTAATATTTACGTCAATTATTTTTTTGGATTTTTTAAAATATTTTTTAAAATTTGCGTGTTGGAGAGGTCACGGGTTCGAGTCTCTCCACCGCCACCCACTTAAAATTTGCACTTGCACGTGAGGGGCGTGTTGGAGATATAAAATCTCATTAATAGAATGCATTCTCCTAACGGTTCGAATTTTTGGTTGAATTGACAATTTAACAAATTCTTTAATAAAATCCATTTAAGAGTAAGTAAGAAAAATAATTTGAGTAGGTATTTTAAGTAATAAAGATTATTTGTATTCTTTTTGTTCCAAGAAAACTTTTTACTATTTGTGTAAGTGTAAATACTATATGGAATAGACTATAGAATGACTTTTTTTCAGAATGACTTGACAAGTGTGATAGCAGATTCACATTTATTAGAAAAGTAAAAGGTTATTTTAGGAAAATCGGCCTCCCTCAAAGTATATAAGAAAGAAAAATTTGATAGAATTGGAAGGAAGGAAATGTAGAGTAAGAAATAAATAAACTGTGACATTTTTTTTCTTTTTCTTTTTTTAACACAGTTGAATACCGTTAATATTTGGTAGTTAGTCCTTTCTTCTTATTCTTCTTATTCCTCTGCTTCATATTCTTCGTCGCTCCAAAAATTTAAAGATTTATCTCTCAATTTTCACTCTTTTTCACTTTTTATTATCAAATTTATCTCTCTATATAGCAATCATGCGGCAGTGTTCCGTCGCTCGGCAACCACCTCAGGTACTTTCTCTGTCTAAAATCACACACACCTACGTGTATGTGAGAATAGATTTATATATAATATATATGTATATATATGTATTTTATTTTTGTTCTTTCTGGGTGACTTAAAAAGAATTGCAGAAAACTTGGGCTGAAATATTGTGTTTCGGTTGCACGTGCCTACAGCTTTTCTGGCCGCGCGTGGTTATGCGAAAATGGCTTAACATCAGCACTAAAGACTCCGATTACAGCGCCGACACCGATAATGACTCCGGTTCTGATTCTGATTGCGATCAAGGTAACCTCACTCTTTACTTTACTCTTAAAACTTCAATTCGAAATCTTTCTGTTTTCTTTCTCTATACATCTATTGAGTTCTTTTGCTTGTGCATTTAGTCTTTCAATTGATAAATTGCAGATTTTTGTGATTTCCCTAGAGATTTGCGGTTTAAGAATGAAACAATCATTGAAGAACCCATAAATGGTGAGATTTTTGAATTATTCTCTTCACGTTTTTGCCTTTTACTTCTTAATAATTTTGATTAGACGTGTTTTGAATAAATATTGTTTTTTTCATTTTATTTATTGTTTTTATTAAATTGGAATAGATAATGTAGATTACGTCAGCATTTTGAAAATTTTCTAAATCAGGAAGTGTTTATAATGTGATCACATAATGGGAATGATGTATAAGCTTAAGGTAGTTAGAAGATTACTATAAGCTAGTTAGATGTTAGTTGTGCTACCCATGTAATAAATTCCTTGACTTTAAACATCGTCACAGGGATGTATATAGTCTTTTTTTTCTCACTAGGGGCCAAAATATAAATACAATAGTTTAGTAATTTTTATACTATAACATTACATTTTCAAATCTTGTAAGCAATTTGCACTTAAAAAATCTGAAAAAGTTGGAGTACTTGGTCTCTGAAGGCTCATTCAGCCGCCACTGGAAAATTATAATTTATTTTATAGACTTACTCAAGGTCTTGATGCTACTTAGTTTAATAGAATATTTAATTTTAAATTAAGGTTTGAAGTGCAAATTTGTTGAGTCATATTAACATAATGAAGTTTTTCATTTTTCCAATGACTTTAATTGAACACCAAAGGCTAAAAAAGAGCAGTTAAACTAATTAGAAACATTTCAAGGGTTTATTTGTTGTATATTATTGAGTAATGTGGTCCTTATTGTTTTTACTTAAACATCAGGGGCTGTTCCTAAGTGGAGGCGGAGAAAGTCAGAGACATTTAGGGCACAATATATAAATGTAAAAGATATTAGGTACATATATAGTAAACTCTCTGATATGCAAAAGATACAAATATATGCCTGTGTTTCA
The DNA here is from genome assembly GCA_029959085.1 of Nemophila menziesii. Taxonomy (NCBI): domain Eukaryota; kingdom Viridiplantae; phylum Streptophyta; class Magnoliopsida; order Boraginales; family Hydrophyllaceae; genus Nemophila; species Nemophila menziesii. The sequence goes on along the minus strand of JARWIR010000023.1, from coordinate 5,283,206 downwards.
AAAAGTAGCATATATACTCCTTGAGAATAATATAGGGGTCTATTTGCTAATGTTTGAAACACATAAGTATATTTAATGAATACAATTACTAGCTGAGAATGTTATCTTTTTAAGGGTATGTGCTGCCACATGGAATGTTGGTGGAAAAGTTCCTCCAGATGATTTAGACATTGATGGTTGGTTAGATATAGATGAACCTGCTGATATTTATGTGATCGGGTAAATTACACTCCGTTCCAATTACTTAATGTTCATTATGGGTAATTTTGACAATAGACCGTTAAATTTGCAGGTTTCAGGAGATTATACCATTAAATGCTGGTAATATATTTGGAGCTGAAGATAACAGACCAATTACAAAATGGGAGAATATAATTCGTGAAAGTCTTAACAAAATTCCACCTGTGAATAAGTATAAATGTTATAGTGACCCTCCTTCTCCATCAAGGTTTAAGCCATTAGAAGATGCATTAGATATCGGAGATGTAATTCTAATGTCTGATAGTGATAATGGTGAAGAAGAAGAAATTTATCCATTAAATATTGAAGAAGAAAAAGAAGAAGAAAAAGAAGAGAGATTACCTGTTATTAAAGAATTTGAAAGACAATTATCTTCTTCAAAAGGACTTGATAGATTAGGTTGCTTTAAAACCGATGAAGAAAAAAATGTGCCACAAGAGTCAAGTACATTGTACAAGCGTAATTTAACTAGAACAATGAGTGGTAAAGAAAGGATTGTTTTAAGTTGGCCAGAACCTCAGCTAAATCTTTTAGCACAGATTAATTTAGAGAGACTTAATTCATTAAGATCTTTGAAGTCATTTAAAGCAACAAAATCTTTTAATGCTTATAATTCATTTAAATTGGAAGAAAATCGAGCCGTCTCAGATGCTACGTTACTTGCAGAGCTCGATCTTAAATCAATAATTAATAGAAAAAGAAGGTCTCAATATGTTAGAATAGTAAGTAAACAAATGGTTGGAGTATTTGTTACTATTTGGGTACGTAGAAGCTTGAGAAAACATATACAAAACTTACATGTTTCCACTGTTGGTGTGGGTGCAATGGGATACATAGGCAACAAGGTATATAATATATTATTATTTATTCTTCTTTTCTAATCATTTATTTTTATTCTAATTTTGTAACTTTTTTCTTTGGTAGGGATCTATCTCAGTTAGTATGTCTATATATCAGACTCTTTTTTGCTTTGTTTGTACTCATTTAACATCAGGGGAGAAAGAAGCAGATTTAGTTAAAAGAAATGCTGATGTACATGAAATACATAAGAGGACTCACTTTAATTCCTTTTCTACGGTTGGACTACTTAAAACCATATATGACCATGAGTAAGTAGGACATATTTGAAGGGAGTTAAATATATTTTGTAACTAATTTGTTTGATGCAGGAGAATAATATGGTTGGGTGATTTGAATTATCGTCTTAATTTATCATATGATAGAACAAGGGAATTAATCTCCAAAAAAGAGTGGACCAAGTTGTTTACATATGACCAAGTAAATTTGCATCATCTCTAAACTTCTAGATAATTAAGAACCTTTCAATGATTACTTATTAAAATCTTTCTTTTAATATTTAATAAAATTAATATATGGCAGCTGATGAAAGAGCTGAAGAAAGGTGGGGCATTTGATGGATGGTGTGAAGGTATATTGAACTTTGCACCGACATACAAATATGATTCCAACTCAGAAAATTATGTTAGTGAAGAGCCTAAAGCTCAGAGACGTACTCCTGCATGGTATGGATCATGTATCTAGTCTAGAATAATTAAATCCTTTTTTATATTGTTTGATTTAGGTGAATTTTTTTTATTTTTTTTTAGGTGTGATCGAATACTTTCTCGTGGAAAGGGAATGAGGCTTTTGAGTTATAGAAGAAGTGAAGTTAAATTTTCTGATCATCGACCTGTAACTGCTTCTTATATTGCAGAAGTTGAAGTATTTTCTTCTAAGAAGTTGCAACGTGCACTTACTTTTACTGATGCTGAAATTGAAAATGATCAATTTGTCTCTCATGTTGCCCCTGTAACCCGCCAAAGATATTCCGAGGTAAACTATTTTTTACTCGTAAGTCATTCAATATCTTTTCTATCTCTAGAACTTATCAAATCTTATATTTTATCCAGAAGGCACCCAACTGGTAGAGCTTTAAGAGATGTAATTTAACGTACAGCTTCAAAGTAGAAATGTACATAGAGTGTTCAAATGTTGATTACACTTGATATCCGAGTTGTGTTGTGTGACTTGTGCAGATAGTGTATAAATTTTCGTCTCTATTCAAAGTCATTTTTGGACGGAGATATCAACTTGATAGAATGAAACTAGTTTTCTGTAATGGTTGAGGTTTATAGTTTCGTGTTGTAACTCAGGGGGTTATTGTATTAACTTTTCCAATGAAAATCACAATGTAAAAGCTTTAGACATGTGTTTGGTACATGTGTTTGGTGTCAGATGTGATAAGATGGAAATGCAGGTTACTTAGGGGTTGTAAGCCGATAAATTCTTATAAACACCATTTACAAAGATTGTAATTGTTTTGAGATCGATAGTTGGCCTAGTGGTTAGGTTACTCCGCAGAGACCAAGAGGTCCTGGGATCGAATCTCATTGGAGTCATTTACTTCGAGTCAAAAGTGGCTCTCTCATGTATTAAAAAAAAAAAAATCGTAATTGTTTCGATAAAAGACAAAGATCATAATTAGTGACATACTCTATTAATTTTTTTTGGTTATAATTAGTATTTTTAACAAAAGCCAAAGGCAAGAAATGAGAAACGAAAAAAAGCATCACATGAAAAATCCAAAAAGAAAAAAATTACTGATAGAGAAGAAAAATTTCACTGTAAACGATTGATTACAAAAAAAAAGAGAAAAGTCTAATAGTTGTCTTCACCATAGAGTAAGTTAATAGAGATACTAATTTTAATAACTATATGCCCCAAAATTTGCAATAATTTAGAACATAGATTCTAATATTTTTAACAATAACAAATACATCACCTAACGACCCCAATAATATTAACAGACATTAGAGCCTTAATTCTTATTTTGCTCGTGCAAACACACATTAGACATACTTCCACAAAACAGATTAACCAATCATGAGAGATTTTAGTTCAAATCCATTTTAGGGGTATATTTCGATTTATGATGTATTCTTTATTTTTCATTTAGGATATAAATATATTATAAACGTTAAAATGACTGTACCGTATACTGTGGGCATTCTTGGGACAAAATTTGTACCATAGGAAAAATGCTAATGGTTCCGTATTTTCTAGACCCTATACATATCTTAATTAACGTTGAAGGAGAATCTCACTATCCCCCAAAGTGGAAAGATGAGGGCGCAATATGTGTAATGAGCTAAAAGTACAAATTGGAACTTTCTCAAAAAAGGTCTTATGAATAGGAATCATTTCCTCGATAGCCAATTTGTTCTAAGTCTTCCAGATAGAATAAACAGTGGTTGCAAATGCAATACACCTTCTTCCTCCAAACCACTCCCACTCGTGTCTTCTTTATTTATTTGAGGACGCTAGATATAGTGTTAATCTCTCTCGAAATGCCAAGCCAAGATCTCACGTCTCTCCAAATATCTCTTGAGAAGTCACACTCAATAGACATATGTCGAGTAGTCTCAAAATTCCATCCACAAAGTGATCACAGAGGGTCCAACTCCATAAAAACTAGGGTTGCACAAAAAACCGCCCAACCCGCAAAACCGGAAAAAACCAACCCAACCCAACCCAAAAAAACCAACCCGCCCAGTCCATGATTTCTTATGGGCCCAAAATAATTTTTTTGGTGGATATGGGTTGGTTCTCAGTTTGGGAAAAGCCCAAACCACGGATAACCAACCCAACCCGCACATTTAGCCCATTATATTTTTTTATATATAAGACCGTATAAATGGGGTGTTCAACGAAAATCCACCCCATTTCACTCGTATCCTTCACGCTTAGTTTCTCTCATCTCTCTCTTACCCCAAAAGGGGCTAAAAACCTAGGCTGCTTCCTCTCTCTTCGCTACGAGTCTGAAACCATCCCTTCACAATCATCCATCACCGTCTCTTCTCCATCCCTCCATGGCATCTTTTGTACTCCGCATTAATTATTTAGCTCGTTTACACCAACCTTTAAGGTCCGCATTTAATGTTTCTGAGTTTCTAGCCTTCGATTTACGAGGTTACCACTTACCATGGTTAATCGATTAAGCCATTGTTAATACTTATTTTGCTATGGTTAATGAGTATTGGGGTTTTCTAGTTTTGTATAAAAGGCCGAGATAGGGTTCGTGTTCTTCAAAGCCCCTTTTAAAGGTATGAACCCTAATTCGCTTCTACCATTCTTCTCTTCCTCAAATCTTGTAATTAATTTGAAGTTCTAAAACATTGTAAATGATTTTCGAAAATATATTTCAATATTATTTTAGTTTTTGATTATTACTAATTAATTTGTTGTTTTGTTTTTTGGTTTTGCAGATTAATGAATATGGAAAATGGTTCTTCTGATACCATCATTGATTTTACTATAGAAGAAGAACAACCCACTCAAGGTGTTGATCAAACACCTGTTGGTAACTCTTCTTAACACTTTCACATCTAATAGTAGTTTACCCCCTGCCCCTAAAAAAGCTAAGAAAGAAACTTCTGATTGTTGGAAACACTTTGAAGTTGTTACTTATGAAGATGGTACTATTAGATCAGTTTGTAAATATTGTGAACATTCATATGCTGCTAATACTAGAAAACATGGTACAACTAATATGAATAATCATATTAACTTTAAAAGATGCCCAAAATATCCCTTTTATCCTCCAGCAGAAGAGGGTCAATCTTTGTTAAATTTTAAAAAAACTGATGAAGGAAAGAATGTTGTTGTTCCTTATGTGTTTTCTATTGAAGCTTGTACTAAGGCCTTCGCAAAAATGGTCATAATAGATGAATTGAGTTTTAGATTTGTGGAAGGCATTGGATTTAAAATATTTTGTAATGTAATGCAACCCAAGTATAAAACCATACCATCTAGAATGACCATTATGCGAAAGTGTATGAATATATATGAAGAAGAAAAGCTTAAGTTAAAGAAAGAGTTGAAAGATTTAACTATTAGTATGACCACTGATACATGGACCTCTAATCAAAACTTGAACAATATGTGTTTGACTGCCCATTATGTTGATTCTAATTGGAAGTTAAATAAAAGAATTATAGGGTTTTGTTCAGCTGAGGATCATAAAGGTGAAACAATAGGTAGAAAAGTAGAAGCAATTCTTATGGATTGGAATATCCGATCATATCTTACTTTGGCAGTTGATAATGCTTCTTCTAACACTGTGACTATTAAGTATTTGGTGAAAGTTGCAGGGGAAAAACCAGAATCTCTACTTAAACATGAATTTCTTCATGTTAGGTGTTGCGCTCACATCTTGAATCTTATTGTAAAAGAGGGTATTCTTGAGTTAGATGCTTGTATCAAAAATATACAAGAGGCAGTTAAATATGTTAGAGGTTCTCCTGCAAGATTTAGACCTTTTAAAGATTTTGTGGCTTTGTGTGGGGTTGAATGTAAATCAAACTTGTGCTTTGATGTCGCTACAAGATGGAATTCTACATATAAAATGCTTGAGCGTGCTGAAAAATTAGAAAGTGTTTTTGCGAGAATGAAAGTGGATGATCCTGGTTATACAACACACTTTAATGATGCTTGGTGGTCCTTTGTGTGTTCTAAAATAAATGCAATAAGGATAAGAGAACCACAACCGCAAGTGTACGGCTGTCCCAAGTAATATATGTGATAAAACAGATTCGTTCTCAGGGACGGAATGGTTGATTCTAATGCTTATCGAATAGTAGTTAATTGCACGTGAAAACAAATAAATGATTTTGAGAATTGTTTGTTTTGGTAATCTAAGACTAAGACAATTAATTAAAATACTAAATTAATGAAAGTATTAAACTAGACGCAAGAAAATAAAGTGTTTACGCAAGGTAGGAAAGGCAGTACTTGAGAGACGCAAGGGTTTCACCTCATTATCATTCATTTCATGTCATGTTTAAGGGACAAATCAGTAAATATGTATTGGCCGGGATTCGGAATTCTCCTTACCCCTGTCAGGGTGGACTAAGGAGCTACTCTCAAATGCTACAAACCCCTTCAGGGTGATTATAGTCCACTCTCAAGTGATTAAGTCTATTCTACCCAAGTGGCCATAGGTTTACTTAAGCTCGTCAGAGTCTCTAATTTCTAACCTACATTCATTAATTAGTTCTGTACCCAGACCCCCCGTCAAGGTGATCCATTCGCCACTAAATGGAATAGCCTAGATACTAAGTTCTATGATTGGTTAATTACGTCAATTATAGTGAATAAAAGAAAATTAATGAAAAATACAATTTACCCAATTTGATTTCAATAATAAAAATCCCAAATCCATAAACATGAAACAAAATCAAATTGGGATTAACCCATTATGCGTTCTCAAGCACTTATTAAATCTAGCTCATAATAATTAAAAAGACAAAAACTAAAGACATAATTGAGTTCATAATGTTTTAGTGAATAAAATAGAAGAACCTAATTACGGAGTTGAATTGGCTGAGAATTGGAGATATAGACAGTCTCCAGCTATTGCTTCTTCTCTTCCTTGCTCTAGCTTCTTCTCTGGTGTCTGACTCTTAAGCGTATGAATATTATGAAAAAGGTGTGTAAAAATGAGAGTCAAAAGCCCTTTTATAAGCTGAAAATCGGATTAGGACTTTTAATAAGGATTAAATGAATATTATAAAAGCCCAAATCCACTAATTAAGCCCAAATCCCGTAACTGCTATACCACCTTCACTAAATCAGCTCTAACCGGCTCGTTTCAACTCGGATTTACCTCATTTCAGTTGCTAAAGTTCCGTAACTCAATGGGGCACGTTTTCTCTTCACAAGTCAGAGGCTAAATCCACTCTTAGATGGCTCGGAATCAGCAATCTTTGACAACTTTCTAGATTTGCAACTTAAAATAATCAATTCTTTCAGGATATTTCTTCTTGCTTTGACTCCATTACACGATCTTTGACTTTATACTTGGCTTCCTCTCCTAGCTAGTATTCAAAACCTGCAAATTTTAACTCAAAACAAACCATATTACGCGCAAAAGCTTAATAAATGAAAATACTAGAATTAAAAGAGGAAAATCGATTTATTGCATTTTAATACCAAAAGTCTATCTAAATAGTCAAATAAATACAAAAAATGATGTCTCCTAAGGGTATAAAATTAGAACATTTAGGGAGACATCAAGACCCCCAACTCAAACCTTTGTCGTCCCGACAAAGCAAAACTAAAAACAAGGGGAATGAAACAGATGCAAGAGAAAATAGAAACTAGTAAATACACCCTAAAACAATTCTAAAAATAAATCTCATATAGCAAACATTAAGAACTAACATACACATACACATACACTAATCATGCAACATCAAACACAAATAACTTCAATCATAAAATTAACTTCGCAATGCTAGAAGGTTACACTTGTACTTATCTCATTATGATGGCTATAGGTTGTTCCTCGATCCTTACTCGCTTTGAACGCTCCACTTAGTATACTCCCTATTAGCTTACTATGCACCTAGGAATCACGAGGACTTTACGGTTTTAGCGTAGGCTTAGGGACGGTGTGGTATGTAGATTTGGTAAAATTGAAGTGAGCTTTGGCTCTCTCCTCACTTACCATCAACAACTGTCCACGAGCTTGAGTTTACACTCATATAATGTTCTCACTCAACCCATTTGACGCGCTAATGTTGCGTCCCCACGTCAGCCCAATTAATATAAGATGATTTCCAAAAATATTCCACTTTGCCGGTTGTTTTATTCTTTCTTTCTTTTTATTTTCTTTTTTTCTTTTTTTTATTACAAGATACCCATAACCCTCATTTTGATGTGAAAGGTCACGTCTCTTATAATTTTTTTTCAAATCCCGGCAAAGGGTTACAAATAATAGTATCATCTAACTTTTTGTGCCTCAATACAAACACATAAATCCCCACCCAATGAATTTTCCCAAATGTGGACCCTCCACCCCAAGCTCAAGCTCGAGACAGGTCTCAGGATCGTGATTCAAGTGCGGGTCATTTGGTTATGCCTAATAATCTACGGGATAATGGGATTATATCGTGGCTACAAAAGAAAAGGCTTAAGGCTCAAAATTGGGCTAAGACGGATAAAATTAGTATAAGGGATAGCAAGCTAAAAGGCTTCAAATGGCTATCAAAGAACTGCCCCTATCATTTTCCTAGTTACATGGTTAGTCTCTAGTTCATATCTAAGTGGGTTCTCTACTAATTTAGATCTCCCGTTCTACAAACCAAACATTTTCCTTAAGTACAAGCTTACTTCTTTTGCATTGCTTATTAATTTTTCCTATTCATTATCTATGTTTGCATGCAATTAAAGCGTGTTTTATATTATTCCCTAAAGTCCACTATCTACTATCATAGATTCATCAAAAGTATGCTTAAAAGGGACATTTAAAATCTTCTACAGTCAAACGCAACTCCTAATTATTTTTATTGAAAGCAATTAAAAGAAAATAAACACATAGAAACTGGGATGAGGCAACGAACCCCACCCCAAACTCAAAAATGAGTCGTGTCTCCACGACTCGAAAAGACTCAAAGCAAATAAACTAATCTACACTAAATGAGAAGGGATAGAAAACGTATCTTAACCAGCGCGAGGCTGGTTGTCAGTGTTGTGTCCAGGTTGAGGTTTTGAATTCTTCTTCATCAATGGTTGTGTTTAAAGTGTTCTTCATCACCTCGAACTTTTTGTCAAATTTTCCACGTTTTCATCTATTCCCAGCTCTCTAATCATCATTTCATCTATGAAAATCTTCCCTCAATACCCAATTCTCTTTCTTCATCATGTTCTTCGTACCTTTCCCAACCTTCATGGTCATCTCTGATGACCCCAAACTCAAAGCTTCAAGAATTCTCAAAGGTTTTGGATGAAATTGTGATTTTAGTGTTCTTAAAGGTGTATGGATATGAAATATGGTGTATTCTGAGCTGGGTCATAATTATTTCAATATTTGGGAAAGGTTTAATAGATAAACTTCAAGCTTTGGTGAAAGAAAAATTTGGATTAAAGTGTAAATCTTTGGTATTTTGGGAGATTTATGGTATGATCGGATGTTCGGATAATGTTAGGAGAGAAGGATTGGTGATATCTTGGTGTCTTGATGATGATTTTCGGAGTAGTTGGAGGTTAGGATTCGTAAGTGGAGGCTGTCTTGGGAAAGAAGCTAAAAATATAGGGTTTTACCCCTTGAAACCGCCACTCGCAGCAGCGGACAGGCTAGCCGGTGGCTAACCGGCATGCCGGTTGCGGTCTCGGCAAAAATTCAAAAATTCGATTTTTTTACCCTGACGCAAGCCTCCTTGCGTCATAGATGACGCACTAACCAGAACATCCTCCTTTGTTGACCGGCAAGCCGGTGAGATGGCCGGCATACCGGTCGCGTCTCGTTGGCGCAACCTCAGACGCAGCACGTTGCGTCAAAGTCGACGCACTAACCAGAACTTTTTCGCCTTGCTGGCCAGCTAACCGGCGGCTGACTAGCATGCCCGTGAAGTATCGCTGGCGCAAATGGGAATGCAACAAAGTGCGTCAAAATGAACGCACTAACCAGAAAGTTTGGGGGTCTTCAGCGCATTTGACCGGCATGCCGGTCAGCTCGGCGGCTAGCCGGTCATGCCTGTCTTTGAACTCCTTTTTTTCGTTTTTTCGTCTATTCGACCCCAAACTCATGACCTTTCTAACCCCTGAAATCATAAAAAACAACTACCCTTCCTCATTTCTTAATAATAAACACTAAATTAACGACTTTTATCTAATATACACTACTAAAATCAAAAGACTTAAACTAATATACAACGAATTGGCTTTTGTTTAACGTCTTTAAGCTCGACGAGTTACCTCACGCTTCATTCTTTAACATAACCTCCCCAGCAGTGAGTGAGGTTGTCAACATTTGCTACTCGAAATTTGCATCCTTTGGCTTTTAATCCAACTAATTTATTCGAGATAACCTTTGCGACCATGAATGGTCCTAGCCAAGAGTTCTTTGATTCACGTGTCTTTGGAGGAGGTTTAGGCTTTTTCATAGCGAATTCTTCGCCCACCTTGAACTCCTTTTTCTTTCTTTCTTTCTTAGGCTCTTTTGGAACCTTCGTGACACGTGATTTAGCTTTCTTCTTTGCATGATCAATTTGTGGCCTTCCCTTAGGATATGGAGGAACTTTAATTGGTGGTTTCTTTCTTAACTCTTTTTCCTCCACTCCTAAGGTCTCTACAACCTTAGTTGGCTCCTTTGGTACCTGTTTAACTACATCTAAATGAAAACAATCCTCCTTGGAATCTGGAAATCTCATTGGTCTGAACACGTTGAACTTCACCTCCTCGTCTTGGATTCTCATAATCATTTCTCCGTTTTCTACATCAATTAAAGTACGCCCCGTGGCTAGGAATGGTCTTCCCAAGATAATGGGGACATTCCTATCCGCGTCGTAATCAAGTATAACAAAATCAACGGGAAAAATTAACGTACCTGCCTTGACGAGGACATCTTCTATTCGTCCCTCTGGATGTACTAGGGATCTGTCAGCCATCTGTAAGACCATCGATGTTGGTTTCGCATCACCTATCTTTAATTTCTCAAAGATTGATTTGGGCATAAGATTAATACTAGCACCCAAATCGCATAGCGCTTTTCTTTTCCACTCATTACCAATAGATATCAGAATTGTAAAGCTCCCAGGATCAAGTAGTTTGGGAGGTAACTTATTCTGACATATTGCACTACATTCTTCATGTAAACCAATCATCTCATTATCGCAATATGGCCGTTTGTTGGTGAGAGCTCTTTTCAGAAATTTAAGATACTTGGGTATATCTCTAATATCTTCTAACAACGGAATATTTATGCTAAGACCTCTTACCTTGTTAAAGGATTTTTGATAATCAGCCATCTCACCCTTTTTTTGAACTCTAGATGGAAATGGCAGAGGAGGACGGTTTATTATTATATCATCTTTCTTTTTCGGAACTTCAATAGGCCTCTCCACTTCTTCTACTTCAACTTCTTTATCTTTATCCACCACATCCTGTTCTTTTCTAACAACTTCCTTCTCTTTCATAACAGGAAAAGGAGGTGGAGGAAGGTTCATACCACTTCTTAGAGAGATGATTTTGCAATCTTCGATCTGGATTGGGTTTTCAGTATCACTAGGAAGTTTCTCTTGTGGACGCTGATTCAGTTGTTTTGACATTTGCGAAACTTGATTCTCTAATATCTGAATGTGTGCTTCAGAAGCTTGTAGCCTTTGGACTGACTGTGCATGGAGGGCAATCAATTGTTCTACGGTTTTCTGAAGGTTATTTGTACCTTCTTGTGGTTGAGCAGGTAAGGCTTTCTTGTTCATGGTGTCATCATAATTGTCTTGAGGAGGTAGTCTCTGAACATAACTTCCTTGATTCTGTCCCTCTTGATAATTATTTTGCGGTCTTGGATTATAGTTGTTACGTTGGGGACGCGGCTGATATGCGTGAGTCGGATTTGCTGCCCCACTAGGATTTGAATACTGAAACCCAGGATGGTTTCTGTTAGGTTGATATCCTTGACCATTCGAATTGAAATTCCCTCGGTTGGAAACAAACATCACGGACTCTTGATTATTCTGACAATTCTCCCATTCATGATCATTCACACCACAATACGAACATCCATAAACTTCTTGTGCGGCATTTACTTCAACCCTTCTACTCGAAAAACCTTCTTTCACGGCTAAGGTGAGTTGCTTCAATTGTTGTTCCAATGTGGTTTTTAGTTTGTTCTCTAAAGAGGTGAACTTTTCTTCAATGTTTACATTATTAACTCCTCCTTTAACCGGTGTTCTTACAGTATTCCACCCCACCTCATTATTTACCGTTCTGTCCAAAATGAATCTTGCGTGAATGGGTTGAACTTGTAAAAATGCACCACCACATAATAAATCTAAATCTTTTCGTGATCCCCCATCCAGACCGTTATAAAAAATCTTCAATTGTTGTTGTTCTGAAAGGTCATGATTGGGGGCTCTTCGCAAACAATTCTGGAATCTCGACCAACTTCTACCCAAAGCTTCATCATATTCCTGTCGGAAATGTGTTAACTCGAGTTGAGCATCTAATATCATGTTGGATGGATAGTATCTGTCGAAAAACGCAACCTGTAACTATTCCCAATTCGTAATCTTTCCCGGCTCTTTTGAATCATGCCAATCACTTGCTCCATCTATCACGAAAAATCTGAATGTAGCAAAATACATTTGCTCTTCTGTTACTCCTTGAGTGATGTACGAATTGCAGATTTGCATAAATTTTTGTACTGCGCGAATAGGATCTTCTCCGGGCTTGCCACGAAAATTCCCAAAATTCTGAAATTGAGCTAACATACCCGAATCTGGACGGAATCTCGGAACATCAATATTAGTTGGGCCAATCCCAAGAGGAGGAGCAAGGAATGGTTCTTGTGTTGGACCGGTAAGGAACCATGGACCAGCTACTTGGACTTGAACTGGAGGATTAGGAATAATTGGTGGCACTATTGGCTGACCATTCGCGTTTAGCTGAAGTCATGGTTCATGTTAGTTGTGGAGATTAAGATTTTCCATTTCGTTAGCTAGTCTTTCTAATTCTTGTACTTCTTGTTCTTTCCTTCTCTTGTTAGCAAGTCTGACTAATGATTCAGGATTATCAAGGATCGGAGGTAATGTCTCAAGATCCTTAAAGAGTCTCCTTCGCATACACCAAACCAAAAACCTGAAAAAGATGAACAAACAAAGCGAAAAACTGAAAATAAAAATGCAATTAAACACTAAAGGATAAACACCGGGGTCACACGCTACCGTCCCCGATAGCGGCGCCAAAACTTGGTGGTCCTTTGTGTGTTCTAAAATAAATGCAATAAGGATAAGAGAACCACAACCGCAAGTGTACGGCTGTCCCAAGTAATATATGTGATAAAACAGATTCATTCTTAGGGACGGAATGGTTGACTCTAATGCTTATCGAATAATAGTTAATTGCACGTGAAAACAAATAAATGATTTTGAGAATTGTATGTTTTGTTTATCTAAGACTAAGACAATTAATTAAAATACTAAATTAATGCAAGTATTAAACTAGACGCAAGAAAATAAAGGGTTTACGCAAGGTAGGAAAGGCAGTACTTGAGAGACGCAAGGGTTTCACCTCATTATCATTCATTTCATGTCATGTTTAAGGGACAAATCAGTAAATATGTATTGGTCGGGATATAGAATTCTCCTTACCCTGTCAGGGTGGACTAAGGAGCTACTCTCAAATGCTACAAACCCCGTCAGGGTGATTATAGTCAACTCTCAAGTGATTAAGTCTATTCTACCCAATTGGCCATAGGTTTAATTAAGCTCGTCAGAGTCTCTAATTTCTAACCTACATTCATTAATTAGTTCTGTACCCAAACCCCCCGTCAAGGTGATCCATTCGCCACTAAATGGAATAGCCTAGATACTAAGTCCTATGATTGGTTAATTACGTCAATTATAGTGAATAAAAACAAATTAATGAAAAAAAAATTTACCCAATTTGATTTCAATTATAAAAATCCTAAATCCATAAACATGAAACAAAATCAAATTGGGATTAACCCATTATGCGTTCTCAAGCACTTATTAAATCTAGCTCATAATAATTAAAAAGACAAAACTAAAGACATAATTGAGTTCATAAAGTTTTAGAGAATAAAATAGAAGAACCTAATTACGGAGTTGAATTGGCTGAGAATTGGAGATATAGACAGTCTCCAGCTCTTGCTTCTTGTCTTCCTTGCTCTAGCTTCTTCTCTGGTGTCCGACTCTTAAGCGTATGAATATTATGAAAAAGTGTTGGCATATAGCCTCCCTTAATAGGTTGTTTCAATGTGACAAATCCTCTTGTGTTTAGTGTGCTAATTACTCTTGTTATATACATCCTATCTTGCACTATTGTTCATCAAAAACACTTTACATATCATTCTTATTGTATCTCTATACATATACTTTTATTCATATCTTTATATACATTGAGATATAGCCTTTATGATCAGCTGCAAAGTTTATAAGAATGATGTTATCTACAACTTTCGTGAAGAAGATTTACTGATCCGAGCATCACAGCAAAAGTTATATCTATCAAAGATGTTTGGTGCGGTACACCGGACCTAGGGTGCGGTGCACCGGACCTAGGGTGCGGATCACGGCACGGTGCATGGCTAGCCCGTCAGAAGAAAGAAAATAGATCCGTTGAGAAGTACGGTACACCGCACAAGACCTACGGTACACCGCAAGGAAGGTTTTTCTGCACAAAGTTAAGCCATAAGAAATATATCCGTTGGGAGATTAATAGATCCGTTGGACACAAGCCTTATGACCGTTGGAAGTAATTTTCAGCTATAAAATGAAGGTCTTTCAAGGCTACAACTACACCAACTAATCACAAACATTAAGAAGCTTAATTGTTATCATTCAAGAAGGTGTCAAGAGCTATACATTGTCAAAATCAATCTTAGTGAGCTTTAAAGTCCTATCCAACTCATTCAAGGAGTTAATCAAATAAGCCACAAAAGTTCTATCTACTCAAAAGGAGTCTTTCATGCTTAGTGTTATATCTACTCTATTAGGAGATTGTTAGCAAAGTTATTTCACCCTTCAAACACTTTGTATTTATCCTCTTAAGTCTAGTTCTTGTAATAGATAGATTAAGAGAGAATTAGAGTATCGGGAGTATACTCGGTGTCCTTGTGTTGCGATAGCACAAGTGTTTGTCCTTCGTGATAGCGAAGAGGTTGTAAGGGTTATTGTGTTCTCGACCCGGTTAAGAGAGACACGGGAGCTTAGTGAAAAGCTTGAAATCCTAAGGAGGCTTCCTTAGGTAGTGGATGTAGGGAAACCGAACCACTATAAATCGTGTGAACTTAGATCATCTAGCATCGTAAGAGAATATAATTTCATTTAACTTGTTTAACTTCTATATCAAACCTCTAACTTACCCATTGCATGATCCATTAAGAGTTTGATATATTAGTTGACTTAGAAGCTTCTCTTTAAAACATATAATTGTCCAAAAGATTTTTAATTAGGCATTAATCTTATTAGTAATCCTATTCACCCCCCCTCTAGGACTTTCAATTGGTATCAGAGCCTAACTCTACGTGAATAGCTTAATCGTTAGTAGAGTAAACGATATGGAATTTAATCTTTTGGAAGAGTCGTCTTCTACCCGACCTCCACTCTTTGTAGGAACTTACTATTTTGCTTGGAGAACAAAAATGGAGGAATTTATCAAAGCCGAAGATCCCGATCAATGGAGAATTTTTATGGAAGGTCCATTCATTCCATACAAAGAGGAGTTAAATGAAGCAGGAGTTCTTAAGATAAATCAAGAAGAAAAAGATTATGATGAACTCACTGATGATGATAATGCTAAGCTCACTCAAAATGTAAAACCGATGTACACTCTAATTTGTAGAATATCTGAAGAGATTTTCTCACAAATGTTAGATTGTAATTCCGCAAAAGAGCTTTGGGATCGTTAGGAGTTTCTATATGGAATTGTCGAGAATGACGAAGAAAAGGAAAGCTTAATCCATGATGAATCTCATGACAATCCTAAATCAAACCATGAGGTAGCAATCTATCCTAACTCTTTGTCACCTCCATATAATTATGATGGTATTAGGCATATTTCATCCCTTCTAAAAATTCTTGATTCTCAAATCCATTTGAATAACCTTATGTTGAAAAAGGCTAAAATTGAGCAAAAGAATTGTTTTAATTGTTGTATCACTTTAGATGATATTTTGGGAAATACTAAAAACCCATGTTTTGAAAATATTTTCTCTTCAAATAAAAGTCAACATCTTATGAATAAAAATATTGAAGGTTTTGAAAAGGTAGATGAAGCATTTTCCCTTACTCTTAAAACGTTAGAAAATCATCCTTATTTAAGTGTCACTCCATTTGACAATAATGATCTTTTCAAAGAAAAAATATTTTTGAGTGATAATTTGGATATTCAAAAGAACGAGATAAAATCGTGTTCAAAACCTTCTTATGGTAGTTCTATTCGAAAAAGAAGTTCTTGCAATTATTGTGGTAAACCCGGTCATCATGTTTCTACGTGTCATTACCACAAACAACTTGAATACGGGTCTTTGATACCCTCGTGGGAGAAATCGATATGGATCGTGAAAAATGCTAATCATATTTCCGGATCCATTTCACCTTGGATACCATAGTAATATTTTATTGTAGGTGTTGAGCGTCAAGAAATTGAAATGATATACAAAAAGACACTCAAATCTCGTAAAAGAAAAATCCGGTGAATTCCTTCCTTCTTTTCTTTTTTAGTTTGTGTTTATTATGTGTTTATGTGCTTTATCCTCTATGTGCTAATATCTTGTAAGTCTTGACCTTTTCATGCTTTAAATTGCTTAGTTTTTACATTGGGTCTTTTTGTACTTTTTAGAAAATATAGGGGTATTTATAAAATAAACTGTTTTCTTTGTTTTCGAGATTTCCTTGTTGTATTTTTTCGAAACAAAAATTATTTTGTAAGTTTTATAACATTCCGAATCTATTGGGGAGGTTTCGAATATGTTTCAAGAGTTTTTAAACAACCCAAAAATCCAATTTTGCTGACTTAAGCGCGAGCTCAAATTCTTCCATGCGGTACACCGCACAGTTGCCGCGGTACACCGCACAGTTGCCGCGGTACACCGCGAGTTAGGGTTTTCGCTGGATGTAAAACCCGTTTCTTTTCTTTTGTTCTTCCATTCCCTTTCATAGCAAACCCTACCCGCCTCTCTCACTTCTACCTGCGATTTCCGACGACTCCACCTCCGCCAAAACACCTTCTCTCCACCAAATCACTCCATTTTTATCCTTTAATCTTCTCTCATTTCATTACTCCACCATGACTAGACCAAAGAGGAAAACCTCCTCCGCTCCAAGGAAGACCGCCGCCGCCGCCGGAGCCTCCTCCAGCCGCCGCCGACCACCTTCTCCGGAGAGCTCTCCGTCACCTCCTCCAGCATTTCGTCCTTTAGATATTCATCCAGGTAGAATCATCGATCCTTCGGCTTTTACTATTGGTGAAGATTCTCTCTATGCCTTGCTTAGTGTTCAAAGATGTGATAGGATATTTCATTATTCTGGAAAAAATCTTGCTTATGGATTAATTGAAGAGTTTTACACTAATTTTGAATATAGTTGTGGTAATAACTCTATTTGTTCGGTTGTTTCGGGTGTTACTTTTCTATTAAAAATGTATGAGTTGTGTAATAGATATGGTGTTCAAAGTAATGGTTTTGGTGGTTTTTGGTCGAATGCTTGGGATGGTTCGGGTTTGGATATTATTGAGCAAAATCAAGTAAATGAGTTTGTTGAGAGTAGGATGAATGTTAATAATGGTACTTGGGCTCTTCGAAATTTCGATGCGGAATTTATAGTGGCCCACAAGTTTCTTATCTCGGCTATTATTCCAAAGGACAAGCAAGATGCTAAGTTAATTCCTTACGAGGCGTATCTTCTCTATCTCATTTTCACTCGGCAAGAAATCAATCTTATCTCTATCATGTTCAAATGGATGAATCATTCTAAGATGGCCCGAGGTAAAGTTCCTTATGGTATTTTTCTTACCGAACCTTTTGAAAATAAAGGCATTTCTTTTGGCGGTACTAGTGTGAAATCGATCGATAGGTCTTGGTGCTTCGATTACAACACTATTAAAGAGGATGAAATTCGCAATTTATAATAATACTTATGTATCTTGCTTACGTGTTAGTCGAATTTCGGATGAATCTATTCGTAATCGTATCTTGACCGCTAAAGAAGGAACTACCGGTCCGGCTTTTGACTCGCTCGAGCTTTTGGAAAACCCAATTCCCCAAAATGCCGCTCCTAATCCTAATACCGCTTCATCCTCTAATCCTCCTCCCGGTGATAATTCCTCCTCTAACTCCCGTCCCGATCCATGGCTTATGTGACTCAAAAGCTTGATACCTTGGAAAAGAAGCTTAATGCTATTAATGAAAAGATTGATTGTTCGGGTCGTCGTTCGCGTTCTAGGAGTCATTCCCCTCGTTGAGCCTATCCCGTTGTTTACTTAATGATTTCCTTCTTTTAATGCTTTCTTAAACCTTGGTTCTAATTGTGTTTTATGATGGATGTTTTACATTACTAGATATGGTTAATTATATTGTGGATGCTTTGAATTATTAGCCTTGTTTAGATTCGTTATGGATATTTGGTACTTTAGCTATTTTTTATTCGCTATGATTTGGATATTTGTTCTAGTATGCTATGTTTTAAATTTGGATATTTGATGTTTAGATGCTTAAATTATATGTTTCGGATTTTATATTGTTGTGTTGATGTTGCTAACTTTTTTCTTGATGATATAGGTACTATTGCATTATTTATCCTTGATCTTATTCTATATTGCTTTATGGTCCCTATAGTTTGATCAAATTACTCTTAGTTTTTCATATAATTGAAAAATTGCACTTAGGTCTCTAAAAGTTTTTCAAATTGCTTTTTAGTCCCTAAACTTTTGAAGAATGCATATTGACCCCTATACTTTTCAAAAATTATATTTTACCCCTTGATTTTTTTTAAAAATCGTTTCAAATATTCTTATTGGTAAAAAGGGGAGAAATTATAGGTCAAACTTTTTCAAAATTGAAACAAACACTCTATGCATTTTGTGAGGGGGAGTTTTTCTTAAATTATCTTTAAAAAACTCAAATGCTTAGGTTAATCGTTTTTTTCTAATCGTTTATCTCATAATTGCACTAATCGTTTGTGTTGTTAGAAAGCGTATAAGATGAAAATCTATCGATCAAGAAGTTGGTAAAATATCTCTATACCTTATCTCCTTCTTTTTTCTTAGTTCTTGCTTCACATTTGTTGATCTTTGTGCATCTCCAATTAAAATTGTTTTAATTACTCTAAACTCTTGCACTCCTTAAAATCGTTGTTTAAAATCTATTCACTTGAGTTTTAGCTCTTCTATTTTTAGTTGTTTTTATTACCCCGTCTTTTTTATGAAGACAAAGGGGGAGAAATATGTGCACTAAAACTTTCAAAATTGCACCTTTTAAATTCTTACAAATGCATTTCATATCTTATATTCATTTTTACTTAAATGCTTATTGTGAGGGGGAGCTTAATTTCATTAGAGCTTAAACTTTCATATCATTCCTAAGGTGTTTTAGTGAAGGATTTGTCATCATCAAAAAGGGGGAGATTGTTGGCATATAGCCTCCCTTAATAGGTTGTTTTAATGTGACAAATCCTCTTGTGTTTAGTGTGCTAATTACTCTTGTTATATACATCCTATCTTGCACTATTGTTCATCAAAAACACTTTACATATCATTCTTATTATATCTCTTTACATATAATTTTATTCATATCTTTATATACATTGAGATATAGCCTTTATGATCAACTGCAAAGTTTATAAGAATGATGTTATCTACAACTTTCGTGAAGAAGATTTACTGATCTGAGCATCACAGCAAAAGTTATATCTATCAAAGATGTTTGGTGCGGTACATCGGACCTAGGGTGCGGTACACCGGACCTAGGGTGCGGACCAGGGCACAGTGCATGGCTAGCCCGTCAGAAGAAAGAAAATAGATCCGTTGAGAAGTGCGGTACACCGCACAAGACCTGCGGTACACCGCAGGGAAGGTTTTTCTGCACAAAGTTAAGCCATAAGAAATATATCCGTTGGGAGATTAATAGATCCGTTGGACACAAGACTTATGACCGTTGGAAGTAATTTTCAGCTATAAAATGAAGGTCTTTCAAGGCTACAACTACACCAACTAATCACAAACATTAAGAAGCTTAATTGTTATCATTCAAGAAGGTGTCAAGAGCTATACATTGTCAAAATCAATCTTAGTGAGCTTAAAAGTCTTATTTAACTCATTCAAGGAGTTAATCAAATATGCCACAAAAGTTCTATCTACTCAAAAGGAGTCTTTCATGCTTAGTGTTATATCTACTCTATTAGGAGATTGTTAGCAATGTTATTTCACCCTTCAAACACTTTGTATTTATCCTCTTAAGTCTAGTTCATGTAATAGATAGATTAAGAGAGAATTAGAGTATCGGGAGTATACTCGGTGTCCTTGTGTTGCGATAGCACAAGTGTTTGTCCTTCGTGATAGCGAAGAGGTTGTGAGGGTTATTGTGTTCTCGACCCGGTTAAGAGAGACACGGGAGCTTAGTGTAAAGCTTGAAATCCTAAGGAGGCTTCCTTAGGTAGTGGATGTAGGGAAACCGAACTACTATGAATCGTGTGTATCTTTCTATCCCTACACTCTTTATTTTCCGCACTTTATATGTTTGATTATTTGCTAGTATGAATATTGTGATATTGATTATCTAGTTTATCTAACTTAGATCATCTAGCATAGTAAGAGAATATAATTTCATTTTACTTGTTTAACTTCTATATCAAACCTCTAACTTATCCATTGCATGATCCATTAAGAGTTTGATATATTAGTTGACTTAGAAGCTTCTCTTTAAAACATATAATTGTCCAAAATATTTTTAATTAGGCATTAATCTTATTAGTAATCCTATTCACCCCCCCTCTAGGACTTTCAAAAAGGTGTGTAAAAATGAGAGTCAAAATCCCTTTTATTTGCTGAAAATCGGATTAGGGCTTTTATTAAGGATTAAGTGAATATTATAAAAGCCCAAATCCACTAATTAAGCCCAAATCCCGTAACTGCTACACCACCTTCACTAAATCAGCTCTAACTGGCTCGTTCAACTCGGATTGACCTCATTCTAGTTGCTAAAGTTCTGTAACTCAATGGGGCACGTTTTCTCTTCACAAGTCAGAGGCTAAATCCACTCTTAGATGGCTCGGAATCAATCTTTGACGACTTTCCAGATTTGCAGCTTAAAATAATCAATTCTTTCGAGACATTTCTTCTTGCTTTGACTCCATTACACGATCTTTGACTTTATACTTGGCTTCCTCTCCTAGCTAGTATTCAAAACCTACAACTTTTAACTCAAAACAAACCATATTACGCGCAAAAGCTTAATAAATGAAAAATACTAATTAAAAGAGGAAAGTCGATTTATTGCATTTTAATACCAAAAGTCTATCTAAATAGTCAAATAAATACAAAAAATGATGTATCCCAAGGGTATAAAATTAGAACATTTAGGGAGACATCAATGCTTCAAGAAATCCTCCAAGCATTATAGATTGGGAAAATGCGAGGTGTTTTGTTCAGTTTCTGAAATTGTTCGACATTTCCACTAAGAAATTTAGTGGAACTTTATTTGTTACCACCAATCTATTCTTTGATGAAATAGTTCGAATTTGGGAAAAAATTGTGGAGTTATGCGAGAATGAAAATCTTGTACTAAGTAAAATGGCAACTGACATGAAGAAAAAGTTCAACCTATATTGGGGAGTTAAGAGTATCAATATTATTCTCTATGTGGTAGTTGCTTTAGATCCAAGGAAAAAAAAGCAATACCTTGAATGCTATTTCAGTTTTATGTATACACCTACAGAAAGTGAAGTATTGCTTAAAAGAGTTAAAGATGCTTTAACTAGGATGTTTGAAGTGTATGAAAAAAAGTTGCTCCTACTAGTTCAACTAGTGGTGAAGTGGCTAGTTCTACTACAAGTACAACTGAAAGTCCTTATGTTCTTGGTGGTAGGTTTCTATCTTTTATGGCTAAGACACATCCTTCTAAAGCTACTGAATTAGATAAGTATCTAAAAGAGGACATATAAGAGATGTCTTCACAATTTGACATTTTACATTGGTGGAAAAGTAATGCAATGAGGTTTAAAGTGTTGTCCAAACTAGCCAAACATGTTTTGACTATTCCAGTTTCTACTGCTGCTTCTAAAAGTGCATTTAGCACTAGTGGGAGGGTACTTGATCAATTTAGAAGTTCATTGTCCCCTAAAACTGTTGAGGCTTTAATTTGTACTCAGAATTGGCTAAGATCTTCACTTCCAATTAATCTTGGAACATCAAAACAACTAGTGGCAGACTTGGAAGCTGAAATGGGTAAATTCAATACTTTTCTACTTCTTTTTTTGCAATTTGCGAGGCTAACTTCAACTATTTAATACTACCTAACTTGAATTTTGTCTATCTTTTGTAGGTTATTTTGGAATAGATGAATTAAGTATGAGTGAAACTCCACAATCCACTCTAACTGATTCAATGACTTAGCCAATAACCTAATGTGAGTTATACATCAGTTTCATACAATTTAAATTTGCATTTCATTATACATGTGTATTTAGACATTAGAAAGCAACTCATGAGCTTCCTATGATGCAAAATATATTGAATATGATGTGTACATGTTTATTATTATGTATAATTCAGCTGAGAAAGTCATTAGAGATGGCATTCTTTTGTCATGCATTTGTAGTTGAAAAGTTGCAGTTTTTTTTGTAAAACTCACCAACTCCCTTGTCCCTCGGTTTATAAAGGCATGTGATGCTTTACATTGCTAATTATGAGGCTCAACTTCAATAGTAATTGAACTACTTTTTCACTATTCTCAACACCATTAACAATATGGTGACAACAATAGCAATCTGGTGTTAATATTGTTAAGAATGGCGGAAAAGTAGTCCAATGAAGCTAATTGCCAGTTAAAATTGTCCCTTGTCCCTAAGGTTTATAAAGGGCCTGTGATTAAATAGTGCTGCTAAATCTGAGGCTCAACTTCAATAGTTTGTGGACTACTTTTGTCACCATTCATAACAACAATAACAGCATGGTGACAAGAATTGCAATGTGGTGTTAATGTTGTTAAGAATTGTGGAAAAGTAGTCCATTGAGCCTTATTGCGAGTTCTAAATGTCCCTTGAACATTAAAAATTTAATATCCAATGATTATTTTATAATATGAGGATAAGGACTTGAATATTTTGCTTCATTTAACACTCGAATTGGAACTAAATAAGGGAGGCCTTGAACAACTCTTATGAAACAGGATGGAAAAGAATCAGGAATGGAAATAAGTAAAGAACAATGCAGGTTTTGAGCAACTGAATGTTTGTATCTTCAAACTTAACTTTTGGAAACTTTGATCAAGGGTGTAGTTTGTTTTTGGAAATGTTTTTGGATGTATTCTTAATTTCTTATGTAATTCAGTAAATTTTGGATTGTAATAACTTAATGTATTACTTTGATCAAGTTGTAATTGAATTATGTTTGTAGATCAAAGTTGTAATAGGCTATTCAATGTAATTCAGCTACTTAAGTTAATTTGTAATTCTATTTGATCATAGTAGTGTAATTAGGTAATTTGTGGTTTAAATTTTGTTATTTAAATTTTCAGGGACTAAATAATAAATAGGCATATTCAACCCGAAACCAACCCAAACACGAACCAACCCGCACAAAAACAATCCCGCACCCACCCTTGAAAAATCGAGTGGACCCAACCCGAAACCATAAACTAAATATGGTTTGATTCTTGGTTCTCAGAACCTTAAACCTGCAAGTGCAAGTTGGTTCTTGATTAAGGGGCTACGGGTCGGATACCCGACCCGTGTGCAGCCCTAATAAAAACAAGTTGATCCTTTGTGCATACGCGATTCCGAAAGTTCCATCCGAACAATAATTGCGTGTTTTAGGGTGACATATGGGTATTGAACAATTTCTGCGCATGGCCTCAGCACCTATTTCTCCCGAAACAAGTCATATGACTTCCCAAGTAGCCCCTTAGCTTCTCCACTAATAAATGCATGCCACATGACCCGTTCATCACCATTAAATTGATTCCATCACCAAACCATTTTCCAAGAAAAAGTTTTACCCCAAAAACACTCCAATATTTCCTATTTTAACATTTCCTTTGTCCAAATCTTTTTGAATAAAGGATAGTCACATTTTTTCACTTGTCAATCCCAAATATTTTCGTTTGTCAAGTATCACCATGTACACATTTTATTATAGTGATTCCTTATTATCCAAAAATATCCAAAGTATAGAGATTTATTCAAAGCTCTCAAATATTTCAATTTTAACCCCTTACTTCTTAGGAAGACATATAACTTTCCGAGAAATAGTGGGGGATTTCCAATTCCAAAAAAAACACGGCAAATACTAATGATTTAGTCACGTACCGAGACGGAGATCGGGAAAATTGATAGTCAAAATAATAATACTCGTTGTAGCACCAATCAAATAAGCTCAATTCATCCGACATATGATTAGCACAAAGTGCTCCATGACTTGACATACCCTTTCAACCTATTTATGAGAGAAACATAATCCCTTGTTATAAAAAAGATGCCTTAAGTGGGTGTTGGGATTGGAATCTCTACTTAAATAGTACAAATGTAAAAGATAAATATAGTCTTTATGATTGAGACCATGAACACTTATAACGAAATATTAATCATAAATAATGACATAGTATAAGGCCAACTGATGTTTTAAGTGTGAGGACAACAGGGTGTCAGAATGGCGGTATGTGTATCGTAGGTCGGCACCTCAATATACTAACATCATAAAACTTCTTGACCAAGTAATCATTGCTTGGCGCTTTGAATGCATGAAAATCATGACGGAGCTTGATTATAAAAGTAGATGGCATGCCTACGGTCATTAGAGTAGTACTCTCCGTGGTCAACCTCACCGATTCATCTAGATATGTATAAAGGAACTTACAATGACCACTTTACTAGTTAAAAATATTTTGTAGCTACTAAGGATCAATCATTCTCAATTTTGAGTGTGTATGGACACAAAAATTACATTAAGTGTGTATGTTTTGATATACCATGTGGACATGTCAATCATTATTCTATATCTCATGTATCATGATGTGTACACTATATCATAAATATAGTCATTTTGTTCTCAATTAGGAAAGACTTTTTCAGTCCTTATATAACCACAAGTAAAGGGAAATATTTTTTATTTAGTGTAAAAGATTAAATTTATACCACAATTATCCTAATGTTATTTCAACCATTTATTTTTATTTTTATTAAATAATTTTTATATTATAATAATAGTTTTTATTATTTTAAAAAAAATTCGACCACCGCTGCCGAACACCACCGCCACCACCCACGATATTCATCACCGACCACCACTACCTCCGCCTACAACAACTACCGACCAACTCCACCACTCCACCACTCCCGCCAATCACCACTGACAGTTTCGCAGCCACTGCCACGTACATTAAAATTTGTAATTTTTTTCTCATCAAAAATTGATATATTTAAGCTCCAACCATCGTTTGACTTTAAAAATAAAGAGTGCTAAAATCGATACTCAAACAGATTAAAACAAAATAGAAGGGATACAATGCAATTAATTACTTCTCATACATTTAAATAACTTTTATCACACTTTGAAAAATGTTCTACGATTCCCAAGTTTCATCAATAAATCTATTAACAACACTTAGATGATTTTTTTTTTACAATCCTTCAGTTTTGTGGATATCAAGTATTTGATTTGCTTAAAAAAAAATTCTTTAATATAACTTCTATCATTATAAATAAGTGCATTTCTGCAGCTCAATATAGTATAAGCATACATTGTAACACAATCTCCATAGATAGCCTCAAGAAATTTACTATTTGATTGAAGAATAATATATTTGATGAAAGTATCGCACATAATAACATTTTGAATAACACCACCACATTCGATAACACATGCATACAAAATTATCCTTTAGAATGAGCAAGCCACAAAAAAGATTTATGTCTTAAATAGCAATGTGACCAAAATCACACAAAGAATTTGATAAGGCTCATTTCAACATCATGTCCTTGGTTGAAAGTCTATTCAAACCATACAATCAAGTTTAGAAAATGCCTGAACTAGACAATTCTAGCTGATAGTGTATATACAGCTCACCAGTCAAACTCTCTAGCTCAGCAGTCAAACTCCAGAAATGCACCTACAGCTGTCATAACAGAAGGATAAGAAGGAATCAAATATAGTTAGACAAATACATACATTATAGCTGTATGTATATGAGTGAACCGTTTGTGTAAGTGAGAGAGTGAATTGTATCTATATAAACACATATATCTCTATCATTGATAGACACACAAAAATATATACAATTTCTCTTCATTCTTTCTATTGTTAACATGGCATCAAAAGCTCATAAGAGAGATTTTTCGTTGCTTTTTTAGAGCTTCTCTCTGCTTTTTGATCCTTTCCGCTGTCAATGGCGTCTTCTTCCATGGCGTCTTCATCTACAGCATCGCCATTAATCTCTTCGAGTGTTGCTGTTCCGGCTGCTCTATTATTACTTCGTCAAAATTGGGCTTCTTTGATTCAAATCAAATTGGATTCCACGAACTATGTCTTGTGGAAATCACAACTTGAAGCTATGCTAGAAGCTCATGGTTACTTAAATCATGTCAATGGTTCAATTAATCGACCCTCATCCACTAGTTCTGAGTTTTCTACTTGGCTAATCGAGGATCAACAACTCCGGGTATCTCTGTTTTCAGCTATGATTCCTTCGATTCTCCCACAAGTTGTTAGACTTCCATATTCTTATGATGTCTGGCACAAATTGGAGGAAATCTTTGTGAGTCAATGTCGTACTCATGTGCATCAACTGAAGATGCGTTTGTGCAATATTCAGAAGGGTGAACGAAATATGCAGGAATATCTAGCTGAGATTCAAGATATTTGCGATGCTTTGGATACAGCTGCTTCTTCCCTCACTTTGGAATATGTAATTCTCTACACTTTAAAAGGTCTTCCATCTGAGTATAATCAATTTAAGTCAAGTGTGCGTATAACCAATGCTCAGACGTCTACTCTGAGTTTCCATTCACTTGGCAGCCTTCTCACCTCTGAAGAATCACATATGAAGATGGCTAGTTCTGCTGAATCCTCTAACTCGATTCATACTGCTCTCTTTACACCTTCTATGCCTTCTCCTAATTCAGTGCAAGGTAGAGGTCGTGGTTTTTCGAATAGAGGAAGAGGTCGTGGTAGATCTCGTGGAAGCTTCAATCATTCTCACACTCTAATGCTTCTAATAATTCATCTAATACTGGTAATGCTTCATTCACTTGTCAAATTTGTACACGTTTTGGACATATTGCTATTGATTGCTGGTCTAGAACCGATTTTGTTAATTTTCCTTCACCTAAAGCTCAAGCTAAAGTAGCTTATAATGTTACTTCAACTCCTGAACAAGATGTAGCTTCAAATCCTGACCTATGGTACTTAGATTCAGGAGCTAATAGCCATGTGACTAATGATGTTTCTCATCTTCAAACTGCTACACCTTATAATGGTTCAAGCACAGTCTCAGTGGGCAATGGTCATTCATTGGAAATTGCTAACATAGGCCATAGTAAGTTCTCTAATTCCTCATCAATCTTTTGTCTAAATTCTATTCTTCATGTTCCACATATAGCTTCAAATCTTCTATCAATCTCAAAGTTTACTAGTGATAACAATTGCTATCTTATATTTACAAGTGATTGTGTCAAAATTTGTGATAATGTGTCTCACAAAGTCTTGTTTCAGGGCCTTTGTAAGGATGGATTATATCCACTTACACTTGGAGGTTCTTCTGTGTCTTTTCCTTCTTCAAAGTCAACTTCCATTCAATGTCTATCCTCTAAAGTGGTCTCCTCCTCTGCAATGTTGTGGCATTTGAGATTAGGACATCCTTCATCAAATGCTTCTATTCCTCTATCCTCAACTTTGCAGACTAAACTAGATTATCATGGAATAAATTGTAATGCTTGTTCTACTTCTAAATCTCATAAATTGCCTTTTAAATTGTCTACTACCAAATCTTGTACTCCTTTTGAACTAATACACACTGATGTGTGGGGACCTTCTCCCATTACATCTTGTTCTTTATTTTCTTATTACATAGTCTTTATTGATGATTTCACTCGTTTTACTTGGGTGTATCCTATGAAACATAAGCATGAAGTATGTGCTATTTTTCAATCATTTTACAAACTTATTCAAACTCAGTTTCAAATGTCTATAAAGTGCCTTAGGTTAGATAATGGTGGAGAATACTTAAGTCACTCTTTGAGTTTATTTCTTCAAACAAATGGTGTTGTACATCAAACCTCCTGTCCCCATACCCCAGAACAAAATGGTATTTCTGAGCGAAAACATAGACATTTAATAGAAACTACTCTTTCACTATTGTCTCATAGTGGACTTGATTCAAAATATTGGCTTGAAGCTTTGTCTGTCTCAGTGTATTTGATTAATCTTCTACCTACTCCAACCTTATCTAATATAAGCCCTTATCAACAACTCTATCACATTTTACCTACATATTCACATCTTCGTGTGTTTGGATGCCTTTGTTACCCTTGGCTAAGACCTTATGCTACAAATAAATTAGCTTCAAGATCTGAACCATGTGTGTTCTTAGGCTATTGCACACATTCAAAAGGTTATAAATGTTTATCTATCAAAACTAAACGAATTTTCATTTCACGACATGTTCTTTTTAATGAACTTAACTTCCCTTTTCAAAAATCTAATGAAGTCCCTTGTTCATCTTCATTATCAAATTCAACCTCAGCTTCATATATTGATCTGTTTAACCCTTTACCTAATCTAAATAGTTTATCTCAGATACCTCAATCTAATCTTGATAATGCATCTCATACACAAAATAGCTCTCCACCACCTCCACCACCTCCACCACCTTCAAACTTGTCTTCAAGTTCATGTCATCCCATGGTAACTAGGCGTCAAACAGGTACATTACGTCCATCTTATAAATGTCAGTCCTTAGTTCTTCAGTCTTTTCCTATTGAACCTGTGTCATATAAAGAGGCCTCTAAACACGTATGTTGGCAACAAGCAATGAATGATGAATACCAGGCCTTAACTAGTCAAAATACTTGGACATTAGTTCCACCTCCACTTGGTCGTGTACCAATCAGTTGTAAGTGGATTTACAAAATAAAACGTCATGCAAATGGCGATATTGCCCGTTACAAATCTCGCTTAGTGGCTCGAGGATTTTTACAAGAATTTGGGTTAGATTATATGGAAACATTCAGCCCAGTCGTTAAACATCAAACAATGCGTATAGTCTTAAGTATGGCTACTCATTACTCATGGGATATACGTCAATTAGACTTCTCAAATGCTTTCTTAAATGGTATATTAGATGAGGAAGTTTTTATGGCTCAACCAACTGGTTTTGTCGACAAAGAACATCCTACTTTTGTATGTAAGTTGAACAGGTCCTTGTATGGGTTGAAGCAAGCTCCTCGTGCTTGGTATCAACTGCTAAACTCATTCCTTATCTCGAATGGTTTTACAGTTAGTGCATCAGATTCTTCAATGTTTATTCGAGGATCATCAACTACTTTAACAATTATACTAGTCTATGTGGATGACTTATTGATTACAGGTGCAGTTAAATCTATTATAGCACAAGTCATATCTACTCTAAAATCACGATTCAAGATGCAAGATCTTGGATTATTATCATATTTTTAAGCCTTGAAGTTACTCGTTTATCAACTCATTTACTTGTGTCACAAGCTAATTATGCAGCTTCTATTCTCAAACGAGCTGATTTATCGGAATGTAAATCCTCACCAACACCTACAGTAAATAAGTATATAGTTGTATCAAATCATGGATTACTTCCCTTTGAAGATCCTACACTATTTCGTAGTTTAACAGGTGCACTACAATATCTTACAATCACTCGCCCAGATATTTCTTATGCCGTAAATCAAATATGTCAAAGTATGCATAAACCAACAAACTCAGACTATGATGCATTGAAGAAATTACTGCGATATATTAAAGGCACATTACATTACAGTTTGTCTTTTACCTCATCTACAAATTTACATATTAAAGCCTTCTCAGATTCAGATTGGGCAAGTGACATTACAAATAGAAGATCTACAACAGGTTATTGTATATTTCTTGGTAATAATTTGATTTCTTGGGGCTCTAAGAAACAATCAACTGTATCTAGATCTTCAACTGAGGCTGAATATAGAGCTTTGGCTTTTGTATCTGCTGAAATTAAGTGGATTTCCTTTCTGCTCAGAGATTTGAAGTTCATCTCTCACACTCCTGTTCTTGCGTGTGATAATATCTCAGCTATTGCTCTAGCCTCCAACCCGGTGTTTCACTCTCGAACGCGTCATATAGATATTGACTTTCATTTTGTTCGAGAACAAGTCAAAGCAAAGTGTTTATCTCTTATTCATGTACCTTCTTCATCACAAGTTGCTGATGTATTTACTAAGAGCTTATCAACGGCTGCGTTTATAAATCTTCTTCACAAGCTTCCTCTGTTACAACAGTTCAGCTTGAGGGGGGATGATAGTGTATATACAGCTCACCAGTCAAACTCTCCAGCTCAGCAGTCAAACTCCAGCAATGCACCTACAGCTGTCATAACAGAAGGATAAGAAGGAAATTAAATATAGTTAGACAAATACATACATTATAGCTGTATGTATATGAGTGAACCGTTTGTGTAAGTGAGAGAGTGAATTGTATCTATATAAACACATATATCTCTATCATTGATAGACACACAAAAATATATACAATTTCTCTTCATTCTTTATATTGTTAACACTAGCCCATTCAAGATTTGATCCATTCTCCTTAATCGTCCACATAGTTTTCTTGAATGAAAACTTTTCTTTTACATTTTCAGTCTATTTGAAAAATCCGCACTTTCACCAACATATATATATATATATATATATATATATATAATGAGGTATAAGGGAAAATTAACCTCTTAAAGCTGGAGGGAAATGCCATTTCTATATAATCCAACAATTATGAACTGTTTTATTCACCTATATGCCATCTTTTTGCACATCCTTGTTGAGTGCTAAGCTAACATTACTACCTTTAATCCAATTATCTCAAAGTGCAAGATTATTTTTACCATTTCTCACCTCATGAGTGATAAGGTGACTAAATTCATGACTCATCTTGAGGATATTTTCCATGTGTTATCTTTCTTGATGTTAATCCCCCATATACATTGACGTTTAATGATGTTTCATGTGCCTAAGAACTCAACAAATTTGTTAAATATATTATTATTATTATTATATATTATTACAATAATATATCATTACTATAATATATTATTACTATAATATATCATTACCATAATATATTATTACCTTATTAGATTAGTTTATTTCCACATTATAATTTGTTTCCTTGTTAGCATAGTATTAGTTTACTTGTTCCCCAAGTTATTAGTCCTATAAATAGGATCTCATTCTATTGTATTAGACATCAACTCATTCACAATGTAGTCTCTAGTATTCTCTTATTCTTTAGCATTATCAATATATTATTTCTCTTTTCCTCTCTTTTCTCTCTTCCTCTTATTTAAATATCTCACTTAATCTCACATGGTATCAGAGCCACAATCCAAAGTGCTTTCCCGTTATCGTTTCGTTCGCTTTCGCATCTGGTTAGGCCCTTCAGTGGTCTCGTCTCGTTAGGCCCTTCAGTTGTCTCGTCTCGTTAGGCCATTCAGCGGTCCCGTCTCGTTAGGCCATTCAATGGTCCCGTATCGTTAGGTCATTCAGTGGTCCCGTCTCGTTAGGCCATTCAGTGGTCCTGTCTCGTTAGTCCATTCAGTGATCCCGTCTCGTTAGGCCATTCAATGGTCCCGTCTCGTTAGGCCATTCAATGGTCTCATCTCGTTAGGCCATTCAATGGTCTCATCTCGGTAATTCACTCATCACTCGGTTTATGGTTCACAGTTCTCACAGCTCGACTCATCACTCCACCTCGGCGTCACAATATCAACATTGCCACCACGTCAACTCCTCCATCAACAACGCTCAAGATACATCATCATCAACGATTCATATTTCAAACTCAAGTTGCTCTCTCTCCGACCTACTTGAGTTTGAGGGGGGGGGTGTTAAATATATTATTATTATTATATATGATTACAATAATATATCATTACCATAATATATTATTACTATAATATATCATTACCATAATATATTATTACCTTATTAGATTAGTTTATTTCCACATTATAATTTGTTTCCTTGTTAGCATAGTATTAGTTTACTTGTTCCCCAAGTTATTAGTCCTATAAATAGGATCTTATTCTATTGTATTAGACATCAACTCATTCACAATGTAGTCTATAGTATTCTCTTGTTCTTTAGCATTATCAATATATTATTTCTCTTTTTCTCTCTTTTCTCTCTTCCTCTTATTTAAATATCTCACTTAATCTCACAAAATTATCTATCTTTTATAAATCCTCCAAAATAAATTAATTATATACAATTTATTTATTATTGAGACCACCTTCAAGGTGACTCCTACACACATCATTCCAAGCAACGATAGCTCCTTTAGCACTTTCAAAGTTACCTTTCCAAAGGAAACTAGATAAATTTATGTTGTATTTGTATATAACATTTTTGTATATAAGAAAGAACCTGCACCAATACAATATAGTACTCATGAGTACTACTCTAATGAGCTCAAGTCTACCTGCATAAGATAATAGTTTATTGCTCCATAGAGAGGCGATTTCACAAATTTTGTACACCAACTTTTTGAGTCTCATGCACCCAATTTCTTTGAGTTTTGGGACACCAAGATATTTGACAGGAAACTTCCCCCCTTTGATACTTAATATATTGGAAATATATTGTTTAACTCGATAAGTACCCCCATAATATACTTCACTCTTGATAGCATTCATCTTTAAACTAGATAACCTTGAAAAGATATCAAGCCCCCTTACTATATTTGCATATGAAAAATCAACACTCATATAGATTAAAAGACCATCTACAAAGATAATGTGATTCAAAGCAAGCAACTTACATTTAGGAAGAAAGAAAATTCTTTGTTTGCACTAATATTTTGAAACAAAGCTGTAAACACTTGCAACATATTTAATATTTCATTTATTTACTTAGGTAATAGCCCAAGTCCGCATTTTAGAGTATAAAAAGACCTTTGGACTTCTATTTTACACACAACTCAATTTACACAAGTCTGAATCGCCAGAGAGAAAGTCAGAAGAAAGGAAAAGGAGAAAGCTAAGAGCTGGAGAATTCATCTTCTCCAAATCACAGCCAAACCCAATTCCTCAATTAGGTTTTCTTATCTTTTAATTCTGTATTAGACATAAGTTCATTTATTTTTATTACTTTAGTTTTAATTTCTATTATGAGCTAAATACTCTAAGTGCTTGAGAATCGCTTTAATGGGTTGAGCCCTAATTTATTTAGTTCATGTTTTTGAATTTGGGATTGGAATATTTAATTTGATATGGGTAATTTAGTATTTTCTATTATTAGGAATTTATTTACTGTCTTTGAAGTCATGAACCAAATACAGGAATTAGTAACTAGGCTATTCATTATAGTGGCGTAATGATCACCTTGACAGGGGGTTTAGTTACAGAAATAGGTAATAGATGTAAGATATAAATTATTGATCCTGACGGACTTAGTTAATCTTATAGCCAATTGGGTAAAATACTTGAACATTCAAAGGTAGCTTATAATTGCCCTGACGGGGTTTGTAATATCCTAGGACAGCTCCTAAGTCCACCCTGACGGGGTTAGGAGAAACTAGAATCCCGACTAGTATTAATTACCAATTCGGCCCTTAAACGAAAACATTAATTGAGTAGATTTAGGTGAAAACCTTGCGAAACTCAAGTAGTACTTCTCATCCTCGTGTCTACTCATATTTTCTTTATTTACGTCTCATTTATTTGCATTAGTCAATTTAATCTTTTTCTTTATTTGCACTTTAGTCCTTAAACAAAAACCCAACAAATATTTATTCCCTTTTACTTTTCGTATCATATAACAATTAGTCACACTTATTACATAACATCTAAAGTCATATCCAATCCGTCCCTGAGATCGAATTCCCGTTTACCGGATATTACTTGGACGACCCGTGCATTTACGGTACGTGTCTTGCCTTTTTAGGCGTGTTATTTTAGAACACACAAGGAGACACCAATTTTTCTTTTGAGTAGAGAAAGAATAGAAGTAGAATAAGCGTTGAATTATTATGATAGAGTTGTTTTGAATTCTGACTCTATCTTATTGATATATAGTGGGTAGTTATTTTGTCTAATAAAATAAACCCACGTCATAAATCAAGATAACTCCCTAATTGAATTAAAACTTTTAAATTCAAAACAAAAGTTGGTAACGAAATATTTCGGCAGACAGAAATCAAATAAATAAATATAATATATATATTTTATATATTTCTTTCATTCTCCCACTCGTCATAATGAAGTTACAGCTTATCCATAGAATTCACATCTCATTGCATCATATCTCTTCTATACACACTTGAATCAAAATATCATCATACTTGGCAAATAGGTCGTACGACCAACAAGCATACGAGCATATGTTACTAATAACCTGTTAGGGTACATAGTTGCCCAAAAATAGTTCTCATCCGTTATGTATCCTGCAGTACCCCAGACTAACAATATGTCGTATCACATTATAGTAACTCTGACCCTTTTAAATTTATATCACAACTTCTATGTGAAAAAGAGTTCACTGCCATTTCGTTTTTGTGTCTCACTATCAGGTTAAGTCTGTATTGACTAACATGATCGGTTAACCTGCAAGCACGCATTTGAT
Organism: Nemophila menziesii; assembly: GCA_029959085.1. NCBI lineage: Eukaryota > Viridiplantae > Streptophyta > Magnoliopsida > Boraginales > Hydrophyllaceae > Nemophila > Nemophila menziesii. Next base: position 5,248,395 of record JARWIR010000023.1, on the reverse strand, counting down.
ATACAATTCTAGTCTTCCCTTTACACTTATATCCTTTTATATTGATTAAGTTGCTTTCCAAAATATACCCCATTAGACTGAATCATTCATGATCATTGTTAATGTGTTAAAAGTAGCATAAACCTTATCAAGATATCAAGATATAGTTAAAAGTAATAAGGGCACAAATCAAAGGTATCACACAGTGAAGAAACGGTGATCAATTCTTCACTTCCTTTTGGTCAAAAGCACACGTGGTATGATACACGTGTTATGACAAATCGCACTACACTCTTCAGGAAGACCAATCATCTCATTATCACAATAAGGCCTTTTGTTAGTGAGGGCCCTCTTCAAAAACTTTGTATACTTAGGAATATCTCGAATAGCCTCTAGTAATGGAATATTAATACTTAAGCCCTTCACTCTATTGAAGAATTTCTGAAAGTCAGCCAAGTCACCCTAAGTAATAAAAGATTAAATGGAAAAATGCAATTAAAAGATAAGACGCAAGTAAAATGATGTAAAACGCAGTATGAGAAAGTAGCACTTGAGAACGCAAGGGGTCATCCTAATCCTATTTCATAACTTATGCTGTTAAGGGTTAAATTGGTCAATTACAATGGTCGGGATTCTAAATTCCTTATACCCCCGTCAGGGTGGACTATAAGGCGATCCTAGAGTGTTACTAGTCCCGTCAGGGTAAATATGATCCACTTTTGGATGTTTAAGTTTAATTACCTCATTGGCCCTAGAATTAGCTAAGTTCGTCAGAATCAATAGCTTCTCTCCTAGATTGAATAAATGGTTCTGTATCTAAACCCTCCGTCAGGATGATCCAATTTCCACTAATTGGAATAGCCTAGATACTAACACCTGTTCCTAGTTCATGACGCTAAAAACAATAAATATTCTCGATTTATCGAAAAGGGTAAAAGACACAATCTAATTTAATTTAACAGAAACCCAAATTCAACATATGAAATTCAATAAGATTTGGGAATTACCCATATAGCATTCTCAAGCACTAATAAATGTTTAGCTCATACTAAAAAGAAAAACTAAATTAATTGAAATGGAATTCATAATTGATTACAAAATTAAAATTGAAAGAAACCTAATTTTCGGAATTGGAATGACTGAGAACGGAGATATAGACCCTCTCCAGTTCTTGCAGCTTCTTCTTTCTTCCTTCTGTTGCTTCTCTCTGATGTTTAATCTTGTGGAATGTGAATTGTTATGAAAATAGAAGTCAAAGGCTCCTTTTATAAGTGTGAAAACGAATTAGGGCTTGGACCTAAGAATAAAACACTAATTAAATGTCCAAGCCCAAATTCTAAGCCCAAAATCTCGTAACTGCTGATACACCTTCACTAAAACGGCTTTTCCCGCTTCGTTATGACTCCGATTGACCTAATTCCGGTTGCTAAAGTTCCATAACTCGATAAGGAATGTTTTCTCTTCAAAGGTCAGCGGCTAAATCATCTCTTAAGCACCTCGAAATCAGCAATCTATGGCCTGGAAAACAGATTTTCAGCTCTAAAAAATAATATCTTCGGGATTTATCTTCAAGTCTTGACTCCATATCATGATCTTTGACTTTCTCCTCGGATTCCTCTTCTAGCTAACATCTAAAACCTGTAAACTTTACACTAAAAATACCAATATTACGCGCAAAAGATTAATAAAGTAAAAATGCTAGAAATAAAAGAGGAAAATCATATTATTGCATATTTAGTCCAAAAGTCTATCAAATTAATTAAATAAACACAAAAAATGATGTCTCCTAAGGGTCGAAAATAAGAACAACTAAGGAGACATCAAGACCCCCAACTCAAACCTTTGTCGTCCCGACAAAGCAAAACAAAACAAAACAAGGGGTAGAAGTAAACGCAAGAACAAAATAGAAGCTAGCAAATACAACTAAAGCAATTCTTAAGATAAATCTCATATAGCAAACTATAGAAACTAATATACACATACATCTAAAATGCAACATCAAACATAAATAATTTCAATCATAAAATTAAAGTCGCAATGCTTGAAGGTTACACTTGTACTCATATCTGTATGATGGCTATAGGGTGGTCATCAATCCTAACTTGCTTTGAACGCTCCACCTAATATATTCTCTATCAACAGAATCATAAATTCACTATGCACTTAGGAATCACGAGGTCTTTACGGTTTTAATAGTGGCTTAAGGACGGTGTGGATGTATATTTGGTAAATTTGAAGTGAGCTTTTGGCTCTCTCCTCACTTACCATCAACAATGTCCTCGAGCTTGAGTTAACGCTCAAAAGATGTTCTCACTCACCCATATACGCAACAATTTAGCGTCCCATGTCTACCCACTATAGATAAGATGATCTTTCAGAGAATTTCCACTTTGCCGGGTGTTTGTTCATATGTATTTTTCTTTTTCTTTTATTTTTTTTTTCTCTTTTTTTTTGTACAGATGCAAACCGGGTTCCCGTTTAGTGAAACCGGGTTGCCGGTTAGCTACTGTAATGGGATTTCGATTTCTTTATTTTTTTCTTTCTTTTTCATTTTTTCTCATTCCCGGCAAAGGGTTACAAGTGTATATCATCTGCAATCGTGCTACAATACAAAGCACATCAATCCCAACCCATAAAATTTCCCATAAGTGGACCCACCACCCCAAACTCAAGCTCGAAACATGTCTCAGGATTGTGATTCAAGTGCGGGTCATATGGTCATGCCTAATAATCTAAGGGATAATGGCTTATATTGTGGCTACAAAGAAAAGGCTAAAGGCTCAAAAGTGGGCTAAGACGGATAATAATTAATACAAGGGATAGAAGGCTAAAAGGTTACAAATGGCTAACAAAGAACTGCCCCTATCATTTTCCTAAGTACATAGCTTGTCTTTAGTTCATATCTAGGTGGGTTCTCTACTAACTAGGATTTGGTTCTACACACCAACATATTCCTTAAGTACAAGCTTACTTCATTTGCATTGTTCATTAATTTTTCCTATCAATTACCTATGTTTGCATGCAATTCTAAATGCGTTTTATATCAATCCCTAAAGTCCACTATTTACTATCATAGATTTATCAAAAGTATGCTTACAGGGACATTTAAAATCTTCTACAGTCAAACGCAACTCCAAAAATTATTTTATTGAAAGTAAATAAAAACAAATAGCACATAAAAACTGGGATGAGGCAACGAACCCCACCCCAAACTCAAAAATGAGTCGTGTCCCCACGACTCGAAAAGACTCAATAAAGCAATTAAACTAATCTACACTCAAAAGAAGGATTAGGAAACGTATCTTAACCAGCGCGTGGCTGGTTACCGGTGTTGCGTTCTGAACCTCTGTCTTGCGTAACAGCATTGTAAATCGCGTTTTGAAGTGTATTTACACCTAAGATTAAGTTTCGAAGCAGGTCTAATTCTTTTGTAACGTTTCCCAAGGTAGAAATTATCTTCTCTTGATTCTCTTCCAACACCTGAATCTTTGATTCCAACTCAGGAACAGTCTTCGCTTTCTTTGATAGAGGAGTTCTAGTAGTTCTCGTAGTTCGTGTTGCGTCATCATGGATATTCTGAATTGTAGTCAATGCCATGCTCACTCCAACTGTCACACCATCATCTTCTGCGTTCCTACGCTGAATCTTTGCGTCTAGGCACAACTTAGTAATAGTACAAGGAAACTTAAGATTCTGCTGCTTCATGGGAGCTCTCACGAATTCCATGATGGTGTCATAAATGATTTTAGCAACATTCATCTGTTTCTCCTCAACAATACACTTAATAAAAATGATATGCTCCTTCTTCAACTCGGATGTGTGCTTAATTCCAAAGAAAGTAGGTACTATGAATCGAGACAATACCTTAGCACTAGGTGTCAAATTAATGCTGTAAAATTGTCCAACATATCTCTCCCCTTCAGGTATTGGACTAGCCCCATTAACAAGCACCGTACCCCAAAGGGATACATAATCGAAAGAAGGGTCATTAAGGGTGTCTTGGAACGGGCATGAACCATGAAGGAATTTGGCGTAGATATGAGCTTCTCCTTAATCTACTTAAATGCCTCCATGCAAGCTTCATCAAAAAGGAATTTGGCGTCCTTCTCGAGTAAGTTACACAACGGCTTGGAAATCTTAGAAAAGTCCTTAATGAAACGACGATAAAACCAAGCATGTCCCAAGAAACTTCTCACCCCTTTCACGGAAATAGGAGGAGGAAGAGTCTTGATTACCTAAATCTTTGCACGGTCCACTTCCAAACCTGAAATCAAGACTTTGTGTCCCAGAACTATTCCTTCACAAACCATGAACACTTCTCCCAGTTTAGAACTAACTCAGATTCCTTGCATCTAAGTAATACTTTCTCTAGATTCTGCAAACAATCATCAAAGTTATCACCAAAAACAGAAAAGGAATCCATAAACAACTCAAAAGGAATTGATCTATCATATCTCCAAATATTTCCATCATGCAACGTTTGAAAGTCGCAGGCGCGTTACACAATCCAAATGGCATCCTTCGAAAAGCGAAGGTGCCAAAAGGACATGTAAATGTAGTTTTGTGCTGGTTATCAGGGCCTACACATATCTGATTGTGTCCTGAGTATCCATCCAGAAATAAATAATATTCTCTACCTTCTAATTTGTCCAACATTTGATCTATGAACAGGAGTGGGAAATGGTCTTTTCTGGTGGCCTTGTCCAACTTACGATAATCCATACACACTCTCCAACCAACTACGGTTCTCGAGGGTATGGCTTCATTCTGATCATTTAGGACAATAGTGATACCACCCTTCTTAGGTACGCATTGAACTAGACTCACCCAATCACTACTAGTTATGGGAAAGATGATTCCCGCATCTAGTAGTTTTATTACTTCCTTTTTTACCACCTCCTTCATAACTGGCATCAATCTTCTTTGACCTTCAACTGAGTATGCAATATTATCTTCCAGAATGATTTTGTGTTGGAAAATGGTTGGACTAATACCTTTGATATCAGCAATACTCCACCCAATTGCTTCTTTGTGAGCACGAAGTACACGCAACAGTTTGTCTTCTTTAGAACCTGTTAAATGAGCTGAAACAATAATAGGAAAAGTACTATTAGTGCCTATATACGCATACCTCAAATGTGATAGAGTGTCTTCTCTTCAAGTTTCACAGGAGACTCAATGGATGGTTTCTTTTGTGGCTCAGTCTCCCCCCGATTCTCTTAAGGGTTCATAGGCTAGACGCCTAGGCTTAGCGTTTTCAGAATTTAGAGCTGCCACTATTTCGGCAAGCTCTTCCATCATCTCCGGTAAGTCAAGTGTTAGGGCAACCTGCAAGATATCATCAAAATTCATATCATCAAATACCTCTTGCGTTCCGTGATCGATTACATCCACTTGTGAACATTCCTTATGGGAATCTGGAAACTTCATTGCCCTAAACACGTTGAACTTTACCTCTTCGTCTTGAATCTGCATGGTTAATTTCTCCGTTTTCTACATCAATAAGAGTACGCCCCATGGTAGGGATGGTCGTCCCAAAATAATGGGGACATTCCTATCCGCGTCGTATTAAAGAATAACACAATCAACGGGAAAAATTAAAGTACCTGTCTTGACAATGACATCTTTTATTCATCCCTCCGGATGTGCGAGGGATCTGTCATCCATTTGCAAGACCATAGAGGTAGCTCTTGTGTATCCTATCTTCAACTTTTGTCAAAATTAACTGAGGCATGAGATTGATACTCGCACCCAAGTCACACAAAGCATTTCCTTACCACTCATCACCAATAGAAATAGAGATCGTAAAACTACCAGGATAGAGCAATTTAGGTGGTAACTTACTCTGACATATCGCACTACACTCTTCTAGCAACCCTATCATTTTATTCTCCAGGTATGGGCGTTTGTTGAAGATGGCTCTTTTCAAGAATTACACATATTTCGACACGTCTCTGATAGTGTCTAAGAATGGCACATTGATATTAAGCTTTCATACCACATTTATGAATTTCTGATAATTCGCCAAATCTCCTTTCTTTTTAACTCTTGAGGGAAAGGGTGGAGGAGGACGATTCTCTTCCACTATAATATCTTTCTTCTTTGGATTTTCAGGAATTTTCTCAACTTCTACCTCCTCTACTTCTGGTCCACTTTCTTTCTCAACCGCATCCTGCACAGTTTTCTCCTTCATTGTTGTTTCTTTTTCTTTCATGACTGGAAAAGGTGGTGGTTGTAAGTGCTTACCGCTTCTCAATCTAACCGTGTTACAATCCTTCCGGCGTCTAGGAATTTTTGTATCACTAGGGAGTTGTCCTTGACCTTGAACATTGAGACTACTAGCGATTTTTGATATCTGATTCTCTAAGTTTTTCAATGAAGCGGAATATGAATTTAGCTTTTTTTCAATTTTATTCTCCTTCACCGCTGAAGAGGCTATGTATTTAGAGAGTTGGTCTTCAAGATGGGTTGTCAGACTTCCGGATGCTGTAATGTATTGCGTCAAGGTGAGGGCTAAATCAGCTGTGGTGAGTGCACCTTCTTGAGGCGAGAAGGAAAGGCTTTCTGATCTAACGTATCGGAATAAGCTTCGTGATTGGCTCTTTGTTGACCTACTTGATATTGATTTAGAGTCTAGGGACATAGAATCATTACATCAAATAGTTCCAAGATCAAATGGAATATTACAAAACCAATCAAAACATAAAATATTTTTAGAGTAAGCCTTAACAATCCAATCAGCAGCCTTGTTTGCACTTCTTCTAATCCCACGAATCTTGATTAAGGGGTGGGCTTTATTCAGGCTTCTAATATCTTCAAGGATGTGCCTAACCTTCCAATGGCAGGCAATGCTTGGAGAATGCACAGCTTGAAGAACTGCTTCTGCATCAGACTCGATACTGGTGCATGAAGAAACGTGTTCAATAGCAAAATGAAGAGCACTTCGTAACGCTATTGCTTCAGCTTCAAAACTAGAGCAGGCAGATGTTGACATAGCAAAACCTGTGATAACATTTCCTGCACTATTACGGGCTACTGCGGCTGAACAGGCTTTCTCAGGAACAAAGGACGCATCAACATTGATCTTGACTTCATTAGGGGGAGGGTTGATCCAAGAGGGGGATAGGGACTTCCAATTTGGCGTGTCTTGATGAAGGGGGGCTTGATTAAAATCTTGCTGGTAATCCTCAGCGCTAAAGATATCCCTGCAATTTGATTTCATAAGGGTTAGACCTGTATCAAAGTTAATAGGGATGTCTTCAATGACTTTTTTGTTGCGCATAGTCCATATTGTCCACATACAAGCTATAATAGTTAAAAGGATATAATTTTTGTCTTTTTTATTCTTCCCTAGGTCAATTAAGGAACCAATCCAACAATTTAACCCTTCCATGGACGTGGGATCAACACTACAATGAAGAGGGGATAAACACCAGATTTTCCTAGCCCATTCACAATGAAGGAATAGATGTTCAAAATTTTCTTCTTCTTTAAGGCAAATCTTGCATAGATCTGAACTAGAGCATTTCCTAATAAATCTGTTTCTTTCAGTAGAGAGAGCATTAAGTAGAACCCTCCAAAAGAAGAACTTGAATTTAGAGGGAGCCTTAGATGCCCAGTTAAGAGCAAGAAGGTCATGAGTAGGAAATCACGAGGGGGTAGGAAAATTGGGAGGGAGTATATAATTCTCTATCACATGAGAATAACCAGACTTGCTCGTATAATTCCCATGATTGGTATGGGGCCAGATATAGTCCACAGAAACATCAGTCCAGGGGATATTAAGAGCAAGTATTTGATTAGTTATACTCGGGGGGAAAAGAGAGTTAATTGTCTCGACCTTCCAGGTTTTGGAAGTAGAATTGATCAGATCAGCAACAAATTTTGGGAAGCTGGGATCCTCACTGTAGTGAGGAGGTTTGGGGAGTAAAGTCCCGACCCAGTTATCTTCCCAAATAGAGGTATAGTGCCCATCACCAATAGGTTTGATGATGTGTTGTTTAAGCAAATCACGCCCTTTAATAATACTATTCCAGGCCAGGATGCTCCTCGAAAGTTCGAGGAGGAGATAAATTCATTATCATGGAAGTACAAACCTTTAAGGACCAGAAAGACAAGGGAATCTGGGTTATTTACCAGGCCTGTTTGGCCAACAGAGAGGGATTTAGCTGCCAAGCAGCATATTTCAGTTCATAATCAAGGTTGCATGTCTTGGGAAGGAGCGAGAACACCATTAGAGCAAAAGGGATTTTCTAGAGAGAGAAAGTCTAGGACTACTACACTCTCAATCCATCAATGTTTGTTATACTTTCTATTTACACAAATTAAGAAAAATAATTAATTCTTTTTATTTTTACTAAACTATCCTCAACCAACTAAGTAATTGAATTTAATAATGATAAACTTTTAAACATTAAATAAGGATATAATTGGTAGAAAGTGTAAAAAAATTCATTGGTATTTTAAATAGACAACCTTTTGTGAATATTTATTTTTAAAAATTATGACAAACATTGATGGACGGAAAAAAATAATAAATAATGGTGGTCCAAATTATATTTTACTTTTTTAGTTAATTATTAGGTTATGTTGAGTAATAGATGAGTAGATACAATATTATGATGGTAAGTTTTTTAACTTTCCATTTATATATTATGTTTGACCAAAAAAAGAATCTTATTGATAAGATTTTGTTTATTTGTTAGTCAAAATCCAATAAAATTATTATAATACTTAAACAATTAATTTTTTGATATCTTATTCAAATTTATTCCTAATAAATGAGTAATTATTGATGAAATAAGAAAATTAATTTTCTTTGCCACTAATTTAAAATATACTATCTCCATTTCATAATAATAGTCTCTTTAGTTAAAAAATATATTCTACAAAGTCACTTTTAAAGTTATAAAATAAAATAAATAATCTTTTTCTTATTCTATCTTTCTTAAAAATGTGTTGTCAACTAAATATTTAATTTTTTTCTCTCCTATAATTAGGGATATGTTGATTATTTTAAACTAAATTTTACCTACTTTTTAGGTTAATTAATATGTGTGGAAAACTCTAAAGAGTTAATTATTATGGAATTGAGGTAGTATATATGGAAGAGAAATAAAGCGAATTTATGTCTAAGACTACTAAGCCCAAGAGCACCCATTCTAGCTAAAAGCTAGAATTGGGGGTTAAAATCTCATTTTTAGAACTCCGGCTTCATAGAATAAGGATTCCAATTGTGTTCATACTTTTTTTCCAAAACTTTAGCTACATCTAGTTTGACAAAGTTTCTACAATTTTTTTTCTTTTTTTTCAGTCCGTTTGTTGTATGGCACTTTAATTACAATTTTAAACTTTTTTTTTGCTTTAGCATTGAATTTGTAAAGAAAGATTACTTGTTTTAGTTTAAAAGTTGTAGTTATAAGTTTTATTTTTCTTTTTAGCAACTTAAAAACTTTAAATCATTATTATTATTATTTAGTTTTGTATGTATTTTTATTACTTTATATAAAGACAAATGATAAAAAAAATAGAATAACAGGATTTATAAAAAAAGAAAAGTTAGATATTCTTTGTTATACATGGAAAAAAATATAATAATTTAAAAAAGTTTGTATTAAAAATAAACAAATTAAAATAAAGGAAAAAATTGCTAAACAATTATAATTATTTGAAAATAATTAATTTTGATACTAATTTATGAATTAATATTTAAGTTTTTTTAATTTTATAATAAGTTAAGAAATAAACCTATGAATTACAAAGTTCAATAACAATTTAAAAAATTAATAAATTAATTATAAAAAATATATTAAAATAAAGATATAATAGAATTTGTAAAATAAAATTAACAGAATTGTGTAACTATTGGAGCAACTCTAATTCAAATGAGTTTTTTTTTTTAATCTTTAACAATTTTTTAATAAATAATTGGCAATTTATCATAAAAAAAAATTTACGGATCTGGCACAGGGGCGGTATTCCGAACACTGCCTTTAGGCAAAATTGTAAGGGCGGTGGTTGAATGACCGTCCTTGACAGAAATACAATTTTTTCTAAGAGCGAGATTCGAGATACCGTCCTTGTGTCAAATTCGTAAATTTGTTTTCTTTACATACTAAATCATCAATTATTTATAAAAAAAGGGAAAATGACCCAAAAAATCAAAATAATATTATTTTCAGCCCAATAACATCAATGACAAAATTTCTGCCCAATAACATCATTAACTAAATTTTGTCCTTGATGGGAATCGTCCTTGATGGGAATCGTCCTTGACGGGAATCGTCCTTGACGGGAATCGTCCTTGACGGGAATCGTCCTTGACGGGAATCGTCCTTGACGGGAATCGTCCTTGACGGGAATCGTCCTTGACGGGTAAACATGTAATCTTATAATAGTAAGTTAATGGATGATTCTTTAGGGCAAGTATAATGTTATTTTGATTTTTTGGGTCATTGACCCATAAAAAAACGTTAACTTTAAAAAAAAAAAACTCAATTTAAAGAGATGTTACTAGTGATAAATATATTAAACGGTTGGACGATAAGATTCTATTCAGATTTAAAAATGTCAAAATGAGGAACGCGTGGCACAAATCCAATGGTTAATTATACTGCCGTAGTAGTATTTGTTTCGGCCGTTTACTTTTCGTTTGGTGTTCCAAATTTGCCGGCAGACTAACCACAGTGCAGACGTGTGAAGCACTAATTGGTCAGTGATAATTTGGTCCGCATTTCGATACACACATACTAATAAGTTAGTAATCTAGGTACGGCAGCTTGATTGGTTCACATTTTTTAATATCATTCTAAATTAAATAATTTTTTTCACTTTTTATATATAAATTTTAAATTAATTAATTATATAATTTTTTTTAATTTATTATTTTTATGATTGGTCCATATAAAAATAGATAAAAAAGCGATGTAATTTAAAATGATGTCTAATATTATTCTTTTTGAATCTTAAAAAAACATTTAATTTTTTTAATACTATTATCCATAGTTGATAAATTATTATTACAATACAATTTTTATTATTTAATTACTGATAATATTAGAAAAAAAAATATCTTGATGGTATTAACAAAAAGTAAAAGTAATGATAGATGTCATCCTATTTCATGTCACCTATTTACCATTGATTTTTTTTAATAGAAGATAGAGAAAGATTAACTATGATATATAAATTAATTCATTGATACATGTAAGTATAAACCTAGAAGGTGATACATGAGTGATACCAAAAGGGTGACGATTATCATTTCTCATAAATAAAGGTGTGTTCAGTTGACTCTACCGTCGAAGGATAAGCTATGACTGTTTTAGAAGTTGCTATGACATGTCAAGATTCTCAAATACGTAAGATTGTCATATATTCAGATAACATTGGAATTGTCCAAGGTATAAGGCGGTCTTCAGTTGCGCGGTGGACAATTAGGCCTTTTGCGTTGCGCATTGGACAAATTACAGAAACACATAGAAACATGCAATTTAAACATCTGTCCAGGCATTTTAATGGTTTGGATGTTAAGACCGCGCACATGGCTAGACGAAGAGCCACAGGTAGGATGGGCTGCTTCCTGTGGAGGACTAGTTTGTGATACTTGGTACTACGCTGGTCCCAAAAATAATGTCCACATAGTTTTTCACACAAATTAAGAAAACGAATATCTACATACACGATTACGAAATTTCCTCCAATAAAGTATCTTGATATTTTAAATATGTATTGAAATTATAAATTTTATTTTTTTAATAAAAGTAATAATGGAAAAAGATGGAAAAAAATATCTTAATATACTAAATAGACAATAATTTTAGAACACTATTATAAATAATAGTGAAAATTAATTTTGGAATGGAAAGAATATCTCCTAACTATTAGATTTCCTTTTCTGTTTTTACTAGTCCAAAAAAAAAAAAACAATTAAATAAATGATATTAGATATAATTTTATAGAAAGTTGAACAAATATCATTTAGAAAGAAAGTATTAAATGGAAAAAAATACTAGTACTACTATAAAGTGTAAACTACTTAGCTTAGCAAAAGTAAAAAGGAGATTCTTGGCAAGCTTCTATAAGTATAAATAAAATACCAAACAATTCATTCCGTAAACCTCTTTGTTAGTTCATCTCTTCTATATAACTCTTTTCATTGGTGAGTTTATATGATTTTTGTATCCTAATTCTACATGATTTCATTATAAAAAAAAACATTTCTTTCATCGTTATATTCAATTAATGACGCTTTGTAGTATGGATTACAGATTTACAGTTTTTCTATTTCAATTAATACACCAAGAAAAAGCAAATTAATGTCGTTATATATATATATACAAATAATATTGAGTCTTTCTGATCATAAAATCTTGCAATTGAATCTTTGTTCATTTCATTTTTGTTTTTCTGTAGAGAATTTATTTTAGAGGTAAAGTCATTGACTTGATAAAATGTTGACTTTAATCAATCCCCTTTAAATTGGTGTTTGGGAAGATAAAGACTTTTGACTTTATCAAATTATATATGTAGTCAATATAAAATCTTTAAGATTCTATTTACTAAACACCAATATTACTTGTTTTCTATCAATTTCTTGTAGGTGAAACCATGGCTGTAAAGACAAATGGATATGTGGGAGATTCATTACCCGAAGAATTGATGAAAGTACTTTTATCTCTAGCTTCAAAATGGGGAGATGTGATTGAAAAGAATGAGCTAAGAGTTGACCAACTCAAAGGTGCGATGACTAATGAAATATATAGGATAAGCTGGTCAACAAGTAATCAAGATTCTTCAAGAACTGTTCTTGTTAGGATATATGGTGAAGGGGTTGATCTGTTTTTTAACAGAGACGATGAAATTAGGACATTTGAACTCATGTCCATGTATGGTCATGGACCTTTACTTCTTGGACAATTCTCAGAAGGTCGTGTTGAAGAGTTTATTCATGCTAGGGTAAGTAAAAAATACTTCCTTGTTTATATTAAAAGTTATTAAAACTACTTTTTAATCTGATCTCGGATTTGTGTATTTTGTTAGACATTATCTGCTAATGATCTTCGTGACCCTGAAATTTCTACTTTAATAGCAACTAAATTGAAGGACTTTCATGCTATTGAAATGCCGGGTTTAAAAAATGTAGTACTCTGGGAAAGATTGAGGTATTATTTAGTGATTTTATTTATTTTTATTTTTTTTATCTTTTTTTATTTTTTTTATTTTTTTTTAATACATGAGAGAGCCACTTTGGACTTGGAGTAAATGACTCCAATGAGATTCGATCCCAGGACCTTTTGGTCTTTTTATTTTTATTTTTAATGAGTATGAATAAATAATATATATGTATGATTATGCAGAAAGTGGCTTAGTGAAGCTAAAAGCTTATGCTCTTATGAACGTACACAAGAAATAGGGTTAAATAAATTAGATGAGGAAATAACGTGGCTAGAAAATGAATTTCCAGAAAAACAAGAAATTGGGTTTTGCCACAATGATTTGCAATACGGTAATATCATGATTGATGACAAGACAAAAATCCTTACTATAATCGTAAGTTTGTTTATGTACGATGATGTTTTTTTTTTTTTGTTTTAAGTACGATGATGTTGTTTGATTTAACATAAGACTTTATAACAGGATTATGAGTATGCGAGTTACAATCCAATTGCTTATGATATTGCAAATCATTTCTGTGAAATGGCAGCTAATTATCATACTCAGACTCCTCATGTATTGGATTATAACAATTATCCTGGTGAATAAACAATTCTTTTTTATTTATTTTATTATTGACATTGCTTATTCCTTGTTTGGTTATTTAGTTTTTTGTGTTTTGTTTTGGTTATTAGGTGTAGAAGAGCGTCATAACTTTATTCGTGCTTATCTCACATCCCAAGGTTAGTTAGTAGTCGTATTCTGTTATTTATTATATCTATCTTGACTTACATAAATTTTTTTGGTGGAAATTTTCTTTTATAAACAAAATGGATTTATTTACTCTCATTTCCCACCCACTGCATAGGGGCAGAGTAAGAATTTTTTATTTGGGGTATGGACAAAAGGTTTCGGTTAATAGTCCAATTTTTTTCTTGAATTAATTAATGTATATGTTCTTATATTATGCAAAAATTGCATTGCATATCCATGCTTGTGAAATAATTGTAATATGAGCTCCTGTATTTTTTAAGAGTAATGATATATACCATCCAAATTCATACCACCCAAATGTCACCCAATAACGTGGTGTGAATTGATTGGTTACAAATCTTTAATTAAATCAAGGAAATAAATACATTAACAATTTGTAACCAATCAATTCACACCATGTCATTGGGTGACATTTGGATGGTATGAATTTGGATGGTATATATCATTACTTATTTTTTAATATAAAAAGTTTTTATATTATATACCAAATAACTTACATTTTATTATAAAAACAAAATAAAGTATATCCTAAATATAAAACTTTTAAGAGTTGGAGGAGGTGAAGATTCTGAAAACTTTATGGGTGGACTAAAAAAAATTCTTTAGGGGATTATGATATAATAATATAAAAAGATTATATGGTCAAAAGATTTTTTTGAAAAAGAAAATAAAATCAGAGGAGGACAAGTCCCAATCCATGCACCCCAAAAAATACTTTAGTGTAGAAGAATTTGTTTGCATATTGCTATGTTAATGTAAAAAGTCACACAAGAATATATTTATAAGATTAACGGCCAAACACGTTATATATAAAGAAAAGGGTATTTAATAGCAAAAGAGAAGACCGAATAATGAGTCATGTTATAGAGGAGGCATAATTTTGTAAAACACGTTAGTGTTTCAGCGAATGAAGTAAGTGGTTGATATTAGGCATTTATGAGTTGGGACCATTTTTTTTTTTTTTTTTGGACATGGAACCATTTTCTTTTCTCTTTTTGACTTTTGCATTATGAAGAGATTTGCTTTGTTTGCTATTTTCAAATTGGGTTAGACTTAGAATAGAATAAATAGTCGTTTTCAATCTTTTGTGAATTCAACATGTACTTGTAGGGAATGAAGCCAGTGAAGATGAGGTGGAGCAGTTAGCTTTTGATGCAGAGAAGTACTCTTTAGCTAACCATATCTTTTGGGGTTTATGGGGAACCATTTCGGTACCTACTTTTCTCTTCTCTATGTACATTTTAGATAAATGTGTTTTAATAGTTGAATTTGGCTGTATTTAATTTGGTATCATGATATTGAAAAATATATTAATTTGTTATTTGTGATGCAGTCATATGTAAACAACATTGACTTTGATTATGAGGAGTATGCAAGGCAAAGGTTTGAGCAATATTGGTTGAAAAAGTCTCAACTACAACTACCTCAGGATAAGAAGGAGACAACTATATTTGACTGTTGAACCACTACAGTAGTCCCCATTATAATCAATACACAGAAACAGTTATGTAAATATTATTATAATTATAATTATATTATAATAATAATAATAATATGAGAGAGACGTTGCCTTAAATTAATCCATGTTAGTTAGAGGCAAGTGGTAGTTGAATCTTGTTTATAGATATTGAGATATTGACATTTGAATGGCTTGGAATTCGTCTCAGATTTTATGTATTAGAATATTTGGACTTTGTTATTTTTAAGTTGTAATCTCGGTCTTCATCGAGTGAAATGATTTAAGTTCTTATTTACTATTTAATATATGCTTATAAGTTTATAAACAGTCAGTATAAACTATCGAAAGGATGACCATTTCTTTTGTGCATTTCACTCGGAAATTAAGTTTTATTTTGATACGCGGAAGGTGATATAATCCTCCACATTGGTTAAGAACTAAATCTCGAATCAATTACTCTATTCAACACCAATTTTCTCAACAACCACCAATATAAAATACATGATTTCTTATATCTCACTTTTTGTTTGTCTCTCCACCGAACTACTCGATCCATCCCCGTCAATTTTAACCAATTATCGTTCTAAGTTTTTCTTCTAAACTTCACTTCTCTAACCAGTTTCTTTTTCTAAAAAATTTAAAAAAGAGTAAATACACTGTTTATCCCCTGAACTTTGGCCCGATTGACAGACTGCCCCCCAAAGTTTAAAATGCGACTAGTTGCCCCCTAAACTTTAACTTCGTGACTCGTTAGTCCTTTTTGCTGTTTTCCATCCAAATTTTCCGTTAAGTCGCAGCGTGCATTACACGCGCGCGTGGACTAGTTGCCCCCTACTTTTTGCCCCCTAAAGTTTTAATTTCGTGACTAGTTGCCTCCCCAGTTTTTTTTTTAAAATTTTTTAATTATATCCTTTTTTTTAAAGATGGGTATTTTGGGTATTTTACACTTCTTCTTCTTTAATGGAGAAAGTTTGATAAAAAAAATCTTCATGAATAAACTCTTCATTAATTTCATACCCTTCTTTCTTTAAATTCTTCTTCCAATATTCATTAAACTTGACATCCAATATTCAAAACGCAAGATCTTTTCGTTTTACTTTTGTCATTCGAGTCAAGGTTTTTGCTACAATACATTGTACAGTTGGTATTGATTCTTGATATTGTCAACCTAAACGTGAACATGTTATGTTTCATTATATCAATTTTTGTAAAACCAATGGGAGACCCAAAAAAAGTCACGATTTTTATCAAATTTTTAATCTATTCTTTCTGGTATTGATTTTCAATTAAATGAATGATATATTCAAGAAAAATATACAAAAATTAAAGAATAAAAGTAGAAAAATTACAGATCTAAGTGAGAAAATGGAAAACTTTCGATGTTGGGTATTGTTACAAAACCGTACCTGGCGACGATGAATCTGAGAGATCACGAAGCAAAGAAAATGGGGTAGCTGTTGCTAACGTGCGCCAGGAAGACCGACAGGGAGAAAGGAAGAAGATGACACTGGATTTTTGTATTAATTATAGCTTAATTTAGAAGCTCGTAGTGGTGATCTAAGGTTTGAAGATTTGAAGATTTAAAGATTTGAAGATTTAAAGATTTAAAGATTTGAAGATTTAAAGATTTAAAGATTTAAAGCTTTGAAGCTTTGAAGCTTTAATTATGGAGAAGAAGCTTTGGAGAAGAAGATCATGGAGAATAAGTTTTGAAATACCAAATTTGCCCCTGTTAAAATGATTTTTTAAATAATTAATTCTGAAAAAAAAAGTTCAAGGGGCAACGAGTCAAAATTATTCTGAAAAAAAAGTTCAGGGGGCAACGAGTCACGAAGTTAAAGTTTAGGGGGCAACGAGTCACGAGTTAACGGCGTGTGGCACCCATGCTGCGAGTTAACGGAAAAAATTGACGGAAAATGGTCACAAGGGGCATCGAGTCACGAAGTTAAAGTTTAGGGGGCAACTAGTCGCATTTTAAACTTTGGCGGGCAGTCTGTCAATCGGGCCAAAGTTCAAGGGGTAAACAGTGTATTTACTCTTTAAAAAATAAATTATTATGAATATCTATCACAATCTATGCAATTAATTCAGATCACAAATCTAAAATAAGTAACTCTTTTAACATTTATATATTATATATAAATAAATTTGAGACGAAAAATACTTCTTTCCTTTTTATTGTTTGTTTTTGGAGCAAGGTTATCACTAGCTAAACAAAGAAATAGGCAAGCAAAAACTCAACAATTTTCGAGGAAAGTTCCTCACATCTTGCCTTAACATGAAAAGCAAGGTTAACTCAACCATTACTAGACCATATTTTCAGAAAATCATGAACAATTACACCTAGTAAAACCTTGACTCAATATCTAAGACGGTTTGTTGAGTCCAGTGCGTAGGCCTAAGGGTCACCCTTGTCAAACCTCGACTCAGTCTTTAAGTCAAGTTGTCGAGT
The DNA here is from genome assembly GCA_029959085.1 of Nemophila menziesii. Lineage (NCBI taxonomy): Eukaryota > Viridiplantae > Streptophyta > Magnoliopsida > Boraginales > Hydrophyllaceae > Nemophila > Nemophila menziesii. Next base: position 5,230,576 of record JARWIR010000023.1, on the reverse strand, counting down.
CTGAAGCCTAGGCCTGAGAAGCCACCCTGGTCAAACCTATATGAGGAAGTCTTTTGCAATTTTCCTTACACTAAGAATTTTCCTCCATCCCCAAGATGCATCTTGGGGAATTTGGATTTTCCATATAAATTTGTCATAAAGTAACAATGTGTGATTCCATGTCTAACTTGATTTGTATCTTTGTGAGTTATATATTTTGTTATATCCTCTCACTATCTATTGAATTATGATCATGTTCTCTTATTTGTCTGTTTATTACAAATATTGACTAGTTTTGTGTTATGATCTTCTCTAATGTTACCTTGAGCCTTTAGGAAATGAATTGTTATATTCATTTGTAAAGAACATTACAACAACAATAGGCTTGAAAATATTAACAAATGATATATTGTGTACCTTTGGAACCAATACTGTGATAGGTGCATTGAGTTCTGTAATTACATGCACATCTTGAAATGAGTTCCTTATTTCTTCACGGACTTTTAAACCCAATATGCTCCATGAGTGCTTTAATAAATATGAGGTAAATCCATCTGGACCTAGAAACTTTGAATTATGTATACTAAATAAAGCTTCTTTAATCTCTTCATTTGTGACATGAATAATCAACCCTTCTGCTTCTTCAACATCTATTAACTTTTGGCAGATTTCTTTGATGACATCTAAGGTACAAGACTTAGTTGAGAGTCTAGAAGTACCCTTAATTTTTGTTTAATACTGAATGAATTCCTCAGCAACTTCCTCCTTATGTAAAACCACACCTACAAAATTTTTAATGGTTTTGTGGTATATAATTTTGACTATCTCTCATCAATTTATTGAAGTACACATTATTACCTTCCCCCTTGTCCAATCAATTTCTCCTTGATCTTTTCATGGCCATAGACTTCTCATTTTGTAATGCCTCATTAACATTATGAAGCAGAGTAATTTTTCTTACATTTAAATACTCTAATAAAACCATATAACACAATAAAATAGATAAAAAGTGCCTAGATTATAGGTAAATATACATTATTACCTGAACACAACTCTAACCTTAGTCACCTACTCTTCACGGGCGCCTATCTTTTTTAGGCCAGTCTCAATGATTCTAAAATTATTACTTATAAGGATGTCATCTCTCGATATTGTACTGGCTTGGGTCAAAGATTCTATGATGTAAATTTTGATATCATTTTTTGCAAAGGCGTGTCGAATTCCCTAGAAAATTGTACAAGAAAGACTCTCAATATTAGAAGATCTGATTATCTAGGCACAGATCTAGGTATCCCAATGAATTACACGAGATCCAATATCAAGAAACTTCAATGGCTCAAGGGTAGATTTTTTAATTGCAACCACGACTAGAAAGAAAGACTCGTTCCCAGTAGTGGTTGGGAAGTACTTATCAAATCTATCTCGCATGCACTACCTAACTTTATTATGTACCTTATTCAACTCCCTAAAACTTTTTGTAAGAGCTCTCTAAGATGGTTTTTAACTTATGTTGAGGACTGGGTCATAAACACAATACTCATTGGACGTCATAGGGAATATTTCCATTTCAAAGAAAGACACATGACTTGTTTTTTGGGGACTTTAAAAACATGAACTTTAGCTCTCTTGACTTCCACAAGTTGGCAACTTATTTCTAATCCTGATTCCTTGACTACTAGAGTTCTCATATGAATTTACTTCTCGGACAACTCCTTTTAGTCAACCCCTCGCCAAGTTGTTGCAAAATTGTATGATCTTGGGATCATATCAATATTATGACGGTAAAGATGTACTTAAATGGGAATGCTCTTTTCAAGTTGGCAATGTACTAAGCATCAACATTTGGATACGCCAAATGGTTTCTCCCACACTACTATTTACCATGAGAAAATGGATATTTAGTGGGCAAGGCAAATTCTTCTTCCAAATGAATCAAATTGGAATACTCAACTGATTTATAACATGTTGTATAATCCAATTGCTGATCACAGAGTTCACATCCCTTTATACATGCTCAAGTAAGATGATAAACTTATTTTTCCTTTTGCTTGTAAAGGTCTTTATTCTACTAAGACCGGATCCCATGATATCTCATCTATGAAAGCTGAAAATAATCTTAAAGTTTCATTATCTAAAAGTTCTAAAGGTCCATTACTCTCAAAGACTATCTAACATCCAAAGGTACCCACCAAATGTTGTGTTTTTCTTTGAAATGTTGCAGTCTAGCAGTGCCACACTTCTCAAACAAATTTGTGCACCGTCACCTCAATATAATTTATGTGAGAATACAAATATGTCTATCTAATATATTATTCTATTTTGTCCTAGTAGTAGGACATTATAGGCTTCTTCATCCACTCATATCCTCATTAATCCTGATATTTTTTGCATGATTACCAATTCTTTATATAAGGGTTGATGGAACTGTAATAACGACATATATCTTCATTATTGTTTGAAGTATATAGATGGCTATGAGGTTTCTCTTGGAGAGGTCCAAGTGGAATCCACATACGATTATTCTACTGACAATTAATCTTATGATTGATAATTTCTGGAGCAAATTTAAAACTCTTATGTAGACCCTCAAGTCGTTTACCCTTGAAACACAATCAATACTATTTCTAGCAATCAATGTTGCTCTTAGATTTTATTGTGCAAAATCCTATAACCATTGTTGTTGATACCGACCATAATGACAACCCTATTCTATGTAATAAGGAAACAAATATGGCGTGACTCTTCTCTGGAGGGTAGAGTTGTTGCTAAGCTGACAACGTGTCGCTTTGCAGGGGATATTCAAGAAAAGATTGTTATTATCTCTAATGATTGCCTCAGGGTTTTCCAAAGCCTTCAATCTATACCAAATGTTAGCTAGAGAATCATGGAGAAATGGAGAGGTAAATTAACGGGTTGGAAGGCGAAAAGTTTGTCTTTTGTTGGGCGAGTTACTCTTGCTCAATCGGTATTAAGTTCTATACCAACTTATCAAATGCAAGTAATGACGTTACCATTGTATGTGTGTGATGAAATTGACCGGATAGGTCAGAATTTTGTTTGGGCGTCTTCGGATGAGAGGAGGAAAATACATTGGGTCGCTTGGGATCAACTATGCAAACCTAAATCGAGTGGTGGTTTGGGTTTCCGAGGTGCGAGAAATTTTAATTTAGCTCTATTGGCGAAATTAGGGTGGAAAATCCTCAAGAATCATAAAGTAGAATGGGTGGAAATTTTGAAAAGTAATTACTTTAAGAATGGGCTTTTTCAGAAAGAAAATAAAGCCACTGACTCGAGTATTTGTAGAGCTATACTAGCTGGAGTTAATGTCCTTCGAGATGGTGTAATCGAGATGGATAGAGGAGATGTTTTGAACTATAAGTGGATACATGAGACTTCAGGTAATTTTAGTGTAAAGTCGGTGTTTACAAATATTGCGGCGGAAGTTCCTAATGTATCATTTCGATGGGATTGCATTTGGAAAGCAAAGTGCTCACAGAAACTACGCGTTCTGCTATGGAGAATGGTCCGTGATAGACTTTCTTCTGCAGCTAACTTACTTCGCCGAAATATAATTGATAATGCTGAATGTCGGATCTGTGGTGTGGATGTCAAGGACCTGCCTCATATATTCCTTAACTGCAAATTAGCGGAAGCAGCCTGGTCCGAGCTTGGTCTGTGGCGAAACAGTCCACAACAATCTGCTGTTGCAGAAATGTTGAGGGTTTAAAATGATTATGCAGACCTGAACACAGCAGGTCAGACCGTGAGAGCAGCAGGTCCGGGGTCAGCAGCAACTGGGAGAGGTCTGTTTCTGTCCAATGAGTTAATCAACACTCACCGGTTAGCTTTGATCACAGGAACAGTTTTGAACACCGAAAATCAGCAGCAGCTGAGTGCCCCTTCTGAAATAAGTATGAAGTAGTGGTTAGAAGCCAATTTAAGCTCCAAGCACAAATATGACAGCTTAGAATGGTCACTTGTCTTTATCGCGGTTGTAGGTACATTTGGTCTAGACGTAATGAAGCGATTTTCGAGAACCCAGGCGCAGCTCCTAGATTGATAGGACTAAAACACGAGATACAAGGATGGCGTGTGGATTTGTGTCTGCATGGAAGAAGGAATGTGACGGAGGTACCATAAAGGCGGCGAAAAGTGAATTAATTAAGTGGGTGAAACCCAAAAATTATGTTTTGTTATTGATTTTTTAAGATGTCATATAATAAATGGTATTTGCCTATTTGGCTGTTAATACTAAGGTAATAAACTGAAGTATTATGGAAAAAAATACAATATTAGGGGAGTTAACTAATATTCGACGTACAGCACAATTATAACCTATTAGGTAGCAAATGTTAAATCAAATGAACATCCATAGCACCAGTGGTCTAGTGGTAGAATAGTACCCTGCCACGGTACAGACCCGGGTTCGATTCCCGGCTGGTGCAATTAGCATTTTCACTTTTTTCAACAATTTCATAGGCACAGGTTCTTCTACTACAAGGTCAATACATATATAACATACTAGTACAGGTTTAATTATACAAATCCAGGTACATTCAGATTCAGAACAACAAACTTATTATACAAATCCAGGTACATTCACGAACATATATAAATTTAGGTACATTCAGATTCAGAACAACAAACTTGAGGTAAACCAGGTGAGCTAGCTCATCTGGCCAGGGCTCTGTCTCTCAAGTGAGAGGTACAGGGTTCGAATCCCGCAGGCGACAGAAAGTTATTAGAGTTTGGAAAGTTCTCTCAAGGGAGAGGTACATAGTTCGAATCCCGCAGGCGGCAGAAAGTTATCGAATCTCGCAAGCGGTTATGTTTGGAAAGTTTCCAAGGTCCGAAATCCTCCCCAGAACATGGGCAACCTAGTTCTGATTGCCTGGAGGTATGGTTGGGGAGGCAGTCATATCTCCCGGGGGACTAGTCGGGTGTAAGCCCGGGAACCCTCGTCATCAAAAAAAAAAAAAAAAAAAAAGTAATTACACTGTAATATAAGTAATCCTTTCTATGTTTACTTTCATAGTTCATGAAGATATATTAGCTAACGAACGAAGATTATGAGTAATAGAGTCTATAGCAGAGTGAGAGTTCTTAGTAGCAGCAAGTATCAAATGTTTAGGTGCAATAGCTCTGTCAAAATAAAATCCTCCTGATTCAAGCTTTTCTTTTGGTTGTAAAGCTAACCAAATTACAGTATCCGCACCTTCCTCACTCGTTCTAATATTCCCTGATATCCTGTAACCAACATTCAAATATTATTAAATCCACAATTTTATTTAATACTATTATTTTATGTATAATATAATTATCTTACTGATTTGAGAAATTTGGTAAACTTTTGGCAACTCCAGGTGTGTCTGCCCATCCAGGGTGCATGGAATAGAATCCAATACCTTTACCTTTGTATATATCAGCCCATTTCTCTGTTAAAGCTACCTGAACTCTTTTATTCCGAGCATATTGTTCCACACCATTGAAATTATCACCACTGAACTGTAAAAATAACAATTGTATTATAGATGTAATTATAAAAACCATTAAAGATAAAATGTTACTCCCCTGTCCTAAAAATAATGTCTACTTAACTTTTCACACAGATTAAGAAATACATTTATTAAATTCATCATAACTAAAATACCTCTCAGTGTCTTGATAATTTAAATATTTATTGAAAACATAAATTTAAATATTATTCATCTTACTGATTTGAGAAATTTGGCAAACTTTGAGCTCTTTCCCAACTCATATAATTTTAGGCCTCCTTCTGAAGCATAATTTTTTTTATTACAAAGACCCAATTTTAGCCTACTTGAAATAAAAATATTAAATTATATTTTTAGTTACAAAAATATTTAACTAAGTTACCTTTTTCTTTTGTAATTTTAATATTACTTGTTAACTTAGATCTATATATTTTTTTCCTTTAAAATTTATTTGATTATTTTTTTATTATATTTTGAATTTTTATTTTATTCTATATAACTTGTAATTTTTTAGGGGCCTATTTTTTAAAGTTTGCCTTAGGCCTCCGAAATGTCAGGACCGGCCCTGAAGGGTAATAATGGAAAAAAGTGACATTATTTTTGGGACAGAGAGAGTACCTGCAAATCTTGAGTCAAAGGGGCTGTGTACATTCCACCAGAGGAAACTGTAACAACACGAGCATCAGGAGCAGCTTTTTCTAATAATGGAAGCATTAACTCTGTCATGGTGTAAGTTCCTAATACATTTACAGCAAAATTCATCTCGTATCTGTTTTTTAACACATAAAAAGAAATGAAAATTTGAATCAGTTTAGTAGTATATGGACAATGGTAAATAAATTTTCACATACCCTTCTGGTGTGGTAACACGATCATTCTCCAACACACCAGCATTGTTTACCTTAAAGACATTTTTCATTAATTTATTTATTTACAGAGTTTACATTTTAGAAAGGTGAAAATAATACCAGAACATTAATAGGGACATTCTTGGAAGAAAATCTGGATGTGAATGCTTTAACCTCACTTACACATGATATATCACACACCTCTAAGTGAACATTTGTATTACCAGTCTTTGATTGGATGTTAGATAAAGCAGCTTCTCCTCTTTCTTTACTTCGGCATATCATATATACAGTTGCACCACTGAACAAATATATAGTAATGTACTATTAATTATAAATCTGTTACATTAAGCATATTTTTAGTTTTAATTTAAATTTAGTATTAAGCACCGTGATGCAAGACCCTCAGCAGTTGCATAACCAATACCGGAATTAGCTCCGGTGACAATACAATTCTTCCCTTCCATCCCTACTTGCATATCTTCTGGCTTAAATTTCTTCGCGTGTTCCCTGAAGTTCAATCAAATTTCGAGAAAACAAAATAGGTTTTCAGATGAATTATAAAGTCAATTTTATCGAAAAAGAATTTAGTTATAAGTAATTAATTCTAATGATTTGGGACTTACACGAAGCCGGATTTGGTAAAATTTGTGTAGCCATAAACGCCAAATGTCATACTCCTCCATGTCTACAATAAAAAGGGAGAAGATAAATCGAAAGAAATTGATAAGATAGAGGATTTAATTAATAATTAATTTATAAGTACCTTGATGAGAAACATAGCTAGATCAGTTAACGAGATTCGAATTTCAATATGAAAAGTGTTGGGTGTTGTTTGCATTTCTCAAAGAAGAGTATGGTTAAGTAGTTAGGTGGAACTTTTTTTTTTCCAAATTAAGTGATATTAATTTAATAACGTACATATATTATGTTATGCGTGTAATAATAGTATGATTTGGATTGGAACCCCATATAGTTTATGATGTTATTAATGGTGGGTTTTTTTTTTTTTTTTGTCATTAATGGTGGGTTGACTTCTCCCACGTAGAAGTTGATGCTATCAATTGTTTCGACAAAAATAATATAAAAAATGGGGTCTTTATTTAATAAAACCTAAGGTATATGTACATAAATAATAAATAATCTACCTCGTAAGCTTGAACTTAAAAGAGATATACTTTCGCTAGCTAGTAACTTCATCCTAGTCTGGGGAAAAAGTAAGACGGGGGTTTAGATAAGTTAGCCAAGAATATCATAGTTAAATGGGTTAAACCACTCGAAGGTTTGAAACTTAACATTGATGGAAACTTTTCTTCTGATAAAAGATTGGCTGGGATAGGAGGTTTAGTCCGAGATAAGTACGGGTCATGCATCGCTGGCTTTATTGGCCCGTGCCTAGTTGATTCACCACTCGTGTCCGAGATATTTGCATTACATTTTGGGCTAAAGTGGGCCATTAATAAGGGATATAAAGAGTTGTGCATTGAAACAGATTCGAAGGAGCTCCATGCGGTAGTGAAGGCGGTGGGAGTTCAAGGACTCACATTGAGGGGGACTCGGGGAAGCTCCATGCGCTAGTGAAGGGCGGTGGGAGTTTAGGAAGTCCCTATGTTTCAGTCATAAGAGAATGTCGCTCTATATTGAGAAGTCATCCGAGGTTAGAACTGAGTCATATCTTTAGAGAAGAAAACCTTTGCGCGGATAAGTTAGCAAAGGAGGGAGCGAAGCTACAATCTCAACCCTTGGACTTTATGGATTCTCCTGATGTTATTTGGAATTTAATAACTAGAGATAGAAATGAATGCGCAACTGCTAGGGTTGTGCTGGAATCTCATTAAGAACGTATGTTCTATTTGTAATCTCTTTTTCTTAACGACTATTTAAGCCTCTCATGTATGCAAAAAAAAAGGTAAAGGATTTAAAAAAAAATATTTTTTCTCCCAAATAACTCTTTCCTCTTTTTTTCAAAAAACTTCTTACTCAAACACTAAAAATCCAGTTTTCAAACATACGTACACTTACATATCAATCTCTTCAGTGAATGTTTTCAACTCTCTACCTTGATACCTTCTACTGTTTTTTCATCCAATATCCACCACTTTTAAAAAAATACACACTTTTCAAACGTCTCTTTGCAACCTCCCAGTAACTTCTTAACCACCTCTTTTCAGCTTCATTTATTGCTCCACCTTAAAGTCTTCAAGACTCTTCAATCATTGGCATTTATACCTGCAAAATGAATATATATGCTACTACTCACCTAGCAGCAAAAAATGGAGTTACACTATCAACCAAAAGTACTAACTACTACAAAGAAATAGAAAAACCAAGGCTTCTTGCTAAGGTACTCAACAAAGACATCATGAACTTTGGTTTCATGAGAAATCATATCCAAAAACATTGGGGTATTAAGGGTAAGATCCAAAGTGAAAATCTAGCTCATAATGAGCTCGTTTTCAAGTTCGAAAATGAAGAGGATAAAGAGATAGTTTGGAGCAAAAGGCCATGGACTATCAAGAGGAAACAAGTAGCTTTGAGGGAATATCAAGCTAACAATGTGGTCACACATACCATTGTGTGGCTAAGATTATATGGCTTACTGATGTCTCCCTATTTGTTCTAAATATTAGCCCTCTGGAGACATCATTTTAGGTGAATAATTGACTTATTAGCTAGACTTTTATGCACAATTTGTCATATTACACTTTTCCCCCTTGGAATTTAACTATTTACATTTTCTGAGCTTTTGTGCGTAAATTTGACTATTTTAGTGCAAAGTTAAATAGGTTCTTGAATTTCATGAAAGACCAATCCAAGGAGGAGAAGTGAGAATAAAGTCTTAGTGTATTTTAGAGTGTTAGGAAATGTTTTTACTCGAGTTTCTATTATTAGAGTGCACTTTCCTATTTCTATTTCTTGAATTGTTGATTTATTCTTTTTAAGCATATGCGGTTTAATTATTTATTTAATGTGAAGCTTTAAAAGATAAATGGTAATTTCTTAGAGACCAAGTCGAGTTAGAAAAGGAAAAGAAAAGGATTTACATGGAAATAAGAAGATTTAGGAAGGATATATGCAAAGAAGGAAAAGATAAAGCTGCCTTATGAATATGAAATTCCAGCCACGTTTTAAAGATCAGTCCATAACTTGCGATTGGCTAGGAATCTGGACGAGTGGTCTGCTCCAATAGAAAGCTCTTTCCAAGACAAGCAGTTTCATATATTGGAACTCCTCAAACGGATAAGTATTGAAAAAGATATGACCAAATCAAATCAGCAGCAGAATCTTACCTTTCCTAGATTTTAGGGTTACGAATTAAAGAGTTCTTGACTTGTCTTCCACTCCAAGTAAATTCGACCTAGAGGTTCCTAACACCTATAAATACACCCTTTAGCCTCCTCTTTAACAGACACTTCATATAAATATAAAAGAGGCTTAAGGATTCAAGTCAGAGCAAGCAGGAAGGAAGAAAGCTAGGAGCTGGAGACTGTCTATATCTCCAATTCAAGCCAAACCCAACCTCTTCATTAGGTTTATTTATTTTCTTTCTGTAAAACATTATGTCTTTTAATTTCATTGCTTTAGTTTTATTTTCCATTATGAGCTAAACTTCTTAAGTGCTTGAGAATCGCTGTAAGGGTTGAACCTTAATTTATTTAATTGATGTTTTCTGATTTGGGATTTTTATAATTTAATTTAAATTGAGTAATTTAGTATTGTTTGTTATTGTAAGTTAATTTCACTATTTTTAATCTGATCAATTAGACATAGGTTTGAGTAATTAGGCTATTCACTTTGGTGGGGAAGTGATCATCTTGACGGGGGGTTTAATTACTGACATAGATAATAAACGTAAGATAGAAATTATTGATCCTGACGGACTTAGTTAATCTTATAAACAATTGGGTAGAGAACCTGACATTCGAAGGTGGATTATGATCGCCCTGGCGGGGCTTGTAACACCTGAGAATAGCTCCGAAGTCCACCCTGACGGGGGTTAGGAGAATCTAGAATCCCGACTATTACTTGTTACTTATTTGTCCCTTAGAAGAAGCATTGATTAAGTTTATTTTGGTAAAACCTAGCGTGACTCAAGTACTACTCTCTCATCTTTTCGTCTCTTCATATTTATTTTCTTGCATTAGTTTTAATTTTAGTTTAATATTTACTTTATCTGCACTTTAGTCCTTTAAACAAAAACAAAATAAAAATTTATTTCTTTACTTTTAATTTTCATTCAAGCAACTATTTCCATTTATTGCATAACACTTTAATCATACCTAATCCGTCCCTGAGATCGAAATCCCGTTTACCGGATATTACTTGGACGACCCGTACACTTGCAGTACGTGTCTTGCCTTTTTAGGTGTGTTTATTTAGAATACACTAGGAGACACCAAGTTTTTGGCGCCGCTGCCGGGGGCGGTAGCGTGTGACCACGGTGTTAGCCGTAAGTGTTTTAGTTGCTAGTTTTTAGTTTAGTTTTATTTTTATTTTTCAGTTTTACGCTTTAGGTTGTTCTTGCTTTCTCAGATTTACAGGTTTTGGTACATGCTTGGAGATATCGTGATCCTTGATAATCCCGAAAGCCTAGTTCGAGAGAAAAACAAAAGAGATAAAGAAGCAAGAGAACAAGCAAGGTTAGAAAAAGCAATGGCAGAAGAGAATGCTCAAGATCCCGTGATTCAGTTGGATGAAAACGGTCTTCCACTAGCCCCACCAGGACTACCAGCTCCACCAGGGTTACCAGTTCCACCGGTAGGAGTCCAATTACCAGTTCCTCCTGGAAATCAAAAACAAGTCAACAATAATGGTGGAGTACCTCAAGATTATGGACCGCAGATCTTCCAACCGAACAACCATGGAACTTTTCGTATACAACCACTAGGACTCCGTCCTCCCGTAATTCAAGGAATTCGATTCAGACCAGACGCGGGGATGATTAATCAGTTTACAACCGTTGGACAGTATAGTGGTGCAGCCCGTGAAGATCCTATTCGTGCTATGTACAAATTTATGCAAATCTGTGATGCATATGTCACCCCTGGAGTAACCCAAGAACAAATGTACTTTCATATGTTTCCATTCTTCCTCACCGGAGAAGCGAGTGAGTGGTATGACCAACAGCCACACAACGCGATTGTGACTTGGGATCAACTTCAGACAGTATTTTTCGATAGGTACTATCCTCAAAGTGTTCGACTTAGTGGGCAATTAGATATTGTTAGTTTTCGCCAAGAGCCAGGAGAAACTGTAGGTGCCGCATGTACTCGTTTTCAATCATTATTACGCAAGTGCCCATTACACGGGTACTCTCTTGAATTACAGATTGGAATATTTTATCGAAGTTTAGGTGATGCTGTGAAAGACAAAATCGATACTATGTGCCAAGGTGGTCTCATGATGGTCACAACTGATCAAGCTCTTATTATCATGGACCGAATTGTGAAGAATGAAATGAGTTGGCAATCCTCGAAATCATCGGTTAGAGCTTCTGAAAGAGGTACTTTGAATTTGGATACAGAAACTGCTTTGAATGCTAAGATTGCCGCACTTGAGAACAAGTTGAAACAATTATCTATGTCGAATAAAGCTATGGTAAACGTTGTTAATGAACCAGAATTATGTTCTAGTTGTGGAGGAGATGATCATAGTTGGGAAGAATGTGCCAACAACCCGGAATCCGTTTATTTCGTTAATCAGCGAGGTAACTATTCGGGTGGTCAAGGGTATGGAAATCAAAACAGAAATCCTCCAGGCTTTCAGTATTCGAAAACACATGGGGCAGCCAATCCTGGAACATATCAACAAAGGCCTCAAGGTAACAATTACCAGTTTAAATCACAGAATTAACCTAGAGCCGATCAAGATGCTTATGCCGACACATTACCTCAAAAGGCACTTCCCTCTCGACCTCAAGAAGGCGCAACTACCGCAAGTGAGTTAGAACTTACTTTGACGCAATACATATCCCATGCGGATAAGAGGTTAGAGAAAATTGAAAACCAGCTATCTCGATTCATGGATGAAACCCACACGAGAGAAAATCGGATGGAAGAAACATTAAACTCACATTCTGCTTCGTTAAAAGTCTTAGGGACTCAAATATCAAAGATCGCCAATAGTTTGAATGTTCGAGGTCAATGCCAACTTCCAAGTGATACGGAGGTCCCTAAGCAATTTGAAAGTTGTAACGCGATCACACTCAGAAGTGGGAAGAAGCTTCCACCACCACCTTTCCCGGTTATGAAAGAAAAGGAGGTAACTAGAAAAGAAAAACCGTTAGGGGAGGTGAAAGAAAAAGAAGAACCAGAAGTGGTAGAAGTGGAGAAGACAAAGAAGAAAGATATTATAGAAACCCGTCCTCCTCCACCATTCCCTTCCAGAGTTCAGAAGAAAGGAGATACGGATGAATATGAAAGATTCATGAACATGGTGAGTAAGCTCAATATTAATATACCTTTCTTAGAGGCTATCAAGGGGGTACCAAAATATTTGAAATTCCCGAAAAGAGCTCTCACGAACAAACGCCGATATCTTGAGAATGAAATGGTAGGCTTGCCAGAAGAATGCAGTGCGATATGTCAGAGTAAGTTACCACTGAAGTTACTTGATCCTGAGAGTTTTACTATTCCCATCTCTATTGGTCATGAGTGGCAAGCAAAGGCTTTATGCGATTTGGGAGCGAGTATTAATCTTATGCCCAAATCAATTTTTGAAAAGTTGAAGATAGGAGACGCAAGACCAACCTCTATGGTCTTGCAAATGGCTGACAGATCCCTCGTGCATCCAGAGGGAAGAGTAGAAAATGTCCTCGTCAAGGCAGGTACGTTAATTTTTCCAGTTGATTTTGTTATACATGACTACGACGCGGATAGGAATGTCCCCATTATTTTGGGAAGACCATTCCTAGCCACGGGGCGTACGATAATTGACGTAGATAATGGAAAATTGACTATGAGAATCCAAGACAAGGAAGTGAAGTTTAACGTGTTCAGACCAATGAAGTTTCCGGAATCCAAGGAGGAGTGCTTCCGAATAGATGTGATTGAACAAGAGCCAACTAAGGTTGTGGGAACCTTGGGAATGGAGGAAAAAGAGCTCAGAAAGAAACCACCTAACATAAATCCTCCATATCCTAAGAGAAATCCACACCTTGACCATGCTAAAAAGAAAGAAAAGGTGTGTTCTACAAAGGTTCCAAAAGAACCTAAGAAAAAGAGAAAGAAAAGGGCATTCAGTGTAGGCGAAGAGGTCGCAATGAGGAAGCCTGATCCCCCTCCGAAAGCGCGCAAAGCTAAGAGTTCTTGGCAAGGACCGTTCAAGGTCACAAGGGTTATCTCTGATCAACTGGTGGTAATAAAATCTAAGGGATGCAAGTTCCGTGTAGCAAACATTGATGACCTCACTCACTGCTGGGGAGGTTATGTGAAAAAATGATTCGAGAGGTAACCCGTCGAGCTTAACGACGTTAAACAAAATCCAGTTACTTGTATATTAGTTTATTGCTTTAAGTTTTCAATTCCTAGTGTATAATTTTAAGTTAGTGTTGAGTTTTAGTGTCTACTTTTAAAAAAATGAGAAAGGTAGTGTGTTAATGGTGCAGGAATTGAGTTTGGGGTGCTAGGAAAAGGAACACATGGGAAAAATCTGCGCGAGGTCCGGTATACCGCGCGATATCTCCGGTATACCGCAGGAAGAAAACCCGTGCCACGGGATATTAAGCTCGGGTTTATTGCCGAGAGAATTTTTTTTTTGTAAATGCGCGGTCCGGTATATCGGGCCATACCTCCGGTATACGCAGGTGGAAAAACCCGTGACACGGGTATGAAGCTCGGGTTTATTGCCGAAAGAGGAAAAAAGATTTCGATGCACGGTCCGGTATACCGCACGATATCTCCGGTATACCGCAGCTATGTCGGTTTTGAAGAGATTGTTACCTAATACAACTCTTACCTTAACACAAGCAAACCCTAGCCTTCCCATACGAATTTTCCAGCTCCCAACCTTATAAAAACACCTTGAAGCTTGATAAAACCTCCACAACAAACACAATAACACCAATAATTCTCTCCTCCATCCTCCATAAACACATCCTCTTCATCAAATTCATCACAAAACACCATTAAACACAATAAATCATCAAGCTTTCAAGGATTCTTCCAAGACTCATCAAGAAACCACCTTCTTTCTTCATCAAATCCAAGCTAGAAACTCAAGAGACACCAATCTTTCTTAACTTTATTCTATCCTTGGTATAACTTGAGTTTGGGGTCAAATCAACCATGACAAACAGAACAGAGGTTATGGATTACAAGAGGAAGTGTTGTACTCTAGGGAAGAACTAGAATTAGCCTGGTTCTACAATTAAAAAGGCCATCAATCTTGATGAGCCTACTGAAGAAAAACAACAAGAAAAGGCACCTGCACAACAACTACACAATAAATTCACAGCTAGGATGAAGGTACCATCAAAGCCTAAAGAAAAGACACCAATCCAAGATCAAGGTTCTTCTTCTTCTTCTCCGAATGATTCTTACACACCCCCATGGGCTATCAAATTTCAACAACAAATCGATCATCTAAGAAAGCAAATCATAGCACTTTGGGAGGAAATTGCCAAGATGAATTCAACAAGGAGTAAGGTAACTTTGAACTTGGATATTGATAATAATTCTTCTTCTTTGGAGGAAGATATGATGGATCTTTATGGCCAGGTACCTCGTTCTAATTCTTCTTCTTAATTGATGGTAGGCACTAGGTAGTTTAGTTTTTAATTTTTATTGCTTTATTGAGTCTTTTTCGAGTCGTGGGGACACAACTCATTTTTGAGTTTAGTGTGGGGTTCGTTGCCTCATCCCAATTTTTCTTTTTTGTGTTTTACATGCTTTTCAGAAAGAAATTTTTTTTAGGGTTGTGTTTGACTGTAGATTGTTTTAAATGCCCCCATCGAGCATGTTTTTTATAAATTCATGATAGAAAATAGTTGACTTCAGGAGTTAGTATAAAACGCACTTTGATTGCATGCAAACATGAGATAATTGATAGGAAGAATTAATGAACAATGCAAAAGAAGTAAACTTGTGCTTAAGGATAATGGGTGGTTTGTAGAACGTGAGATCTAAATGAGTAGAGAACCCACTTAGGTATGAACTAGAGGCAAGTTGTGTAGATAGGAAAATGATAGAGGTAGTTCTTTGTTAGCCCTTTGAATCCTTTTTGGCCGTCTATCCCTGAATTAATTTTATCCTTCTTAGCCAAATTTTTAGCCTTTAAGCCTTTCTTTTGTCTCAACATTATAAGCCAATATCCTTTTAGATTGTTAGGCATGACCATATGACCCGCACTTGAATCACGATCCTGAGACTTCCTGTCTTGAGCTTGAGTTGGGGTGGTGGGTCCCCTATTATGGAAATTTATTGGGTTGGGATTTTTGAGCTTATCAATTGTGCTCGGTTATATATTTTGATGATTCACAGGTTTATGATATTGTAACCCTTTGTCGGGGTAATAGTGAATGGAAAAGAAGCTACAAGCTCAAGTTATGAAAAGGCATAACTATTGAAAAATAGCATGATATATCAACATCAAAAAGGGAGTCATGGCTATACAAAAATAAAGGAATTGAATTAATGATTTGAAAATAATAAATATTCGGACCGGCAAAGTGGAATTTTTTATGTGAATCATCCTTAGTGCTTATTGGGTTAATTTAGGGACGCTAATTAAACGCGTCAAATGGGTTGAGTGAGAACGTATTCGAGTGTAAACTCAAGCTCTTGGACAGTTTGTTAATGGTAAGTGAGGAGAGAGCCAAAAGCTCACTTCAAATTTACCAAATATACATACCATACCGTCCTTCAGCCTACGCTAAAACCGTAAAGACCTCGTGATTCCTAAGTGCACAGTGAGTTAATAGGGAGTATTCTAAGTGGAGCGTTCAAAGCAAGTAAAGATCGAGGAACACCCTATAGCCACCATCTTGAGATAAGTAATGAGCGTAACCTTCTAGCATTGTGAAATTAATTTTAGATTGATATTATTTTGTGTTTGATTTTGCATGATAAGTGTATATTAATTTCTAGAGTAGACTATATGAGATTTGTTTTAAGTTGTGCTTTGGGAATATTTACTAGATTCTACCTTCTGCATTCACCTAAAAGGGGCTTTGTTTTTATTTTGCTTTGTCGGGACGACAAATGTTTGAGTTGGGGGTCTTGATGTCTCCCTATTTGTTCTAAATATTAGCCCTCTGGAGACATCAATTTAGGTGAATAATTGACTTATTAGCTAGACTTTTATGCATAATTTTTCATATTACACTTTTCCCCCTTGGAATTTAACTATTTGCATTTTCTGAGCTTTTGTGCGTAAATTTGACTATTTTTAGTGCAAAGTTAAATAGGTTCTTGAATTTCATGAAAGACCAATCCAAGGAGGAGAAGTGAGAATAAAGTCTTAGTGTATTTTAGAGTGTTAGGAAATGTTTTTACTCGAGTTTCTATTTTTAGAGTGCACTTTCCTATTTCTATTTCTTGAATTATTGATTTATTCTTTTTAAGCATATGCGGTTTAATTATTTATTTAATGTGAAGCTTTAAAAGATAAATGGTAATTTCTTAGAGACCAAGTCGAGTTAGAAAAGGAAAAGAAAAGGATTTACATGGAAATAAGAAGATTTAGGAAGGATATATGCAAAGAAGGAAAAGATAAAGCTGCCTTATGAATCTGAAATTCCACCCACGTTTTAAAGATCAGTCCATAACTTACGATTGGCTAGGAATCTGGACGAGTGGTCTTCATCAATAGAAAGCTCTTTCCAAGACAAGAAGTTTCATATATTGGAACTCCTCAAACGGATAAGTATTGAAAAAGATATGACCAAATCAAATCAGCAGCAGAATCTTACCTTTCCTAGATTTTAGGGTTACGAATTAAAGAGTTCTTGACTTGTCTTCCACTCCAAGTAAATTCGACCTAGAGGTTCCTAAAACCTATAAATACACCCTTTAGCCTCCTCTTTAACAAACACTTCATATAAATGTAAAAGAGGCTTGAGGATTCAAGTCAGAGCAAGCAGGAAGGAAGAAAGTTAGGAGCTGGAAACTGTCTATATCTCCAATTCAAGCCAAACCCAACCTCTTCATTAGGTTTATTTATTTTCTTTCTGTAAAACATTGTGTCTTTTAATTTCATTGCTTTAGTTTTATTTTCCATTATGAGCTAAACTTCTTAAGTGCTTGAGAATCGCTGTAAGGGTTGAACCTTAATTTATTTAATTGATGTTTTCTGATTTGGGATTTTTATAATTTAATTCAAATTGAGTAATTTAGTATTGTTTGTTATCGTAAGTTAATTTCACTATTTTTAATCTGATCAATTAGACATAGGTTTGAGTAATTAGGCTATTCACTTTGGTGGGGAAGTGATCATCTTGACGGGGGGTTTAATTACTGACATAGATAATAAACGTAAGATAGAAATTATTGATCCTGACGGACTTAGTTAATTTTATAGACAATTGGGTAGAGAACCTGACATTCGAAGGTGGATTATGATCGCCCTGGCGGGGCTTGTAACACCTGAGAATAGCTCCTAAGTCCACCCTGACGGGGGTTAGGAGAATCTAGAATCCCGGCTATTACTAGTTACTGATTTGTCCCTTAGACGAAGCATTGATTAAGTTTATTTTGGTAAAACCTAGCGTGACTCAAGTACTACTCTCTCATCTTTTCGTCTCTTCATATTTATTTTCTTGCATTAGTTTTAATTTTAGTTTAATATTTACTTTATCTGCACTTTAGTCCTTTAAACAAAAACAAAATTAAAATTTATTTCTTTACTTTTAATTTTCATTCAAGCAACTATTTCCATTTATTGCATAACACTTTAATCATACCTAATCCGTCCCTGAGATCGAAATCCCGTTTACAGGATATTACTTGGATGACCCGTACACTTGCGGTACGTGTCTTGCCTTTTTAGGTGTGTTTATTTATAATACACTAGGAGACACCACTTACCAACTACTTTACTCAACCATAAGAGTATAACCGAAATGCTACATAATATAGGTCAAGTTCATGAAGTTTTTATTCCCACTAAGCAAAGAATCACTGATCAATCTTTTATTAGAGTTAAAATAGAGTGGGAAGTTAACAGACATGTGGTGGATGGTTTTAACTTTTGGTTTAATATCCATTCTTCAAAATGGATTAAAATGAAGTACGAAAACTTGGGTCAAATTTGTTACAAATGTGGGCATTTTAATCATGAAGAAAATGAGTGTGATGATTCTCATAGGGTTACTCCTCATCTAAGTGAATGGATCAAGATTAATACAAGGAAAAATCAAACCTCCATGAATGGTCAAGCTTCAAGATTTGTTGGAAGATACAGGGGGCCCATACGCCAGAAACAAGCCTTCATCTGTCAACAAAGGGTCAACTCAACCAGAGTTTCAACCTAAAACAAGTAACAAAGGTAAACGTAAAAAGATTTGTATTGACAATACAATCTTTTCATTTAATGCTACTAGGTCTACACATTATCCTTTGGATAATAACTTGAATTCAAAGGATAACTTGGTTGAAACAAACTTATTTGAACAAAAGGGGCCCACACCTACTCAACAAGAATATTTTAATGATAAGGATCAAAACATGACTGAATATCCACATCAGCAACAAATTCATCCTACTCAACACCAGAAAGAAGTTTCGACTATTCCTACAGTTGACTCTTTAACAATTTCTAACTCTTCAGCAGGTAAACACAACTCCAAACCATCCTATTCTCAAGTTCTTTTATCCCCTGCACCACTAAAAAGCCTTAACCAAACTAACAACAAACACCATAACTTACTTCTAATCCCCTCCCCTCCCCAACACCTATACCTTTAAACTCATCACCCATATCTGTTACTCCCTTGAACCCAAAATTTAAAACAAAAAACAACAACCCAAACAAAACTCCTGCCAATTTGAACACCACAACTCCAACACCTATAACCACCACTCCAAACTCTAACATAACCACTCAAAACAAAAAAAAACCAAACACTCTTATAATTCTACCATTTTACCAACCTCACCCTTTATGCCAACACCTACTAGATTCACCTTATCCCCAACCTCTCCTAACTACTCTGGAGCACTTGCCAACACCATCTCACACTCAGAACCAATACAACACACCCTCAACAACAACCATTTATTCACCTTACCTGTTGAGAACACGAAAAAACCAATTGAGAAAGAAGAATTCTGTTAAAAAACTGGAAACCTTCTATTTAAAAAGGAAAATTTCACCTCTTTGCCTGACTCTTCGAAAATTCGAAACTTTAACCGTATCAGAGATAGAATTAACCAGGATGGCTGGACAAATCAAAAAGCAATGATCCGCAATTTCCGATTTGAGGATCATAACTGCCAATCAGACAAAATAAGGTATAAGGCTATTTGGGAAAAAAGAATAAATTCGAAGAAAAAACAAAGAATTTCAAATGAAAAAAGCCTCAATAGAAAAGAAAAAGATAGTGTGGAGGAGATTAGGAAATCGGGTAAAATTATTTTTGAGGAATACAAGAAAAAGGGGGGAATCATACCTACTTTGGATTATGATGAAGAAGAAGTACAACCTATAGAAACCGTTGGTGGAGGTAAGATAGCGGCTGATTCAATTATCAATGAAGATGCTGATGAAGAAGGAGAGCTTTCTGGAGTTGAGAGGGATCAACTCCATCATCTTCAATGATCCAAAATCGCCTGGAACTGTCAGGGAATCGACAATCCACTGACAGTCCGGCGGCGCGTGACCTCTGCTCCAAACATCGACCGGAGGTAATTTTTCTATCCGAAACTAAGAATGGTTTCAATACTGTAAATAATCTTGATATTTCTCTAGATATAGTGTTGATTCACACGGTTGAACTGATTGGTATAAAGGGTGGTTTAGCCCTAATCGTGAAGAGGGGATTAAGAATTAAAGTTTTAAAAAGTAATGAATACTTTATACACACAAGTTTGCTAGATGATAAAGATGACCCTATTTATTACACTTATATCTACCTTAGCCCATACGACTGTAATACATAAATGTCTCTAAATTTTTTAAATGCACTTAACCCCCATACTTTTGCTTGGTCGATTTTAGGAGACTTTAATTGTATTAGATTCCTCAATGAGAAATTAGGGGGAAATATATGCCATAAGCTTAACACATAAAAGATCTAAAACACCATTAATCCAAATCCAAGGGAAGAAATCGTAATATGACCAAATAAGCTTAAAAGTCTAGTAAATAAGTCAAATAATCACCTAATTTGATGTCTCCTAAGGGTATATAATTAGAACAAAAAGGGAGACATCAAAATAACAAGATCCAAATTGATAAACTAATGATTCTAATTCTAATACCCCTAACTTCAATTGGGATGAATATAATAATTCCATTAGGGAATTAGAAGATACTTGGAAAAGAGAAGAAAGCTTCTAGAAAACCAGATCTAGAAATCTCTGGCTTAATAAAGGTGAAAAAAATACAAAATATTATCATGCCTGTACTAAAGAAAGAATGCAAAGAAATAACATTACAAATATCACCAATGATGGAGGTATTTGGTTAGAAAACAAAAATGCAATAAATAAAAAAAATTATTTTATTTTAACAATATATTCACTTCAGTGGGTAAAAGTGATTACAAAAGCACTATTGATATTATATCTACTAAGATTGATACTATATCAGCTAACAATATCGATAACCCCATTAATGAGGAGGAAGTTAAAAAAGCCACTTGGGAACTTGGGCCTAACAAAGCCCCATGACCAGATAGGTATAATGGAAAATTCTTCAGGCACTACTAGGAAATCATTAAACTTGACCTTATGAGAGTTATCAATAACTTCCGGAACAATAAAGGGGATTTAGCTGATATTAATCAAACCATAATCACCCTAATACCAAAAATTAGTAAACCTACTAATACAAAACACTATAGACCTATCAGCTGCTCTAATTTTATTTATAAAATTATAGCTTGAATTTTGGCCAATAGACTACAACCCTATATGAATTCACTTGTAGGGGAAAATCAAAGTGCTTTTATGCCAAATAGAGTAATACAAGAAAATACCATGATTGCTCATGAACTAATCACTCATATCAAAAGACGAAAACAATATATGATAGCTATTAAAGCTGACATTCAGAAAGCTTATGAATATGTTGAATTAGATTTTTTTACAAGATCTCATGATTAAAATGGGTTTCAATAAAGATTGGATAAGGAAACTAATGATTTGCATTTCCTCTGTAACATACTCTGTCATTATTAATGGTGAAACTAACCAACTTCAAAACCCTACCAGAGGCATAAGATAAGGTGATCCCCTTTCACCTTTGATTTTTTGTCTGATATCTCAAACCCTAAATGACCTTGTTAGGGACAAAAAAGAAAAAGAACTAATACAAGGAATCAAAATAGGTAACAACTGTCTTGAGATCACCAATCTTCTCTTAGCTGATGACAAACTATTTTTTCTTAAAGCTGAAAACGTGGAATTACAATCATTTATTGAAATTATGAACATTTATAAGAATAGGACGGGCCTGTGTCTAAATATTAACAA
This sequence comes from Nemophila menziesii, assembly GCA_029959085.1. Lineage (NCBI taxonomy): Eukaryota > Viridiplantae > Streptophyta > Magnoliopsida > Boraginales > Hydrophyllaceae > Nemophila > Nemophila menziesii. The sequence continues at coordinate 5,208,622 of JARWIR010000023.1, read as the reverse complement.
ATGTGGGGTAATTTTGAGTCCCAATACACCAATCTTTCTCCAAAATGTAATGGCAGCTAGATTGAATATGAAAAAAACAAATAACCTTGGAAATTACCTAGGTCTTCCAACAGAATAGAGTAGATCAAAATCAAAAGACCTTCAATTCATAATTGATAAGGTTCTACAAAGATTAGAAAATTGGAAAACTCTATTCCTATTAGAGGGTGGAAAAGGAGTACTCATAAAAGCCATTATACAAATCTTACCTAATTATATGATGTCTAACTTTATCATCCCTAAAAATATTATAAATCAAATACACTCTATCGTTGCACAATTTTGGTGGGATGACAAAGGAAAAAAAGAATACACTGGGCAAAATGGGACCTTCTAACCATTTCCAAATTTGAAAAAGGTCTTGGTTTTAGGGACCTTAACCTTGTGAACAAAGCATTACTAGACAAACAAGCTTGGAACATTGCAAATAAAAAAGACTCTTAACTATATAAACTACTAAAAGGAAAATATTTCCACAATAGTGAATTCATGGAAGCCAAATTAGGTTTCTCTCCATCTTGGGGTTGGAAAAGCATCCTCATAGGAAGAGAAACTTTTGATAAAAATATATAATGGAAAATAGGAAATGGTGCTAATATTAAAGTACATGAACAGAACTGGATTAATAATAACAAAAATATTATTAAACCGAAATACCAAGCTATTTCAAGGGTGAAACAACACATAACAAGGGACAAAACTTGGAATATTGATCATGTAAGCAAAATTTATAATAAAGAAACCAGTGATAAAATAGAAAGAATGATTATACCTACTATGGATTGTGAGGATCAATTTTGCATTGACTTTTGCAAAAATGGTACTTATACAGTTAAAGAAGTTTATCATAAACTAAAAAATGAGGAAACCCAAAAGGATATTATTAAAAATCAAAATGTACCAACAATCTCTATCACTAGAGGTAAAGAACTTTGGGATCTAATTTGGAAAATGGAAACACCAACCAAAATTAGAAATTTCATGTGGAGGGCAATTAGGAACTGATATTCTATATGCGTCCTAGAAGGGGGGTTGAATAGGACAATTGAAATTAATCGGCTAATTTTATTTCAAGTAAATAAAATTAAAAGATAATTTGAATCCTATTGTTATAGTAAACTAAATAGTTAAAAACTAGATAATCCTATAAGACAATATTATCAAACTATTCATGTAAGCATTTTATCAAGCATATAGAGTGCGGAAAAGTAAAGAGTGTAGGGATAGAAAGATACACAACGATGTATAGTGGTTCGGTTTCCCTACATCCACTACCTAAGGAAGCCTCCTTAGGATTTCAAGCTTTTCACTAAGCTCCGTAACTCTTTAACCCGAGTGAGATTACAAACCCATTACAACCACTTCAAAAACCTTGAAGGAAATACACTTGTGTTATCACCAACACAAGGAACCAAGTATAGAACCTATACTCACACTACTCTCTTAATCTATTACAAGAACTTAAGAGGAAAGGAAAAGTGTTTAGGGGTGCTATAAAAGCTTTGTAATTAAACTCCTAAATGAGTGGATATAAACTATGTAGCTTGAGAATGAATATGACTTGAATGCTCCTTTGAAACCTTCTTCAATGATAATATTAATTGCTCTTAAGATTGGTAGATGGAAGGGATGAGTCGTGTCTTGAATGAGCTTCAATTTATAGCTGAAAATATCTTCCAACGGTCAAAAGGCTTCTCTCTAACGGATATATTTAAACTCCAACGGATATAAGCTTTGTCCTCTTCTAATAGTGCAGAAACCCTATCTTGCGGTGTACCGCGGATATGGTCCGGTGTACCGCACGACTCAACGTCTTGATTTCATAGCATACTGACGGGCTACCCTATGCACCGTAATCCTGGTCCGCGCCTCAGTCCGGTGTACCGCGCCTCAGTCCGGTGTACCGCACATTTTCTTAGCTTACTGGTCGGACTAGTCTATGCACCGTGCCTTTGGTCCGTGGTACTGCGGTGTACCGCAGCTCTTGTCCGGTGTACCGCGACACTGTTCTTTTGAAGCTCAAGCTTAAGATCAAGGAATTAAAGACAACTAATCTAATGAGGGGTTTTGGAAAACCTTTAAAAGTGATACCAAATGAATTTTAGTTTAAATGATGATTTGTCGAATATTAAAACGGGAATAAAAACAAGGTGAGGCTAACAATCTCCCCCTTTTTGATGTTTGACAAATCATAAACTTTTGAAGATGCCTAAGATAAAGTTTTGATCAAAAAACTCCCCCTCAACCTAATCACTAGAGTTTTTAGAAAAACTCCCCCTCACAAAATGCATTTGAAAAAGTTTAACTAAAATTTCTCCCCCTTTGTCAACAACAAAAAGAATCAATGATACGATTTTTGAAAATTTTAAGGGGTCAAAATACATTTTGAATAAAAACAAAGGCTAAAGAAATAAATGGATAACAATTAGAAGCTTCAAGAACCCTATAACACCAAGAAAATATTAGCAACACAATAATATACACAAAAAGCACTAAACAATAATGGCAAGATAAGATAGTTAGAGAATTTGCATGCCAATCTCACAACGAATTTTCTCAAAAAGATCTTGGGGTAGAGGTTTAGTAAAGATATCGGCTAGTTGATTTTCTGAAGTGACAAATTCAAGTACAATATCCCCTTTTTGAGTGTGATCACGGATAAAATGATGACGGATTTCTATGTGTTTCGTTCTAGAGTGTTGGATAGGATTTTTGGTAAGATTGATAGCACTAGTGTTATCACAACGAATGGGAACACAATCATACTCTAGGACAAAATCTAGTAAGGTTTGTTTCATCCAAAGAATTTGAGTCACACAATTTTCGGCCGCAACATATTCGGCTTCGGCCGTGGATAAAGCAACACTATTTTGTTTTCTACTAGACCAAGAAACAAGGGATTGACCTAAGAATTGGCAACTTCCACTAGTACTCTTCCTATCAAGTCTACAACCGGCATAATCGGCATCCGAATAACCTATTAGTTCAAAAGAGGTAAATCTTGGGTACCAAAGTCCTAGACTTAGGGTTCCTTTCAAATACCTAAAAATACGCTTAACGGCACTAAGATGAGATTCCTTAGGAGAGGATTGGAATCTAGCACAAAGACACACGGGGAACATAATATCGGGCCTAGAAGCGGTTAAATAAAGTAAGCTACCAATCATACCTCGATATGCTTTCTCATCTACATCCTTACCATCTTCATCTTTGTCTAATTTTGTGGATGTGCTCATTGGAGTTCCAATTTCCTTTGCATCTTCAAGTCCAAATTTTTTAATCAATTCTTTTGTGTATTTGGCTTGATTGACAAAGATGCCATCCTTCATTTGCTTGATTTGAAGTCCAAGAAAGTAATTCAATTCTCCCATCATGCTCATCTCAAATTCCCTATGCATGCTTTTAGAAAAATTCTCACAAAGATTTTCATTAGTAGCACCAAATATTATATCATCCACATAAATTTGAACAAGAAGGATATCTTTTGAAGACCTTTTTATAAATAAAGTGGAGTCAATATTTCCTCGTTTAAAACCATCATCTAACAAAAATTTGCTTAATCGTTCATACCAAGCACGAGGTGCTTGTTTTAAACCATATAAAGCCTTTGAAAGTTTAAAAACATGATTTGGAAATTTTGGATCCTCAAAACCCGGTGGTTGTTTAACAAAAACTTCCTCATCTATAAAACTATTTAAAAAAGCACTTTTGACATCCATTTGGTAAAGTTTAAAATTCATATAACAAGCAAAAGCAAGCAACATACGAATAGATTCAAGTCTAGCTACCGGAGCAAAAGTTTCATCGAAATCAATACCTTCCTCTTGATTGTATCCTTGAGCAACTAACCTTGCTTTATTTCTAGTGATAATACCGGTGTCATCTAGCTTGTTGCGAAACACCCACTTTGTGCCAATGATAGTAGGACCAATTGGTTTCTCAATTAATGTCCAAACTTTACTACGCTCAAATTGATTTAATTCCTCATGCATAGCGTTTATCCAATGATCATCTAGCAAGGCTTCTTCAATATTCTTGGGCTCAAGTTGAGATAAGAACGCTTGATGAGCACATAGAGCAATAATACGATAACGAGTGGTAACACCTTCATTTGGATCACCTAGAATTAACTCACTTGGGTGATCTTTGATGTTTTTCCAACACTTAGGTAAATCCGTACTAGCTTCATTTGAAAGTTGACCATTTCCTTTAAGAGATTCATCATGAGATTTTAATTCTTGAGTAGGAGATTCTAAAGGTTGATCTTGTGGAGTATCTTCATGTAACTCAACATCTACTACTTTCTTGATACAAAAAGGATTAGTCTCATCAAAGTCAACATGCATAGATTTCTCAATGGTACGAGTACGTTTATTGAAAATGCGAAAGGCTTTTCCCTTAGTGGAATAACCAAGAAAAATACCTTCATCCGATTTAGCATCAAATTTGCCCAAATAATCCCTAGTGTTTAAGATAAAACATTTGCACCCAAAAACACGAAAATAAGCAATAGTTGGTGGTCTACCATTCCAAAGCTCATAAGGGGTTTTCTTAATAAGGGGTCTAATTAGAACTCTATTTAACACATAACAAGCCGTATGAACGGCTTCACCCCAAAAGTATGTAGGCAAACTATGTTCTTTTAGCATTGTCCTTACCATTTCTTGTAGAGTTCGGTTTTTCCTTTCCACTACCCCATTTTGTTGGGGAGTTCTAGGAGCCGAAAAATTATGCTCAATGCCAAATTCATCACAAAAATGCACAAAAGGAGAATTCACATATTCACTACCATTATCACTACGAATGCATGTAATAGAGTAGCCTTTCTCATTTTTCACCTTTCTACAAAGTTTTGCAAATTCATTGAAGGCTTGATTTTTTAAAGCAAGGAACATCACCCATGTATATCTAGTGTAATCATCAACAACAACAAAGACATATCTAGATCCTCCTAGACTAGTGACATCAACGGGACCAAAAAGATCCATATGCAATAATTGAAGTGGCCTAACGGTGATGACCTTATTTATGGATTTAAAAGATAAACGATGTTGTTTACCAAGTTGACATGCATCACATAATTTATCTTTATCAAATTTATAAATAGGCAAACCAACAACAAGATTTTTTCTAGACAATTTTGAAATCAAATCCATGCTAGCATGTCCTAAACGTCTATGCCAAAGCCAACTATCATTAACCACGGATAAGCATTTAATACGTTGACACATAAGACTCTCAAGATCAACTACAAAAACATTATCCGATCTTTTTGCAATAAAAATAGTATCTAACTCATCATTTTTGAAAACAATGCATCTAGATGCTTCAAATTTAACACTATAACCAACATCACAAAGTTGACTTATACTAAGCAAGTTAAAAGAAAGACCCTCAACAAGCAAAACATTAGAGATAAGTAAAGAATTCATATTACCAATGTTACCTTTACCCAAAACGCATTTTTTAGTATTGTCGGCAAAAGTAACTCTATCACCTTTTGTTTTATATAGATGTGTAAACAATGATGGATTCCCGGTCATGTGTCTTGAGCATCCACTATCAAGGAGCCATATATTTTGCTTCTTGATGCTCAATCCCTACACAAAAAATAATTTAGGCTTTAGGTACCCAATTTGGTTTGGGTCCATGAGGGTTAGTGGATTTTCTTTTTATAGCCCATATAGGCCTTTTCCAAAGTGGCACAAGAGATCCCAAATCCAATAATTTACGATAGTAACAATGAGATGCATCATGACCAAGTTTTTCACAATAAGTGCAAGTGATAGAAGATTTTGAAGGAGATGGAATAGCATTTGAAATTTTTGATTTTACAAAAGCATTTTTCAAGAGTTTTTCTTTTGTTGATGGATCATATCCAACACCACTTTTTTCAAAAGCCATTTTTTGAGAGCCTAAAATCATTTCCAAGTTTTCTTGCCCATTTGTAAATTTTAAAATAATAGCATTTTGATCAACAATCTTTTTCTCTAACAAAGCTTTTTCTTCCAAAAGATTTTTCTCAATAAGATGAAGTTTCTCATTTTCATCTATACATTCATCACAAAGATTTTGACAATCTTCCAAAGCTTTCAAAACCTCTTTAGTTCTATTTTTCTCAAATTCTAAATCTTTTGTTAAAACTTTGTTTGTTTCAATAGAGTTTAAAAAATCATTGTAGAGAGAATCAAATGCCTCATGAATATCTTGTTCACTAGCATCATCATTAGATAAAGAGAGTTTAGATTTAGGAGTTACCTCATCATGATTTGCCATAAAGGCAAAGTGAGTTGAACCGGTATCATCATCCGAAGAAGCATCTTCATCATTTTCAAGTTCTCCCATAAAAGCAACAAGATTAACATTTTCATTATCACTTTCTTCTTCATCCGAATTTTGAGTATCCCAAGTGATATTAGCATGCATTGCTCTCTTAGTTTTCTCCTTTTGAAGAAGAGGACAGTAAGTTTTGATGTGACCAACTTTCTTGCAATGATAGCAAGTGGGTTCATCTTGTTTGATAGCTCTAACATTCTTCTTATAGGGTGAGGAAGAACTTCCTTTCTTGGCAAAGCGTTTGTATCTCATGAATTTTTTCATATCTCTTGCCAACATAGCTACTCCTTCATCTTCACTAGTTTCTTCTTCATGTGAGTTTTCTTCTTCTTCACTTTCCTTCCTTTCTTTTCGTTCTTTCAACTTGGTACTCAAGGCTTGGAAAGCGATGGATTTCTTAATCTTATTCTCCTCATCATTTCTTATCTTTTCTTCTTCAAGCACAAGCTCTTCCGTCATGAGGTTGCAAATGAGTTCATGAACCGTCATTTTTGAAAGATCTTTAGTATCTCTTATGGAGTTAATTTTTGATTTGTATTTCTTTGGAAGAGCAAATAAGATTTTTCGGCATTGTTCTTTGTTGGTGTACTCTTGACCAAGAGTCTTCAAGGTGTTGACAATGCTAGAAAATCTTTGATGCATAGCATTTAAGGCTTCATCGGGCTCCATACGAATTAGCTCATACTTAGTGATAAAAAGACCAATCTTAGTTTCCTTCACATCTTCCGTTCCTTGATATGATAGCTCCAAGAGTTGCCACATTTCATGAGCCGAATTGCATTCACTCACTCTAGCATATTCCGTGACACTTAAACCATTAATGAGTATGTTCATAGCTTTGTTGTTTTTGGTGAGTTTAGCTATGTCTTGAGCATTGTAAGCATCTTCATCTTTCTCCTCCGTTGTACTACCATCAACGTAAGGAATGTAAGGACCCTTCTTGATAGCAAGCCACAAAAAGTAATCGATTCCTTTGACATGAATCTCCATTTTCTATTTCCATCCAAAGTAGTCTTTTCCTACAAAAAGCGGAGGTCTAGTAGAACATGAACCTTCCGGTTGATTAGAGTCCATATCGTATTAACTCTAGAAACGATAAAGTACAATAGAGCTAGGCTCTGATACCAATTGATATTCTATATGCGTCCTAGAAGGGGGGTTGAATAGGACAACTGAAATTAATCGGCTATCAAGTAAATAAAATTAAAAGCTAATTTGAATCCTATTGTTATAGTAAACTAAATAGTTAAAAACTAGATAATCCTATAAGACAATATTATCAAACTATTCATGTAAGCATTTTATCAAGCATATAGAGTGCGGAAAAGTAAAGAGTGTAGGGATAGAAAGATACACAACGATGTATAGTGGTTCGGTTTCCCTACATCCACTACCTAAGGAAGCCTCCTTAGGATTTCAAGCTTTTCACTAAGCTCCGTAACTCTTTAACCCGGGTGAGATTACAAACCCATTACAACCACTTCAAAAACCTTGAAGGAAATACACTTGTGTTATCACCAACACAAGGAACCAAGTATAGAACCTATACTCACACTACTCTCTTAATCTATTACAAGAACTTAAGAGGAAAGGAAAAGTGTTTAGGGGTGCTATAAAAGCTTTGTAATTAAACTCCTAAATGAGTGGATATAAACTATGTAGCTTGAGAATGAATATGACTTGAATGCTCCTTTGAAACCTTCTTCAATGATAATATTAATTGCTCTTAAGATTGGTAGATGGAAGGGATGAGTTGTGTCTTGAATGAGCTTCAATTTATAGCTGAAAATATCTTCCAACGGTCAAAAGGCTTCTCTCTAACGGATATATTTAAACTCCAACGGATATAAGCTTTGTCCTCTTCTAATAGTGCAGAAACCCTATCTTGCGGTGTACCGCGGATATGGTCCGGTGTACCGCACGACTCAACGTCTTGATTTCATAGCATACTGACGGGCTACCCTATGCACCGTAATCCTGGTCTGCGCCTCATTCCGGTGTACCGCGCCTCAGTCCGGTGTACCGCACATTTTCTTAGCTTACTGGTCGGACTAGTCTATGCACCGTGCCTTTGGTCCGTGGTACTGCGGTGTACCGCAGCTCTTGTCCGGTGTACCGCGACACTGTTCTTTTGAAGCTCAAGCTTAAGATCAAGGAATTAAAGACAACTAATCTAATGAGGGGTTTTGGAAAACCTTTAAAGTGATACCAAATGAATTTTAGTTTAAATGATGATTTGTCGAATATTAAAACGGGAATAAAAACAAGGTGAGGCTAACAGGAACCTATTAGCCACTAATGAATTTTTTTTAACAAGAAATGTGGTGATACAAACATATGCAAACTTTGTAATAATAACATTGAGACAGTTGAACATATGCTTCTTAGCTGTCCTTCGGCCAAAAGTGTATGGTTTACTAGTCCACTAAACATTAAAAATGATAATAATAGCACAAATAGAATAGATCAATGGATTTTAAACTATATCCAACAAATAACCTTTATTATTGAGAAAAAAGATAGAATATTAGAACTTATTTGTACAATTACTGGGCAAATTTGGAACGACAGAATTAAATTTATTTATAACAGTAAAAAATGTGACCCATTACTCACTATTAAAAATTCTATAGAAGCATGTAAAGAATACTATAGAATATCAAACCCTAATGATACTAATTTCATGTATAAGATTAATGGGATGGATAAAACTTACCAAACCATAAATCAAAATATTAGTAATAATATCAACACTAATATCAAATTTAAAGATAAATGAAAAAAACCAACCCCTAATAAATTTAAAATAAACAGTGATGCTGCATTCTCTGATAAAGGATCAGCTATTGCATGTTTAGTGAGAAATTCTAATGGTGAACTTGTAACAGGTAAAAGTTGGAAAAATAGAGACAGATTCAGTGTTAGAAGAAGAGGCCACGGGGATCCTTAAAGCTACTGAGATGGCTTTAGATTATCCTTTTGGAAGCGTGATTATAGAGAATGACGCGGAGAAGATCATGAAGCCCCTATCTTCAAGAAAATTTATTTCGAGTCTTTCCATTAAAAACATTATTTGTAATATTTATTTTTTTTGCGGAACTTTCGAGTCCTTCTTTTACTCTTATTACTAGGAGTAGAAATGTTGTTGCTGACTGGGTTGCCAAACAAGAGCTCTTAAGCAATTTGTTTGGCAATTGGGATGTTTCCATCCCCTCAGTTAGCTTTTATCCTTATTGTTGACAATGAACCTATAGGGGTAGGATGACTTTGTAACCTTTTATCTCTATCTATATATTATGCTTTGAACAAAAAAAAAACCAGAGTTAGATACTAGTTTTTTTCTTTTTAATTTTTGGACTATGTGAAACACATCAATAAGAGTTAGAGTTGGCTTGGTTAGTCAATTCCGAGCCTGGTAACTAGTAAGTGAATCCAGATATCGTCCTTCTGGTTTGTTCAGTTGCCTATATTTACGCGCAGTTCGGTCAGCCATCCCTTTAAGTCGTCTCGGCAAATGCTTGAAGAATATGTTACTATGTTCGCCCGCATATTGAATGATCCGCTTGACATACGACTTGACTTTACACCACGCAGTTGGCAGCAATTTGATACCTTGAATAAGATCAAGGTTGTCCGAGCATATAATTGTCTTCTACCCTGTTTCTAGAATGCCCATCTTTGCTGTTTGAAGGATCGCGATTGCTTTCCCTTCCACCGCCAAGTCTGTCCAAATTGTGTTGGAGAAGACTGTTACGTGGCCCGTTTGTGTGTCACGTTTAACGGTCCCGATGCCACTTTGTTCTGTCTTAGATTTGGAGGATGCGTCACAGGTAAAGATAGTTTGTGGTTTGTAAGTTCATTTGGTGTCCATAGATTTATGATGTTACCTCCTTGGCGTTCTGGCAGTTGGATAGTTGGATATTATTTAAAATATAACTAAATTGAACTTTAAAATATTATCTTCAATTATTATACACTACAGGCGGTGGCTAACTTATGTGGGTCCACGGGGGGCTCAAGCCCACCCGGACCCCGAGATTTTTAACAATGTATGTGTAATTTCTTTTGAAAAAATAATTAGCTCCTTTACGTATTAAGTAATACCTAGTGTTTAAAACAAACCAATAGTTTTGTAGGCTTAGTGGTAAATCAAAGGTGGTTTAAATTAAGCACTCAAGATTCAAGTCTTGGTGGAAGCAATTTTTTATAGTTCGAAACTAAAATTATCCCCCCTCAAAATAAACTTCTAAGTCTGCCACTGACTACAGGCAAAAAAATTTTTTAATAGTAATATTTTTAACGTACAAAACTCTAACTCTATTTTCTCTTTTCTACCTTTTCACTCTCTTCTCTTATATTGGATCAAAAAACAAAAAATGTTTCTTCACACTTAGGTCTTACCTTCGTACCAAGCCGCTTTCCTGCACAAGACAAGAAAACCGTCGTCTCTTTACACTCAGGTCTCACTTTCGCACCAAGTCGCTCTCCTGCACCAAGCCACTTTCCTGCACAAGAGAACCGCCGCCACTCGTGGACCATTCTCCACCATAAAAAAGGCAGCTTGCGTAGAACTCAAATGAAGGTAAAAAATTGAATTATTTTAACCTAATTTGAGTGTGAAGATATTTTCTTTTGTTTTATGTTCCAATGCGAGTGTGAAGAGATGTGTTTCAGTTTTATCATGTTTTATTGTTTTTTTAATATAAAATTCATTGTATGAGAAGTAATGCACTGAGTGTGAAGATATTTTCTTTTCTTTTTACTGTATAAAAAGTGATGCACTGAGTGTGAAGATATTTTCTTTTTGTGTTTTGTTCCAATGCAAGTGTGAAGAGATATGTTTCATTGTTAACAAAATGATTATTTTTAACCTAATCTGTATTTTTTGAAAATATTGCAGTAAATATCTGTTTGGCACAACTGCTGAAGATGGTCTAACATAAACACCAAAAAAGTCACAGAACCCATCGAACATGGGTACGTACCCGCGACATCGTACAATTTCATAAATATGGATAGATGGCTATTGCACTTCAAGTTCTCTGCAAAAAATTACTTCTACAAAATTACAGAATTACAATGGTAGAATTTGTTGTGGAAAAATGGGACACGAATCCTACCATTCTAATTATGTTCTTGGAGAAATATATGGCCATGTTTCAAATTTTTATCAAAATCAAAACCCAAGTCAACCAGCTTCTAGGTGCAAAATAAATGTCTCGTGTTATTTGTTGGATTTGCATGGGTATGTACCCACACGATGTGTAAGGGTATGTCTAGTGTATCTGTATAGGTATGTACCAGAGAAGCATGAAGCATATGAAAAAATATTAAAAGAGGGAATACCTTAGTAAGTATATCTTTATTTATTTGTTTATTTGATTGTATTTGATTATATGCTTTGTAATAGGGATGGAATGGTGGACCCCACAACTGTATTTGAGATCTTATTCGAGATTGTATACTTTGAATTGGGTATGTACGCAACTAGGTATATTTTGCTCTCCTTATTTGTATTGGGTGCATTCCTAGTAGATCTGTACGGGAATGTACCAAGTGGATCTGGGTACGTACCCACCTTGTTTATTGCTATATTTTGCACCATGTTAGTGGATTAGGTCTTTCATAGCAGCTTTCATTTTGTAACTCTTGTTCTCATTACGTCCTTGAATGGACAAAAAATAGTTGAGTTTATACCCAAGTGTTTGTAGAGACCTATAATGCAATAATATAAAAAATGATTTTGTAAAAAATACAAAAACGGGCATGAGTGTGTATCTTACTAGAAAATAGGTCATCCCCAGATAAAATTATAATATTAAGCAAGTATTTTAGGAAGGCACACTAACATAGGTGCGTACCCTACGATTGTTGAAATATGTATATATAAAATTATGAGTATGTACCCATAAAAATAAAATTGGAAACATACCCATATGCTATAAGTAGTGGGTACTGATAAATAAAATATTTATTATACTTTGATTAATAATAGAATATGTGATAGAACAAAAATAAACAAAAGAAAGAATAGGTACCTAATAATATTTTTATACGAAAAAAATAAACAAGAAAATCATTAATGAAGTAAATGTGTATTAATATTGATAAAAGTAGTAAATGTTGTCTAGAAAAGTTGTAAGGAAAACATATACAAATACTATAGTAAAGGTAAGAGTATACAAAGTAACCAATTAAATAAAAAAGTCCTTGCGTATGCTTTTATATTTGGGCCTTAATAACTACTAGTAATGTTATTGAGAATGAGGCTGGTATTTTTATATTCCTCATAAAAATGACGGCTGTACTAATGGAGGAAACCACAAAAAAGAGTCTCAATGATTTCATTTTTTAAAGTCTCTTTCTTAATTTCTACTTATAAAATCATTAGTTATATAAATAGTTAGACCACTTTACTTTTATACCCTTACCTCTAAATTAATTAGTTTTATTTATTTTATTTTTTCTGCTGGCTTTTTCAGATTGGTTATCCGTTTACGGTTTATAAGTGGGTACAGACCCATTCCCCTGTTTAGAGTTTGATTCCGACCATGTTTAGGGTTTAATTCCAAACAACATAATTGAGTATAGTATGATTCAATATAATAAAAAGACTTTATTGCAGGCAGTGTTCTAAAAATCGGCCTAGGCGCTAGAAGGTAGCCGAACTTCCAGAAATGACCCAGACGGTCTCCAGACGGTCCTAGAAGGTCCTAGGCGGGTTTAGGCGGCGCCTAGGCGGACCCAGGCGGCGCCTAGGAGGTCTGAAGCTAAAAAATTTTAAAAAAATCTATTTTTAATACAAAAAAATTTAAATTTTTTTTAACACAAAAAATTATATAAATTTATTTTAAAAATTATATAAATTTAAAACAATATTTAAATAAATATCAAAACCGCCTAGCAAGAAAACGCCTAGGCTCCGCCTAGGCGCCCGCCTAGTACCCTGGGCGCTCGAAGGTGATCGACCGCCTAGCGCCTAGCGCCTTTTAGAACACTGATTGCAGGTAAAAAAAATGATATTGTATTCCGGAAACAGCTAGAAAAGTTACTTGATAGGTAAATTAAACAATTTACAGAAGATTCATTAACAAAAAAGGGATGGATTATCTCCCAGTATAACTATCTATTTAATTATAGTATCTATTTTAACTGGTTGATCATGACTACATCCCTTGGGGCTGTACCCAATTCGTGTGGGAGAAATGGGTAAAATAGATCGGGGACCACCACGAACAACAACACCACGAACAACACCATCACGAACGGATGAAACAACACGAACAACACCACCACTGCGCACAGTCTCAGCTACCTGCAAAAACAAAGTCATATTACAATCAAAACAAATTAGGGACTACCAAGAACAGTTCGGGTCTGTACCCATTGGGTTTGAATGTACCTGCAACCAAAAGCCTAACAATTAACATAAATAATAAACAAAATTAAAACCACCACAAACAACACCACCACGCACGGCGGCGAACCACCACGACGTCGATCCAGACCTACAGCACCGAACACCACCACTATCACGAACGGCGGCGAAATCGACCCAGATCTCCAGTAAAGTTTATACTCCTAAACATGCAAAAACAAAGAAATATTAAAAACACAGAAATGGCCAGCAGTGCAGCAGCAGAACTCCGGCGACGTAGCAGGGAAGCAGAACTCCGGCTTCTCGAATCTGCAGTAGAGCGGGTTGGTGGTGGAGATGCAGGAGGCTGGCTTCTCCGTTGCAGTGAGCGTGGTGCTTCGTTCGTTGCAGCAGCGGGCTTCCTTCTTAGTTGCAACAGCGGGTTTCTTGGTATGTAAGACACGGTGGTTGGGTGGCGAGATCTCGTAGGTCAGATCTGGATCTGCAGCAGATCCGGTTGCTATGTCCAGATAGAGGACGCACGTCGCGGCACTGGTGGGAAGGTGGGGAGGTGCTGATGACGGGGGTGGAAGGGGTGCGGTTTTACAGTAACAGTGGCGGTGGTGCTATGGTGAGTGTGAGGGATTGTGTGGAGGGGAGTGAAGATGGGGGCGGTGGGATGAGAGAGAAGAGAGGGGGGAGTGATGAGAGAGAATGGGGTGGGAGAACTGAATAGGGTGGGTTTGTTATTCCCGTAACCTATATGGGTTAGAAAATTGGGTTTTGGGCTTTGGATTGTTATAATATAAGAAGAAGAGAGTAGGGGGCTTTTGGGTATTTTTTGGGTTTTAGTTGGTATCTAACTACTAGTTACTAGGGAGGACTTTTAATATTAACCCATATGTTGTATGGACCTTCTTTTATAATTCACCCATACTAATGGTGGCTTTCTTGAGCCGACCTGTTTTTTTTTGTCCAAAAACTTTCTATTAATAAAGGTTAAAGAAATCAGCCAATCCCCGTACATGGAGAGTCGGCTTTGATAAGTTCTGCTAATATGGTCGGGATATTCCCTCTACCTAACTCAAAACTAATGCCACAAGGCGAGTTTTTGGTTAGCCAATCAGCTACTATATTACTTCTTCTCGATACATATGAGAAAGAAGGATTACAAGATTCACTAATAAAATAAATACTACGAATAATGTTTTTAATACAAGCATTAACTATAGGAGAATTTGAAGCAAGAGGACCATGATGCCTAAGTAGTCATTCTCAATAACGCATCTAATGCCCTTGAAATCTCTAGCCTAAAGACACACCTTCAAGATACCAAGAGCTTCAGCTTCCACAGGGTTATTCTTTGGCAGCTTTGATTTCCAACTCGTTTTGTCATTCTTCCTAATACCTTCGGTAAGTTTTCCGGCATTCAGGTCCTTTTCACTTTTGAGATATATCGAGGATTTTAAAGGCCCTCTAGTTGACAGTTTAACCCAGCTTCCCAATATAGGTTTAATGGTTGGGTTAGGGTATCCACTAGCTTCATGATCAAGGATACCACAATTATAGCAAACTTGCCCTACATTTTCGTATCTAAAATTGATCCAATGTTGTGAAGTTTCATTTTCCCAAAATGTAATACCTGCTATTATTGGGTTGTTTATATCCCAATCGACTTGGACACGAGTAACCGTATTTTCGTCAATTTTTTCAGTTTCAGGCAAGCTGATATGATAAACTTTACCGAAGTTATTCATCAAGTTCTCAATACAGCTATTTGTTAATAGGGATATGGGGGTACCGCTTAGTGGAATCCAGAAAGTAGTATGTTGAACAACATTTTTAACACCATTTTTGTGGAGATTAATAGCAAAATGCTTACCCATTATAGTCCAAGGGCGTTGATTCCATACTTTATGCTTGTCTTCCTCGTTTTTGAATTTGATGATCACTTCATTAAAACCTAGCTTTTTCGGTTTCTACTTGTTCTTGTAAGCCCCAGAATTTGTTGATGTGTTGTTTTATATAGCTGAAATTTACACTCTCCTTATGCATAAATTTTGCAATAAGTTTGTGTTCACTTACTAGTTTGTATATAGATTTACCAGAAGCAGTAGTTATGGAGTTACCTTCTCTAAGAGAGGGTGATTTGAGGAGTAGAAATTCATTGTTAGGAAAGGAGAAATGGTGAATGAAGAGAGGAGTAAAAAAGAGAGTGAAAAAACCAGAAACTTATCAGCAAGGAAGAAAAAATGGTTTTGATGAGATTGGAGAAAAGGAGAAAAGCTTAAAGCCAACCTTAAAGTAAGCAAAAAGCGAGTTTTATAAAAGGAAAATAAAGGGAGGAAAGGATTTATGGTGGTGATGGTAGTGCGATTTGGTGATTAAAGGGTGGTTTGAGGGTTATTTAGTGGTGGTGGTGGTGGTGAAGGGGGATGGGGTAGAGAGCATTCTTTAGTTGAGGTCCTAAACCTTGAGCCGACCTGTTCGAATCGTTCATACTTATGTTCAAATTGTTTTTTGAAAAGGAAATAATTTTATTAAAAATAAAGAAGAAATATAAAAACTAGACTTTAAAAGTATTTATGCTAAATTTATAAAAGCAATATTTTTTAGGTTATATGTTTTTAAAGTGTGTCTATATCACTAATTCTTTAAGATATTTTATATATTTAAAAGGGAAATTTAGGCATTTCAAATAAATTTTCTAGTTTGTTGTAAATAAAAAAAGATATGGTTAATTTGAAATATCAAATTTGTCCTTAAATTTTATAAAATATCTAATAGAATTATTAAAATGGCCTAAAAGTGACACATTTGAAAAAGTATAGTCTAAATATAACACTTTTGAAAGATGTGTTCTAAAATAGTTTTACCCATAGGTGATGAACTAAAAATAATTTTTGCCTTAATATAAATGTTGTAACGTTGAGTTGTTTGTGCTCTATGGTGGTCTTTTTTATTCGTTGTTTGAACGATATGATATAATCATGGTATTTTATTTATAAAACGTATCAATCTAAAGAGAGGTTTGAGGGTGTCCTCATAAATCATTCGGATTTAATGCATATCTCATCACTTCGATACATGAGTTTTAACACATGGTTATAGTATTAAAAACTAGTATCACTCGAGGCTCTTCTTCCGATAGTATTGACCCCAGAAAAACCCATAAATTACACCTTAAAGCCGCCGTCAAGAAACTCCCGAACCTCGTGAATCTCACATCTTGGTAAAACCCGAATATTTGATCTTCCTAGAACATGGAGAGCCTTACGCTCTACCAAGCTTCGCCGGTGAGGGTTTTCTAGGGAGCTTCTTTGGCTTTCTCTCAAGGTTTGGGTTTTGAGAACAACAATGGATTGGGTTTGATTAAATGTCTTGGCACAATCATATAGCACGAAGAGCTTGGTTCTAGCTTACATCAAGGTGAAGTTGTTGTTCTCCTTTACTCACTTTCAAATGAGGTTGATATAATCCACGAAGTTCATCGACCGAGGGGTATTAACACAAGTATTCAAGCCTTGTCAATTGATGATGCTAGGTCTTGGAATATAGCTGCTGAGGTTGACAAGAAGAACTTGAGCAAAATAAATGAAGAAAAGAAGTGCAGGGACTAAAATGCAAAGTTGATATTAATTTGTTAAGTTTGTTAGTTTGTTATTAGACCACTTGATGGGGAAGAAATTGATAAGCTGTGTGGTCCACAATACAGTCCTAAAGACGAATTTAATAAAGTTACTATTGATTCTTCTATTACTACTAATTCGAATGCTTCTATTGTGTTTGGATCTCTTGAAAGGCAGAAAGGCAGAAATTCAGAACTCAGAAAGTTAGGGAAGATTTGGGATTACCTTTGGAGGATGAAGAATTTTTTCAAGCCTCTGCAACTCTCAGCACCTTTGACTCAAGGGTGGATGATGAGATGGTAGAGGCAATTCAAGTGGTAGCTACTGATGGTAATGAAACAGAAGGAAGTCCAATTGCTATGGTTTGCGGGGTTGACCTTCAACCCCAAAACAAATCATGATTCTTGCGTGGAACTGTCAAGGGGTAGGGACTCCCTTGACAGAATTGAGCCTGGTGGAGATGGCCAAGGCTCACCATTTTGAGGTAATTTTTCTTTCTGAGACTAAAAACAAATTTGATACAGTTTTTAAGCTTTGTGATAAATTAAAAATGAAGCTGGTTACTCATGTTGATCCTGATGGTTTATCAGGAGGCACTGTAATATTTGTTAAGCAGCAAGATAAATTTAAACTTATCAGTTTGGATAAGAATATTATTCACTGTTCCTATGACTCTTCAGACATAGGGATTTGTGAAATTGTCTGTGTATATGGACCTCCTGCTGAGGCTGATAAAGCAAAATTTGTTGAAAGGCTTAATAATCTCCCCTGTACCAACCTGTGTAGATGTATTCTGGGAGACTTTAATCTAATAAGATTCCCATCTGAAAAGATGGGGGGGGGGGAAATCAATAATACTCATAGACACAACATGGATCTTTTTAACTGTGCTATAAGTAAAAGTAACCTTATTGAGCTTGTTAGCAAAGGCTGTAATTTCTCTTGGTCTAACAAGAGAAATGGCAACCTGCTAATCAAGCAAAAGTTGGATAGAATATTAGTCAATGAGAATTGGCTTGATTCTTTCTCTAACTCATGGTGCTCTACCTTACCCCCTGTGGGTTCTGATCACTCTCCAATAATCTTGAAACTTGGGATTTCTTTTGATAAGAGCAACAATAGGAAAATGATTGAAAAAAGTTGGATTACGGATGAAGCCTTTTGTAAAATTATCTATGAAAAATGGATTGTATTACTTTTTGACTCTGAATCTGGGGTTAAAAAGTTTCGCAGTAAACTCTCATATGTCAATAAATACATTTCAAAATGGGCTAGAAGAAGAGTGCTTAATAATAAGCATCTTATTCATTCTTCTCTAGCCCAATTGGAAGAGCTTTTTAACTTACCATTCTCGGAAGTGAATAAAGAAAAAATGGAAAGAATTAGTAATAATTTGGAAAGCTATTTGAAAAAAGAGGAAATGTATTGGGCTTTAAGGTCAAGAAATAGCTGGCTTAAACTTGGGGAAAAAAATACGAAATATTATCATGCAATTACTAAAAATAAGAGAAACATCAATCGTATTTCTTCTATTAAACTTGAAAATGGCGATTGGGTGAATGGAAAAGAGGAGATAATCACTGAGATAAAGAGATATTATAATAATGTCTTCAAATCAGTTGGAAATAGGCATTATGAACCAATTCTGGTGAAAGTTAAAAAAAAAGTAAATGATGAGATTAACTCTGATCTTACTAAAGAAATTACATTGGAAGAAGTAAAAGAGGCTGTTTGGTCCTTGGGGAGTGATAAATCCCCAGGTCCAGATGGCTATGGAGGTTTCTTTTATAAGAAATTTTGGGATACTATAAAAGATGATCTTCTTGCTCTGATTAAGGACTTTATGAATAATAATGCTTCATTGGTAGGTATTAATGATACTATAATTGCTCTTATACCAAAGAACAAGAATCCAGACTTTGTTACCTCATATAGGCCAATTAGCTGTGCTAATTTCTTATATAAAATTGTATCTAGAATCCTATCTTGTAGATTGCAGAAATGGATTGGATCATTAATAACAGAAAATCAAACTGCTTTTATTCCTGGAAGGTCAATATTTGAAAATATTTTATTAGCTCAGGAAGTAAGTAATTATTTGAAAACAACAAAAAAAAACTAAGGACTTTTCACTTGCTATCAAGGCAGACATGAGTAAGGCCTATGAGAATGTGGAGTGGGATTTTCTTCTTGACCTACTTACTCAAATGGGCTTTCATTCTATTTGGGTGAACTGGATCAAAATTTTTGTTACTTCAGTGACTTATAAAGTGAAAATTAATGGTATGCTTCATGAAATTGACCCACCTAACAAAGGGTTGAGGCAAGGGGATCCCTTGTCCCCCTATCTATACTGTCTTGTTACACAATCTCTGTCTTCATTGCTTGATTATTATGTTGATATTGGTCTTTTGAGAGGGATAAAGTTGGCTAAAAAATCTCCAATGATTACCCATCTGCTCTTTGCAGATGATAGTTTGTTTTTCTTGGAGGCTGATGAATATAATATTGAAATTTTTATTACTGCTCTTAACTGGTACTGTTATGCCTCAGGTCAAAAGATAAATTTGAACAAAAGTGGGGTCCTCTTTAGCAAAAACACTCCTACTGAGTTGTGCAGTAAGAGTTTATCTTTATTAAGAATGAATAAGCTACAAGATTTGGGAAAATACTTAGGTATTCCTTCTTCATGGGGTCTATCTAAAGTAAAAACCTTTGAGTGGTTAATTGAGGTCATTTTGAGCAAAATGGAGAGTTGGGAAACCAAGATGCTTTCAAAAATTGGGAAAGAAGTGTTAATAAAATCTATTATAGGGGCTATCCCTAATTTTATCATGTCTGTATTTTTAATTCCAAAGACTCTAACTTCTAAAATTTCTTCTCTTGTTTCCAATTTTTATTGGAACAATCAAGGAGAAAAGAGAAGTCATTGGGTCAAATGGGAAACTCTTATGACATCTAAGGATGATGGTGGGCTCGGTTTTAAGGATTTTCATACACAAAACTTGGCTCTTCTAGCCTCAAATGCTTGGAAATTCTTTAACAATGATAACTCTTTGGTGTATAAGGTTTTTAAAGGGAAGTACTTCCCTGAGACAGATTTTTTAAAAGCAACATTACCCTCTAATTGCTCTTGGGGTTTTAAAAGTCTTATGGAAGGTAAAAAGTGCTTTGAAAAAGATATTTATTGGAGCCTAGGTGATGGAAAGAGCATTAACATTTGGAACAATATCTGGATTCCAAATGTAAATACTTTAACTAAACCAGATTCAAGTAATGATGAACTAGTTTCTGAACTGATAAATCAAGAGTCTAGATCCTGGAACTTGATAAAACTAAATGAACTATTCACAAATGAAATTGTAGCAACCATAGTTAAGGTAGAGATTCCTTCTTGTGACTGTAGTGATACACCATTTTGGAAGTTTTCCAATTCTGGTGATGTTACAGTGAAGGAAACCTACAATAAACTATGGAGGGCTCAAGTAAATAATAATGCTTGTAAAGTAAAAAATAAAGGTAGTGCCTCTTTTTGCTTACTTACTGTGGACTGGAGGTTTATTTGGCAACTAAATGTAATGCCAAAAATTAAGAATTTCCTTTGGAAATGTACAGAGAATGCTTTGGCTACAAATAGCAACAGGTTTAAAAAAAATCTATTTCTTCTCCTCTATGTGATATCTGTGGGTTATTTGAAGAGAATATTGAGCATCTGTTTTTTGAATGTTCATGGGCGAGAGCTCTTTGGTTAGCTAGTCCTTTGAACTTTATCTCTACTCGTGAACCTTGTTTTAATTTCAATAAATGGTTGACTTTTGTTAGGGAATGCTCTTATGATAGAAGAGATATTATGCCTGATATGGGAGAAATGGTTTTTTACATTCTATGGTTTATATGGAAGGGAAGAAATGAGTTTATTTTTAAAGGCATAATGCCTAACCCTTCTGTAATTTTGATAAGAGCTTTAACAACCTATGATGAGTATACTAAGGCAAATGCCTTTGATCCTGAGGCTTGTTTTCAACACAATAATAATCCTACTCTAGAAATAGAAAAGGAAAATGAAAATAATTGGATTCCACCTGAGATTGATTGCTTTAAGATAAATTGTGATGCTTCAATGAAGCAAGGTACTAATGTTGCAGCTATTTCTTGTGTTGTACGCAATTCTACAGGTACATTAATTGAAGGATTTTCTAAGAAGATTAACACTTGGTCTATAGAGGATGCTGAAGGGAGGAGTATTCTTGTGGCTTGTTCGATAGCGGCTAAATACCCTACTGGAAAAGTCTTTATAGAGTCAGACAATTTGAATGTAATTAGTCAAGTGTCTAACAAGTGTAGAATAGGCAGCAAAACTAGAAACTTAGTTAAGTGTATTAACTTTTGTAAAGAAACGCTTATACTTAATATCTCTTTTGTAAAGAGGTCTAGAAATAGGATAGCGGATTGGGTTGCCAAACAAGCTTTGATAGGGAACTTGTTTGGCATTTGGAGCTCTTTCCCTCCTCCCCAATTAGCTAAATTGTTAGACTTGGACTTTGATAAAACAGGAATCGGCTAATGTAATATTTTGTGATGGTATAAATGGTTTTATTTCGACTAAAAAAAATCAATTGGAATAAAATACAGCTGTTGCAGCTGTCATTTAGTTAGAATAGATGCGATAGTTTCATCTTGTATATATACATAGCTTTAACAAATGTAAACAATTAATATCAACTTTGCATTTTAGTCCCTGCACTTCTTTTCTTCATTTATTTTGCTCAAGTAGTAGAGTAGAAGATAGAATTGTATATATTTCTGTGTATGATTACATGAATGTAATTTAGTATATATAGATTACAAATAACATGAAATGCGTGTATTCTATACACACACTTTACATACATTTTATAACTAATTCTGTTATCAACTTGTTGCACAAGTTTGTATGGTTTTTATCCTCTAAGATGCAGTCTCTATTCTTGTTGTAGACTTCATCTTATCATCCCCCCTCAAGCTAAGTATACGTAGTATAGGAAGCTTGTCACGAAGAGAAAGAAACAAAGAAGGACCAAGACTCTTATTTTAACAACAGCTCACTTAATCAATAGATTACCAACACCTCTATTAAACAACCTTTCACCATATCAAATTCTTTATCAAAAACCACCCAACCTCAGCCATCTTAGAGTATTTGGCTCTCTTTGCTTTGCTTCTACCCTACAAAATCATAGATCAAAATTTGATTCTCGAGCTATCAAATGTATATTCTTGAGTTATCCTGTTGGAACAAAAGGATACAAACTCCTCAACATAGAAACTAACACCACCTTAATCTCAAGGAATGTAGTTTTTCATGAAACTATTTTTCCATTTTCAAAATTTACACCATCTACACAACTTCACACTATCTTATTTCCACCATCTACCACTAATTTTTCAGATTATATAACACCTCTCTCATCTTTTGTTTTACCTCAACCAAATCCAAATTCCTCACAAAATGATATTCCCTCTCAACAACTAGATAATCCTCCACAATCAACCAATCAACCTTCCAAAACTACTAGAACCAGACAACCTCCAAGCTATCTTAAAGACTATATTTGTCCTTCCACATCTTCATTACATCTATCCACAACTTCTACACAACCTTTATATCCTATCACAGACTTTCTTAGCACCAATAGATTATCTCAACCATGCACCTCTTTCATTGCCTCTATTTCTAGTCAAATTGAACCTAAAAACCTATAATCAAGCATCTACATCACCTGAATGGATGGCTGCTATTCATCATGAGTTAACTGCCCTACAAGACAATCACACTTGGGATATTGTTCCTATGCCTTCTAATGGGTCTCCTATAGGTTGTAAATGGGTGTTCAAGTTAAAGTATAGAGCTGATGGAACTTTGGAGAGGCATAAAGCTCGTCTTGTAGCTAAGGGCTATAATCAACAAGAGGGACTAGACTTTTTCGACACCTTTTCACCGGTTGCAAAAACTGTGTCCATAAGACTTATCATAGCTCTTGCTTCAATAAACAACTGGCATTTACATCAATTAGATGTCAACAATGCGTTTTTACATGGAGAATTGCATGAGGATGTATACATGAATGTGCCTCAAGGTCTTTCAGCTTAACCTAACTCTGTATGCAAATTGAAGAAGAGCTTATATGGTCTAAAGCAAGCATCAAGGCAATGGTTTGCCAAACTCTCTCATGCTCTTACTTCATATGGTTTTAAACACTCTGATAGTGATTATAGTTTGTTCATCAAGAATGATTCATCTTCTTTCATCGCACTACTTGTATACGTAGATGATATTATAGTTGCAAGTAATTCAATTGAAGAAATTGATCAGCTTAAGCGCTTTCTTCACAAAGAATTTACAATTAAGGATTTAGGAGTACTTAAATATTTCTTAGGCATTGAAGTAGCTCGTAATTCCAAAGGAATTTCTTTATCCCAACGAAAATATGCTTTGGATATTCTTGATGAATGTGGCTTGACTGAATGTAAACCGGTTGCTTTCCCTATGGAATCAACTCTCAAATTGCGTATGGATGATTCTTGTTTAATGAATAATCCATCCTCATACCGGCGATTAATAGGGAGACTTCTATATTTGACTATCACACGACCTGATCTGGCTTACTCTGTTAATTCTCTAAGTCAATTTCTTTCCAAACCAACCATTGATCATTGGAATGCAGCTCAGAGGGTGCTTAGATATATAAAAACTACTCCTGGTCAAGGTATATTTCACTCATCCTCATCTGAAATCAAACTCAAAGCGTTTTGTGATAGTGATTGGGCCGGCTGTCTTGATTCAAGAAGAAGTATAACGGGTTTTTGTATTTTTCTTGGTGATTCTCTTGTTTCTTGGAAAGGTAAGAAGCAATCCACCGTTAGCAAGTCTTCAGCAGAAGCTGAATATCGTGCTTTAGCTGCTACAACATGTGAATTACAATGGCTGGTCTATGCTTTGCGAGATTATGGAATTATTCATTCATCTCCAGTTTTTATATACTCGGATAGTAAATCTGCAATTGCGATGTCAACGAATCCTGTTCAACATGAAAGAACTAAACACGTTGACATTGATTGCAAGATTACTCGTGAAAAATTACAATCCGGTGTCATCAAACTCTTTTATATACCTTCCAATCTGCAACTTGCAGATATGTTCACAAAACCTCTTGGTTCTCTACCATTTCACAATAATCTTTCCAAGTTGAACATTATAAATATCCATGTTCCACTTGTGCGGGGATCTTGGAATATAGCTGCTGAAGTTGACAAGAAGCACTTGAGCAAAATAAATGAAGAAAAGAAGTGCAGGGACCAAAATGCAAAGTTGATATTAATTTGTTAAGTTTATTAGTTTGTTACAGCTGTTGCAGCTGTCATTTAGTTAGAATAGATGCGATAGTTTCATCTTGTATATATACATAGCTTTAACAAATGTAAACAATTAATTCAACAATAGAAAACTAAGTCTTTCTCTCTCGTTTAGTTTTTCTTCTTTCTTCTCAGTTTTGCTTGAAGCTCCTTTCACGGCTTCTCTAATTCTCTTATTTTACACTAGGAGGGGTAAGGAGGCGATGAATATGAGTAGTGAAGCTTATTTAGGTATTATTACAAAAAGATTTGATAAATTAGATTTTGATATAATATATTTCTTGTCTAGAGCTTGGAATCTTCTAAATGCATAAAATGTGATTGGTAAAAGTCTTATGAGAGATGATTTATAAAATAGTATCCTTTCTTCAACTACTAGTAAACCATTAGAAATTGAAACTGAACAACCTTATAAGTCGAATAATATGGTCAATATAGGGCATGAAAGGATCAACGAACACCCCCATGAACATGGCAGGGTAATTGGTCGCCTAATTGATAAGATTATCCCAGACGGAGGAGGTTCCAAAAATGGGGGAGAAGATATTGGATTACAAATATGTACTAATCAACAATGGAAAAGCTTCGATGGGTATGAAGCTAAAATACTTTGAACAACTCAGGGGAGATTTTCTACAATTACTTGAAGAGGTTGTGTTAACATTAGAAAAAGCCTTTGAATTCTTGCTAATGGGTTATATAGCCAGGAAGAAAGTACCGGATATGAACGTTATGAAAAGGTTTGTTAAGGAAAGAGGAGTGAATGGGATGAATTTCAGAAGGATCAGCCTTAGGAGTGAGTCCCAACAAGGATGAAGATTGAAAGCTAATTCTATCGAAGGGCCATACACTTTATATGGGAGGTTGATATTACTCTTCGAAATTCCATATTGATATTTTTTTATTTCTAACCTATTTTAAAAAATAATTGCAAATAAAACTTAATTGAAAAAGAAATTGCAAAACTAACCTGAAGGCGCTCTTCTGAGGAGCGCCTCAATCATTTAATCGGCCCATTAACTTAATGACTCATTAATTAACTTAAGTATGAGGCAATTACTCATTTAATAAATTAAATTCAATCAACCAAGACTTGCACATGGAATTACAACAACAGAGATTTGGTATGCTATTTAGTGCGGAAAATAGAAAGAAAATAGAGTTTTAGTTTCATCTTCATCTGTGCCTCATCTTCATATCAAACCACAACCAATTTTGTTCAAGAATTTGGAAATCTCAAGGCCAAATGATTATCCTGTAGCAACTGATAATTCAAAAAAAGAAGGTAATAGTGGAAACTTAACAACTGAATGGTTCTTTGGCAATTCATATGCACCAGCTAATCAAGCATTAACTAGTAACGGTAATGGAGTTCAATCTTGAAGCAACATGAATCAATTCACGGCCATAGATGACATCCATCATGATAATCAAGAGGCTGGATGGTTCAGAAAAAAAGAATAGATAAAGAAAACAAAAAAGAAAAGAATATTTATACTAGAATTATTACCAAAGCCATTTTTATATATATGTTAGTTAATTACAGTATGTTTTTAAGAGTCTATGTTTTGTTGAGTTTTTCTAGTTTATAAACGGTTAATCAAGATGAGGAGGAAGAGTAAAGATGGGGAAAGCCACAACAAGCATTTTCATATATCTAGAATTAGTGTGTAATTTCATTCACCGATATGAAAAATGCAGTGAGTAGATGTTAAACTTTTCATTCTATTACTTCTTTCAATTAGTTTGCATGTTGATGTCTCCCTATTTGTTCTAATTATTAGCCCTTTGGAGACATCCTGTTAGGTGAATAAATGACTTATTGGATAGACTTTGAGGCTTAATTGATCATATTGCACTTCCTCCCCTTGGAAATTAACTATTTGCAGAATCTGAGCTTTTGTGCGTAAATTTGACTATTTTTAATGCAAAATTAATTGGTTCTTGAAATTCATGAAAGACCAATCCAACGAGAAGAAGTGAGAATAAAGTCTTAGTGTATTTTAGAGTGTTAGGAAATGATTTTGAGTCGAGTTTCTATTTTTAGAGCGCACTTTCCTATTTCGATTTCTTGATTTCTTGATTTATTCTTTTTAAGTATATGCGGTTTAATTATTTATTTAATGTGAATCTTTAAAAGATAAATGGTAATTACTTAGAGACCAAGTCAAGATAAAGATGAAAGGAAAGAAGATTTACATGGAAATAAGAAGATTTAGGAAAGATTTATTCAAAGAAGGAAAAGATAAAGCTGCCTTGTGAATATGAAATTCCAGCCACGTTTTAAAGATTAAATCATAACTAAAGATTGACATGGATTCTTGACGAATGGTCTGCACCAATAGAAAGTTCTTTCCAAGACAAGCAGTTTCATATATTGGAACTTCTCAAACGGATAAGTATTGAAAAAGATATGACCAAATCAAATCAGCAGCAAGATCTTACCTTTTCTAGAATTTAGGGCTACGAATTTAAGAGTCTTTAACTTGTCTTCCACTCCAAGCAAATTCGACCTAGGGTCCTCCAACACCTATAAATACACCCCTTAACCTCCTACTTTCACACACTTCAGAGAATTAAACAAGAGGCTTAAGGGTTTCAAGTCAGAGCACGAAGGAGAGAAGAATCTAGAAGCTGGAGGAATCCTGTTCTTCCAACAATAGTCATTCAACCCTTTAGGTTATTTATTTCTTTCTTGTAATTGAACATGAATACCTTTTCTTTTATGTTAGTCTTTAATTTTCTTATGAGCTAAATTTCTTTATACTTGAGAATCGCATTAAAGGGATGAACCTTAATTAATTGAATCTATGTTTTGAATTTGGGATTGTTTAGATTTAAATAGGATTGAGTTTTATATATTGGATATTACTTTGTTTTCATTACTAATTCTTTTCCGCGCAACTAGAATTAGCTTTTAGTATTTGGGCTATTCACTTTAGTGGCGAAGTGATCATCCGACAGGGGGGTTTGAATACAGATCTAGGTAATAGCCGTTATTGACCGACAGGCTTAACTAGTTACATAGCCAAAGAGGTAAAATCATATCATCCGAAGAGCCATATTCGACCATACAGGTGTTTATGATACTTTAGGATAGCTTCTAGGTCCACCCGACAGGGGGCTAGGAGATATTAGAATCCCGACTAATATTATAATTCCAATTCTACCCTTAAGCATAGTGTAGATTAGATTGATTAAGTGGATTCTCTTACGAGACTCAAGTATCTCTCTTATCTGAAGTTAGTCGTTTATTTGCTTTATTTCCTTTCTGTTAATTTAATCTTTAGTTTTTATGTTATTTGCATCTTTTAATTTACAAAAAACCAAACAAAAAATTATTATCTTTTATTTTCTGTTTAGCAAATATTCTTACTACTTGATTAATATTTGGGTTGAACCTAAACCGTCCCTGAGAACGAACTTGATTATCATATATTACTTGGGACAACCGTACACTTGTGGTTAAGTGGTTCCTTTATTTTTGCACTTTATTGTATAACACCCTAGGACCCACCACATGTTTAATTATTTTTTACATAAATTGTAGCTTTAGTCCTCCTTCCAAAATTGAGGAATAAATTATTGCAGGTAGTGGGATCTGCAAAATTATGTGTTAATGGGCGCTTTAAGACTTAAAGAGACGCTGTGTTTAAAGGGTTTTACCGTGGTTAGTTTATTAAATGAATAAAGGCACTTTTTAGAAGAACGCCTCATATATAAGTTAATTAATGGGCTATTAAGTTAATGGGTTAATTAAATTATAGAGTCGCTCCTTAGATGAGCGTCTTAGATTAGTTTTACAATTATTTTTTCAAATTAGTTTTTCTTGCAATTTTTTTTAGAATATGCTAGAAATAAAAAAACTCTTCCATATTTCTTTGATTTTCGGAGATTACAAGATTACAGAGCAGCTTTTTCTAATAATGGAAGCATTAACTCTGTCATGATGTAAGTTCCTAGTACATTTATAGCAAAATTCATCTCGTATCTGCTTTTTTACACATAAAAAAAATGAAATTTCAATCAGTTTCGTATGTGGAGAAGAGTAAAAAAACTCTCACATACCCTTATGATGTGGTAACACGATCATTCTCCAACACACCATCATTGTTTACCTTAATTCAATATCAGTCATTTTTCATTAATTTATGGGTCAATTACCCATGGGGTCTGAAAGATTATTGTAGTGACACATAGGAGCTAGTCAATTTCTCTCTCCTTCTTAGAGGCCAATAAGATGTCCAATGTCATAACTACCCTTCTAGTGCATATAAGACAAAAAAAGATTCTTCTCTCTCTTCCACTATTATTACACTCTCTCCTCCATTACCATTAATCTATCTCCTCTTTTATCATTTTTTTCTCTCTCCTCCTTCATTAATTATCAAATAATTTCCAGCTCCGACCATAACCATCAATCACCGTCGACCACCGCCGGAAAAAGTTCTGAGCGTGGAAAATAATTCTGAGCGTAGAAAATAGTTCTGAGCCTGAGGTACTGAGCATGAAAAAAGTACTAAGCATGGGCTACTGAGCATAAAAAAAGTTTTTGAGTATCGAAAAAAAGTTCTGAGTGTCGAAAGAATTTGCTAAGTATTCGAATATTTTTGTTGAATGACTTTACAGAGCATGCTCGTTTGCTCAGTAACTTGCTGAGCGTGCTCAATAATTTTACTTAGTATGAAAAAAATCAATAAGTTTCTGGGATTTTTACAAAGTATTAGGCCAAAACAGTTGAATAATCTTAGAGCATTATCTATTAATCCTTCATATCAGTAAATAATTTTAAAGCTGCAAATTTTCTTGATAAAGCGTGTAAAACAATAAGTCTTTATTCGGGTAAACCAATACAAATTCAAACATTTTTCAGATTTATCCCGGAAATTAGCTGCTTTACCATTACAACCATGAGCGAGAAAAAGAATTGCTTTAGGTGAATTTGGTATTTTCCATATTAAATCAGTATTATTTCTAAATTCCACATTTGGGTCTAATTTAACCATTGAATCGAAGCTATTCCATTTTTGTTTTAATTGCATTGAGTTGGATTTTTCTCCTTCATTTCTGGTTAATATAATTAATATTATGAATATTAGAAGGAGAAATATGATCATAACTGAGAACTGTGCATTTTGACTTCCATTAAGAGTCCTCGAAAATCTGTTTACACGTCTAGACATAACTGAAAATTACAAAACAAGCTATTAAACAGATCTACCCATTTATTGGAGCACATAAAAAGCAACCAGCTCTTAAACAGATCTACCTATTTATTGAAGTAGATCCAGCTCACCACCTTGAGCCGCCACCTCACACCACCAACTGGTACCGCCACCTCGCACCACCACTACCAATGTTTATCCGTCATTCTTCTCTGGCTCAGAACACGAATGGAGCTGCAAAGATCTGGTGAACTAAGCAGAGAGAAAACATCCATGGCTTTTCATGTGAGAGAGGAAAGGGAGATATGAGAGAAAGAAGAAGTTTAGTGTTTATGGAGAGAGGAGAGATAATGGGGTTTTAGGGTTACGGGAAAGGGAAGAGAGAGAATGAGTTAAAATAATTTTAATATAATTCTGAAAACAAATAGTATATATAGGAAATAAAAAACAAAAAGGGGTAAGAAGGTAATTGGTTTTTTGGATTATAGTGTTAAAATTAGTTTGTGGCCTTTAGTAAGAAGAGGGTATAGAGCCGGTCTTCTTAGGTCACGAGGTGGTGTATTAGAGACCTCTTGGGTAATAATCTCTTAATTTATTCATTTACAGAGTTTACATTTTGAAAACATGAAAATTAATACCTGAACATTAATAGGGACATTTTAGGAAGAAAATCTGGATGTGAATGCTTCTACCTTACTTACACGTCAAGCTGGCTAACGGTCCGGTCAACGCTAGGAACGAACCAGAACCGCCAGTCAACGGAGGCACAGAACGAAGCAAACCGCTTCAACCTCCACCGGACCAGTTCTTGACTTTTCTAAAATTATTGGGGACCGGATCGGACCGAACCGGAACCGGCCCGATAAGTTTTTTTAATATTGGTTTAGGCCCTTTGGCATTTTAGCCCAATCTGCTTTAGCCCAATAGCCCACCCCCTTACCATTTCATCCCACCCTTAGCCCAACAATTTAAGTATTAGCCCACCATTAAAACCCAACCAATTAAACATAACACCCAAATAAACCCAGCCCACCAATAAAACTTAACCCATTAAACCCAACCCAAAACCCTTAACATTTAATCCCAACCCACCGACCCCTATTCATTACACCCACCCACCTCATTCGTATCCCACCCATCCCATTCATTACAGACGCGCAAATCTTCTTTCCCAAACCACCACCCTCATATTCAATTCCTTCTTCGATGGCAGTGGTTGATTGATTATTTGATGTTTTCTTGATTATTCGAATGTTATCTTGATTATTTGAATGATGTGGTGGGTTTTTGGGTATTGGAAAACGCCGATTTATGTGGGAGGTGTAATGGTGTTTGTCGAATTTGATTATATGGAATGTGTTATTCATCTTTAATCTTCAATTGTCAATTATATAATTATTATTATCCATTTTTTGTAACATATTGCTTGGTTAATCTTATTTGCATGGTGTAATGGTGCTCCAATTGATGAAGATGCAATTTATAGATGATGGTTTATGCATTCATCTACTATGGTAAGTAGATGGCTTGAACTCAAGTGTATGATTAATGATTTTCTGCAAATTGAATTCGAAAATTACTGTTGAAGTCCCTTGGTATTTCGAAAGTTAATCATATTATTGGAAGTTGTTGAGAAGTTCTATATAATTGTTGATAAGTTTTATAAACTTGTTGAAATGTTTTCTGAAAATTGCCACTATAGTCACTGTGTGTATTCGAAAAATGTCACAGTTTTGTACCTTGGATGCTCGTTTTTGTAAAGAAAATTGCTTAGCTATTTCGAATTGGAATCATCCCCTTCTTTAAACAAAAGTGATCAAATACTTTTATTTATACAATATATGATGACAATTTGACCCCTTTTTCTTTGATAGAGTTTGGATTTGGATATAAAGGAATTTTTTTAAATGATGATTTGTAATCTGATTTTTAACATTTTAGTCCCTAAGTGATTTTGTTTTTCCTATTTTGGATAATATATACATCTTGGGCGGTTTTGGTGATGACAATGCAACTCTAAATTGTGTTCAAGTTTAGAATTGTTCAATTGTAACATAAAATTGCCAAGTTGTATTTACAAGTTTTGAAAATAGAAAAGGGGTTATAGTTTCCTGATTTGTGATCTAAAGTATGGGATGAATTCAAAATTTTGAATTGGTCATAAATGTGTTGATTCTAGTCACTTCAAAAGTAGAAAATATCTTTTGAGTTAAATGGTTGGATAGAAAGAACTTCCTATTTTCAGCTTTGTATTTATTTACTTAACAAAAGTCACATCTAATCCTATCAACTTAATCAAAACTACCCTCTTAAAAGACCATCCTTTTTGTCTATATAAGTGAGGCTCTTTCATGTGTAAGAATCACATTTTTATCTTACGAAACAAAGCTATTCACTTTTATATACTTCCTTTATTTACTTCATAACAACTTTCTTGTATTTTTCATTTCAACATTCAACTTTCTTACATTTCAACTTTCAAGTTTCCATATTCAAACTAGCGATTGTAGTTCAATCATCACAAGAATGTAAGTTCTTTACTTTGTTTAGTTTATTTATTGTGCTATCTAAAATCACCATGTAAACTCTCTAAAATAACCCATATAATTTGTAGAAACCCCCTTGTAAACTCTCGAAAATGGTCCATTACTCTAGTTTTAAAGTTTAAACCCCTAGTTATAAAGTTAAACACCTTTACCTCTTACTTTCGCAAATGGACCAGCGACATAGTATGATCGGGACTACACTGGAGCGGGTAGTCGAGCTTTAAGATTGGATGAAGGCAGACAACCGAACACAAGACCAACTGGATGCGTAATCTGAAGATGAAGAGGCGTTCAACTTGTCTAGCTATAGCGATGGTTTGGGTCCTTCAGAATCACAACAGGGCGACGAAGAGGAGTGGTAAGTTCTTTCTCGTACATTTATATTTTTAAAGTTATTTATCAAAAAAATTACTAACACTTTTACCAAGGGGGTTTAAAGAACTACGTGGTGGCTTGATCCTTTTCTGAGTATGCGTTTCACGATACTTACAGATAAGGTATGTAGGCATCCTAAATTCTATGGGTACAGTCACCACCCCCTCCCCCTCCCCCATTTTATCTTTGTCACAGGTCATTCTTCTTCTGTGGTGCTATCTCAATTATAGTTGTAACAATTTCTTGCATTATTACTTGTAATTTATTTACTCTGAATTTTCTATATGTGTAAATTGTATTTGTATGACAAAATTAGTGAACAAACACTTTTTATCAGCAACCGTCTAACATATCATAAAGAACAATAAGTTAATTGTTAACAAATATAATTCTTGATTTTAAAAAAACAAACAAAATAAATCTAACTCATATTCGAATAAACCAAAACTATTTTTAAAAAAAATTTAATAAATCTATTTGAATAAATTTAAATATATAACCAAATTAGTTAAATGAACTAATGAAATATAAAAAACAGTTTAAAGTATTAAATAGACCTTTTGAAACTATTAAATATTAATTTAATTGTTAAATTAAATTATACTGTACGCTAGAATAAATTTAAAAACTAAAGAACAAATAAATGATTAAAAGAAACAACAACATAGAACCGTTAAGAACCGGACTGGACTGGACCCGGATCCGGTTTAGGCGGTCCCCTTAATGGTCCGGTTCTCATCATCAACAATCTAAGTAACCGACCGGATCGGAACCGGTAGCGATGGACCGGTAAGCCGGACCGGACCGATAAGGTTAAGGTCCGCTAGGAACCGGTCCGGAACCGACTTACACGTGATATATCTATCACACGTCTCTAAGTGAACATTTTTATTACCAGTCACTGATTGGATGTTAGATAAAGCAGCTTCTGCCCTTTCTTTACTCCGACATATCATATATACAGTTGCACCACTGAACAAATATATGCATATTATTAATTATAAATCTGTTACATTAAGCATATTTTCAGTTTTAATTTAATTTAAAATTAGTATAAAGCACCGTGATGCGAGACCCTCAGCAGTTGCATAACCGATGCCAGAATTAGCTCCGGTGACAATGCAATTTTTCCCCTCCATCCCGACATGCATATCTTCCGGCTTAAACTTCTTCGAGTGTTCCCTGAAGTTTCGTTGAATTATAAACTCAATTTTATCGAAAAAGAATTTAGTTATAAGTAATTAGCACTAATTATTTGGGACTTACACAAAGCCGGATTTGGTGAAATTTGTGTAGCCATAAACGCCAAATGACATACTCCTCCATGTCTACAATAACAAGGGAGAAGATAAATCGAAAGAAATTAATAAGATAGAGTATTTAATTATATAATTAATTTATATGTACCTTGATGAGAAACATAGCTAGATGTGTTAACGAGATTCGAATTTCAATATGAAAAGTGTTAGTTTGCGAAGAGTACGATTAAGTAGTTTTTTTTGACTTCATATGGTTTTTTTTTTTTCAAAATCGATAATAAAATTGGTACCAAACCAGTACATTACATAAGAAGAGGTGGTATATGACACTCAATACAAAAAAGTAAACAACAGACAAAGACAAGAAACCTAAGAAACACAAATGCTATGAAACCCACCCAACTGGAGAGAAACCAATCACTTTCTGGAGAAAACAACCAAGACCAACAATCAGACCACCGAGAGAACCACGAGACCACACCACAATCGACAAATCAAGGAAAACCCCGTAAAATAATAAGAAGCAACCATGTGCCAAATCATACTCTGTAGATTGCATCTCCAACGGAAAATTCGAGGGATAGAAAGTCACCACATAAAAGGGTGAGAATACTCGAAAGGGGAAACTCAACCAGAAGTGTCGCGGTAGAAAGTAAAGCACAATATATCGTGGAGCAACAAGACGCACAAAAATAAAACCAACTGATAACAATCGAAGGTCAAGAGCAAGATGAAAACTCCAAAACTTTTTTGAAACATCGGGGATAGTGAGCAAAGGATAGAGGGTGAACGGCAAACACCCCCTGTTCTTGCCACTATACTTAAGGATCAAAGAAGCTACGGACAACCATCTAACTCGAGGCCACGAAAAGAGATGGAAAAACACAACAAACAAATAGCACAACCCGGTTCCCACCAAAACAGACCTCACCCAACCAAGTACCGCATCACGTGAATAACAAATGAACGGAAAACACCCGAACTCACCGAAACAATACCCAGTAAAAGCAACAGTTCTTATATGGAAAGGGAAGGAAAAGAGGCAATAACTGACCCAAGCAAAGAAACCAGAAGAAACAAGGGAGGAAGTTACCTCACAGCAAAGAACCACCCAAATCTTGATATCATATCTGGAGAAGAGGTCGCCGAGCAGACTACAGACCCACACAAAAACCAACCACAGACACAGACCTACCAACCAGCAAACCCCACAAGAACCCACAACATCTCGCCGCCAACCAAACAAAGCTAATACCTCCTTGATCTCAAGCCATCAGACCAAAGAAACCACATGGAACAGACAGAGAACAATATCAAAAGGACAAAACCTGATAATAGAAGTACCTCCATCCATTACACAGAGTTGCACGAACAATCTGGCCTCTAAATGGGATTTGCCTATAAAAGAAGCGAACCTAGATGGGAGGCTAAATAAAAGCATATATGGGGCCCAAGAAGCCCATCTCAGCCTAAAAATGGCGAACAATGGAGAAACGAGGCGGTTTCCATTTCGGCCAAACCGAGCAAAATCGCGACGGCGAGAGATGGGGGAGGGGAGAGAGCAAGTGGATAACAAACACAAAGAAGGAAAAGCGAAAGGAAAGCAAAAAAAGGAGAGAGGGGGCCGCCATCACCGGCAGGATACCACCAACAATAGCGACTAGATTAGGGTTTGGGAGTGTTTTTGAAACTACGGTCAGGTTTAGGGAGAGTGAAAAATATCCTGGGTTGAAGTGAAATAAGTAGTGACTACATATGGTTGAGTAGTTAAGTGGAACTTTTTTTCCAAATTCAAGTGATGTTAATTAAATAACGTACATTATATTACGCGTGTAATAATAGTATGATTTGGATTGGAACCCTGGAAGAAACCTCCACGAAGAAACCTCTCTATCTAAGGTTTACAACTTTTCATCCAATTCACAATTCTTCATCTATACTCAAGGTTTGTTTATTCGAAGGTGTCTGAATCACGGGGTTATCTACGTATGGATAATTCAATAGTATTTTCTGTAAACAATTAGATTGGCTTCATAAGAGAAAAGTTAAGCTTTATTTAATGAGTAGGATTCTTATGTTTTGTGAGTTTGATAGTGACAACATAGAGAACGATGGAATTTGCCCCAAGGTTATGCAATACGGTAATTTCTATGTATAAGGTAGGAGATACAGTTTCAGAATTGAGATGGGGATGGGAAATATAGGCTGTGTGAACAGGGGACCGGGCATACTCATGGCCAATGGAAGGCCAAAGTTCTTGAAGAGTAAGAGACTAAGTATCAATGAGATGCTTAATACAGAAGACTTATTTGAAACTTTGAGAGTTCCAATTAGAATAGGCGATCGGTTAATTAATTGCATGGAAATGGATGTGCTTCAATCGCTCAAAAGGATGGGTAAACGTGGGTTGTGGTATTCTGACCTGATGATGACGAAAAGGGGAAGACTTGATTTCCTCGACGGTGGAACAGATGGGGTGCAGTGGTCAGGAGACAGGGGTGAGTGGGCTGGAACAATTACTCACGTTCGCTGGCACCAATTTGGGACTATCACAGCGCTGGTAGGTATGTTGGGGCAGCAACCATGGAAGGGTTGTCACTCAAAAAGAATAGGAAGTGGGGGGTTAAGTATAAGTCTATCTCGGAGTGGATCTGATGTCTCCCTATTTGTAATATATTAATTTATACTTGAGACATCATTTTAGGGTTATTTAGTAATTAATTTTGGGATCTTTTACCATTTATTTATACTTTACACTTTCTTGTATAGTTTTAGGTGTTTTGTTATTTTTTGAGCTTTTGCGCGTAATTTGTGTGTTATTTGACTAACACTTAGATATATGGAAGTTATTACACCTAAGGAAACTGATTTGAAAAGGAAAAGTAAAGGAAAACCCTTAGTCAAAGTAAAAAAGGATAATTTTGGATACATTTGGAAAGTAAAGAAGCTATCAAAACTGTACATACGTCCACTAATTAATTTACTTCAGAAAAAGCTCTGGAATTAGAGATATATATTTGTATGAGCAGCTTGATCTTTTCAACACGGTCGTTTCCATGTAAAGAACGTCAAAATCCGATAAGTAATGAAGGACATATGACCAAATCAATATCTGCTAAGGTTTATCCCTTCATACAAGTTAGAAATACGAATTTTGGTAAGATCTGGACTCTTTAACTTGGGGATTACTCCTAATTTCGACCAAGAGCCTATATATATATATCCATTCCTACCTTAGAGAAATCATCCTTGTTCAGTCCTGATGTCTCCTCATTTGTGATAATAAAATCTATTTCCGAGACATCATTTTAGGCATATTTATTAGTTTATAGGTCGAATTTCTCATGATTTAGTACACTATCCTATTTTGAGTCTTGAATTAATTAATTATTATTTTTAGAGCATATTGGGTTTAATTATTTATTTAGTGTGAAGCTTTAGAGATATATGGTAATTAATTAGAGTCCAAGTTGGTTAAAGAGCTAAACGAAAGAAGATAAACATGGAAACTGAAGATAAGGAAGTAAAAGCTAAAAACATGGAAAAGGAAAACGTGCCTTAAATCTGAATTTCTGCACCTACGACCACAAATCAGATTATATCTTAATAACGGTGAGGAATTTGGAGAAACGGTCAAGAGAAAAGTTGAAGATCTTTCCGAGACGATGAATTTGGTATACTCATACACATCAATCGGATAAATACTGAAGCTGTTAGGACCAAAACAAGTACGGCACTGATTGCATGTTTTTGGGCTACGAATTTGAGTTGGGCTAGGAGCCCATATTTACCTTTTTCTTCAAGAAAACGAATTAGGTCAACCTATACACTATAAATACAGTCTCTTAACATTAGAAAATCATCCTTGACCAAACCTTAAGTTCAGGAAGAAGCTGTAACACAAGAAGAGAAGTCTGGAAGGAGCTGTGCATCAATTATGTCTCCTTCAACCTTTAGTTCTATAATTTTTTTTCTTAGTATGAACTAAATTCTATTTATCTTGAGTTTTAGCGTATATGTATGAACCCTAGTTTTGATTGACATCTATCTAATTTGGGAATTCTATGTTTTAAATTGAATTATTGTTTTTATTCTCTGTTTACGTGTTTGGATTTATATTCTGTGTTCTTGTGGACTGCAGCCATATAGAATTACCATCTAGTAGTTAGGTCACCATTGACAACGGTGTTTAATTACATGTTTAGCACATAACGTCTTGAATAAGGTTTAGATCTGGCAAATCAACCTAACTAGATAATCACCATGGTTTAGTGTATTGCTATTTTACCAATTGCAGGAACATTTTGCTTATGACTCCTTATTGACACAGGTAACCCCTATTTAAAACTACCTAGCTCAATTGGAACCGATTATTGAAATACTACATAATTCACCCTTACATGTTTAGAACGGCAAAACTAGTAGGGATTACATGCTATTTACTCAAGCTAAACTTTCATACTATCTTCTTTTCTTGTAATTATTTGCTGTCTTTAGTTTATTAGTAACTTGCATACGATCTATATACTTGCAGAACCGTGCTCAGCTTAAGGTGCACTTATTTTATACATCTTTTTATCACACCTTAGGCAACACCAAGTTTTTGGCGCCGCTGCCGGGGATCGAACCCGGGGTCACTCGCGTGACAGGCGGGAATACTTCCCACTATACTACAACGACTCCTTCAACGAATTCTAGTTAGGTTGAAGGAGTTGTGCATCAATTATGTCTCCTTCAACCTTTAGTTCTGTAATTCTTTTCTTAGTATGAACTAAATTCTATTTATCTTGAGTTTTAGCATATATGTATGAACCCTAGTTTTGATTGACATCTATCTAATTTGGGAATTCTATGTTTTAAATTGAATTATTGTTTTTATTCTCTGTTTACGTGTTTGGATTTATATTCTGTGTTCTTGTGGACTGCAGCCATATAGAATTACCATCTAGTAGTTAGGTCACCATTGACAACGGTGTTTAATTACATGTTTAGCACATAACGTCTAGAATAAGGTTTAGATCTGACAAATCAACCTAACTAGATAATCACCATGCTTTAGTGTATTGCTATTTTACCAATTGCAGGAACAGTTTGCTTAGGACTCCTTATTGACACAGGTAAACCCTATTTAAAACTACCTAGCGCAATTGGAACCGATTATTGAAATACTACATAATTCACCCTTACATGTTTAGAACGGCAAAACTAGTGGGGATTACATGCTATTTACTCAAGCTAAACTTTCATACTATCTTCTTTTCTTGTAATTATTTTCTGTCTTTTAATTTATTAGTTTAATTTTCTTTTATTAAAAACCAAATAAAAATCTATCTTTCTTCCTTTCTCTTGCGTATTATTATTCTAGCTTAATTATTTGCCCTTGAATATTTGCATAAGTTCTTCTTAACCTTCGTAGTCCCTGAGGAACGAATTCTACTTATTCATTAAAACTTGCATACGATCTGTATACTTGCAGAACCGTGCTCAGCTTAGGGTGTTTATTTGCCATTATTTTTATACATCTTTTTATCACACCTTAGGCGACACCAAGTTTTTTGCGCCGCTGCCGGGGACTATATCGTTAGTCCTTGTGCAATTATCTAGTGCTTTTATTTTAGTTAGTTCTATTTTACGCTTTTCTTTTTAGTTTTTGTTTTACAGGTTTTTTTCAGGAAATAGCAGATTTTTTTAGGAAAGGGAAGTTTCGTATTATTAGATCTTACAGAAGCTAATTATGGAGTACGTTCTTGAAACCAAGAGAAGTTGGCCGGTTTAAATCAGAAAAACAAAAAGAGACTTTAGAATCTCCAAAGCTCAAAGAGTTAAACCAACAACTTGAGGAATTACGAGAACAAGCGCGAAAACTAGCTCAGAGAAATCTAGTACATACCTCACCTTCATGTCCTAGTTTTGGAGAAAGAGATCACTCGTGGGAATATTGCATGAATAATCCAGCTTTAATTTCCTTCATACCTTATCAAAGAAACCATTATTATGATGGTTATTATCAATCTCAAGGAAATTACGCTGATTATCAGCCCCCACAGAATTACAATTGGGTCAGAAATCAACAGACATATTATCAACCGCGACCACAATCTTATTATCCTCCACACCCTATCTATCAAGAAGCGCCGATTTATAATGAAGCTTATCAAGAACCACTTTCTTATTCAATGCAGCAAACCATACAAGAGCAACCTTCGAGTTTAAATTCAAGCATGGCTAAGATAATGAACTTAATAGAAGAAAGGTAGCAAAGAAGCCAAAACTCATCCAAGGCGCTTAAGAATATTGAGCATACCATGTCACAAATGGTGAATAAACTTCAAATCTTTGCAAAAAGACAACTCCCAAGTGATACTCGTGCTCCAAAAGATAATGTTTGTCATGTAGTTGAATTAAGAAGTGGAAAACAATTACCTCCACCTAGAGTAGAACCAGAACCAACCTCTATTCCTGAAAAAGTGGTTGAAGAAACAATTAAAAACAAGGTGGAAGAGGTAATTGAACAAACAAGTGTCCCAGAGAAGACACCAGAAAAGAAAGAGAGCCCAGTGGTAACAAATACACGTCCTCCTCCACCATTCCCGTCACGTGTCAGAAATCAGAACATTGAAAAAGAATTCAAGAAGTTCCTTGACATGGTGAACGAGTTGAAGATCAGTATCCCGTTTGTAGAAGCTCTCACAAGAATGTAAAAATATGGTCAGTTCATGAAGGACATTCTTTCTAACAAACGAAGTTCAGAAACCGAAAAGATGAATGGATTGCCAGAGGAGTGTAATGCTACAAATGAAATAGAGTTACCACCAGACACACCTCTACCCATGAATTCTTGGATGGCACCATCCATGATTATGAAGAATAGAGCTGAGAAGTTCGTGGGAATTAGAGGCAAGGGGTGGAAATTTCGTCAATCGTAATTGAGGTAACACGTCAAACTTAATGACGTTAAACAAAAGTGCTCTTGGGAGACATCCCACATTCTTTTATGATTTTAGGTATTTATGTTTTTTGTTCGTTTTAGTGAGTTTATGTGTTTTTTAGTGCATATTGCAGTAATAAGAAAGGTATAAGTGTTTTTAGTTTGTAGGTATGCAAGGGTTCGAATCTTGGGTGAAAAAATGGAAAATTTCCGAAGTTAAAAAGGGATGGACAGAAGCTTTTTGCGGTACACCGCACCTATCAGCGCGAGAAATTTAAAAAAAACTTCGAACTGGCATAACTTTAGGCTCGGGTATCGGATCTCACTTTTTATCGAGTCTAAATCGCATATTTTTTTGAGATCTATCCAATGGAGTAGAGAAAAACTGATTTGTAGATAAAATAAAAACGAAATTTTTGGATATATTTAGACCAGCTCTCCGGTACACCGGACCCCAGCCCCGGTATACCACAGAGGAGAAAACACGTGCTACGGGTAAGCGACTCGGGTTTCTTGCCGAGAAGAAAAAAAATTCGGGTTCCAGGTACGGTATACCGGACCATAACCCCAGTGCACCAATTAAGCTTGTACAACCAATAATCAAGAGTTTCAAATTTCAAGAGTGGTTAAAGCTTTGAGTTGGGGGTCAGTTGAGATGATTAAGAGAACATAAACATTATCTACTGTAAGGGAGATGAAGAAAAGCAAGGTATTGGATTTAATTGAGAAGAAATCAAGTGAGAAAAGTCCTAGTTCCAATTCAAAGGGTAAAACAAGTCGAGAAAAGAGAGGTAAGCTAGCTGTGTTTGATTCAATGGGCAAAAAGGTTCCATCTTTAGTGAAGAAAACAACACAACCTCTACAAATAAAAGACCCTACACCCGAAGAAAAAGAGAAAGCTTCAATGGCCATGATAGCTTCTCCGAAGAAACAACTAAAGGAGCTACCTTTTGCTTATGAGAAAGTATTTGAAGAAGAAGTTGATAAAGGAGAATACAAGACGATTCATGGAGATTTGGAAATATTGGGTTGATCTACGTTAATGGGAAGACGTTCTAAAAAACGTTCTTTTTGTTGAATTGTATTTTGTGAGAAGAAGAAGAAGATGTGGCACAGTTGATCTATAAGGAGGTGATATGAATTTTCGATCTCTCCCATGTCGTTATTTAATACAATATCCTACTATGATCACGTGTCTTGATCGGAAAGCGAATAAGAAGTTGGGTGAAGAAGAAACACGTGAATTTAAGACGAGTAACAATATTGACAATGCTTGGGTCATTAAAGTTTTGAGAGTAACTACGTAACTTTCAAAAGAAGAAAAGGAGTACATCATAACATTCCATGAACAATCAAAGAAAAATCCAGCAAAATCCTATCTTGGGACGTCGATAAGGCGAGGTAATAGCCTCGAAGAGTATGTTTTCTTTCTTCCCTACCATTTCTTTATGTGCAATATGTATGCTAAACTTAAATTTTATTTTTCTTGAGTCTTTTTCGAGTCGTGGGGACTCGGCTCATTTTTGAGTTGGGGGTGGGGATTCGTTGTCCTCATCTTCCTTTTTGTTTTTTTCATAAAATTTAAATTTTTTTTGGGTTGAATTAGGCATAGAATATGTTGAATGTACCCATGTGAGCATGATTTTAATTAGGTCAATGATAGTAAGTAGTATGTTTTTGAAAGATGTCATAAATATGTTTAGCATGCATGTATAAAAACAAGAAATAAAAGATAGAAAAGTTAATGAGCAATGCTAAGAAGTTAAGTTGAAACTTAGGGAGAGTTATTTGGTGTGTAGAACGTGAGGCTTGAAATTAGTTGAAAACCCACTTGTCTATGAACTAGTAGCGAAAAAGTAACAAAATCCGGTAGTTAGAAAAATGAATAAGGCAGTTCTTTCATATTGAAGCCACTTGAAGCCTTTTATACCGTCTCACCCTTTTATTTGATTATTTTTATTATTTATCCATCTTAGCCCCTCTGAGCCTTTCTAAAGCCTTTTATAAACCATATTATAATCTATACCCTTAGTTTGTAGGACTTATCTATATGACCCGCACTCGAATCGCAAAACCTGAAACAAGTCGTTTTTAGAGCTTGAGTTTGGGGTGGTGGGTTTCATCATTAGGGAACATTTGGGATTTGGAAATTGTAATTGTGAAATTATTGATGATGAAAAAGTTATTATTGTAACCCTTTGCCGGAGTAGTAGTGAATGGAAAAGAAGCTACGAGCGAAATTTGCCAACAAGGGCATAAAAAAAGAAAAATATATATATGAAAAAAATAGCGTGATATCTCAACATTAAAAAGAGAGTCATAGCTATACAAAAGAAAAAAAATTGATATGAAAAGAATATATATTCGGACCGGCAAAGTGGATTTTGTATATCATCATAAAAGGGTTTATTTGGGATTATTGGGGATGCACATCAAAAGCATCAAAAATTGGGTTGAGTGAGAACATCTCGGAGTAAGAACTCAAGCTCTAGGGCGATTCGTTGATGGCTAGTGAGGAGAGAGCCAAAAGCTCACTTTTCATTTATCCAAATATTTAGCAATATTCTTGGTTAATGAGGAGGGTAGGTCACAGATTGGGCATGCATTGTACTTCAGAGTTTTGCATAGTATTTTCTCCCTATCATTCCCAATATATTAAAGTATTTTTAAGTATACCGACAACAATAATTACTCTAAAAATATGGTATGTGTATATTAGAAATGAAGAAGAGAGACTTGGGGTTTTCTCTCTCCAGCTAATAAAATAATTTTAATTCTTGATTTTAATGTGAAGTGATATACATAAGTTGGTAAAAAAAAAATCAAATAAATAGTAATTCACACATGAGTTGAATTGAATAGGAACAAATTATTGCTTGACCCAACCTCTAAATTTTGGATCCTCATTTACTTGGGCTTTGAGGAAAACCTCAGTGTGAGATGAATTTAACCGTAAAGAGACTAGTCAATGAAGAAGGCGGTGATACTTCTCTTATTTCATCTTTTAACATGCTAGCCATTGTCCAAAAATTTCTTTAAACTCTTTCACATCTCCTTCATTGGTTATTGCTTCATCTTCTAAGCTTCTTCCACTATTTTGTAGGATGGGGGTTTAGGGTCATTCTCTATCTATATGGTATTCTTAATTTCTCGAACGACCTTTCCCTAAAATAGTAAAAGAAACTACACAAATAGAAACATTAATTTGACTTAAAAAAAGTAGGATTTTAAGACTAAAAATGTGCATATATGATTAAATGGGTGTATAAAAGTGCATTAAATTTCCTACAATACATACACCAAAATTACATATACTTACAAAATCATGACAAAAATCAGGATATAACTATACAATTGCTTCACCCTATGGACCAAAAACTGTAGTGTAACATAATGAAATTGAATTTATCTTATGAGTTATATTACCTTTATCTGAATTTTCACCTAATCACTTTTTATACTAAGTGTATACTTGCAGGACCATCAACATAAATCTAATTATTAACACTTTAGACATAGATTTACTGAAATATAGCATGTAAATAATCTTTTATACTAATTATCTTAAATTAATGTTAAGTAATGCAAACTAGTGGGGGTCGTATAATTACCTAGTATGACCCTTTTCATTATCGTTCTCGTCAATTCCTTCATTTGTAGTTGATTATAATTCTTAGAAGCAAGCACTTTATTATTTACGTATTTTCAAAATTATATATAGACTT
The DNA here is from genome assembly GCA_029959085.1 of Nemophila menziesii. Classification (NCBI taxonomy): domain Eukaryota; kingdom Viridiplantae; phylum Streptophyta; class Magnoliopsida; order Boraginales; family Hydrophyllaceae; genus Nemophila; species Nemophila menziesii. Next base: position 5,163,871 of record JARWIR010000023.1, on the reverse strand, counting down.
GATACTAATTCTGATATCTCATGTAGAAAGCGTCGCGTGACTCTAGTAGACGGTGCCTAGGCGCCAGGTGACATTTGGATGTCCCACCTAGCAAAACAAAGAAACATAGGTATTTTTATCCTTACATTATGTTAGAGCCTAGACCGATTTCAAAATGTTTTTTAACATTTCAATACCTTTTTTGGGGTCGTTTGGATCTTTATAAAGGCCAAAAATATATTTTAAAAGATTTCTATGGCTTCTCAGGATGCGTTTTTAAAACATGCATACATAGTAAAGGGTGAACACCCCGTGAAGCCCCTTATGTTTCGTCAAAGTGCAGAAACCGCCCCTTATCTCTTTTTTTTTCCAAAAAACGCCCTTTAGGAAACTTTTTTTGTCACCGTTAGCCCTTTTTTCCATTTTCTGTCAGTTGACCGTTAGTCAATGCCATTTGGCGCCAGGTCACCGACACGTAAGCTCCACCTAAGCCTGACGTCACCACCAGCTGAAAGCTTTTTTATTACGTGGCATGGGAAAACTCGTCTTTTCCATCTCTTTACTTACCCTTTACCTACATCGACTCTTTGACTTCGGGTTAAACACAAACATAACAAAAACAGATTGAATACACACAGTAATAGGTGTTCTTGGTGTTCGTCACAGTTTGGGGGTAAAAAGTAGCAGATTTTCGAGATCGAGAACTTGAGGCATACACACGCTAATTATACCGTATAAATGGCTGTTTTGAATTAAATATTGAGTGATTCAGGAAATTAATTACTTCCCCCACTTCATTGAACGTTCAATTTTCATTCTAGGGTTCTAGGGTTTTCGTTATTTTCCATAAATAATTAATAATTTTTGTATTTATTTCTTTTCTCTTCTAGACTCCAGTAGTGAAATCAGTGGTTCCGATTTCTCCTTCCACGATAGTGATAACGACGTGGAAGCTGACGAAGACGATATATTGTACCAGGATAATATCGATATAGGCATTGAATTTGCTGGTGTTGGTTCCTCGCCTTCGATTAATATAAACGGGCCAGACCTACCATGTCCAAAATTGTTACCTGAAATTAACGATGACGATTTTAACGAGTGTTCTGGGGAGGATTCTGAGCAATTGAATAGTTTGGAAGGTTTGTCAGAAGAGGATGAAGGTCAACGTTCTGGAATTCAAAAGGGGATTCATCCCAGGTTTAAAGTTTACTGGGGATATGGATGACCCGAAGTTAGAGGTGGGTATGATCTAGTCTTATGGTAGTGAATTCAAGGATGCAGTTAGAGCAACAACTATTGTCGAAATTAGGAATATTTGGTTCCAATGTAATGAACCTGGGAGAGTTAGAGCGAGGTGTAGAGGTAAGAAATTGTTTATGTTTTATTTATGCAACTGTGTGTGAGAATGGAAGCTTTCAAATCCGTACTTTAAACTTGTGGTTGTGCGTTGAATAGTAGGCATGTGAATTCGACTGTACTATCTAAGAGATATTCTCATCAGTTGAAGATGAACTCAAACAATAAAGCTATAGATTTGCAAGAGCAAGTCTTGCGTGATCTACATGTAAGCATTAGTAGGAGGCAAACCTATAGGACCATCAAGAAAGGTAGGTCACTAGACGAAGTTCATTTCTTAGACCAGTATAGCTTACTTAACAACTATTGTGCTGAGCTTTTAAGGACTAATCCGGGATCTACTGTATTTTTAAAAACTGAGGAAGATGAAGTTACTGGAGAGCACAGGTTCTTAAGATTCTATTGTTGTTTAGAGCCTCAGAAAAGGGGGTTTTCAGCTGGTTGTAGAAGGGTTGTAGGCTTGGATGGTTGTCATCTCAAAGGACCTCACTCCGGTGTGATTCTGACTGCGGTTGAAATGGATGCTAACAATTGCATTTATCCAATTTGTTATAGTTTGGTTGAAACTGAGAATTTGGATACTTGGAGGTGGTTTTCTAGTTTATTAGTTGAAGACCTTGATATTATTGAACCTGAGATGTGGGTTTCTATTACCGACAAGCAAAAGGTAGTTGTTTTTAACTCTATTTTTAGTCCTTTTTTTTACATATTACTAAATACAAGTGTAGTAATGGTTGTTTTTTTTTTCATCCACACAGGGATAAGGTATAGCAATTGAGGAATTGTTGCCAAATGTTGAACACAGACATTGTGTTCGACATCTCCATCAGAATTTTAAGAAAAAACATGGTTCATTTGCACTTAAAGACAAAATATGGGATGCGACTAGAGCTACGTATGTTGAGAGGTTTACGAATGTCATGGAGGTTATTAGAAGCATGGATGGTGAAGCGTATGAGTGGCTCGCAAAATAACACCCCAGGTATTGGAGTAGGTCTCACTTTAGAACCAATACACATTGTGATGTTTTGTTAAACAATATGTGTGAGTCTTGGAATAAACAATTGTTGGATGCTAGAGAGTCTAGTGTGTTAGTTTGTCTAGAGTGTATAAGGTTATACTTACTTGAAAGGCTAGAAAAACGTAGGAGGTGGATATCTAGATGGAAAGTTGATATTTGTCCCAAAATTAGAAAAATAATGAATGATAGAAAGAAGTGGTCATCAAAGTGGATACCTTTGCATTGTGGTTCAAACTGTTTCCAGGTCAAGGGGACAAGTGGGCCACAATTTGCGGTTGATTTGACCACTTTTACATGTGCATGTAGAGGATGGGATTTGTCGGGGATACCATGTGTCCACGTCATTTCTGCATTATCCTCAGTGGGTCTTGAGCCTGAGGACTACACGTCTCAATATTTTATGACTAGCACATTTAAAAAAGCCTATGAGCCTTTTATAGGCCCAATTAATGGGCCTGATTTATGGCCTCAGACAAATGGGTCAAAGGTGTTTACCCCAAAGGGTATGAAGCTTTGTGGTAGACCTAAAAAGAAAAGAGATAGGGCAGCTGGAGAAGATGTCGAGGAGAGAGTAAAAAAATCTATAAAAAAAAGCTAATGCAAGTGGAGATGTTAGGGTGGCGGTTGAAAGTGTTGGAAGGAGTGGTATGAAGGGTAAATGTGGTTTTTGTAAGCAACATGGACACAACAAGAGAAGATGTTCGCGTATAAGTGAAGCTCAAAGTGTAGCTGAAAGTGGTGTTAATGATTCAGTAGAGGTGGGTGGTATTGAGGATCAAATTCCACCTACACCCAACATTACACCAATGGAATGTCAAAGTCAAAGTAGTAGTGTAGTGAAGGTAGACAAGAGAAGGTCTACTAGACTAAGAAACAATTCACAAGTGACCGAAAACAATGTATTTGTTAATGCTACAAATAGTGATGTGAATATAAATGTTGCTAATAGCAATGTTAATGTGGATGCTTTAAGTAGTGAACTTCAAGTTAGGGGTTGTAAGAGTAAGGTGGAAGTTGATATTGATGCGATTGAAGTTCACTTAGATGTCAATGATAGCAATTTTGTAGTGAATACACAAGTTAAGTCCATCGGGTAGGAGACCAAAATCTAAAGCACAACGGGTTGGTACACAAACACAGGAAGAAAAGAAGGCAGAGGATGTTGAGACAAGTGTTAAAGGTCAACAAACGTCACAGAGTCGGGTAATTAAGTTTGATTTTTCTTATGTATAATATATCTTCTTACTAAGTTTGATTTTTCTTATGTATAGGATACAATGGGTGATGATAATGTAGTTGGTGTTTTGACTCAAGCTAGCACTAATGCATCTGTTAATTTAGTGGTTGGGGATTCACAAAAGCAAAGAGTAGTGGCTGAAACTTCATCAAACAATGTTCAGGTGGGTTGTTTTTAAACAAGGATGTGACTTTACTTTGTAGTAAGTGTACTTTTGTACCATATTGTTCTATACAGTTTACACCAAACAAAAGACCATGTGTGGAGTTGACTAAATTCAGAATTCATGATGTTAAAGATGGTTTCTTACCTACTGGTGTGAAGAAACTAGGACAACCTAGTGTAAGTACTATATATTATGATAGTTTTTGAATATTGTTTTATGTTAAAACTCTATAATGTCCACTTCACTGTATTTTTTGTTTGTAGGATATTTCTAAGAGGCCTCCTTTTAGACCAGGGGGTATGGGTGTCTACACTAGGGTCCCTACTCCCTTGACTAATCCTGGATCAAATACAATAGGGGCTAGGAAAGTAGAAGTAAATCCATTCCTATCCAATGGAAGGAGGACTATTAGTTTGGAAGCATTAAGGGGTGGAAATAAATCTGACATGGACAAGGCCAAGGCCAAGGTAGGTGAAGTAGTTGGTGCCAAGAAAACTAATTTTGATATAGTGGATGTGAATGAAGCCTTCAGGGAATTTGACAAGAATATGTCCTCTTTTATGCAAAATCTGTTGACCCGTGGTTCTGGTTCTAAAGGAAAAGAAAAAAATGAAGATAACCAAACAACAGCAATTGAGATAGAGAAAAAAAAGTTGATACTAAGAGTACAAGTTTGAAGATTAAAGGAAAAAAATAAGCTCCAAAAACTTCAACTTCAAAGGGAATAGAAAAGAAAGACATTATAAGTCTAAAACCACCAAAGGAAAAGAGAAGAAAGTAGCACCAAAGACTTCAACTTCAAAGGGAAACGGGAAGAAAGAACTTTCAAAGGGTAAGATGGTAAAATTGGTTAATGTTAAGAAATAGAAGATGTAGTAAGACAATGGTTTGGTATTCGAAAACTTTTTTTATTATCCAACTTTTTGTATTGTCGAACTTATTTTATTATCGAACTTCTTGTGTTGTCTAACTTTTTTTGTGATTTGTGTAAGAAGAATATTTCTTTTATGCTTTAAATATTTTATTAATTAAATATTATATGTTTTTATCGTATGTACAATATATATATATATATATATATATATATATATATATGTATGTATGTAGCATGCGTTATCCACATATATCACATTTCCACTACACACCAAGCATTCACTACAAAATTAGAAGATTCACATGTCTCTTGATAACTCAAGCGGGAGTGATTGTTCAAGTAGAGCACCACTCTTTCCAGACTACTCTCCAAGTGAGTACACTGACCAGATCAGATCACGCCCTCCCCGTTAATGGAATCAACACCTGAAAACTATTCCTTAACTGAAGTATGTCATTGCGGATTGCCGGCATTAATTCCTGTTAGACAGTTAGAATATAACAGGTATTTTCGTTCTCTTCTTTGTCAGTTCGAGGACTATCGTTTGCAAGTTTATCCTATGAAGGAGTGCGACTTTTTCCATTGGCTTCCTCAACCTACAACCACTCCCTACCACAAGCTCAACTAAGCACACCAATGAAAAGGGTGTTAATAGATCGCTAAAGTAAGAGTACGATTATCTTATGTAGTTCTCTTCTACTTGTAGTATTTAGTTTGTTTAAATTGTTGTACCGAAATGTGTATGTCCTATGTAGGTCTCTTCTACTTCTAGTTGTTTGAATTGTAATAAAGAGAAACAAATTTAGTTTTTTCCGTTTTTTTCTTCTGCAATTCTACCAATATGATTAAAACTTAGATTTGCAATTCTACATAATTCAAATTCTTAATAATATCATTAGACGAAATAGATTTCAAATTCGTTTAAATTACCACTAGAAAATTACATTCCAAAACCATAAACAATCCAAAATAAACCCTTATGGGCAAAACAATCCAACAAAAGTCTAATTACACCCTTCTGGGCAACATCAAATGTCCACCTAAAACCACACAACACAAAACGCAACTTAAAATAAACTAATACCAGTACCTAAAAAAAGTAAAATGCATAAACTTAAACACCAACTAACACAAAATCAGGAACCACCAACAACATTTAAACTACTGGCTCATCTGGGTCCTCTTCAAACTTGAAGTATTTCGGCGAAATCATCCCCACATGTGCCGGCTTGCTGACCTTCATCCTCTTTGGTGTAGGACTGTCTTTCCCCTCAGAGCTAGATTTCACTACTATAAATTCTGCGCCGTAAGGTAAAGGAACCGTTCTGGTTTTGACCTTATCGCGGACAACGTTAGGGGCGACTCTAACACTCCACCTGAAACCTAGGTTTTGACTTTGATAGGTCTTGGGTTTGGGGCGGTTCTTTGGCGAAGAAGTGATAGAAATGCCTGAGACTTCTGAGAAAGGGGAAAAAAATAAGAGTTATTGAACTAATAATAATCAGAATCAACAATAAAAATAAACTTTAGTAAAACCCTAGAATAGTATAGTTTAAAAATTATTAATTACTATGTAAAAAAAATTAAATACTTACTCTTTTTTCCCTTGTCCGATTGACCTTGTTGACGATCCATTTTGATGGTTGTTGTTCTTTAACAATGTCTCACTTGAGATCTTAAGTGTTAAGGGTCTAACTTATTTGAAATATATATATAGGGAAGGGGGTATGGATAATGACTAATCAGATACACGGTTTTGCTAACCCAATGTGGTTTTAGAACTACCCAAGAAAACTAATAAGTACATGCAGAAAAACGTTTCACCTTCCTGTCTTGAAACTCAGCACCGAAATACAAAAATTAACTTTTATTTAAAAAAACGCTTTGCTTTAATGAGACATATTCAATACGCGTAACAAATTAAATACCTATGGGTCCATACGTGTAACTAACTAAAAGTTAAGGGGCCATTAAATCTATTATATACAACATAAAGGGCCATAGGGTAACATATAAAATACTTAGGGGGCTAAATTATCACCTTCTCGGTAAGTCTATATGTTAAAATTCCCTGAAAGAAAAGAAAAAATAATCTTCAAAAATTCAAACAAACCCAGAACGCGAACAACACATAAACTTCAAATAAACTGATAATATCCAATATAAACCCAGAAAATACATGTTAGCTACAATCAACCAACAACAAAAACACCAAAACATCACTAAAAACACACTAACTCGATCTAAAACAGCTTAGAGACTACAAAACCTAACACAAAATACAAACAAAAATGCCATATCTTCGGAGATTTACCTTCATCGAATTTCAGAGCTCCGATTTTGCTATCTTTCCAGGACATCGAACTGAGCAACCCTGAAATCACTACTCTTCCTCTTTGACATATAGGAGGATCTAACCACAAGAAGAACGAACATTTAATCTCCGACGCCGGAAACTTCGCGCACCCAAGAAACCGACGTCCTGGGTTCATATCGGTCCATGATGTATTAACCTTGCATCGTAAACCGCAGTAGCACACCCATTCATCCTTATCTGGGTCACGCATCAGAGATGATTCCATCGTGCTTCTGGAGCCTGCCATCGGAGACGAAGGGAGACGCTAACGGAGATGAAGAATAGGATTTGAGAGGAAGTGTTGGATTGGCAAAGTGGGAGTGATTGTTTGGTATTAGGGTAGTAAAGAGATGGAAAAGATGAGTTTGCCCATGCCACGTAATAAAAAAGCTTTCAGCTGGTGGTGACGTCAGGCTTATGTGGAGCTTACGTGTCGATGACATGGCACCAAATGGCATTGACTAACAGTCAACTGACAGAAAATGGAAAAAAGGGTTAACGGTGACAAAAAAAAGTTTCCTAAAGGGCGTTTCTGGAAAAAAAAAAATAAGGGGCGGTTTCTGCACTTTGGCGAAACATAAGGGGTTTCACGGGGTGTTCACCCCATAGTAAATTTTGTACATATAATATATGTTTTGAGTATGTTTGACTTTTTATGTACTAAATAACAAAAATAAATTTGTGGTTCAATTAATAAATTCGATTTTATGTTACTAAATATGTTTTTATCTATTTTTCTTTGATATTTACCATAAATAGTAAAAATGATATAAATTTTTAAAAATATATAGTTTTTTACCACTTTAGTTAATATATATATATATATATATATTGTGATAATATATAAAATATTTGGAGTATATTTAAAATATTTAGGTAAAAATATATACTTAAAATTCATTCACTAATTCTATATTATATTACATATCATTCGTTCACTAATTATATATTATATTATATTTAATTCTTTTAGAGTGTATTAGTTATAATTATTTTATATAAAATAATATTATACAAATTTGAACGCAAAAATAACTTTTTATTTAAGAATATCACTCTGCCTTCTTTTTGGTTGTTATAATACAATTATAATAATTAGATTTCTATCACTTATTTATGACATAATTTTGTTTCTTTAATTTTTTTATAAAAGCACCAAAATTACAATATAACATTTATCACCTATAGGTTTTCTTGTATCACATTTGATGACATCATGTATTCCTTTGTTTGTACATTAAAGTTCAATAATACTTACTTAATCTCCAAAAGGTTGTCACATTTTTTTTACACACAAACTAAGAAATTTCTTTTTTTATCCATGTAATTACTAAATTATTCTCTATAAAGTGTCTTGATATCATGAATACTCGTTGGAAATATAAATTATAATATATAATTAGAGGTAAAATTGGTATAAAAATGAAAAAAAGTCTTGATTTTTTGAAATGAAAATCTTTTGTAGACAACTATTTTTAGTATAAGTGACAACCTTTTGGAGACGAATGGAATGTTGATTAATTAAATATGTAAAGTAAAAAATTCTTTAAATCAATTAAATATTTATTATGATTGATAATGATTAATTGAAAATATGTAAAAGTTCTTTAAATCAATTTAATATTTATTATGATTGATAATGATTAACTAAAAATGTAAAATTAAAAGTTCTTTTAGTCAATTAAATATTTATTACAATGGATAATGATTAACTAAAAATGTAAAGTAAAACAATTTCTTAAATCAATTTAATATTTATTACGATGAATTATTTTATCCTTATAAATACTACCATATAATAATTTTATATTTCACAAATAATATTAAATCAAATAGTCATGTATTCGGTAAGCAAGAATACTTTTCTCTCTTTACTTTTTCTCTACCTAATTGTTTTATCCTCGACTAATTGTACAAAAACAAAAACATACAAAGAGACAGAGACAAGGATTCCATCAATCAATTATGGTCGGAAGGTTCTAAATGGTTTATGTACCAAGTTTCTTTGTAAAATTACATGTTTTATGCATGGTATGAAGGGAGACTATTTTTGTTGTGACGGTCAGTGTTGTTGTACTTAAAAAAATTATGTATAATTTGTATCGAGGATATTGTGCAAGTTAATATGATATTATAATTGTACCATGTTTTACAACATACGATTTTATTAATTAATGAAAATAATATTTGCAAAAATAAAATGTGATACTTATACCATTCTTATTCTGTGAAATAAATATATTTTAAATGGTTAACTAGATTTTTAGGTGAAACCCCGGCCTTGAGGGTCAACTTCAATATTAGAAAAGTCAACCTCGACCAATACTCTAAGAAATGTTTTGAATAATTCTCTAGCCGAGAAAATGATCCTAATTAATTGTTATTGTGTATTTACGTGAATAAAATAAGACATGTAATTTGATAAAAAATTTGTATGAGAGATTTATATGATAATTTTTATCTTGTTCCATATAAATTCTAAACATTATAAAATAGCATAAATTTATTAATTTTATAACACAGTCTTCAACATACCTCAATATGTAGAAATGTTAACAAGCAAGAATTGGAGATATTAGCACCAACCTAAACTATAGTGAATGCTGAATTGAAGTTTTCCTTTTTTATGTTATACAATTTAATTTTTATCTTTCAATATATATTATGTTTTGTATATCTTTTTAACCTTTATTTTGCAAAAATAAATTAATAATCATTTTAAATAGTTTTTATATAGAAATGTATATTCATAAAGGAGCTGATAGTAAATTTGGAAATAAATAAATTATATTAAGGGCTCGTTTGGAAGTGCTTATTTTGGAGCAAAAAAACGCTTTTAGAATTAAATTTCAAATTTAAAAAAATTATTAAAAATAATTTTGAAATCTAAAATGATTTTAAGTGCTTTTTTCAAAAAGCACCAATTTGGTGCTTCTCATAAAAGTGCTTTTCAGGATTAAAAAAACTTTTAAAATGCTAGAAGCACTTTTTAGTGCTTTTCCAAAAAAACACTTCCAAACAGGCACTAAAATAGATACAACTGAATAATTTGAATGCAGGGAAACATCTCCACTATAGTAAAAATTAGTGATTAAAAGGAATAGCATATGAGTCTTTATTATTCGCTATGAACCCTCGCCGGAATCCTCTCCCCTCTCTCCTAAATTAACCTCCCCTACTCCTCCACCGCCACCATCAAAATTCCCACCCTTACAATAATCCATCACCTCCTCCTCCTTTTAGCCTCTACAAGCCGCGGTCCAGGTTAGTCTTCACTCTCTTCTCCTCCCTTCTTTTCTTCATCTCCCGCCTCTCTCTCCCGTTCATTACCTCAAACCTCTCTTCAATGGAAAAAAACAAAAATTCCTATCAAAACCAACACAATCTCAAACCGATGATGAACAAGATCATCTTGAAACCTGTCCAAAACTCGGTCTATACTACTATCGAAAAACCCAAACTCTTAGCCAAAATAGTGAGTAACAAACCAATAAGCTTTAACTTTCTGAGAAAAACCATCAATAAGTCTTGGGGCCTAAAAGATGAAGTAACTACTGAAAAAGTAGGCTTCAATGCTTGTTTGATAAGCTGTAACTCGGAATATGATTATCAAAGTATCCTTCTGAAAAGACCATGGAATTTGGCAGGCAAACATATACTTATACGAGAATGGAATGAACAACAAGGTCTAGCTATTAACAATCAAAACACATCTATCTTCTGGATTCAAATCCATGGTCTACCTGGAAACTACATATCTATAGAGAATGTTGAAATTATTGCTAGCAGGTATGGAAAGGTTATTGATGTACAACTCCCACCAGTTAAGACCTTCAAAGAAATCAGCTACTGTAGAGCTCGAGTAGAATGGGATATCAATCAACCATTGAGTCCGATATACTCTTTCAATATCTCTGAATTTAGAAGTCTTACTGGTATGATCAAATATGAAAGATTGGGAGAATTCTGTTTCTTATGTGGTCAATTAGATCATACAGAGGAGGAATGCACTAATAAGCTTAAATTAAGGAAAAGACTAGGTAAATGGCTTCATGGAAATGATAGGGACTTCAAAGAATTGGAAGAATTAAACTCTATCTTTGTGTTCTCAACAATGGCGGAAAAAACTGACTCGGAATCAAAATCGGTGAGTCAAGTTACGAGTGTGATGAAAGAGAAAATCGAGTACAAAAGGGACAGAAAAGACAAAATGGGTACAAGGTCTATACCGACTGCTACACTAAAGAACAAAAACTCCACCACCACTAAGGAGTACGTGGTACCGGATATTGGTACTGGTTTAACGTTTGTGGAGGTTTGTGATTTGAAGAAGAATATGTTTGGAAAACATTTCCAAACCAAAAATAATCCGGAAGAAAATGAGCCCACTACCCCAATTACTATTGGGCCTATTTATCTTACTGAAAATAACACTAATGGGCCACTCTCCCTCTCCTTTGGGTCTATTAAAAAAACGATATAGATAAGGCCCTCTCAGCTGAGCCCAAAGTTGACATTATTACCCAACCAAAAATAACCCATCAACAAAACTCTCTCACCCCGTATCCTCAACCTTCTTCCCCAATTCCTGTAATCCCAATAGCTAACCCTAGCTCCCATGTCGATAATCAATCTCACCCTCTCTCTAACTCTATTATGGTGGAGGTTTATTCCGATGATGAGCGTATGGAGGAAAGACCTTCCACCTATGGTAGTGAAAGACTTAAAGAAGAGAATAAAATGAGAAGAATAGAAACCCAAAACGAAAGAGGTGCCATTTCTAAGAGTGTGAAGCTATGGAAAGCGAGATGGAATCCGGAAATGGGTAATATAAAGCTAGCTATGGAAATAGAAGCTAAAAAGAATGCTGATACAACTATGAGTACTGCTACTGATGGTATGGTGACTACTAACGAAAAGTCTTGCGGGGTTGAACTTAATCAACCTCATATACATCAATGAATCATCTGAGTTGGAACTGCCAGGGCCTTGGCAACGCTTTGACAGTTCTAACACTCAAAGATGCTGTTGTTTAGCATCACCCTCAAGTAATTTTCTTATCTGAAACTAAAAATCCTGATTCTTATGTGAGAAAAATAGCCTCTGAATTGAAATATAATGTGATTCATATTGAAAACCCCATCGATGTGAAAGGGGGTCTCGCTTTATTAGCTAAACCCTCGAGTAACATTGAGGTATTGGATTTCTCTATAAATCACATTCACTGCCTGATTACTATGGATAATGGTACTAAATACTGCACCACATTCGTGTATATCCCCTCTTATGATAATCTAAAAGACTTAGCATTAAAAATAATTGCACACTGTAGAAATTACTTTCCCAATTTAGCTTGGAACATTATTGGCGACTATAATATGTATAGATACGCTTATGAAAAAATGGGTGGTGACGATCCTAATAAAATTAATATGGAGAGAATTAATAAATTTCTCAATAAATTGAACATGTCTGACCTTTATTCTAAAGGCTGTAGCTTCACCTGGACTAACAAAAGGCAAAACCATAAGCTTATAAAAGAAGGTATTGATAGATGTTGTGTGAATAGAAATTGGGATAGCCAATTTCCAAATTCATGGTTAGCCATCTTACCCCCTATGGGGTCAGACCATTCTATGCTCCTGGTTATCAATGATACTACACAAATCCCTATGTTAAAAAGATTTATGTTTGATAAAAATTGGCTAGATGAAGATGAATGCATTAACCTGATCAATAAAACTTGGAATGAATTAGCTTGTCTTAGAGGTAATGGGATTCTTAAATTAGGCAAAAAACTAAACCACCTTTCTGGAAAAATTACTCTATGGGCTAAATTTAAAGCTAAGAAGAAGAAACATGAATTTAAAAATGATAAAATGAGGTTAGAAAAAATGATTAATTCTTCTGAAGCTATAAATTGGCCTGAGTATAACAACATTATGAATAGAATGGAAAAAAGATGGAAAGAGGAAGAAACTTACTGGAAACAAAAATCTCGCTTGAAATGGCTGGAATTAGGTGATAAAAACACAGCCTACTTCCATGCCATTACCAAAGGTAGAAGAGGTAGAAATAAAATCACTAGAATCCTAAAAGATAATAATGAATGGATTGATAGTAAAAGAGGGATTATTGATGAGATTAAAACATACTTTAATAATATCTTTCATACTAAGGGCCCAAGAGACTATTCTCATGTTATTGAGAGTGTCCATTCCTGTGTTACTAATACAATGAATAAAAATCTTACTTGCCCTGTCAGTCTTAATGAAATTAAAGAAGCTTTATGGAGTATGGGAAGTAATAGGGCTCCAGGCCCTGATGGTTTCCTAGTGTATTTTTTTAAGAAACACTGGAACTTAATTAAAATGGATATATTGAGGTGTGTAACTGATTTTTTATGGAATAATGGGGACCTGACCTCTATAAACAATACAGTTATCACCCTTATCCCTAAAATAAAATGCCCAGCCAAAATTGGTCACTATAGACCCATTAGCTGCTCTAACGTGATCTATAAAATTCTTGCTAAAGTCTTAGTTAAAAGATTACAACAGATAATGAAATTTATTATTAATGAGAGTCAAAATGCCTTTGTCCCAGGAAGAGAAATAACCGAGAACATTTTAATTGCACATGAGGTTAACCATTTCTTAAAAAGGAAAAGAAATTCTCCTAATCATTATTTAGCCATTAAAGCTGATATTGCTAAGGCCTATGAGAATGTGGAATGGGATTTCCTAAATGATATGCTACTCAAAATGGTCTTTAATAATCTTTGGACCAAATGTATTATGAATTGTGTTACTACTGTCTCTTATACTTGCCTTCTAAATGGGGAACAAATTGGTCTCAATAACCCCACTAAAGGGCTGAGACAAGGGGATCCCTTGTCTCCCTTCCTTTTCTGTATTATAACACATGCCTTATCTAATATGATTAATGAAAAAATGGATAAAAAATTGATCACAGGTATTAAAAACACTAGAAATTGTCCTAATATAAGCCATATCTTCTTTGCTGATGATAGTTTGTTTTTTTTACGAGCTGATATAAACGAAATTGAAGAATTTAATATTATACTAAATGAGTATAGTAATGCTTCTGGACAAACCATTAATCTTAATAAAAGTGAAATTTTGTTTTGTAAAGACACTCCTGAGAATAAAAAAACTGATATTATCAACATTTTGAGAATGAATAAAATGCATTCTCTAGGAAAATATCTAGGCCTCCCAACTGATTGGGGTAGGTCTAAAGTAAAAGCCATGAATTGGCTCATTGAATTAATGAATGAAAAAGTAGATAAGTGGGATACTATCTACTTATCCGAGGGAGGTAAAGAAGTATTAATTAAAGCGGTTATTAATGTTATCCCATCTTATACTATGACTGTATTCTCTGTCCCTAACACTATATGTGATAAGATGAATTCTTTAATAGCAAATTTTTGGTGGAATAATAAACAAAATAAAAACAAAATCCATTGGGCAAATTGGACCACAATGACCCTAAATAAGTTTGAGGGTGGTATGGGCTTTAAAGAAATGAAACTAAAAAACCAATCACTTCTTGCTCGTAATGCTTGGAAAATCTTTACTAAACCAGAATCATTACTTGCGAGATTACTTAAAGGAATTTACTATAAAAAAGGTCACTTTATGAATGCGGAATTAGGTTACCATCCTTCTTGGGGATGGAGAATCCTACTTGAAGGTAGAGATACCTTTAAAGAGGACTTGAGGTGGAAAATTGGAAATGGAAATATTATAAGTATCTGGAATAATGAATGGATACCTGGTGTTAAGAGATTAAAAAGAGTTAATAAATGTCCCTTGAACACGGTCTCGGAATTATGCTATAAAAACTCGAACATTTGGAACCCAGAAATTATAGATAAATACTTTTCTAAAGATAAAAGTGACTTAATCCAAAGTATTGTTACCCCTATTCAAAAATGCGATGATATAGCTACTTGGAATTTTTCCAAGGATGGGGAAGTCTCCTCTAAAGTTATGTATACCTTTCTTAAGAAAAATCAAGAAAAATTGGATGCGCTTATGAATATCCAAGTTGGTTCTTGCTCTAATGCCACCCCAGATTCTATCTGGAAGGAGGTATGGAGTAGGAATGCCCCTCCTAAAATAAAAAACTTCCTTTGGAAGGTTTGTAAAGGTATACTAGCTACTGAGGAACTAAAATACAAAAGAAAATGTGGGGAAAATTCCTTTTGCAAAGTGTGTAATAATGAAATAGAGAATGTGGAACACTTATTATTTGCTTGTCCATGGGTAAGGGCCTTTTGGCTAATATCTCCCCTGCAACTATTTTCTACACATTATAGTACTGGTAATGTTGAGAAATGGCTCTTGAATCTGGAAAGTATTAAAAATTGTACTGATGTAGCAAATAGAAGGTTGAGGGATTTAGTTCCTTTCCTATTTTGGACAATTTGGAAAACAAGAAACAAAAGCCTATATGAAGGAGTTACTCCTGATCCTATATTTGCATTATCACAGGCCCTAAAAGCCTATGATGAATTTGTTAAAAGTAACTCAAAAACAATCTCTGAGGCTAATCAAGATTCTTCAAGAAATCTTGATAACAAAGATTGTATGAAATCAGGTACCAAAAACACAACAGGTAATAGAAATACTATGGGTAAGAATGGAAATGATGATAATTATTATGTTAAGAATCAAATTTTTGAAAATTCAAATGATGATACTCTATTTGTACACACTGATGCTTCCTTTAAGACAGATAAGACTTCTTCATCTGCATTTATCATTCGTAACAATAAAAACAAACTAATTCATGGTCATGCCTTCACCTTTGTTTGTAACAATGCAGAATAAGCTGAGTTTATGGGTGTTAGGGATGGTCTTCTTTCAGCAATTAACCTCCAAGCTACGGATATTAGAGTGTTATGCGATAATGAAGTAGTGGTTAAGACCTTGAAGGCGGCTTCTCCTCCAGCCTTAACTCGACTCAAGCATTTTTATCTTGATATTAGATCTTTATGTAATAATAATAGACTTGTTAAATTCTTCCATTGTAATAGGAGAGAAAATGAGATTGCTGATTGGGTTACAAAGCAAAAAATCTCGGGTTTTTTGCCTAGTAATTGAGTTGTAAAACCTCCTCCCCAATGAGTTAGGTTACTAGACTCCTTCCCTATTCCTTGTGGAATAGGCTGATTTTGATCTGTAATGAACTTATTTCGGTTTATATTTAATGCTCTTTGACAAAAAAAAAAAATCTCTACTATAGTAGGATGCCTACGAAATGGGGTAACTTTAACATAGTTAAAATATTAGAATTCTTTCAAATATTAACGATAAACTACATATCCACTAACCCATGTGATATATAATAAAATTCTACGTGGCCAAACATAAAAATCTTATTAGGTCAGGAAAACAAAAAACCATTAGACAATAGACGGTAAGAAGTACAATTGCATACTATATACTTTATACAGATATATAATCTCCAACACCATTACAATAGGGATAAAAAATCGAAATAAAAAATATTAAACCAAGTTAGAAATTAGCAAATTCAAAAGAGATTGAGCATTACAAGATTGTAAGCAAAGTATACATGGTGGCTAATATATACCATCATGAGTTGCTACATTTCCGATAAGTTGGAACTTGGCAATGTATTATCCAGAAGAATAAACTAGCATGACATGGAAATGAAATTATAATTAAAAGACAAATTAAAAAGTAAAAATATTTCAGGAAAAATATGACATAAGAACAAATTCATTTGCGTGTCATAAGAGCTTCGAAGAGAAAATAAATAGTGCAATAAAAACGACAACTTCCTAGACAACACATATCAATTCCCGGCAGGACAAAGTATTGTCCACCGTAAAAAATGAATTTGTCTCGAATTGAGAAAGCATGATATACATAAAAATTAAACTAGTTGCCGGAGAAGCATTTTGTTTAAATATCAATGGTTTGTTTTCGAATACGGAAGCCAACCATTAATACTCGAAGAGCTCCATAAATGTCAAAAATGGAGTTTTAAGGTCATACTTCAAGAGACAAAATTCAGTTCACATTATTTCTCAAACCGTCAAGATTCTTATTAGATGTGTGACCTTTACCATCAATGATGTCAGAGTCCGCCAAGTATGGTAAGCTTTTCGTTGACCAAAAATATATAGATCTGGATAGCCACTGAGGTTAAAAAAAGTGCACTCTTTTCTATATATTATTGATAGTGAGAAGTCAATAACAAAGTCAAAGGAGAATCAAAACACAACTGGAATTAGTTAGATTATTAGAGTTAGTTAAGTGTATGTATTGTGTGTGTATATATATATACAAGCTGCTATATAAATGTAACAACATAACACAATTGTATACACTTTACACTTCAATAATAAAATCAAAAACTCCTCTCTCTCTCTCTCTCTCTCTCTCTCTCTCTCTCTCTCTCTCTCTCTCTCTCTCTCTCTCTCTCTCTCTCTCTCTCTCTCTCGCGTTTATCATGGTATCAGAGCTCTTGAGAATAAAGCTCAAAATCCGCCATTAATGGCGATATAACGAGCTTCTCAGTTCTCTGCTCGATCTTCTAATCTTCCGCTGCAATGGCGTCTTTTTCGCACACATCAACAACTCTCAACATTCAATCCAATTCAGAAATTCCTGCTGGTCTTCTTCTTCTTCGTCAAAACTGGTCCTCTTTGGTTCAAATCAAGTTAGACTCTACGAATTACGTGTTATGGAGAGCTCAAATGGAGTCCGTTCTTGAAGCACATGGATATCTAACTCATGTTAATGGCACATCCTTACCTCCTTCTCAATCTTCTTCTGCATATTCAACATGGTTAATAGTTGATCAAAAGCTTAAGGTTTCACTCAATTCTTCGATGATTCCTTCAATCCTTGCTCAAGTTGTTCGTCTGAATCATGCTCATGATGTATGGGCTAAATTGGAAGAAATCTTCATAAATCAATGTCGTACACATGTTCATGGATTGAAGATGCGTCTGTGTAACATCAAAAAGAGTGACAAATCGATGCAAAACTACCTAAATGAGATTCAAGAGATATGCGATGGTTTGGATACTGCAGATGCTTCTCTTCCTCTTGAAGATGTGATAATGTATACTCTTAAAGGATTACCTGCAGAATTCAACCAATTTAAATCAAGCATTCGAATTACGAATGCTCAAACTTCAACTTTGAGCTTTCATTCTCTTGGAAGCTTGCTTGTGTCTGAAGAATTGCACATGAAAATGAATGATTCGCTTGATTTATCACAATCTTCACACTCTGCGTTATTCACATCAACTACTCCTCAATCTTCATCTGCTAATACAAATCAAGGAAGAGGCTATAACATTCAAAACAGAGGTCGTGGTGGAGGTAATCATGGTCGTGGTTATTCAAATCGAGGAAGGGGACGCAATTTCATCAATTTCAACTCATCTCTTTCTATATTAGGTGCTCCTCCATCATCTTCTCCACAATTTGGTATGAATTCTTCTATTAATTGTCAAATATGCACTCGATTTGGACACTCTGCATTAGACAGCTGGTATAGAACAGATTTTGTATCTTATCCTTCTCCTAAAGCTCGTGTGGCAATGGCTGCTCAAACTACTCAAACAACCTCTTATGATCCTGAGCAATGGTACCTTGATTCAAGTGCCAACTCTCATGTTACTAATGATGCTTCTCTAATTCAGTCTTCTACACCTTATCATGGTCCAAGTTCAGTTGCAGTTGGCAATGGACAACCTTTGAACATTGCTCATATTGGTGACAGTAAGCTTTACTCCTCTTCTTCCTCTCTTCTGCTAAAATCTATTCTTCATGTTCCTTGTATCAAGCCGAATTTATTATCAATTTCTCGACTTACAAGTGATAACAATTGCTCTATTGTGTTCACTTCTTCTTCTGTATCTATTATTGATTCAACCACCAAACAAATATTGTTTCAGGGCCCTTGTAAAGATGGCCTTTATCCTCTTCACTTTGGATCAAATAAAGTTCCTACAGTCAATTCTACAGCTAAAGTGTGTTTATCTTCAACTGTTGTACCTGTTTCTACTTCAAATAATTCCAATGCTCAAGTGTGGTACTATAGACTTGGGCATCCCTATACACAAGCTTCAATACCGATCTCTAATGTAATAAATGTTAAGCTTGATTATCATGGTCTTAAGTGTAAAGCTTGTTGTGAATCAAAGGCTCATAAGTTGCCTTTTAAACTGTCTATCAATAAAGCTTGTAAACCTTTTCAACTCATTCATACAGATGTATGGGGTCCTGCACCTGTGGCTTCTATTTCTTCTTCTTTCAGATATTATATTGTGTTTATAGATGATTACACACGTTTTTCTTGGGTTTATCCCTTGAGTCTTAAATCTTAGGTTGCAGAGGTTTTCAAAGCATTTTATACAATGGTGGAAACACAATTTCAAGTCAAGATACAAATGCTTAGGTCTGACAATGGTGGAGAGTTTATGAGCAATAGCTTCAAGTTGTTTCTTTAAGAAAAAGGTGTTGTGCATCAAACATCTTGCCCACATACTCCTGAACAAAATGGTGTTTCAGAAAGAAAACACAGACACTTTATGGAGACAACTCTTTCACTCCTATCTCACAGCTTCTTGCCCTCTACCTATTGGATTGAAGCACTTTCAACTGCAGTTTAACTCATCAACTTACTTCCTACACCTAACCTTTCAAATCATTCACCATATCAACTCCTCTACAATTGTTTACCATCTTATACTCATCTCAGGACTTTTGGTTGCTTATGCTACCCTTGGCTTAAACCATACTCATCACATAAGCTATCCTCCAAGTCTGAACAATGTGTGTTTTTGGGATATTGCAGTTTCTCCAAAGGATACAAGTGTTATTCTCTTTCATCTCACAAAATATATATATCTAGACATGTGAGGTTTGATGAAACTATTTTCCCATTTCAAAACCTCTCAAATTGTTCCTCTCCATCCTCTCTTAAAACATTACCTACAACTTATACAGATTTATTCTCAAGTACCATTAACCTTGAATCAATATCTAATCCTTTTTCTTTACCTACTCAGCCTACACCTTCATCTCAAGCTATACCATCATCTTCACAACCTATACCCACATCATCTATCTCTCATAATCCAACTACACATCCTCAACCTCAATCATCTCACCCTATGATCACAAGGCGCCAAACTGGATCTCTAAAGCCATCTTACAAGTGTCAAGCTTTAGTTATGACTCCTTCTCTTCATGAACCTTCTTCATTCAAAGAAGCCTCCAAGTATGATTGTTGGTATAAGGCTATGCTTGAACAATATAATGCCCTTATGAAGCAACATATGTGGGAATTAGTTCCACCACCAATTGGAAGGAACTTCATCACGTGTAAATGGGTTTATAAGATTAAACGAAAAGCTAATGGTGATATTTCTCGTTATAAAGCACGATTAGTAGCTCGTGTCTTCCTCCAAGAATATGGCCTGGATTACACTGAGACATTTAGTCCAGTTATCAAACACCAGACAAATCGTGTTGTTCTATCTCTAGTTGTCTCAAATAATTGGAAAATTAGACAGTTAGATGTATCAAACGCGTTTCTTCATGGAGAGCTAGATGAAGAGGTGTACATGGTTCAACCCTCAGGCTTTGTTAATTAGTCTTATCCTAATCATGTTTGCAAGTTAAAACGCTCTCTCTATGGGCTTAAGCAAGCACCAAGAGTGTGGTATCAACTTCTTGCAACATTTCTTCTAAGTCACAAGTTTATTGTGTGTCAAGCTGACACTTCTATGTTTGTTAGAGGCTCAGGACCTTCTCTAACCATTATTCTAATCTATGTTGATGACATCTTAGTCACTGGAGCTGATTCAAATTCTATATCTTCTATTAATTCTGAATTAAAGATGAGGTTTGAAATGAAAGACTTAGGTACATTATCTTATTTTCTTGGATTGGAAGTGATTCAATCAAATGATCATACTATTATCACACAGTGCAATTATGCTAAATCATTGTTACAAAAAGCTGGATTACTTGATTGCAAGTCTTCTCCTACTCCATGTTTAAACAAGTACTCAGTGGTTTTAGCTCATGGACTTCAACCTTTTGAGGATCCATTCTTATTTAGGAGTTTAGTTGGTGGTGTTCAATATTTGACCATCTCTAGACCTGATATAGCATTTGCTGTGAATCAGTTGTGTCAGTCTATGCACAAGCCTACAAATGCGGATTATGAAGCTTTGAAGAGAATGCTTAGATATGTTAAGGGTACAGCTCATTATGGTTTGTATTTTACTGCTTCAACCCCTCATTTAAGAGCCTTTTCTGACTCAGATTGGGCTAGCTGCTCCATTGATAGAAGGTCAGTTACTGGTTATTGTATCTACTTAGGTGCAAATTTGGTTTCTTGGGGATCAAAGAAGCAATCCACAGTGTCAAGATCATCCACTGAAGCTGAATATAGGGCCTTAGCTTATGTAGCTGCTGAGTTGAAGTGGTTTACATTCTTATTGAAAAGTTTGCATATTCCTGTACACACACCTACAATTGCTTGTGATAATCTCTCTGCAATTGCTCTTGCTTCAAATTCCGTGTTTCATACTAGAACAAGACACATTGATGTTGATTTTCACTTTGTGAGGGAACAAGTGAAGTCCAAAGCCCTTCACCTATTTCATGTTCCATCTTCTGAACAATTAGCTGACATTCTCACTAAAGGTCTTGCTCCAACTCCATTCTCATCAATTATATCCAAGCTTTCCCTGATCACCGTGCTCAACTTGAGGGGGGATGATAGTGAGAAGTCAATAACAAAGTCAAAGGAGAATCAAAAAACAGCTGGAATTAGTTAGATTGTTAGAGTTAGTTAAGTGTATGTATTGTGTGTGTGTATATATATATATACAAGCTGCTATATAAATGTAACAACATAACACAATTGTATACACTTTACACTTCAATAATAAAATCAAAAACTCTTCTCTCTCTCTCTCTCTCGTTTATCAATTATGACTAGGAAAGAGTTTGACAAAAAAAGACTAGGAAAGATTTAGAGTAGTAACTTGGCTAATTAAAAACGAGGTGCTACCATGGAGGGAGTAGGTTCCTTCCTCCGTGGTTGTAATGGAGGGTTTGATAAAATGAGTATTAAGAGTATTTCAAAAAACCTAAAAGGTTTATACTACTCCCTTTTGTAGAATTTAAAGTTAAATTAAGATATATTTTTCAACTAGTCAACATTAGAATCAAATGTTTAAATCTCATATCTATCATTGTGTGTCATTTGTATGACATAATCCAAATCTTGTCAGAAATTTATGGGAGAAACACGTGCAAGTCAAATGAGTTCGATTCTTGGAAAGTTCAAGATTAAACATGACATTTACTCATCATCTATAATTTAAATAATAAAATTTAACTATAATTTATATCTTCTTATACACCCAATCCTCCTACACACCACCGTTATCCCACCATTTTACCTTATCTTTACACTCCTAGAACGGTTATATTAATTAAGATATAATATTTTCAAAAATGAGAACTTTTGCAACAATTGTAGATTCTTTATCTTTATTATGTTATACACTGTAGTCGGTTGATCCTTTGACCTTTGGGCCTAGAGTGGACAGTGAGTTGGGGGGTGGGGGGCGTGTGATGTTTTCTAATAATTCTTGTTTGCATTACAGGTCCCTGGGAGAAAGGACAGGTAGGCCATGTGATGCTTTGGAAAGGGACGCTGTTCATTTGAGGAATGAGGCTACCAATGGGTCTTCAACTGGACACCTTGCCGAGGAGGAAGAAGTGCAGCGCCAGCACCATCATCTAGGCGAACAGAGACAGCAGCTACAGGACCTGGAAAATGGGGCTGGAGATGGAAACAGCAGCTTGTTGAGCCCCACAAATAGAGATTGGTGGACTCGGAATGTCTCGAATAAATTATTATAGGGCGGTGTACATTGGAATGTATTTTTTGGAGCACTTATTGGCACAATATGGAAGCAACGGAATGAGTTGGTATTTAATGGAGAAAGCTTCCCCAATGCAGCAACAATTGTTCGGGGAGCAAAATATGCAGCTATCTCGACCACTCGAGTATGGAGACAATTACCGACTATGAAAAAACCGAGAAACTCTTCAATTTTCCTGATTGGGTGGTCCAAACCCACACAAGGATTTAAAATGAACACAGATGGGAGCTATAGCAGTTGGCGAAAAGAGGGAGGAGGTGGTGGAATTATTCGAGATGGTAATGGAGATTGTGTGAAGGGTTTTCGCATGAAAATTTATAATGATTCTCCGATTATTGTGGAAATCATAGCACTTTGTGAGGGATTAAGATTGTTAGAGTTTCTGGGCTTCCATGAGGTGATGGTTGAGGTAGACTCGAGAGAAGCAATTGAATTAATTCAAAGTGCAAGGGATGGACGAGGACGGGGAACGCAGTGGATTAGGAATATCCGAATTATACTAGACAGGAATAAGGGCTTTTCGATAAGGGGCATATATAGAGAGGCGAACGCTTGTGCTGACTGGTTGGCAAAGACAAGTTGGAAGCATGGGAATGATTTTGAGCTACTGGAAGACCCTCCGGATGGTATATGGACCTTGCTCATCAAGGATCGTATTGGGTGTAAGACCCCAAGAGCACTATATAATCCCGCTTTACTCAAAGATGTAATAACTTAGCGCATTTCTTGTATGTATAACATGACCCTTGAGGTCTCCGATGTAATAAAAAAAAAAATACGATAGCTTTTTAATATTTTATAATTAAACTTTTTCTACTACCTTTCAAAAATTATATCCCATGCTAGTGAAATATATTGGATTTATTTCCACACACATACCACTACTACAACCCGCCTGAAATGACTTCAGGTCCTGAGATGATACAACATGGCCCCGGTCATGGGGACTTCGGAGTCGGGAATCCCAAAAAATTAATAACAAGCTTATTTTTTGAGACACTGAGTGTTTTTATATTGGATCCTTTCAAAGATCAAATCATTTTTATTACTTATGGTTAAAACGTTTCATAATATACTCCCTATGTGTCTTCCACATTCTTATTACTTGCATTTAAAATTTACAAACATTTTTGAAACATTTTGTTATAAATGTATTGAAAATGTTTTATTAATCTGATGCAAAAACCTGTCCATGTTCAATTTGTATGCGTTTGCAATGCCTTCTCTCTTCCCTGGTCATTGGTTGCATTAACTCCTCCTAGAATATGTACACACATATACATATATATATATGTAAGTGTTTTGAAGATCATTTGACCACAACACTTTCTAAACAGTCCAAAGAAAAATAAACCTTTATCTTTATTTCTAATTTAAAGCAAAGGTTACGAGCAAATTATATTCCATTTTTTTAGTGCACAAATACTTTAGACGTAACCTTAAGAGATGACATGTAGAAATTTTGTTAAAATTCTAGTGGTGTCGACTAAGGTGTTATAAAGTTAAGATATAAATAATGCAACTAATGCCTTAGCGTAAACACGTTACTCACTGCAAGTATCACATGTCGTATTCAAGTTTTAATGATAAATAGAATTTGTTCCTCAGAGACTATGTAAGTTAGAGAGAACTTACACAATATAAAGTGCAAATAAGAAAGTTAATAGAACAATACACAAGAAAATAAAAGACTAATGAAATATTTGTTGGGTTTTTGAGAATCTAAACAATTAACTAAATAAATTAAAGACATAAAAATAAATAAAGAGAACAAAAAGATAGTATGAGAGTTTAGCTTGAGATATAGCAAGTAATCCCCCACTAGCCTTGCTTATTCAAATCATGTAAGGGAGAATTGTGTGATATGCAATAGCCAGGATTCTAAATTCCTCCTAACCCCCTTTCGGGTGGACTTAGGTGGCGACAAGAGGACTTAAATAAGGTGCTCCTACGCCACTAGGTTCTTATATGAGACGGTCTTGCGCAATGATCGGTGATTAGATAACAAACCCTAATGATTATCATAGTTAGGCAAGCCCTTCCGGACCACTACCGCACACTAGACGTTTATGTGGTGTTTCAATAATTAGACACCCCTTCAAGGTGACCATCTAACTACTATTAAGGTAATCCTATAAGTTTGCAACCGCAAGAGCTACAGGCGATAAATCAAAGCACATAAAATAGAGAATAGAACACTAATTTCATTTAAATGCTAACTTACCAAATTAAAATATATGTATAACACGTCTAGGTTTCATACCCATATGCTAATTTCAAGCTAAAATAGAATTAGTTCATACTAGAGAAAGAAAAGAAAATAATTATAAATTTGAAGGATTTGGAAGGCATGATTTGTTGTCCAACTCCTTCTGATCTTCTCTCCTCTTGATGTAGGCTTCTTCTTGGTTTAAAAGATGGCCAAGAAAGTGTTTCTAATTATAAGTGGGTGTATTTATAGGGGTTTCCAAACCTTAGACCGAAATCTTGGAGTAGAGGGCAAGTAATAGGTCTCTTTTCCAAAATCAAATTCGTTTCTAAAATATAGAAGAAGGGAAAAACTGTTGTTGTCTTGTTTTGATAGTATCTTCTTACTTATTGCTCCGATTTTCGCCCACTTTATATCGATACGACCGCGTCGAAAATGTCTACAATTTTTTTATAGGCCGTTATTCCAAATTCCCAACAGTTTTCTAGTTATAATCACTTTAGCGGACGTAACTGCCGTAATTCAGATTTACTTGACAACTTTTTCTTTCCTATTTTATCTCTACAACCTTCTATCTCCAATTTCCATCCTTATCTTCTTTCCTTATCTCTTTGAAATTGACTTGGCATCTAATTAATTACCATGTATCTTTAAATATTCACATTTAACAAACAATTAAACTAAATATGCTTTAAAAATAATAAATTATCAAATCAAGACAAGAAATAGGAAAATATAAAAATATGAATAAAAACATATAATTAAATGCTTTAATAAACCTAAAATGATGTCTCCAACCTAGATTAATCCATCACAAATAGGGATACATCAAGACCCCCAACTCAAAGTTGTATCGTCCTGATACAATAAATATAAGAATAGTTGGGTAGTCAATGATAAATATAGAAGAGGAAGGAAGAAGTAGAAGAAGAATAGAAAACAATTAATTATCCTACAGCAAAATATCTAAAAAGTCTCATGTACTAATGCTAAAGAAATAATGCACGCGTACGCTTAATATACAAATAATCAACAATCCATAAATTCAAGTTCAGATTAACTTCGCAATGCCATAAGGAGAGGTCTTCAACTCTATTCCTGTTAATGGATATAGGGTGATCATAGGTCCTAATATAGTATCCAATGGTCCACTCACCTACTCCCTAATTGTTCCATTGTTCCTCCACAAAGTAGCTAGAAATCCTAAGGTCTTTACGGTTATAACGTGACTTAGGGACGGTATGATATATTTGGATAATGAAAAGTGAGCTTTTCGTTCTCTCCTCACATTCCATCAACGAATCGCCCTAGAGTTTGAGTTTCACTCGAAAATGTTCTCACTCAAACCAATTTTTGATGCTTTGATTTGCATCCCCAAATAACCCATGTGAAACCTTTTCATGATGATTACACAAGAATTTCCACTTTGCCAGTCAAAATATATTCAATCTTTTCATATCAATATTTTTTCTCTTTTGTAATGTAGCAATGACTCTCTTTTTGATGTTGCGATATCATGTTATTTTTTCATATATTCTTTTTATTCTTTTCATAAAAAAATTCATTTACTTTTACCCTGGCAAAGGGTTAAAATAATAACTTCTCATCATCAATAATATGACAATTACAATTTCCCAATCCCAATGTGTCCCAATGATGAAACCCACCACCCAAAACTTAAGCTCTAACACAACTTGTCTCAGGGTTTGCAATTCGAGTGCGGGTCATATGGATAAGTCCTATAAACTAAGGGGTATGGCTTATAATGTGTTTAATAAAGGCTTTTGAAAGACTCAGAGGGGCTAAGACGGATAAATAATAATAATCAAATAAAAGGGTGAGAAAGCTAAAAGGCTTCAAGTGGCTCAATATGAAAGAAATGCCTTATTCGCTTTTCTAACTATCGGATTTCATTACTTTTTCACTTTTAGTACAAAGACAGGCGGGTTTTCAACTAATTTCAAACCTCACGTTCTACACGCCAATTAACTCTCCCTATGTTACAACTTGACACTTCTTACGCATTGCTCATTAATCTTCCCTATCTTTTACTTCCTCTTTTCATACATGCATACGAAACATATTTGTGACACCGTTCAAAAACATACTACTTACTATCATTGACTTAATTAAATCATGCTCAATAGGTACATTCATCCTATTCTATGCCAATTCTAACCCTAAAAATTAAATTTTATGCAAAAACAAAAGGAAAGATGAGAACAATGAATCCCCATCCCCAACTCAAAAGTGAGCGTGTCCCCACGACTCGAAAAAGACTCAATAAAACAATAAAATTTAAACTGACACAAATATTGCACATAAAGAAATGGTAGGGAAGAAAGAAAACACACTCTTCGAGGCTATTTTGTCGCGTGGTCAATACCCAAGGTAGGGTGCAATGATTTTCTTGTATGTAAACTTCTAGTGTCACCGATTTCGCATTCCCTTACCTCATCTTGTGATTTATCCCAATCAACCATAAAACCCTAGAAACCTCTTACTCATGTTCTCCAATTCCTTCTCGAATATTTTCTCACGTGAAGGTGTTTGTCCAGGAATCTTTTCTTTAACGATAGCTAATAGCGTCCTATAAGCTTCACTTCATCTTGGGTATAAGGATCTTGATATGAAGAGGTTATGGTGTTTCCTCCTTGAAATATGTAATTACTTTTCTCTTTGGTTTCACCATTGCATGCTCCTCTCTAATTACTTGACCCTTTTTACCTTTTAGTTGTTCCCGAACTAGTACCAATCTCACTAGAAATCTTCTTGATCTTACCCAATACCTTTCTTTGATTCTTCATCCCCCTTAATAATATCTTCGTTCTTTTCGTCATCTCCTTTGACCCCCAACTCAAAGGTTTAAACACTCTTGAACTACCTTTGGTTATAGGTAATTAAGGTGTTATTTGGGTTAGGAACGGTGTAAGGATGATGATTCTCTACGTGGGTGTGATGAACTCTTACTTGGATGATATGGGTTTCATGAATTTGGGAAGAAGATTTGAAATTTTTGGTTTTGTTTCTTGGATTCTAGGTGTTTTGAATTGAATTGGATATTTGATTCTTGTTTATAGGAAGGTAGGAAAGGATTTGGATATGAATCTATAGTTATTTGGTGATGTTTTAATGTGACATAGAGGTTTGAAGAAGCTTTCATAGTCTTTTAAAGGAGTTTGGGTGCCTTGGGGAAGAGAGAGAGACTTAAGGATTTAAAATTCGTAACTAATACTAACCTTCTCTTTCTCATCCCCTTTTATACTTGGTTCTGGTGGCGGGCTGCAGTGCACCGGAGCAATGGTGCGGTGTACCGGACTCAAGGTTTTTCCAAACCGTGGGCGCTATGGTCGATACGGTTTTATCCAGTGGGTTCAGCATTGTACCTGATTTCCGAACCGTGGTAACTGTCTCTTGCTTGCGGTGTACCAGAGCTATCGTGCAGTGTACCGCACGAAGCTCGTTGATGATCCTTTTGCTTCGGCAATTACCCTGATTTCTCCACAGCTGTAACGGTTTTGACCTGGCGCGATGCACCGGACCATACCCGCGGTATACCGCAAATATGTTCTAGATGACACTGAAAAATATGTTTTTTATTTTACCTCCAAATCAAGTTTTCTCCATTCCGCTGGATAGATCTCGAATAAATACGCGATTTAGACTCGAGAAAAATTTAAACCCGATACTCGAGCGTGAAGTTATGCCAATTCGATGTTCTTGTAAAAAATTTCACGCTGATAGGTGCGGTGTACCGCAAAAAGCTTCTGTCCAACCCTTTTTAACTCCGAAAATTTTCCATTTGTTCACCCCAAACTCGAACCCTTGCATACCTACACACCAAAAACACTTATACCTTCCTTATTATTGCAATATGCACTCAAAAACACATAAACTATCTAAAAAGAACAAAAACATAAATACCTAAAAACATAAAAGAATGTGGGATGTCTCCCAACAGCACTTTTGTTTAACGTCATTTAGTTCTACGTGTTACCTCGGTGATTATGTCTTAATATCACCTCCCCGGCAATGAATGAGCTTATCAATGTCTACTCCGCGGAATTTGAATCTCTTGCCTTTCACTCCCACGAACTTCTCAAAACTATTCTTTGTAACCATGAATGGTCCCATCCAAGAGTTCCTGGACGTACATGGTAACTTTATTTGAAATATAGAATTACACTCCTCAGGTAAACCAATTAATTTCTTAGTTTCTAAACTTCGTTTGTTAGAAAGAACGTCCTTCATGAATTTCAGATATTTTGGACTTCTCTTGAAAGCTTCTATAAACGGGATGTTAATATATAACTTACCTACCATGTCAAGAAACTTCTTATATTCTTTTTCATTGTTCTTGTTTTTGAAATGTGATGGGAATGGTGGAGGAGGACGTGTATTGTTGACCATTGTACTCTTCTTCTTTTCTGGTGTCTTCTCTGGGACACTCTTCGGTTCAATTACCTCCTCGACTTTGTCTTTAACTGTTTCTTCAACCACCTCTCAAGGAGTAGGGGTTGGTTCTTTTGGTTGTTCTGTTTCTTCCACTCTAGGCAGAGGTGATTGTTTTCCACTTCTTAACTCAACTGCATGACAAGTATCATCTTGAGGAGATATAGTATCACTCGGAAGTTGCCCTTTTGTCTTGCTTTGTATTGCACTCGCCATCTGTGACATAGTATTCTCGAGATCTTTAATAACCCTTGCTTGTTGTTGAAATCTTTGTTGATTCACCTCCATGCTTTCCTCAAGAACTTTCATAAATTTATCTATACTTTGATCAAAACTTGAAGATCGCGATGAAGGTTGCTCACATGTAGCTTGTTACATTGAATATGAATATGTTTCTTGATAATATTCTACATAATTCGGCACTTGTTGATAGATTGGTTGTGGTTGATAATAATGTTGAGGTTGAGTTTGATAATAGTTACCTTGCCGTTCAACCCAAATCTGATTCCGAGGGGAATAATAATTAGTGTGACTTCCTTGAGGATGATAATAACCATTCAAGTAATGATTTCTTTGATGAAATACTAAGGAAATCGAAGCTTGATTATGAATGCAATTCTCCCATGAATGATTTCTTTCTCCACAACCAGGACATGAAGGTTGTGATTAAAAGTAATCACCGGTTTTACAAAATAGAAATGGATTCCGAAAAACCAAAAAGAAATAAAACCAGTTTAACGTAAACTAACTATTACAATAAAACTGAAAAAACGATTACAGGAATCGAATAACAATACACGGAAATGCGATTACAAAATCGAATATAAAATTACACGGAAACAGTTACGAAAACAAACTTACACGGAAAATATAAACGAGCCTAATCCTCGGTCGTTAAAAAGATATTCCGGCGGTACCCGGTTATCTCTAACAGAACGGAAAACTACTAACAACTAGTTTAGTGGTGTTTTTAGAGAGTGAGAGAGAGTGAGAGAAGAGGCAGAGTTTTTTCCTTTTTAATTCGTAGCAGTAGAGAGGGGAATGGGAGCTCTATATATAGGGGTGAGGAGTGGAATACACAAGCCTTCAGAAACGCCCCTATTAAATCCCATGATTCTCTCCCGGATTTGTCTTGATGGGTTGACGTTTTGATTGTTATGTAACCCCCACGTTTATAATATTCTGTAACAGCTATATTGACTTTTTTGATTTCCCACGTGTTTGACTTGAGCTGAATATCCTTTCCCTTTAACGCGTGCGAGATTAGTGGAGGTTTTGTCTCTACGTTTGAGTTGGAGTAGTCAACCACTACTATAAGAGCTGGTACAAAATCTACTTCATTTTTCATTTTTTGACTCCCCAAACTCCCCACGACCCACGACCCACGCCCCCACGCCCCACGCCTTACGCCGTCGCCGTCGCCGGTGCCGGTGCCGGGCCGGGCCGGGCGGGTGGGTGGTGGTGGTGGTGGTGCGCGCGTGTGGGATAAATCATTGCCTTGCCTTGTGCATGATTATTGGGTATTTGGACTTAGTTGAAATCACAAAGTATAAAAGAAGCTAAAACTCCTTATAACCCACCGATGTGGGAAAAGTCCAAAAGCATTTGTTAACAATCAAATGGATCAATTGACATAGGATGTCCAACAATCCCCCACACATTTGAATGTCAACAAAAGGTTTGGCAAGAAGGTTCCATAAAGAAGAATGGGTGAATTGTACTTAAGTGTCAATATCTTGCGATTTGAATTGACACGTAGTGAAGTGAGGCAACCACCGAATTCCGTTTAAGTGAACTTACTCTTGAACTTTAACGTTTATCGATCGAGACCCTCACAGCACATACTCTACCCGATTCAAGGTTATGGTTCCCTCTAACCTCACCTTTCGGTTCATCAAGCCCTTCTCTAAGGACCACCCTTAACGGGCTATGAACTTGGTGGATCTATTCATTTGAGAGTGGTGCACGGACGTCTCCTCAACACTCTACCATGAATATTTGGGTTTCAACGCTACCCTTGAATTCATCAAGTCCTTCTCAAAAGAACCACCATAATGGCTATGAATTCAATGTGAGTTCAACACTCGGTACGCCTTTTTCATCAAGTCCTTCACAAAAGGACCACCACGAGTGGCTATGAACAAGACGATTTAGGTTTGAGCCTTAGGGATGGGGAAATCACATTGACTAATTAGTCACATGTTCCCATTTAATGGGTTTTAGTCCCACCCCCCTCGACGTCTCCAGGACTAGTCTCCTGGTCAAGCCTTTGGTGAACGGATCAGCTAGATTCTCCTCTGATCGTACAAATTCCAAGGCTATCACACCATTCTTCAGTAATTGTCTTACTGACCCATGTCTGATGCGAATATGTCTCTTCTTCCCATTATAGGCGCTATTATGAGCGACGCCAATGGCTGCTTGTGAATCACAGTGGATACATACAGGTGTGGCACTTCCTTCCCAAAGTGGCACATCTGATAAGAGACTTCTCAACCACTCAGCTTCTTGCCCAGCTAACTCTAGTGCTATGAACTCAGACTCCATGGTGGAGCGTGCTATACAAGTCTGTTTGGAAGACTTCCACGATACAGCACCTCCCCCTAAGGAGAACACATAACCACTGGTGGAGTTTACTTCGTCATTGTCAGAGATCCAGTTTGCATCACAAAAACCCTCAAGGACGGCAGGGAATTTGTTATAGTGCAAGCCTAGATCGATGGTACCCCTCAAGTATTTCAATAGACGGCGAAGTGCAACCCAGTGGTCACTACTTGGGTTATGAGTATAGCGACTAAGTCTGCTCACGGCATAGGCAATATCGGGTCGAGTATAGTTCATTAAGAACATTACACTTCCTATGATTTTAGCATATTCATTTTGGGATACAGCATCCCCAACATGTTTGGATAAGTTAATGCTAGAATCATAAGGTGTATTTACAGGCGTTACCTCAAAGGAATTGAACTTCTTCAGCATCCTTTCTACGTAATGAGACTGATTCAGGGTAATACCATTACTGCTCCTAATGATTTTTACCCCAAGTATTACATCAGCTTCTCCCATATCTTTCATGTCAAATCTGGAAGACAAGAAGCGTTTAGTCTCATTTATAATATGAATAGTAGTACCAAAGATAAGCATGTCATCTACATAAAGGCAGATGATAACACACTCTGAATTTGTTACCTTGGAGTAAACACATGAGTCAGAAGTGTTAGCTATAAACCCATATGAAATGAGAGTACTATCTAGTTTTTCATACCATTTTTTCGGTGCCTGTTTCAAACCATACAAAGATTTTTTCAACTTACACACTTTGTCCCCTTGACCAGGGACCACACACCCTTCAGGTTGAGCCATGTAGATCTCTTCATCTAGATCTCCGTTCAAGAACGCGGTTTTGACATCCATTTGATGTATTACAAGTTCGTGAATGACGGCTAAAGCAATAAGGGTCCTTATCGTGGCAATTTTGGTCACTGGGGAATAGGTGTCAAAGTAATCTTGACCTTTCTTTTGGGTGAAGCCCTTAATAACAAGTCTGGCTTTGAATTTTTCTATTGAGCCATCGGGTCTCAATTTTTTCTTAAAAATCCATTTGCTACTAATCGCTTTGCTACCCCTAGGTAAGTCGGTTAATTCCCATGTATGGTTACTTTTGATTGACTCAAGTTCACTATTAATAGCCTCTTTCCAAAAACTAGCATCTATAGATTTTAAAGCATCATCATAAGTTTTTGGGTCATCCTCCATGAGGAAACAATTGACTACCTGTTCGTCTAATAGATCGATGTGAGAACCTTCTGTTATAAAGGCTGTTATAAAGTCAGGGCCGAAGCTAGACTCAATCCTGCGCCTCTTACTTCTCCTAGGTTCTTCCTCGGGAATACTACTAGGCTCCATGGAAGTGGAGGGGTTAGAAAAAACATCACAAAGAGGTACAATATCATTAGTAGATAAGTTATCAACAGGTAAAGAAGCATTGACAGTATTTAAATCTTTCAAAGGGAAAACATGTTCAAAGAACTCAGCGTCTCTAGATTCACAAATAGAGTTATCTTCTAATGACAAGAATCTGTAAGCCGCACTATTCTGAGCGTACCCTATGAAAATTGAGTCAACGGTTTTGGGACCAACGGTGACAGTTTTAAAATCAGGTAGTTTGACTTTGGCTAGACACCCCCACACTTTTAAAAATTTCAGGTTTGGTGGAAAACCCTTCCACATTTCATACGGGGTCTTTTCTAGGGATTTATGAGGTACCCTATTAAGAACATAACAGGCTGATAGGACAGCTTCCCCCCATATATTGTTTGGTAAACCTGAACTTATTAACATGGCATTCATAGTCTCTTTAAGGGACCTATTCTTTCTTTCTGCTATGCCGTTTTGTTGGGGTGTATAAGGGGCACTAAGTTCGTGGATAATCCCATTTGTTTCACAAAACTCTTTAAGGGAATTAGAACTATACTCGCCTCCTCTATCGGACCTAAGTCGTTTGATTTTACAGTCTAGTTGGTTTTCAACTTCGGCTTTATATTTTAAAAACGCATTTTCCGCCTCATCTTTAGTTTTAAGGAGATACACTTTAGTAA
Organism: Nemophila menziesii; assembly: GCA_029959085.1. NCBI lineage: Eukaryota > Viridiplantae > Streptophyta > Magnoliopsida > Boraginales > Hydrophyllaceae > Nemophila > Nemophila menziesii. The sequence goes on along the minus strand of JARWIR010000023.1, from coordinate 5,129,632 downwards.
ACCTAGAGTAGTCATCTACGAAGGTTATGTAATAAAGTTTTCCACCTCTACTAGCGGAGTTTTTAAAATCAGCTAAGTCCGAATGAACTAATTCGAGTAGTTTAGTTTGTCTCGTGGTAACGGGTTTAAAAGGTTTTTTCGCAAGTTTGGACTCTACACATATTTGACATTTTTCAAAGTCATCCACGTTGTTAACGGGTATTAGTCCAAGATTTTTAATCCTTTTAATAGACGCAACATTTAAATGGCCTAGTCTACCGTGCCACGTTTGAACGGACTCAACAATATAAGCGGAATTAGATGCATTCTCATTAAGGGTTACAGTGTTTAAAACAAACAAGCCATTATTAAGGTACCCTTTCCCCACGAATTCGTCATTTTTGGTGATAATGACTTTACCCCCCTTGAAAACAAGTTTGAGACTAACTTTATTAAGGAGAGCCCCGGAAACTAAGTTCCTACGGAGAGAGGGAACGAAGAGAACATCATTTAGTTCAAGAGTCTTACCAGATGTGAGTTTGAGGGGAACTTGACCCTTACCAAGAACAGTAGCGGTGGAAGAGTCACCCAAGTACACACACTCACCATCAGTTGCCTTTTCGAATTTCTTGAACAAGGATTTGTTTGCACAGAAATGGCGAGAAGCTCCAGTGTCAAGGATCCACTCGCTCTTATTCTCTACCAAATTTACCTCAACCATTACCGCAGCGATGGTTTCTTCGGTCTCAGTCAGATTCGCGGCAGCTTTGGGACCCTGGCCAGCTCTCTGGGGACATTCAAAAGCTTTGTGCCCTTCTTTGCCACAACAGTAACAGGCCCCTTTAGTTTTTTGAATCTTACCAGAGATCTTGAATCCTCCACCTTGTTTGTTGGAGTTGCCGCGATTCTTGTTTCCCCCAGACTTAGATTTGTTTGACCCTTGTTGCTTTCCCTTCCCTTTGAACCTGTCTTTGTTACCTTGGCCAGAACCTTCGACTAGATTAGCTTTGGAGGAATGAGAAGGGAAAGAGATTGACTTATCCTTTAGTCGATTCGCTTCTTCGACTTGGATGTGGCTGATGAGCTCTTGGAGGGTCATTTCTTTCTTTTTGTGCTTGAGGTGGTTGCGGTATTCACTCCAAGATGGGGGAAATTTCTCAAGCAAAATGTTGGCTTGAAGAATTTCACACATCTTCATGCCTTCGGCGATAACCTCCGCGCATAGGTTCTCGTACACATGGAGTTGTTCAGTCATGGGTTTCTGATCCGTAAGTCTAAAATTATACCAATTCCCAGTCACGTACTTTTTCTTTCCCGAATCATCAGCCCCATATTTCTTCTCGAGAGTTTCCCATATGACCTTTGCCGATTTCTCTTTGGCAAGGAGGTCAAAGATGGGATTAGTAACGTGGTTCAACATCCAGCCCCGAGCCATGGTATTAGCTCTTTTGAACCTAGATTCGAGGGCAGCATGCCTAGCTAGCTCTTGTTCAGTATGTGCTCCAATTTCCAAAAGAGGAGGAGCCTCGACTATAGCAAAGTCGAGTTCATACTGTTCAAGGCAAATCATGATTTTTTGCGCCCAACGCTTATAGTTAGAACCATTAAGGGGTTCCAACTTGTTTGCGTCGAGAATTGGCTTTGTGTTCAAAGAGGAACCAACAACCGAAATCGGAAGAGCCATTTTCAAAAAATAACCGGTGAAAAAAGAAAATGAATATCTTTTTAAATTGTGATTAAAAGTAATCACCGGTTTTACAAAATAGAAATGGATTCCGAAAAACCAAAAAGAAATAAAACCAGTTTAACGTAAACTAACTATTATAATAAAACTGAAAAAACGATTACAGGAATCGAATAACAATACACGGAAATGCGATTACAAAATCGAATATAAAATTACACGGAAACAGTTACGAAAACAAACTTACACGGAAAATATAAACGAGCCTAATCCTCGGTCGTTAAAAAGATATTTCGGCGGTACCCGGTTATCTCTAACAGAACGGAAAACTACTAACAACTAGTTTAGTGGTGTTTTTAGAGAGTGAGAGAGAGTGAGAGAAGAGGCAGAGTTTTTTCCTTTTTAATTCGTAGCAGTAGAGAGGGGAATGGGAGCTCTATATATAGGGGTGAGGAGTGGAATACACAAGCCTTCAGAAACGCCCCTATTAAATCCCATGATTCTCTCCCGGATTTGTCTTGATGGGTTGACGTTTTGATTTTTATGTAACCCCCACGTTTATAATATTCTGTAACAGCTATATTGACTTTTTGATTTCCCACGTGTTTGACTTGAGCTGAATATCCTTTCCCTTTAACGCGTGCGAGATTAGTGGAGGTTTTGTCTCTACGTTTGAGTTGGAGTAGTCAACCACTACTATAAGAGCTGGTACAAAATCTACTTCATTTTTCATTTTTTGACTCCCCAAACTCCCCACTCCCCACGACCCACGCCCCCACGCCCCACGCCTTACGCCGTCGCCGTCGCCGGTGCCGGTGCCGGGCCGGGCCGGGCGGGTGGGTGGTGGTGGTGGTGGTGCGCGCGTGTGGGATAAATCATTGCCTTGCCTTGTGCATGATTATTGGGTATTTGGACTTAGTTGAAATCACAAAGTATAAAAGAAGCTAAAACTCCTTATAACCCACCGATGTGGGAAAAGTCCAAAAGCATTTGTTAACAATCAAATGGATCAATTGACATAGGATGTCCAACAAAGGTGATGCGTGTATTAGACTTACCTAAGCTACTGAGTTGCATTCTAAACGTGATTGTTATTGTAATTCTTTAAGTTGTTGGTTTAATTCTTCGATCCTTAGAGCTTCTAAGGTAAATTTTTCTTTTTCTGATCCTCGCGACCAACTTCTCTCGGTATCAAGAACTCTTTCCATAATCGTATGAGCTTCTTCAGGATGTAAAAACACAAACTTCCATATCCTAATAAATTTTCCCGTTCCTTGGACTCGTTGTTGAGTCCTCCATAGAACATGGTTAATCGATATTCGGGCAAGGATACGTGGGATGGACACCTCGCTTTCTTCTCATTAAACGTAACCATGCTTCACCAACACTTTCCCCTTCTTCGTGCATAAATTGTTCAAAATCCACCATAGCATTTAAGCGTCTACTAATCAGATAGAATCGATCTATAAATTTGTCTTGGAGTTTATCCCAATCTGGAATTGAATCAGAGTGTTGGTAATCATACCAATCGCTTGCACCTCCGGTAAAAAGAACTGGAACATTATGTAGTGCACCTGTTCCTGTGTAATACATTTGACGATGTAGACATCACAGATCTGCATAAATTTCAGGATATAACAGACCAGATCCTGTTGTGCAGCACCGCTTAATTTACCATGACTCGCAAACTGCGCTATCATGCCTGGATTAGGTCGAAATTTAGTGGCTTGGATTTCTGGAGTGCAGATTCCTTTGGATTGCACTCTGAATAAGATGGAAAGATCAAGTTTCCTTGGACATGTCATCTGTATAACCTGTAAAGAAAAAACTAAAAAACAAAAGCGTAAAATAGAACTACCTAAAATAAAAGCAGTAAATAAATGCACAAGGACTAAGATTGTAGTCCCCGGCAGCGGATCCAAAAACTTAGCACCGGCTAAGGTGTGATAAAAACAAAATATAAATAATGCAACTAATACCCTAGCCTAAACACGTTACTCATTGCAAGTATCGTAGGTCGTATGCAATTTTTAATGATAAATAGAATTCGTTCCTCAGATACTACGAAAGTTAGAGAGAACTTATGCAATATAAAGTGCAAATAAGAAAGTTAGAAGAATATGACGCAAGAAAATAAAAGACTAATGAAATATTTGTTGGGTTTTTTAGAATCTAAACAATTAACTAAATCAATTAAAGACATGAAAATAAATAAAGAAAACAGAAAGATAGTTTGAGAGTTTAGCTCGCGATATAGCAAGTGATCCCCACTAGCCTTGTTTATTCAAATCATGTATGGGAGAATTGTGTGATGTGCAATAGCCAGGATTCTAAATTCCTCCTAACCCCTTTCTGGGTGGACATAGGTGGCGACCTAAAAATTACCAGGGAGTTAAATAAGGTGCTCCTACGCCACTAGGTTCTTATATGACACGGTCCTGCAAATTGATCGGTGATTAAATAACAAATCCTAATGACTATCATAGTTAGGCAAGCCCTTCCAGATCACTACCGCACACTAGACGTTTATGTGGTGTTTCAATAATTAGTCACCCCTTCTGTGTGACCATCTAACTACTATTAAGGTAGTCCTATATGTTTGCAACCACAAGAAGTACAGACAATAAATCAAATCACATAAAACAGAGAATAAAACACTAATTTCATTTAAATGATAACATCCCAAATTAAGATAGATGTAAAACAAGTCTAGGGTTCATACCCATATGCTAATCTAAAGATATAATAAAATTAGTTTATACTAGAGAAAGAAAATAAAACAATTACAAATTTGAAGGATTGGGAAGGCATGGTTTGTTTTCCAACTCCTTCTGATCTTCTCTTCTCTTGATGTAGGCTTCTTCTTTACTTGAAGGCTGGCCAAGGATGTGTTTCTAATGATAAGATGGTTTATTAATAGGGTTTTCCAAACCCTAGACTGAAATCTTGGAGTATAGGGCAAGTAATAGGACTTTTTTCCAAATCAAATTCGTTCCCTAAAATATAGGAGAAGGAAAAAAATTGATGCTGTCTTGTTTTGGTCGTAACTCCTTCGTTATTTTTCCGATCTTCGCCCACTTTATGTCAAAAATATCTACACATTTGCTTTAGACCGTTCTTCCAAATTCCCAGCCGTTTTCGAGTTATAATCACTTTAGTGGGCGTACCTGCTGAAATTTAGATTTACTTGGCAAATTTTTCTTTCCTATTTTATCTCTACTTCCTTCTATCTCCAATTTCCATCCTTATTTTCTTTCCTTATCTCTTTGGAATTGACTTGGCATCTAATTAATTACAATATACCTTTAAAGCTTCACATTTAACAAACAATTAAACCAAATATGCTCTAAAAAATAAATCATCAAATCAAGATAAAAAAATAGGAAAATATAAAATATGAATAAAAATATATAATTAAGTGCTCTAATACACCTAAAATGATGTCTCCAACATATATTAATTCATCACAAATTGGGAGACATCATCTAGAAGTTACAAAATCGTTTGTATGGGACTTTTTACCAAACCACTACAGTCAACTAAGTGTTTTAGAATCTTACCAGTAAATTTTTATGTAAAACTTATATTGAGATTCTTAAACTTTTATGAATCTATATCTCCAACAATTTAAAAATAATTAATAATATTATATGTAATGACATATTCTTCTACCACCTCGAATATGAGATGCTTGGTAAAACTATCTGGGAATAATCTAGATAAGAAAAATGGGATTGACAAAACCAAAAGAAGAAGTACAGTGTTGGTAACTGGTCAAGTTCAACATGAACAACCAAAAACCGATTAAGGAAAAAGTCTACGTTTTTGAAAAACTAAGTTTTGTGGTAATAGCTTAAGGTATGAAGTTTTTCTTGTTGTTCATGAACAATGTTCTATTGAGAAGTTTATGTTGGAATTATTAAATAAAATATAATTTATTTTATTAATTCTTTCATCTTCTTGGAAGAAGTGTAAAATATTATTTGTGTTTAATAGACCCACTTTATAATTTGATAGAAAAAAATCATTGGAATTATTTAATTTAAAATAAATTCATTTGGTCGATGACTTTTAATTGTAGATTAATGACTCTTTATTTTAGATGTTACAAAAGTTATCAATGCTTGGTCAACATAACTGTTAACCTTAATGAGCATTTACGAGCATTAATGTTACGGTTTCTTGTCTTGCATTTCTTTTATAAATAGTGACTTTGTCACTTGAATTTATAGAGAGGAGGAAAAAAAATATTCTTGAGAGAATGAAAAAAATATTCTAGAGAAAATAGAAAAACCCATTTCTAGAGAGAACAAAAAAAAATTCTAGAGAGAATAGTAAAAAAGTATTCTAGAGGGAATATTGAATAGAATTTGGACGAAACTTAAACCAGAAAAAGCTACTCTCTACTCTCTTCTTTTCCTATATTTTCTAGACTAGAGTAGACCGTTTGTTAGAGATGCCGGTACGGCCGGAATATCTTTTTAACGCAAATTTTGTATACTATGTAGTAATTTTTTTTCCTTGAATTTCCGTATAAGTTTCGTTATTTTCAATTCATTGTAGTAGTGTAGTATAACTTTTAATTGAATATTATTTTTTGTTTTTCTTTTGGAATTCCATTTCTCTTTTTGTAAAACCAGTGATTGTTATTTTTCAACAATTTAAAAAGATATTACTTTTATATCACTTGTTGTTTCTTGAAATGGTTTTCCTATCTCGGTAGTTGCTTCATTATTGAATGCAAAGGCGTTTATCGACATGACTATGTTGGATCCTTGCAATGGTTCCAACTACAAACGTTTGACACAAAAGCCACTAATATGCCTTGAACAACATGAACTAGACCTTTCCGTTCTTGAGGTATTCCCCGCCATTGAGGCCAATGGGGAATATACAAAAGAACTACATGCTAGGTTTCTGGCTCTCAAAGATGGGTTCAATAAAGCTAATTTAGTGGTTAGGGGATGGATCTTGGATAACATGGCGAACCCTACCTTTTATATGTGTGCCGTTGAGAAGTCAACAAAGACTATCTGTGAAACGGTTAACAAAAGGCACGAGGGTGATGATATTAATGAGAAGTAATACGTCACCGTAGAATGGTCCAACAAGATCTAATTAGTCCCATACAAGTCTAAAAGTGAATCGACTCAAGGATTATACCTTATTTTTTAATATTTATATAAGTTTAAGGATTACTTTGACTCTTACTCGCTTATGCAACCACCATACGACTCTTGTTGCACTAACTATCATTTACAAACATGATTATACACCAATTGGATGTTAAATCTATGTTTGAATGAAAATATAGATGAAGATATATATATATATTGTACAACTTGAAGGGTTTGTGGTTTCTGGTTAAGGGGATAAAGTATGAAAACTTAGGAAATTGTTTTGGATTTTTAAACGATCACCTTGCTAATGAAATAGTACCTTAATAAAAGATGGATTAGTGTGTGTTGCACTTCTGATAATAGGTGTATGACATGATCCACTTTTTGTACTTTCATTCATGGGACTTACTTCTTTTACTTTTCTTTTTCTGAATAAAAGAGGTGGGGGAAGCGAATCCTAAGGGAAAAATTCTTTTAAGTCAATAATGGAATTTACCTTAGTCAATCGCACAGTGTTGGAAAGGTTTGACACCTTTGATAAAATGTTTGGTAAAACTCCTTATAATACTAGCTTCTATGCATAAGAGAATTGTGGGAGTGTGTCCCTTAATGAATATGCAATGATTATAAGGAGTGTGACATTCGTAATGAGTATTCTCAACCTGGTATTGTTTATATTTTAAAGAAATCAAGTGATGACCATTGGGTTAATTTTTATCATTTAATAAAATACAAGAGAGGTACTACCGATCTAGATATGCGTTTTAAAATGACTCATTCAATTCTTGAAGGATTTTTCGTTACGTAAACTGGGTTCCTTATAAATGATTAAATAAATGGTTGATTTATTTACTAAAGACTTATCCGGGAGAGTAATCCTAGAAATGTTGAGTGATAAGACTAGAACCCATTAATGGGAAACCTATGACTAATAATTGTATATGATGCACTGACTTCCTATCTATATAATGTAAATTGTGCATACATGAGAAAATTAAAAACTTAATGAATTCATAGCCATGCGTGGTGGTCCTATTGAGACGGATTTGATGAATTCACCGTTGAGATTGTTTTATATTTTTCAAACTTAATGAATTCATAGCCATGTATGGTGGTCCTATTGAGACGGACTTGATGAATTCACCATTGAGGTTGTTGTATATTTCTCATACTTAATGAATTCATAGCCATGTGTGGTGGTCCTACTGAGACGGACTTGATGAATTCACCATTGAGGTTGTTGTATATTGATCATAATATGACTTCAAGGAGACGTCCTTGATGTTCCCAATGGATGAGGTTTTAGACTCACCATAAATTCATAGCCCGTAAGGGTGGTCCTAAAGAGAAAGGACTTGATAAATTTGCGAGACACATAATAAGGCTAAGCTTTATTGCTCTTAATGATCTCGAAATCTGAGAGGGGTCGGCTAATGAGGCTAGACGCTCTTGGAGATCACCTATGTGTAAGGAAAGGGTGATGTTTGAGGAATCTATAGATATTAGCCGAGTAGAGTATGTGCTGTGAGGGTCTCGACCGGAAACTATCAAATTCAAGAGTACGCTCACTTGATATGTTTTTGGTGGTTTCCTCACTTCACTACGTGTCAATTCAAATCGAAAGATATTGCCACTTAAGTACAATTCACCCAAATACTGGTATTTATGGAAACCTGTTCACCTTCTCCCAAAGAACCTGAGTGGGGGATTGTTGGAATTATTAAATCAAATATAATTTATTTTATTTATTCTTTCATCTTCTTAGAAGAAGTGTAAAATATTATTTGTGTTTAATAGACCCACTTTATAATTTGATAGAATAAAGTCATTGGAATTGTTTAATTTAAAATAAATTCATTTGGTTGATGACTTTTAATTATAGATTAATGACTCTTTATTTTAGATCTTACAAAAGTTATCAAGGCTTGGTCAACATAACGGTTAACCTTAATGAGCATTTACAAGCATTAATGTGACAGATTCTTGTCTTGCATTTCTTCTATAAATAGTGACTTTGTCACTTGAATTTCTAGAGAGGAGGAAAAAAATATTCTTGAGAGAATAGAAAAATACTCTAGAGAAAATAGAGAAAACCATTTCTAGAGAGAACAAAAAGAAATATTCTAGAGAGAATAGTAATAAGTATTTTAGAGCGAATATTGAATAGAATTTGGATGAAACTTAGTTCTAAAAAAGCTACTCTCTACTCTCTTCTTTTCCCATATTTTCTAGACTAGAGTAGAACCTTTGTTAGAGATTCCGGTAGGGCCGGAATATCTTTTTAACGCAAATTTTGTATACTCTGTAGTAGTTTTTTCCTTGAATTTCCGTTTAAGTTTCATTATTATCAATTCATTGTAATAGTGTAGTATTACTTTTAATTGAATATTATCTTTTGTTTTTCTTTTGGAATTCCATTCTCTATTTGTAAAACATGTGATTGTTATTTTCCAACAGTTTCCACCCACTAGGATCGCTTACATAAACCGTTTAATACTTAAGAAAATGAAAATAACACTTTAGGAGCTGATCAACCATTTGAGGGAAAACGAGAATCACCTAAAAGATAAGTGTGATTATTTCTCTCTTAATGTTTCAAAAGATAATTATGTTGAATCTTCCGATCATGGTAGAAATAATAGGTTCAATGGCTAAGGAAAGTCAGACAAGTAGCATGGCCATTTAAAGGGGGAATATTTTTTTACAGCCCCACAACCTTCTTCTTACCAAACAAAAGCCCCACCCAAACATTAGTTACTATCTAACTAGTATATAGGAAAATACCCAAAAACCCCTACCATTTCTATACACTAATCTAATAATAGATACAGTGAGAAACAAAAAACAAAAACAAAAAACAAAAACAAAAAACAAAAAACAAAAACAAAAACAAAAAACCCATATTGGGGTTTCGTGACCAGCTCTCTCTCAGCTCTCTCTCTCTGCTTTCTCTGTGCTCAAGAACTAACGCCGCCCCCACCCTCTCCACCATGGCCACCCCTTTCCTTCTTTCACAGATCCGACCTTCCATCAACACTACCACCATCATCTCCACCCCCCTGCTGCACACCACCCTCCTGCAACCATCCCACTGCTGCCGCCATCTCACTGTTACCGGAGCTCCCATTCGAGAAGAAGACCACGCCACCTTCACCAAGAAAAACGTGGATCACCACTGCTTCCCACCACCACGAAGAAGCTGCTCAGATCAGATCCAGGCCAGCAGCGCGAGTCAGCCACCGTGGCGAAGTAGGACCCTCCCACTGCCACTCCTGCACAAGAAAACCGCCGGAGATCAACACCACCTCAACTTCCCGTACCCACCCTTTCCTCCAGCGCAAGACAAGTGCCTCCATCAGTGTGGCCAACATCAGATCTGCATTCAAACAGCGGCGCCCCACACTTCCTCCGCCACCTCCGTTCTCGTCCATTCATCTCCAGCGCCTCATCTCCAGCGCCTCATCTCCTTCTCTGCTGCAAAAACAGTCTCTCCAAACGCACCATCACCGTCCCCCCTCTGCTACAAAAACAGATCTGCTGCGAACCAACAGTCCCTCCTTCGCACCATCACCGTCCCTCATTTGAACACTGAATTGTGTCCAGTCCTTTGAACACTATGGTTGAAGACTTGGACGAGCCCGTATCTTGGGTAAATTTGACTTGGACAAAACGAAGCTTGGGTACACTAAAATAGCAATGCTACTCTAAAATATAAAAAGGGTATAGCCCTATGGGTGCAGACTTGGACAAATTTTGACTTGGACAAACCCGTAGCGTTGGTACATTTTGACTTGGACAAAAACGCAGCTTAGGTTCAGCCCTATAGCCACAGACTTTAACATGGATATAACGTAAAGAAACGCTACACGAAAATAATAGGTCCGTACCCGAGGGTACGGATTGGATACAGATTAGTGGAAATAACAAAAGAATAAAAAAAATGAATGGTGTGTCAGGAAAAGTAAGAGAGAGAAAATGCTTGTTTAGTTTGGTTAGACTTTAAAAAGAACAAATCCTAACTTAGGCTTTAAAATGGGGTTGAGAATGCAATTAGGCTCTATTTTGAAGTTTCCTCCCTAATAAAAAACAAGACGACAATAAGAAACCCAAGGAATACTTCAAAATTGGGATGTGACTTATAAAAATCCATAAGTTTCAGATTCCCATGTATCATGCAACTATTTCCAAAAATAAGGGAACAATGTCTATCAATACGATCAAAATAAGGATCCAAACATGCGATCATTACAAACCGATATAAAGGCACTAGTTAATCGTTGATGTCAAGGTTGAAGTCAACCTGGTAAAAATCAAGACGAAGTGGATTCTGGACACGAGAGACTAAAAGCATTTCTACTCAACCAAGGACCTGTTTTGTGAGCTCTAGGAGGTGGCTAGCAAAGAACGCACCTAAATGGAAAAACCATCCACTACTGACCTCCTTGAGAAGGTAAAAGTGTTTCTTAAACTCATTTCAGGGAAAACACTTGCTTTCAATGATGTATTATTTGTCCCCTCCTTACGTAGGAATCTCATATAGAGGTTTCTTCGTACATGCGTTAAATTAAACTAGTCTTTGATCAAGTGAAAACAAGTTTATCCAAAAATGATAAATTTCTTGGGAAGCGGTATATGAGTAGGGGACTATTTAACATGAACATTATTAATGATATTAATGAAAATGCATCTTATTCTACATATATAGATTAATCTTTTGATATGTGTCATGGTAGATAATAATAGGTAATTGTTAATTCTATTAAAAGGTCAAACAGACTTAGAGTAATACCTGGTAAATGATAGCATATAAATTCATATTACCAACCTCTCTCTTTGATAGATTAATATGATAACAAAATAAAAACCTATTGAAAAGAAGAAGTAATTAAATTAATTATTAGTACGATATTTCTCGATAAGAATATCATACCTTGCAATCACTCAATATCCCAGAACATTCTCTTCCTCTTACTGAGACTTCCACTGCGTGACAGAGACTTCCTGAAATAAGACATTAAGTTGGGAAAACGCAAGGCGTGCACACTATGAAACTACGACGCTCAATATTAGAATTTTTGTTGGCGGGTATTCTTATTACCTGAGGAGTTATATAGATATACATGATTGTATATGACCACAATAATTTAAGATGGATATCGAATGTATCAATTTAGTTGGTCGGATGGGGTATTTATATATGTAAAAAACGAGAATGGAAGGTTGGCATATGTGCGCAGTTCAAGTGATGTGTGTGGACAACTTGATGTCACTATGTAAAAAAGATGTCACTATGATTTGGAACCATTGGCATAACATGATGTCACTATGTAGGAAAGAGTTACCTTTAGATCCCGCTTGTGTAGAAACCTTACTTCTTTGACGCACCTACCCTCAAGAGATTTTGATATTCCTCTCCCTTGATAGACATGAATCAACTTTGGCCTACTAACTAATTATCGACTTCGGTTATTTTATATTTCCTGTGATTGATCGAGTATCCTCGGTTTATTTTTGTCTTCTCAAGACCTAGTGGTGTAAAAGGTGTAATAAAATAGCGATAATAAAATAAAATAAAACACACACTTCGAGAACCACAAGAAACTCTCAGCAAGTGCACAGATTGTTCTCATGTAATAGTAGATAAGTAAGAGTTCATTCTCAGGGATTTAGGTAGTCATCTCGAACTTGTATTCTCGCAAGTCACTACCAGGGAACTTGGGTAATGGGACCCTGCGCAATGATCGGTGGTTAAACTAAACCTTAGTGACTGTCTAGTTAGGCAAGCTCGTCAGGATCACTACCGCACACTAGATGATTATGTGGTGTTGTCTAAAACTGAATCCCCCATCAGGTGGACTATCCAAATACTAAGGGAAGTCCTAAGATTGGCCAAATCTAGGGCTGGAATAGGTCAAAGCACATAATATATATATATATATATATATAAAATTAGAAGCTTAATTGATTAAAATAACAAAATAGTGTTCTCGAATTTAGAGAGAATAATAACCCAATTAAATTGATAAATAAAACTAGAGAATAAAAGCTTAGAATTATGTTCAAGCCATAAATCTATAGCTAATTACCCTACTGATAGAGAAGGAGAGATGTAGAATTTATGTTGTGATGCTTCAAACTATGTTGTTTCTTCTCGAGGTCGATTTTCTTTCTCTCTGATATATAAATTGAAGGCTATGAAGGAAAACACATGTTTACAAAGGTAGGTATTCATATACATAGGTGTTAGGTCAAAATATAGAGTGCTCCCCAAGTTATAGAGTCCAAATCAACCCTAACTCGTATTCCAAAATAATAGGGACTGGTTGACCTTTAGAGTTTGCAAAATTTATACCTCCTTCGTTACTTATCCAAATGCAGTGAGCTATATATCGAAACGATTGCACTGCAAAGAAATATCTGAATCTCAAAGGGCTCCTCCAAATTCTTTGTCTATTTTCTACATTATTTGAAATACTAGACGTTTGTACAGCTGGACAACAACTTTTAGTAGCTTTTCCCCTTTGTTACATTAGCTTGCTTTCCTTTTAACTCTTGATTTTGCCTCATATTTTTTGTTAACTCCTTAACATTGATTTGGCATCTAATATTATCATTATACCTAAGAGCTTCACATTTAACACATAAATGATGCAAAAAAATTCTTTAAAGTAATAATCTTCCAAATCAAGGCAAGAATTGAGAAACTAACGATTAATAGGGAAAAATCCCTTAACTAAAAGTATAATACACCTAAAATGATGTCTCATAATATATTAATTCATCACAAATATAGAGACGTCAAGACCCCCAACTCAAAATTATATTGTCCTGATACAATGAGAAATAAGAACATAGGCAAGTCTCTAAAATATACGACTAAGTCAATTAAGCACAAAGTAAGAAGATAGAAGAATATGAGTAATAATCCCAAAGAAACTACTTATCAAGTTTCATGTATTAACATTTTCAAACTAACTCATTTATATACACTTAACATAAAAACAATCAACACGGTTTAATTCAACATTAGATTAGCTTAGCAATGCAAGAAGGAGAAATTTTTCACTTAGTTTGATATGGAGGCTATAGATTGTTCATCGATCCTAACAAAGTCTCCAATGACCAATCTATCTAACGTCTATTGGCTCAATTGTTCCTAGATTACAGAGTAAAGAATTATAAGGTATTTAAGGTTGTAATGGTCAGCTTAAGGATAGTATGATCAGATATTTGGATAATGTAGAGTGAGCTTTTGGCTCTCTCATCACTAGCTATCAATGAGTCACCTTAGAGTTTGAGTTACTCTCATAATGTTCTCACTCAACTCAATGATTTGATGCACTAATTAGAATCCCGACCAACTCAATATAAAGCACCAAGATGATCACATAAATAATTCCACTTTTCTGGTCCAATTTATATAAATATTTTTATCTCAAATTTCTTTTGTATGTTAGCTATGACTCTTTTTTTTATGTGAGATGTCATGCTACTTTTTTCTCAACATATTTATTTTCTTTCAAATACATTTTCTTTTACTTTTACCCCGATAAAGGGTTACGATATTAACAACTGAATAATCATTAGAAGCACAATATATAAGCTCAAAAATACCCAACCCAATAATGTTTCCCATAAATCGAACGCACCACCCCAAACTCAAGCTATAAAACAGTTGTCTATATCATGATTCGAGTGTGGTTCATATGGAAAAGTCCTATAATCCAAGAGGCATGGCTTATAATATGGCTCATAAACATGATTTAGAACGAATAGAATCGGCTGAGACGGATATATATATAAAATATTTGGATAGAAAGCTAAACGTCAAGAAAGGCTTATCAAATAACCGCCTTTATCACTTTCTAGACTATGCAATTTCGTTACTTTCTCACCTCTAGCACGTTCATTAAATGGGTTTATCAACTAGCTCGGATGTCACAGCCTACATACCCCAAGGCACCCTAAAATCAAACTTACTTCTACTGCATTGCTTACTAATCCTTTCTTTAATATTAAGGTATATTTTCAAGTTCATACTCTAAGCATCCAAAACAACTAGTTCATAAATTGATTACCTACTATCATTTACTCACTAAATTTATGCTTTCAAGCCATTAAACACAATCTACATCTAATTCTATCTCTAAGGAACTTTATTTTTTACCTGAAACCCATGACTCGAAAAGGAATCGATAAAAAGTAAAAACTAACACATATATTGCAAGTATTGAAAGACGGTAGGGAAGAAAGATAACTTACTCTCGATGTTATTTCCTCGCATAATCAATACCCAATATAGGGTGCAATGCTTTTCTTATATGTGAATCTCTTGAATCACCAATTTCGTATTCTCTTACCTCCTAATGTGCTCCATCCCAATTTATCATCCAACTCTTGATATATTTATTCTCACCTTCTCTAGTTTCTTTCTTGAACACTCCTTTTTGTGAAGGTCTTTTCCTCGATCTTAGCCAACACCTTGATTTGATTATTCTCCATCTCCCTAACACTAGATAAGGCTTCCGTTATTTTCACTGACTTTTTTTTACGTACAACTCAAAGTTGCACAAATCTTTGTAATTACCATTGATTTTGGGTGAATATGGTGTTATTTAGGCTAAGAAAGGTCCAAGGATGATGGTTCTTCATGAGGGTATGATGGAATCTTTCTTGGGTGATAAGGGTTTATGAAAATTTTGAAAAAGAATCAAAATTTGAAATTTGATTCTTGATTCTATGTGTTTTAGAATGATTTGTGCGTAAATATTGTTTATAAGACTTTGAGGATGGATTTAGATATGAACTTGTAGTGTTTTGGTGTTTTTTAATGTAAGGTGAAGGTCTGGTTCTGCTTTAATAGTGTTTGGGTGCTTCGAGAAGAGGAAGGCATAGGTTTATGAGTTGTATTGTGAACAAACTCTTCTCTTTAGTTGATTTGTGTCACTGTGGGTTGTACCACAGTGGTGGTGTGGTGTACCGCACGAAGCCTCTGATTCTCTACTGTGTCACGGTAAGTCACATTTGACGATATGTACTTGAGTTGTGGTATACCGCAGGCTGGCGCGGTATACCGCACGAAACATGTTAGGTCGCGCACGTTGACCTGGATTTCCTTATTGTGGCGACGGATTTTTGGGTTGCGGTATACTGCATGATGGCGCGGTGTACCGTAAAAGTGGCCTTGCTTTGTATGTGGATGATGTCTCCTTATTTGTGATGATTTAATGTTAGTTGGAGACATAATTTTTAGTGATTTAGAAGTCATTCTAGTCGATTTTATTGAGAATTACTACACTTTCCTATTTTGAGTCTTGATTTAGTAAATTATTGCTTTTAGAGCATATTGGGTTTAATTATTTATTTAGCGTGAAGCTTTAAAGATACTTATGGAGATTAATTAGAGTCCAAGTCAAAGACTAAAAGATATGAAAAGAGATTAGCATGGAAATTGGAGATAAGGAAAGAAAAACTAAAATCATGGAAAAGGAAAAGCTGCCATAATCCTGAATTTCACCACCCACGACCACAAATCAGCTTATATCTCAAAATCGGTGTGGAATTTGGATAAACGATCAAGAGAAAAGTTGAATATCTTTCCGAGACGATGAATTTCGACTACTCATATGCGTCAAACGGATAAGAATTGAAGCTTTTAGGACCAAAACAAAAACGGGTCTAATTCCATGTTTTAGGGTTACGAATTTGAGTTGGGCTTGGAGTCCACTACGTACCTTCTGAAAGTCCTAGAGGGGGGGTGAATAGGATTACTAATAAGATTAATGCCTAATTAAAAATCTTTTGGACAATTATAAGTTTAAGAGAAAACTTCTAAGTCAACTAATATATCAAACACTTATGGGATCATGCAAAGGATAAGTTAAAGGTTCGATATATAAGTTAAACAAGTAAATCGATCAACTATTCTCTTACTAACTTAGAAGACCAAAGTTTGATTAGCTAGATAAACATAAACACGATATTCATACTAGTAAGCATATAATCAAACTAAATAGTCATGAACTAGATAATCCTAAAAGACAATATTAACAAACTATTCATATAAGCATTTTATCAAGCATATAGAGTGCGGAAAGTAAATAGCGTAGGGATAGAAAGATACACACGATTTATAGTGGTTCGGTTTCCCTACATCCACTACCTAAGGAAGCCTCCTTAGGATTTCAAGCTTTTCACTAAGCTCCCGTGTCTCTCTTAACCGGGTCGAGAACACAATAACCCTTACAACCTCTTCGATAACACGAAGGACAACCTCTTCGAAACCACGAAGGAAACTCTTGTGTAATCACAACACAAGGACACCGAGTATACTCTCGATACTCTAATTCTCTCTTAATCTATCTATTACAAGAACTAGACTTAAGAGGATAAATACAAAGTGTTTAAAGGGTAAAACAACTTTGCTAATGAACTCCTAAAGAGATGATATAACTATAAGCTTAAAACTTCTCTTGAGTTGATAATAACTTTGAAGCTCCTTTGATTTACTCCTTGAATGAGTAGATATGACAATTATAGCTCTTGACACCTTCTTGGATGATAACAATTAAGCCCCTTAATGTATATGGGTTGAAGGTGTAGTTGTAGCCTTGAAAGACCTTCAATTTATAGCTGCAAAATGCTCCCAACGGTCATAAGACTTGTCTCCAACGGATATATTAATATCCCCAACGGATATATTCTTTAGTCTTCATTTTGCTGCAGAAAACCCTATCTTGCGGTGTACCGCGGGTATGGTCCGGTGCACCGCAAAATCCCTCGTCTTGATTTCATAGTAAGCTGACGGGCTATCCTATGCACCGTGCTCCTGGTCCGTGCCTCAGTCCGGTGTACCGCGCTTCAGTCCGGTGTACCGCACACTTTCTTAGCTTACTGGTCGGACTAGCCTATGCACCGCGCCTCTGGTCCGTGGCATTGTGGTGTACCGCAGGTGTACTCCGGTGTACCGCACCAAAGGTTTAAGACACCTTCTAGTGAGTATATCTTTTACTATGATGCTCGGATTAGAAAACCTTCTTCACGAGAGTTGTAGAGAACATCATTCTTATAGACTTTGTAGTTGATCACTAAAGCTAATTCTCAATGTACACAAAGATAAGGTTAATAGCATTTGTATGAGAATTAGTTTCTTAAGATAAAACAATAAAGCTTTGATCTAAATGATAAAGAATGAGCTTTTTGATGAATTAGAGTGCAAGATAGAATGTATATAACAATAGTAATTAGCACACTAAACACAAGAGGATTTGTCACATTGAAACAACCTATTAAGGGAGGCTATATGCCAACAATCTCCCCCTTTTTGATGATGACAAATCCTTCACTAAAACACCCTAGGAATGATATGAAAGTATAAGCTCTTATCAAATTTAGCTCCCCCTCACAATAAGCATTTAAGTAAAAATGAATATAAGATATGAAATGCATTTGTGAGTATTAAAAAATGCAATTTTGAAAGTTTTAGTGCACATATTTCTCCCCCTTTGTCTTCATCAAAAAGACGGGATAATAAAATAAAACCAAAACAACTAAACATAGAAGAGCTAAAACTCAAGTGAATAGATTTTGAAAAACAACATAGAGAGATCAAGGGTTAAGAGCATTTAAAACATTTTAATTTTGAAATGCATACAGATTAACAATGTAAAGCATGAAACAAGATGAAGGAAAGATATAAGAGATAAGAACGTTTTACCAACTTCTAGATCGGAAGATTATCATCTTATAAGCTTTCTATAAACGCAAACGATTAGTGCTATTATGAGATAAACGATTAGTGCAAACGATTAACCAAGCATTTGAGTTTTTAAAGATAATTTAAGAAAAACTCCCCCTCACAAAATGCATAGAGTGTTTGTTTTAATTTTGAAAAAGTTTGACCAATAATTTCTCCCCTTTTTACCAAAAAGAATATTTAAACCGATTTTAAGAAATCAAGGGGTAAATTTTCATCTTTGAAAAGTATAGGGGTCAATATGCATTTTTTCAAAAGTTTAGGGACAAAATGCAATTTTGAAAAACTTCAAGGACCTAAGTATAACTTTCTCAAGACAATAGGGACCTAGGTTTAATTTTCAAGCATAAGAAGGCTAAATGCAACTTGTTCAAACTATAGGGACCTCAAATCAATATTTTTCAACCTATAGGAAACATAATGCAATTTGAATAAGATCAAGGACTAAGAGTGCAATAACACCTATATCATCAAGAATATTGTTAGCAACATTTACACAACAATATAAAATCCGAAATATATAATTTAAGCAACTCAAAACCAAAATTCCAAATTTAGAACTTAGCAAACGAAATAGAGCAATCACAAGATATAGAAAATAGGCAATTTGCATAAACACCAAAAACTAATATGAAAACTCCCTAATAGTTTAGAAATATTTTAAAACTACTAAAAACGCTTTTGTTTTGAAAAGATTCAACATGGAAATCACGAAAACAAATAAAACGATTTATTTCACAAATACCCCTATATATTCAAAAAAAAAACGAAAAGACCCAAAATCAAAGTTAAGCAATTTTAAGTATGAAAATCTCAAGTCATACAAGATATTTGCACAATAGGGAATAAACCAAATAAGCACATAATGAAGCACAACATATAGATAGCAAGGCTAAACAAATTCATGCAAATGAGTTAATGACCAATAATGGATTAATTTCCCATAATTCTATGCATAAAAACATTTTTGAAATGCTATGGGAAATGCAAAAGATTATCGGAAAAATATTTTGAAAAGCAATTTCTTTAAAGACTCACTCATATGAAAATGCAAGTTTGTGATCAAAGATAAATTAAGATTTGAAAGTGTAAACAATATCTTTGACCTTTTTCCCTTTTATTAATCAATAGGCACTTTTAAAATTTATAAAAACTTGTAAGAATAAAAAGTGCAATTTATAAAAGTTGAGGGACAAAAAGGCAATTTCACATAGTAGGGACAAAAAATGCAATTTTTCAAAAATATGAACTAAAATGGCAAATTTTACATGTGAAAGATTATGAAGTCCAAACTATGACCCTTTGGAGAATTTAATAACTATGAGGGGTCAAAGTGCAATTTTGAAAATTTTGGGGACTAAAATGCAATTACCAAAATTCTAAGAGCTAAAGTGCAAAAAACATCATTCATGAGAATTAGATGCAATAACACTAATAACATTAAAACAATGATTAGAATCACAAGATAATATCCAAAGATAAAACATGATAACAACAAACACAACTAATCAAATCACAACCCAAAACATAATAAAAAACGCAAGCCATAAGGAGGAAACGCAATATTATATACGAGATAAAGAAAAGAAATCACCGGATTTTCCTTTTTCGAGATTTGAGCGTTCTTTCGTATATTTAATTCTTCCATTTGTTTCCTCCAAGCAAAGTAACGATCACCTACAAGAAAATGGAGGTTGTGTAGAAAACAACACTTCCAAAAGATTAAATTCCAAATCGTTTACTCTACTAACGGTTAAGCTATTCACGTAGAGTTAGGCTCTGATACCAATTGAAAGTCCTAGAGGGGGGGGGTGAATAGGATTACTAATAAGATTAATGCCTAATTAAAAATCTTTTGGACAATTATAAGTTTAAGAGAAAACTTCTAAGTCAACTAATATATCAAAAAATTATGGGATCATGCAAAGGATAAGTTAAAGGTTCAATATATAAGTTAAACAAGTAAATCGATCAACTATTCTCTTACTAACTTAGAAGACCAAAGTTTGATTAGCTAGATAAACATAAACACGATATTCATACTAGTAAGCATATAATCAAACTAAATAGTCATGAACTAGATAATCCTAAAAGACAATATTAACAAACTATTCATATAAGCATTTTATCAAGCATATAGAGTGCGGAAAGTAAATAGCGTAGGGATAGAAAGATACACACGATTTATAGTGGTTCGGTTTCCCTACATCCACTACCTAAGGAAGCCTCCTTAGGATTTCAAGCTTTTCACTAAGCTCCCGTGTCTCTCTTAACCGGGTCGAGAACACAATAACCCTTACAACCTCTTCGTTAACACGAAGGACAACCTCTTCGAAACCACGAAGGAAACTCTTGTGTAATCACAACACAAGGACACCGAGTATACTCCCGATACTCTAATTCTCTCTTAATCTATCTATTACAAGAACTAGACTTAAAAGGATAAATACAAAGTGTTTAAAGGGTAAAACAACTTTGCTAATGAACTCCTAAAGAGATGATATAACTATAAGCTTAAAACTTCTCTTGAGTTGATAATAACTTTTAAGCTCCTTTGATTTACTCCTTGAATGAGTAGATATGACAATTATAGCTCTTGACACCTTCTTGGATGATAACAATTAAGCCCCTTAATGTATATGGGTTGAAGGTGTAGTTGTAGCCTTGAAAGACCTTCAATTTATAGCTGCAAAATGCTCCCAACGGTCATAAGACTTGTCTCCAACGGATATATTAATATCCCCAACGGATATATTCTTTAGTCTTCATTTTGCTGCAGAAAACCCTATCTTGCGGTGTACCGCGGGTATGGTCCGGTGCACCGCAAAATCCCTCGTCTTGATTTCATAGTAAGCTGACGGGCTATCCTATGCACCGTGCTCCTGGTCCGTGCCTCAGTCCGGTGTACCGCGCTTCAGTCCGGTGTACCGCACACTTTCTTAGCTTACTGGTCGGACTAGCCTATGCACCGCGCCTCTGGTCCGTGGCATTGCGGTGTACCGCAGGTGTACTCCGGTGTACCGCACCAAAGGTTTAAGACACCTTCTAGTGAGTATATCTTTTACTATGATGCTCGGATTAGAAAACCTTCTTCACGAGAGTTGTAGAGAACATCATTCTTATAGACTTTGTAGTTGATCACTAAAGCTAATTCTCAATGTACACAAAGATAAGGTTAATAGCATTTGTATGAGAATTAGTTTCTTAAGATAAAACAATAAAGCTTTGATCTAAATGATAAAGAATAAGCTTTTTGATGAATTAGAGTGCAAGATAGAATGTATATAACAATAGTAATTAGCACACTAAACACAAGAGGATTTGTCACATTGAAACAACCTATTAAGGGAGGCTATATGCCAACACCTTCTCCTTCAAGAAAACGAATTAGGTTCCTAAGAACCTATAAATACACCCTTATACCATTGTAAACATGTCCTTGCTCAGTTTCAAGTTTAGGCTTAGTCCTTACTTGTATTTTCTCACTTTTAAACAATAGCTTAGTCTTTATATTTATTATTCATCCTTAGTACAAGCTATTCATCCAAGAAGCAAGCTGACCTATAATGGAAGACAAGAAGAAGAAGTTGGAAAGTGACAAACTCCTCTTCTACATCTCACCTTCTCTATATTTAGGGTATTTAGCTATAGATTTATGCTCAACCATACTTCTAAGCTTTTATCTGTAAGTTTTACTTCTAATTGTTGGGTTATTATTTTGTCTTTAAATTCATATATACTATTTGTTATTTTAATTGATTGAGCTTGGTGTATATTGTTATTATGTGTTTTGACTTATTGTTACAACCCTAGATTTGACCAATCTTAGGATTATTCTTAGTTATTGACAACACCATATAATCGTCTAGTTTTGATCCTTTGCCTAACTAGATAGCCATAAAGGTTTGATTTAATCACGAATCATTACTCAGGAATCCTTAGTAGTTGAGAGGTTGCTCCTAAGCCTAATAGAGGCTAGGTAGAATTTAGAATCCTGGTTAATATATAATTCTTAATCTGTGACAGGTTAGAATAACAATTTAGTAATAGACTCATATTAGTAATCCTAATCTATTAGACTTACATCCATATTAATTCATCTGCATTTTTATTTATTTATTCATATCAGATAGTTAATCAAATTATTTTATCTTTTTATAGTTTATTCAAAAACATCTAAATTCATCTACGCTTGTTAAATATAAATAGATCTAACAAATTAAATCCCTGCGAACGAACTTGACTTATCATTAAAACTTTCAAACGATCAGTGATACTTGCAGTGAGTTCCGTGGTTGTCAAGGGCGTGTGCTCTTTATTATCACCTTTATTTATCTATTTATTTATCACACCTTTGCCCCCACCAGTGGACCTGATTACGTGTCCTATGGTGATGGTATTGTGTCGTGTGGTGCACCGCCGGCTGGCGCGGTGTACCGCATATCTTTGTTGTATACATGAATTGTTTCTCTGCAACTTTACCCAAAAAGTGATTGTAACATTTTTATTATAGATCCAATCAAGGTGTTTTCTACTCCATTGGAAAGATTTCGGAAAAATATGCGATCTAAACTCGAGAAAAATTGAATTCCAATACCCGAGCGCAAAATCATGTCAGTTTGAAATTTGGTCATTTTCTTTCACCAGTGGGTGCGGTATATCGTGAGTAGCGGCGGTGCACCGCAATTTCCCTATGTCCAGCACACCTTAACTTAGAAAAATATCAATTTTCACCCCAAACTTGAACCTTTGCATGCCTACATATCAAAAACACTCATGTCTTCATCATTAATAGAATATACACTAAAAAACATATAAACTAACTAATCTTATCAAAAACTAAAACTAAAAACTTAACAAAATTGCAGGTTGTCTCCTGGAATCACTTTTGTTTAATGTCGTTAAAAGTTTGACGTGTGATGTCTCCTTAATTGTTCTTATTTTCGACCCTTAGGAGACATCATTTTAGGTGTTTATTTAATTAATTTGATAGACTTTTGGACTAAATATGCAATAATCCGGAATTCCCTTTTTATTTCTAGCATTTTTAATTTATTAAACTTTTGCGCGTAATATTGGTATTTTTAGTGAAAAGTTTACAGGTTTTAGATGTTAGCCAGGAGAGGAATCCGAGGAGAAAGTCAAAGATCGTGAATTAGAGTCAAGACTTGAAGATAAATCCCGAAGATATTATTTTTAGAGCTGAAAATCCATTTTCCAGGCCATAGATTGCTGATTTCGAGGTGCTTAAGCGATGATTTAGCCGCTGACCTTTGAAGAAAAAACATTCCTTATCGAGTTACGGAACTTTAGCAACTGAAATGAGGTCAATCGGAGTCATAACGCATCGGGAAAAGCCGTTTTAGTGAAGGTGTATCAGCAGTTACGGGATTTTGGGCTTAGAATTTGGGCTTGGACATTTAATTAGTATTTTATTTTCTGGTCCAAGCCCTAGTCCGAATTTATGCTTATAAAAGGAGGGCTGGACTTCTATTTTTCACACAATTCACATTCCACAAGATTAAACACCAGAGAGAAGCAACAGAAGGAAGAGAGAAGAAGCTACAAGAGCTGGAGTGGGTCTATAGCTCCGTTCGTAGTCATTCCAATTCCGGAAATTAGGTTTTTTTTATATTTTAATTTTGTAAACAATATGAATTCCATTTCTTTTAATTTAGTTTTTAATTTTAATATGAGCTAAGCTTTTCATAGTGCTTGAGAACAAACAATGGGTGAATCCCAATTTTATGAAATAACGAATGTTGGATTTGGGTTTATGCTGAATTAAATTAGATTGGGTCTATTACTCTTTTCGATAATTTGTGAGTATTTACTGATTTTAGAGTCGCGAACTAAGAACAGGTATTAGTATCTAAGCTATTTCACATATGTGGCGTGTGGATCATCCTGACGGAGGGTTTAGGTATAGAATTAATTATTCAATCTAGGATAAAAGCTATTGATTCTGACGAACTTAGCTAATTCTAGGGCCAATGAGGTAAAACACTTAATCATCCAACGGTGGATCATATTTACCCTGACGGGACTAGTGACACTTTAGGATCGCCTTATAGTCCACCCTGACGGGGGTATAAGGAATTTAGAATCCCGACCATTGTAATTGACCAATTTAGCCCTTAAACAACATAAGTTAGGAAATAAGATTTGGGAGGATCCTTGCGTTCTCAAGTACTACATCTCATATTGCGTTTTCACCCATTTTACTTGCGTCTTAGCTTTTACTTGCATTTATAATTTGTCTTTCATTTAGTAGTTTTAATAAACAAAACCAAACAAATATATTATTATCTTTTATTTTCATAAGTGCATCAATCACTATTTGTTAAACATTGTGATCAACCATCCATCCTTGGAACGAATCTGTATTATCCTTATTACTACTTGGGACAACCGTACACTTGCGGTTGTGGTTCGATTAGCATTTGCATTTATTTTTAGAACACACAAAGGACCACCAACGTGTTACCTCGATTATTTATTGATTATATAGCCTCCCCAACAACGAGTGAGTCTATGCACATCTACTATCTGAAGCTTGTGACCTCTCTTAACTTGAATTTCAATAAATCTTTCCAAAACAACTCTTTTAACAAAAAACAGACTCATCTACGAATTCTTGAATCCCCGTGGCCCATTATCTTTCCAAGCGACCTCGTCACCAACCCCAAACTCATTTTCAACTATTTTCATTATAGGTTTATGATGGACTTTATTTTTAACCTTTTCGGTCACAACTTGGAGTGTTGGGACCTCACGTGAGTCCTCTTTATTTTCATCCACATAATGGAATGTTTTGGATTCTTCTTCAGTTCGGAGGGTAACGGTTCCCTCATGAACATCAATTATGTAGTGACTTATCGCCAAGAATGGACATCCAAGTATCAATGGGATGTGTTGGCCCGCAATACTATCAAGAACAACTAAATTTGTAGGTATAGATAAAGTACCTATATGGACAAGCGTGTCCTCAGTCACTCCCCATGGCTTTATCGTGAAGTTATCTAGGAGCAAAAATGTGACGTATCTTCTTTTCGCATCTCCCGTGCCTAACTTCTCAAACATATTCTTGGGCATGATATTTCTACCTGAACCCGAGTCACACATTTCTTTAGCTTTGAAGTTACAACCTATATTGATTTGGAGGTAGAAAGCTCCAGGATCTTTCATCTTTCGTGGTCGATTCCTTGGAACTTCTGTCAAGTGTTCTTTAGTAAGATCCACAGTCTCGATCTCGACCTCTACACTCTTGCTCTTCTCAGAACAAACCTCTTTGAAGACTTTTGGTGTTGAAGGTTGTTTCTCAGTTACCTCTAGTATTGGGAAGTTGATTTTTTCTTGGCTTGACCTCTCTATTATGGTCTCAGACTTCACCACCAAGATATGTAATTCTTATTATATGTGGTGGTGATAAAAGCGGATACGGAGGTGGAGTCTCCACCTTGTTCTTCTCTTGCACCCTTGGTGCGTCAACTAACTTTTTTCTAACATTTTTCACCCCATCGTTGATCGTCACAAAATCTAAGTTAAGCTTCGAGGATTCTACAAGTGTTGGAATTTCTACTACACTCATTGCAGGTTCATCTTCAACCTCGTCCTTATCAACCCAATCTTTGATTGTTACCTCGATTATTTTCAACCCGATTAGTGATGACGGTTGTGTAGGTGGTGGCTCCACCTTACTTTCTTCCTCTTGCACCTTTGGTGCAATTATCTCTTCTTCCTTAATATCTTTTTCAAGATCTTTCTCCACCTATCTACCATAAGGCTCAAACTCTTTCTCAACCTCTTTCTCATCTTGATTCTACACAATTACCTCATATAAGCTAAGCTTGGTTGGTTCTTCTATGGTTGGAACCTCGAGCCCAACATTGTTATCCTTGGTTTGAATGGCCTCGTCATTAGTATTCGTAGCTTGTCCAATTTCATAGATGAATCTTGCTGTAATTGTTGAATGGTCGTAGTGAGTTGCGTTAATCTATATTCCATAGCTTGATTTTATGGGTGCATGAGCTGCACTAATGATTTAGTAGCATCGATCTTCGCTTCACTTGTGCTCATAATATCAGTTGAAATAAATTGTGCAAGATCATCTTCCAAATTAATTACCTGGGTGACTTGCGTCCCAATGTCTCCAATTCCGCGGATTGATCTTTAACGTTATCAATAATGCATTGCATGGTGTAATGTGTGAATTCCATGAAATTGTGCAGGGTTTGCAAAACCTTATTACCAGAACCATCTTGTGGATTGTACATAGGTAGTGGTGGAACTTGAACTAGGTAGCTCGAACCTTCTTGATAGAAATTTTGATTTTTGGCCCCATTCATATCTATTGGTGCATAATAATTCTCCATACATAAGGAACCTGAAAGAAGACTAAAGGAAACGCATAAAACTGGAAACAAATAAAAAATTCTACAATAAATAAACACAATAACTGCCTATAAAATCCCGGGCAACGACACCAAAAACTTTTGTTGTTGCAAAGGTGTGATAAAATAACGATAATAAAAGATAATAAAACAAATACCTCGGGAACCACGAGAAACTCTCCACAAGGGCACAGATCATTCGCAAGTAATAGTAAATAAGTAAGAGTTTGTTCTCAGGGATTTAGGTAGTTAGCTCAAACGTGTATTCAATAATAGCGTAGATAATTTGGATGTTTATATTAAAACATAAATAAAACTAATATATGTGTAGCGTGAATAATTAAATATGAAAAAAAATAAGTTAATAATTAGGGTTACTAGTATGAGCCTATCTTACTAAGTCGCTATTCTAATTATAAGGGTGAATTGAACATAAATAGTAAGGGTTCTATAATAATCCTAACTCCCGTCAGGGTTGACTTAGGAAGCGACCTCAACACTACCATGAGACTTGGATAAGGGCACCATGTGCAATGATCGGTGGTTAAATTAAACCTTAATGACTATCTAGTTAGGAAAGCCGTTAGGATCACTACCGCACACCAGACGATTATGTGGTGTTGTCAATAATTGAATTTTCTGTCAGGGCGACAATCCAACCACTAAGGACAGTTCTAAGATTGGCCAGATCAGGGCTGGAATAGGTCAAAGCACATAATACAAATATGTAAATTAGAAGCTCAATCAATTAAACTAACAAAATAGTTTTCTAGGATTTAGATAGAATAATAACACAATTAAATTGATAAATAAAACTAAAGAATAAAAGCTTAGAAGTATGGTTAATCGATAAATCTATAGCTAATTACCCTATTGATAGAGAAGGAGAGATGTAGAATTTAGTTGTGATACTTCAACTCTGTTGCTTCTTCTCTAAGATGATTAGCTTTCTCCCTAATAAATAAATAGAAGGCTATAAAGGCAAAGACATATTTAAGAAGATAGGTAGTCATATATACAGGTATTAGTTCAAAATCTAGAGTGTTCCTTAAGTTATAGAGTATAGATCCAACTCTAACTCGTATTCCTTAATAATAGGGCCTTGTTGACATTCAGAGTTTTTAAAATTCATAACTCCTTCGTTACTTATCCAAATCCAATGATCATTATACTAAAACAACTGAAATTAGAAGACTTTTCTAAATCTCAAAGAGCTCCTTCAAATACTTTTTTGATTTTCTGTAGTGTTCAAAATACTGGACGTTTCACAGCCTGACAACAACTTTTGGCATCTTTTCCCTTTTTTGAATTAGCTTTCTTTCCTTTTAGCTCTTGATTTCACCTCAGATCTTCTTTCCGTAACTCCTTAATATTGATTTTGTACCTAATATCATCATTATACCAAAGAGATTCACATTTAACACAAAAGTTATACAAAAAAAGCTCTACAGTAATATTCTTCCAAATCAAGGCAAAAACGGAGAAACTAACGATTAATAGGGACAAATGCCTTAACTAAGAGTATAATACACCTAAAATGATGTCTCATGTATAGATTAATTCATCACAAATATGGAGACATCAAGACCCCTTTGAATTTGTGGCATTGTGGCGGTCCTTTGTGTGTTCTAGAAAAATGCAATAAGACAAAGAGAACCACAACCGCAAGTGTACGGTTGTCCCAAGTAATATAAGTGATAAAACAGATTCGTTCTCAGGGACGGAATGGTTGACTCTAATGCTTATCAAATAGTGGTTAATTGCACGTGAAAACAAGTAAATGATTTTCAGAATTATTTGCTTGGTTTTCTAATGCTAAGACAATAAAGTAAAAGACTAAATTAATGCAAATAAATAACTAGACGCAAGAAACTAAAGTGTTTACGCAAGATGAGAAGGCAGTACTTGAGAGACGCACGGATTTTACCTAATTATCATTCATTTCATACATTGTTTAAGGGACAAATTGGTAAATTTATATTGGTCGGGACTCGGAATTCTCCTTACCCCCGTCAAGGTGGACTAAGGAGCTACTATCAAGTGCTACAAACCCCGTCAGGGTGATTATAGTCCACTCTCAAGTGATTAAGTCTAATCTACCCAATAGGCCATAGGTTTAATTTAGCTCGTCAGAGTCAAATAATTTCTAACCTATATTCGTTAATTAATTCTGTACCCAGACCCCCCGTCAAGGTGATCCAATCGCCACTAATTGGAATAGCCTAGATACTAAGTCTTATTATCAATTGATCAGGTCAATAATAGTAAATAAAATACAAATTAAAGAAAAATATAATTTCCTAAATTTGATTTAAATAATAATTATCCCAAATCCAAACATATGAAACGAAATCAAATTGGGATTAACCCATTATGCGTTCTCAAGCACTTAATTAAGTTAGCACATACTAATGCGAAAAACTAAATTAAAAGAAATAAAAGTATTCATATTGTTTTACAGAAAGAAATAAAAGAAAAACCTTATTTCGGAATTAGATTAGCTGCGATTTGGAGATATAGACCGTCTCCAGCTCTGTAGTTTTCTCCTCTTCCTTGCCTTGACTTCTCTCTAATGCTTTCTTTTGTAAAAAGTGAATTGTATAAAAGTGTGTGAAAATAGAAGTCAAACCCCTTATTTAATTCGGACTTGGACCTTAGGCTAAAGTTTAAATGAAATAATAAAGGCCCAAGTCCATGATCTTAGCCCAAAATCCCGTAACTGCTGCACCACCTCCACTAAAACAGCTCTAACCGACTCGTTTCAACTCGGATTGACCTCATTCCAGTTGCTAAAGTTCCATAACTCAATATGGCACGTTTTCTCTTTACAAGTCAGCGGCTAAATTTACTCTTAAGTGGCTCGAAATCAGCAATCTTTAACAACTTTCCAGATTTGCAACTTTAAAATATCAATTCCTTTGGGATTTGTCTTCATGCTTTGACTCCATATCACGATCTTTGACTTTATTATCGGATTCCTCTTCTAGCTAATATTCAAAACCTACAAACTTTTTACTAAAATACCCAATATTACGCGCAAAAGTTTAATAAATTAAAAATGGTAGAAATAAAAGAGGAAATTTGGATTATTGCATATTTAGTCCAAAAGTCTATCAAAATAGTTGAATAAACACAAAAAATGATGTATCCCAAGGACATAAAATTAGAACATTTAGGGAGACATCAAGACCCCCAACTTAAACCTTTGTCGTCCCGACAAAGTAAAATTAAAACAAAGGTGAAAAAGTCATTGCAAGAGAAGGTAGAAGCTAGCAAATAAACCTAAAGCAATTCTTAGAATAAATCTCATATATCAAAAATCTAGGAACTAGTATACACATACACCTATCATGCAAAATCGAACACAATTAATCTCAATCATAAAATTAAAGTAGCAATGCTTGAAGGTTACACATGTACTCATCTCTATATGATGACTATAGAGTGTTCCTCAATCCTAACTCGCTTTGAACGCTCCACTTAGTATATTTCCTATTAAAGAATCATAAATTCACTATGCACTTAGGAATCACGAGGACTTAACGGTTTTAGCGTAGGCTTAGGGACGATGTGGTATGTATATTTGGTAAATTTGAAGTGAGCTTTTGGCTCTCTCCTCACTTACCATCAACAACTGTCCACGAATTTGAGTTTACACTCATATAATGTTCTCACTCAACCCATTTGACGCACTAATAATGCGTCCCCATGTCAACCCAATATATACTAAGATGATTTCCAAAAATATTCCACTTTGCCGGTTTATTTTATTCTTTCTTTTTATTTTCTTTTTCATTTCTTTTCTCTTTTTGTTTTGTACAAGATACCCATGACCATCATTTTGATGTGAAAGGTCATGTCTCTTATAATTTTTTTTTTTTTTTTTTTTTCAA